>JAWWMP010000081.1:25746399-25769546 GCA_035047865.1 Dendrocincla tyrannina
CTGACAGCTTCTGTTTTTAAATTAGCTGTTGTTTCATGGTTTGTTTTTTATAAAGAAACACAAATTTTCCAGCTTATTTTTTCTCATTTCAATTTGCCCAATTGTATTCAATCCTGCTATAGAAAAAAAAAAGAAAAAAAAAAAAAAAAAACAAAAACACACACACACCAAAAAAAAAAAAAAAACACAAACCCCCCAAAACAAACAAACAAACAACAGCGAAACAAGCCCAGCGAAAATCAAATACAAAAACAATATCAGTAAAAACAACAATCCTTTTTAGAGTAAATGGTTTCATTCTATCTTATGTCTTGAAAGCAAAACAAAACAAAAATAGCCCAAGTTCTTTTCTGCTTCATTTTTCCTATCTTTCCCTTCTTGTATGCATATCCAATGAGAAAAAAGAGGCTTCTGAAGGTAAAATCTGTAGTGCTTGGGAGGCATTGGTCAAATTATGAGTTATGAATGTTATAACAATAATTAAGCACATAAAGATACAATTCTGGGAAGGTACAATGTTCATGAACTGAACAAGTCTTACAGAATGTCTATTAGTGATGCATAAGGTCTTAGGTAAATATTTAAAAACAAAGCAGCTCTAGAATTTCTGGAAATCATTTCTTTAACATTGCTTTATCTAAGTGTTGGAACAACGAGACAGTAAAAAATCCTAGATAATAAAAAGATATAAAGCTTAGCCTTCATAACAACAACCTTTATGTCCAGAGGTACAATAAGTTTTCAATAAAATAAGAAAAAAACCCTGATAATATCTATCAAAATAAAAAAATACAATTGGAAAAGAGCTTTCATAGCTCCTATTTGATTATATTCAAAACTTGACTGACCGAGGAGGAGTGACATAATCAGTGCTAGTTCCTCTTTAAGCCAGAGCCTGAATCAAATTAAATATATTATTTTTTTGACTGTGAAATAGATTTTTCTATACCAAGCAACTGTACCCAGTCACTATTTCTAAATATACTTAGGACTTATATATATACTTATAACTTAGGACTTATATATATACTTATAACACCAATCTTTAAACATCTTTATTAGACACTTAAAATGTCCTTTTGATTGTTTCTGTAAGTCTTAAATATGTTTCTACACTTTCTACTTCATAATCAGTTCATAATTATGAAGGGCATCATTAGGAGAGCAGGCTGAAATCATGCAACAATGACACAATTTTGCTCTTCACTTGACAAAAGAGAGTTCAGAAAGTAAGTACTGTGTCACTGGAGGTATTTTTCAGTATCTGTTCCACAGGATTACAAAGCCATCTCAATGACCCCAAGGGCTGGGAACAATCTGAGAAATTTTAAGGAGCAGAAAACCAGGAAAAAACCCCAATAAATACTGAGTTGCATTTAGAGTTTTCCTCCTCTGGCTAAGCCCACACTGGTGGGCTACTTTAAATATATTTTGCATTGCATCATTATGTTATATTTCCCCATTATAATGTAATGGTGATTTACATTGATTTTCTTCCTTTTCCATGGACCAAACAGACTAAGTATACCCAGCTGTGAGTACTGAGCCACTGTGATTGTGTCTCTGTTAACAGAGAGAAGCTGAAAATAAACAGACTTGCAGAGCAAAACACTTGGTGTTAAGGACTCAGTGTCCATGCTGTACACATTTTAGAGGATTCTACTTCAGACTCCCTGTAGACTGACCCTGTAAACTGAATGCTCCTTAACAGTTGCACTGCTTTCACTGCACTCTGAGATGAGACCTTCCCATTTTTTTTTAATCTATAAAACAACCCAGCTCATGTACTTAGAGTCTGCTCATGGATGTGATAAAAAGCACAGTGAACAGAGATGATCAGGACATTCATTTCAGAAGGCAACACATACTCTGAACTATTGCACTAACATAGACGTAACCAAAAGCTATGCAAGCACTGTTAGTATGAGCTAAGGCCAAGTAACAGCCCCTACAATCAGGGAGCTTTATTAGTGTATATTCTGCCTCAACACTGCACTAATCACATACTCCTGGCTTCTGACCAGCACAAAGTACAAGCAGAGGTCACTTGCCTCTGCCTACAAAGCACCATATACACGTTACCTAAATATGCATTTGTCCTTCATAAGGTACAATTATGTTTATTGCATTACTGAATGAAAATTTTGCTAGAGTTTAATGTTGCCTGGAGGATGCTGAATCAATTTTACAGCAACAGTAGAAGGTTTAAATGTATTTGTTGTTCTGCATTAAAATTGAATTTGTTTAAACATCTGTTTTCAGTTTTGAGAAGAGGAGATGAAAGATCTAAATGATACAGATTGTCTGTGTATGTTAAATCAGGAATTTGGCTGTCAAAGGTCTCTGTTGTCCTCTGTGGAGAGCTGCCTTGGTGATTAGGTAGGCATTTCTTTAATATGACCCTTCTACCTTTCAGCCCCATACACTAAACAGACAGTAGTTTGTGGGATTTTTTTTCTCTATACCTCAAAATTTTATTAAAAAGCCCTTGAAATGTTAAATAGCAGTGAAAATCATAGCAGATTTAATAAAATTGATTGGTTTAAATTGTCCCAATTTTAAAAGAAGCCACCTTTAATAGGCAACGTACTGTATTAATGCATTGTCCAAAACTATCTCTAAAAACCTTAGTACAGTACTGGTCTGTCTTCATTAACAGAGAACATATGTTGGCAGCCAATTTTTTGTAGCTCCCTCGAGTGGTTCTGTAAGTCAGATTTCACTGATAATTGCTTTAATAAAATCTATTTTAGCATAAAGGGCTTGATTTCAGAAGTGGCCTACATTTTTCTGTGTTCTGCCTTATGAAGGCAAATATCTGTACAGGCACTCTCTGCACTAATGGGACTGCCCTCCTGGTTAAACAGATGCATAAGTGCTGTATCGGGTCAAGGTCCAAAGTCTAGGTATGCAGGGAAAAGACTTTAAAACATGTTTAAATTCTGTATGTGCACAAAAGAAAGGAATGACAACTCGAATTTTCAGAAAATAACTGTAATAATGCCCATCAGCGTGCGGGGACTAAGCATGTACCTATAGATAGAGTCTACACTTCAACTCTGACATAACTTCTCACCCCTGTATATTCACCATCTGCAGCAGTCCAGGAGTTGAAAAAAATTTAAATGAACTCTGACTGAGCTTCTGATATGCCAGTAACACAGGAATTAACTGTTCCCACACACACTGTTCACCTCTGTGGCATGCTGAGCTCTCACTAGATACACTGTGAAGAGACAAATAAAGGATTTTAAGTGTCTGTGACTGCTGAGCCTGGTGAATAAATAAACTTTTAATCTTTCTGTTGATATCTGAAAAAAAAATGCTTTAAACACAGACATAAAAGAACAGTTATAAAATCCATTATCAAAATGCGAATATAATTTCTGCTTAGGAGCCAAGAGGGAGTCTTAACAGCAAATTGAAATCTCTCTGTCCACTGACCTCTTGTCATGTGGACCAAAGTTTTCTTTTCCCCTTCCTTTTCCCCATCATGACCTGTTGAAGAGAAGACAGCCTTCCTATTACAGTATGCAGTCAACAGGAGGAGAAAAATAGTTTCAGTCCTGTAAGTGTAGAAGACCCTTCCAGAAGAGTTATCATGAGGGTTTATTTCACTTAAGAAAACTTTCCTGCCTGGAAAAAAGCAGCTTTCCTAGGGACACTTTTACATGTCTTCTTCTCCTGAATTCCAGAGCGGCTATCCCTGGTATGAGAAAAGATAAGTTCTTACAGACATGTTTGAAGGCCCCACAGCAGTGTGGCTAGGGACGATGAAAGGCCTAAGAAGAGCAGAGGGTGTTTCTTTTCTTAGGCCCAGTGCAGTTTTTGTACTGAGATGTTAAGTGTTCTTGACTTTGGAAATAAATTTCCCTAAATCTTTCCACTGCCTCGTATTTTGGGAGTACCTGCTTGCATGTAACCCTTACAAGTCCTTTGTCTAAACCTTCGACATCACAGGATACAATAGGGAAACTGCATGAAGTCAAATGTTCCTGAGAAATGTACAGAAGAAAAAAAGAGAGTCATGACCCTTAGTGAAGTTGACTTCACATGACCCTTAGTGAAGCTGAACAGTTCAGGCCCTAATGACTGTCCTTGTAGAGAGCCTGAGGTAAAGAAGAGATCATGGGAAGACGAATCTGCCCAAGAAAGAGAAATCAAGATTGTTGCTAACCTGTATTTTCTTTTTGTGATTGAACATATTGTGGGGGCTTTATTGCCTTTTTGGTGAGGCAATCATAAAGGAACACCCAATGTATCCTCTCTAATCTGCTGTCCATTGCCTGGGGAAGTGATTTACAGTACACAAGCCACATGAACAGAATGAAGACCTTGATGGAAGGAGAATCTTCCTTCCTGCTACAAATGAAATATATTTTAGAGGTATTTTTCTTCCAAAAGTGGTTTAGAGTCACATACACTTAACAGAAACAGATTTGTTTCAGAAGAAAGGTTTCTGTTAATTGCTGAGGCTTTATTTTCATAGTTAAAAAGTGTAAATAGCTCATTTATGTTACTGTTTACTTCTCCCCTCCCCGTTATTCACAGATGACTGCTTTTTCTCTTTTTCTGCTCTCTTCTCCTCTCTTGATGTACTCTTTCCTAGCAAAATAGGGCAAAATATCCTGTTCTATACCAAGCAACCCCTTTGGTGAGCATATTGTAGGTCTGCAATTTGTTCAGAAGTGGTAGGTTGCTGAGTCCCTTTCAAGCAAGCTGCATGAAAATCTTCACAAATGAGCCTATGCCATTAGTAACAAGAGCCCTAAGGGAGCCATTGTAGTGACTGAATGTATATTATGGATCTCTCTATGTAATTTAATTCTGGAACTGGGAATGTTAGGTAGCATATGAAGAGTTGAAGAACTGCCCTGCCACCCCCGCCTCTCTTGCTCACACTCACACACATAAATGGGAAAAATGTCCTTGCCATACTGAATACATATGCACATTGGCATTTATGAAAACTTGTTCTCCCGGTGGGATGAAGAACGTGGCTTAGAGGAAATTAGAACAGCCTGACACTGGTGCAGTCTCCCACCCTGCAGTACAGGTCATGATTGACAGAACTCTCATAAACAAAGAAGTCATGAAGCAGGAGGTTTTTCAAATTACATGTAAGATGACTGAAATGACATTTAAAATGCCAATTTAAGCAAGAATACGTTTTCTGAATTATTTCCCTTCATAACATGTCTTTGCTCCTCTGCTGCCTTTCCAAGACATTCATTATAAGCCTCATCTACTTGCTCATTTAAGAAAATATGAGGAAGGGAAATATTTAAAATATTTCGTCGATTTGCATACATAAGAACAGTTCTCTACAAAGTACTGAACTGCAAAACAAATTTACATTAATATTGGATTAAATCTTTTCAGAATGTTATATATCTAAATATAACTGCCATATCCAGACAAGTGCACAACTACAAGACAAAAGAGAAGATTTTGTTCCATATAACTATAAAACTGATCTACAGAACTTTTCAGTGTTGAAAATGAAAGCTTTCTAAACTGTGAAATGATAGCAGAAGCAGATAAAAACTATAAGAACAAATGAGATTAATTCCAGCAAAGATGTCAGATATTCTGTGTGAGGAAGTTAATCTGTCCTGGACTGACAACATTTTTTGTTTTTCATAATTACAGTCAGAGCTAATAAAAACAATTTTGATTTGTGGTAGAGATCAGTTACTTCATTCATAAGAACAAAAAGAATCCTGCTTCCACATTAGCATAGAACACAATGAATCAACATCAAATTTGCAGGGCATATGTTACAGCTTCCATAGAAGTTATGCTTCAAAAGGTGATTTTTCTACCTGGTGTGCAAAGATTTAGAATTCTAATATAGCTATCTCAGAGTGCAGGCTTCTCTTCACTTGCCCCACTGGACAAGCACTTGCTTAGGGAATGCAAAGCAGAACTGTAGCAATATGGAAGCCAACAAATTTGGTTGGAATAAATTACATATTATTAGACCTATTTTTTGGAAGAATTGTGTTGCATGTCCCTTAACAAAACAGCTGATAGAAGAATTCTTTTCCAAATTAGGAGTCTGTTTCATGCTGAAAGATCACCGAAGCTAGACACAAAGAGGAAATCTCAGTAAAACTTATTTTGCTTATGGCTTTCCCCTTGCAAAATAAATGTTTGTCATGAATGATATCAGGCAGTTCAGATTTAGGTACTTTGGTAGTAAAATTATTTGGAGGAAAGAACACAGCTTTGCTCTGTTGCAAGCTCTGGTTGCAAAATTTGAATGTAGCCCAAAAGAGCATTCTCAGAGCCACGGATCTGGCTGATCTTCACAACATGCAGTCTGGTCCCTCAATCCCTGTGATGTAATCTGGACTGTACATCCTCTAGAGTTTCTTTCCTGACCTTCTCTCTCTTATTCTCGATGCAGCTGGCATATTCTGCCACACAGCTGCCTTTGCTCTGCTTCCCCACAGCAAGCTGACACTTGCACAGTATAAAGAAAATAGAGAAAAGTCACTGAAATGCGATGGGCCTGACAGTTTCAGAAGGAACAGCCAAAGAGCATGATTGGAGACATTCTTGCCATCTACATCAGGCAAGCATTTTGGATGCAAAGGCAAGGGGCAGACAGAAGCTGTCAGCTTATACACAGACATCTGAGATTAGCAACTCATTTGCTTGCTGTTTTCAGTTTAAAAGCTCTTCATGTCAAGTTTTGACAGTACTTTTGAAAGTACTTTACAAACTGCTTCTGTATTTCAGCCTTTTTATCCTCCTTGCTACAATGAATGGAAAGATCTGAGTATTATAAAATAAAGACACCAGGCAATGCAATCCACTTAAGATATGCGAGAAGTGACTTCCCACTAAGACAAGGTTAGCAAAACTCTCTCATGGCTGGTTGGAAGGACTTTTCATTTTAGCATGTATCTTTTGACCAGGATCAAAGATGCTTCCTGGTATTAAGTGTAATCACTAATAACAGACACAGCATAAACTGGATATATTATAACTAGTATCTGTAAATAACTCACTTTTTCTTTGTCAATACTCCAAGATTCATAAAGTCAATTTTATTTAATTAAAAACATATCTAATTTATGTCTTAATTAAAGCACAAGTATCTTATTGCAATGTTTGGAACAGTGTATTAATAATAACTAGCAGATTCTTATAATTATTTATTTTATTATTATTATTCTTGCTTTGGCTGTACTGTACGTATTTTTCCTAAGGATTTTTACAGGTTACTTTATTGATTAGTATTTTAATATCAATTTTGTGACCAGAGGTACAGATTAAGGTAGGAGATTTCTCATGATAGAAATGTCATGATCATGTGTGAAAATGTAATTCTTTTCTCAAAGGGAATGGTGTACAGACATAGGTAAGTTAGAAAGAAAGTCACACAACTTGTATGTGCATTTTTTTCAGATAATTGTATTTTTCAAATCATAAAGTCTTTACTCTGCTCCTCTGGACAATATTTATTAGATTTTTTTTTTCTCAAGGGTGTTTTTTTCAGTGATGAATCATCCCCTTCCTGAGTAACAGAAGAGCTTCTGCTTTATTTCTCATTCAATTTATCTAGTTACAACTTTCTAAGACAAATTCAGTCATGAAAAAAATAGCATTTGATACACTGAATGGGTCCTATAAACAGCACACTGGGAAGTGTAGGCATATTATAAACCAAGATTTTACATCTTTTTCTTCCCCCGTTGTTTGGAAGCTGACTTTATACATTTTGCTGCAGGCAAATGGGAGATCTTCTAGAAAGTTTAGAACAAGCACCTTCTGCTATCATTTATCTATCGAAAGAAAATTTAGGACAGATATGTGTATTTGCCAGCTCAGACTTTCTCTCAGGCACAAAATACTCAATTAGAGGTGCTAAAAACAGGAGAAAGGTCTGAAAGTGGTAGCTCTGAAAAACTGCACTGCAGCTTGTATAACAACACAGCTGATCAATAGGTCAGGACTAGAAAAAGGGAGCACACGGAAAAAAGTTTGGGCAGACGTGAAGTCAGGGTTTGGAATGAAATTCCATAGAAAGTGATCCAACAAAAAATAATAATATCTCTCTGTTAAACTGATAGCGTTGAGCAAATCTGTATACTTAGCAAAACAACAACAAATAAGAAGAATGAAATCCAAAATATAAGGGTGATGGCAGAAGAGTATTGACAGTGTCATTCTAAATCAGACAGAAAGTGAGCATTTGGGCCAAGTGCTAAGTGAAAAGGGATTTGAAGCTGTGAAGAGGAAACTGCTCCCTTTTAAACCTAACCTAGTCTGGACTTAAAAGGCTCTTTCTAAATAAACAGAAATATTTTGAAGATCATGTTCAACTATCCCAAAAATGGGTCACATATTAACTTCGTATAACAAGAATACATAAAAGGACATGAAAGTGTCAAAAGGTTAGATTTGTACTCTGTCAGGTTATTTTGCTTATCTCCTACTACAGTATACTGGTGGGAATTACAGTAAAAATTATCATTGCTAGATTCTAGAACACCCCAAGTTACAGCATATCACAATACTTCACTTCTGTTCATCTCAAGAAAGGATTATCTCTGACCTCACTCTCCATTACACTAAGAAATAAGATAACCTAAAAAGTCCTAAACTGTGTTCTTTTTAGATTATTTAACAAAAGCATCAGCTATTGGATAAATACTGTAACTTAATTTACATTTGAACTGTCTGGGCAAAATCTGTGAAAGCCCTATCTATTCCATCTCATTGCTAGTTAAGATATTAATTGCATGATATTTGGCCAAGCCCTGCAGATTTTCTTGTTTTTCTTTTAATTCAGATTTTCGTACCTGACTCTTCCATTGATTTTCTTGCCTTTTGCTTTCCTCTTAGGTAGTTGGTTTCTGCAAATCTTTGGACAGTCTGCTAAATTCTTTTTCCTGCATTCTTCCATTTGTGAATAAGCTGATGTACCTTTCCTGGATTTAGCTCTTTTACCTATTCTTTAAATTCTTTTGCAGAAAAAAAAAATAGAGCATAGATATAACCATATTGATTCAGAACAAAGGCTAATCTGCTATCCTATACCTGACAGTGGCCAATTGGAAAGAAACACAAGAACTAAGTGAAGAAACAGTGTTCACAGTTTACCTCTTCAGCTTCCAGAAATGAGCGTTTCTGGAAATTCTGAGGAGAGATCGTATTGATATTTTAGCCCATGACTAGTATTTTTAATCTACTACTTCTGTAACCGTTCTTTAATCTAACCAAACTTTATCAATGAGTTCCATAGCTTTACTACCTGTTTTGGTTTAATTTAAGTCTACTAAGAAGTTCACGTGATGCCCTCTATTTCTTGAATTGATCCCCTTCTTAATCTTCCCCATGCTTCTCTTTATACAGCAACCTGTTTCTTATTCCCCTCAGCTGTCTGTTGTTCAAACTAAAAATGATAGATCTGTTAACCTCTCCTTTGATGGAGAGAGATTAAATCAATCTCGTCACTTGATTACCTTTGTTGACTTTCCTTTCACCTTTTGCCGTTCTACCACCTTTTTTTTTTTTTTTTTTTTTTTAATTGGGGGAACCATATTTTTGCTGTGCTGAGAATGTTTGAATGTTTATGAGACAGTTATATTTTTAATTTTGTCCTCTAATCTTTCCCTATTAATCTATAATGCTTTGTCCTTTTCGTTTTTAACTGCTAATGAGCAGTGAGAGGAATACAAGGTGTGTAAATCAGTAAGAAAAGTACATTGCATGAACAAAAATGGATTTTTTTTCCATTTCTCTTTTCTGCAAATTTACAGTAATTTTTAAGTGCATTTTTAAAATTTTTAATTATTATCTGATATTTTCCATGGTAGAAGCTGTAAGAAGTTAAACCTCCTGTTTATCTGTTTGAACAGATTGAAAAGTCAGTTGGAAGGAAACAATGAACAGAATCTTCATTACCTGTTTAGGGTTCTTGAACAAAGATCTAAAGTTGTAATCATTAAATATATCTAGATGGACAGAACACATGATGTGAAAGATCCCTTTGTATCTGGACCAGATCTTCACTACATTTATCAGAATATCTCAAATAAAGTCCATGCTCTAATTTAGTGAACACAGGATCAACCTTTTGTCCTCACATCATTAAATTAGTGGTCACACCACTGGTATTCCCTGTCTCTTCTATATTTTTCATCTAAGTTCTAGAGTTCTAGACAGATATATCCACAGTCTATAAATGACAGCAGCAGAAAAACCCTTTGAAAAACCAAGCCATAATGGACCTCATATATGTACCTTTTCTGAACACTGTCAACATTACTGCTAGTGACTTTCCCCCCACACTTTACTTGAGTGTTTCTGTACCTTTTAGGCAGACTTAAAGAGATAAAGTTTCATATTCTTTTGCCAGACTTCATGGAAGTTGGTCCCATTTTGTGCTCAGCATCTGTCCAAGAAACAAAGCTGAAGTATTGTAATGAAACATATTATATCTCCACATTGCCACTAGAGTAGTATATATACTAAAAAAAAATGAGAGCCTATATATATGAGAGCCAAAACATACTGTATAATTTTTTATTTTCAAAGACCATACAAAATCTTGATAATCTATTTAAACAATTACAACTTTTGATACTTAAAAATTAAAATGGATTATTAATAATACATTTGGAAATCAAAGCAAACAACAAAATAACCTTCTTAAATGACATGTGCGCTTTAAAAAGGCTAAACTGTTGTTAAAGCCACAGTTGGTAAGTTAGATGATATGGAGCCAGAGGATCATGGAAAGAGATTCTATCTTCATGAATGCAGGAATGTATTAATACATGACACCGTATCCTCCAAAGATGTAGGAAAATGCACTCTAATTGTTCCAGGGTATCCATCTCATTTCTGACCTCTCCAGGCCCCATTACGAAATAGTCGATTTAGTTGATACTGTTTTGTGCTGTTTGTCTTTGTTTTTAAATATCATCATCTATTAAATACTTTATTAGAACTCATATAAAAGATACAGAAATCACTGGAATTGTAAATGACTTGGAATCAGGCCCTTATAGTTTAATAAGAAAAATCAGATATTTGATCATGACCACACTAAGTGAAGTTGAGGCTGACTCACCTCATCCTGCAGTACTCCAGTTCTCCAAGTCAGATTTGACATACAGGTGCATAAGACTGTGACAGGAAATACAAGTGATGATAGAAAAACTGCAGTATGTGCAATCTTAAGTCATGACTACTGTATATTTTTATATACATAGAGAACAGGTACTGAACTATTGCCAGAAATGGCTGCAACCCAACAGACCTAAAACACTACTGTATTAAGGAAAATATGATTGGCACTCATTATTTAAAATTAAGTTCTGGTTGGTGCCTTTTTGCTAGCGTCACTGCCACTGAGTGATTTCAAATAAAGCAACGATCTAAAAATACCACTCTTTCATTTTATTTCCAAGCATTTTTTTCTTGTTGCTCAAACTTCCACACTGCAGCTCTGCCAGATTTTTCCATAGGCTTCTGAATCTCAGAAGAGTTTCTTAATTCTCGTCTAATCTTGCCTACATGTCTCCCAGGTGTTGTTGCCTTATTTATCTTCCTTTTCACTGAAGCAGTGCAACCGGGAACTGACACACCCACCAATAAATCTAGCCTTAATTGTTAAATGCTAAAAAAGCTGGAACATAACTTTTTGCCTAGAAAGATTCTTTGTCCTTTCTTTTTCAATTTTTCTTCTCCCTGCTACTCTTTTTTGCAAAATTCTCTCCGTTTGGGAAAATTATTGACAAGAATCTCTAGAAAACACTATGAAGATAAGCAACATGTCATTTCTCCTGCAAAACCCACAGAACTCTCAAAAGGCTTGCAATGAAGTTTAAACCTACTTATGCCTGTGATTAGAAATTATGGATTAATAAGGATTGACATGAACATTTCACAAAGAATCTGTAATTATAGCTGCACAAATGAACAGGGGAAAAATACAAAGGAACTGTGATGCCACTCAGACCTCTCTTTTCTTATGAAATTAATGAAATGTTTCCAACTTCATTTTCTGAGGCTGATCAGAAAAGTATTCTGCTGGAAAGAAACCAAATGATGGCAAATATGCAGGATTTCTAATAAAATATTTGCATTTTTAGAGTGGCACACTCTTCATTCTGATTTATTCTTTTTTTTTCTTTTTATATATAGTTTGGTTCAAAAAGAGATGTTATTAAACATTAAAATACCAAAATGTATATATAGCAGCTACAAAATATATACAATTAATTAAGTGAATTCATTAAGAGGCAGAACAACCTTGATAAGCCTGTGATGTAGATACAGAGGACAATATTTTAAGTATATAGAAAAAATAAATGTTGGGGGTTCTTATTTCCAGATATATCTTCATATTCATTATCCCCCATAAGATTTCTATCAGATGTTGATTCAGTTACAGCTGTTTGAACTCACACATTTACTACACAGTATCCAGGCAAAAAACTTCAATGTGGATACAAATGATCCCTTATATCCCTAACTCCCAACTCTCCATTGACTATAAGATGCCAGCAAGGATTAGCAATAACAACTAGCATTTTACCTTACAGAGAAAAGGAAGGAGAAACTAGGCAAAGGTACTCACATTATTTGCTCTAAGCCTCACTGTTTCTAAGTGGCTAAATATGGTTCCAGCCTGCAAACTGCACTCATGATCAGGCTGAACCTTTCCCACTGAGTGACTCCAGCTGGCTTCATCCAGACAACCCTTTGGAGTAGAAGTTAGTGTGAATCAGAGCCTGGGTTTTCTGACCACAAAACACAGGTGATTTGCATCAGTTTAGAGTCAACATGACAGTTAATGTGTAGATGATGTGGAAACCTGAGTATTTGCATGAACAATGTTCTCAATACAATCAACTGAAGACTGCAATATAGTCTTCAATCTCCAAATTTTGTAAAAAGTAAAAATACATATCCTGAGTCATGTTAAAAACCCATATCAGCCCATTATAGACCAAGAAGAACTCAAAAACCCTGTCCCCCAAAAAAGCTCAAAACTCAATAACCCTGGGAAAAATTCATTTTGGTTGTTGGAAACTTTCACATTTATATTATTTTTTTCAATCACAAGCCAGGGGATAGGCTGGGACTTCGAGTATATTTTTATAGAAAAAAACAGGTACCTCATCTGAAAAAACAGATTCAAATAAATTTCACCAAATGACTCAAGATTATTTATGGTTTCATATATCTGGCAACAACTGTAAACATAAATTATATGATCTTTAAAGAAGGCTCTCATATCCTTTAGAAAAATGTGTATACAGGCATAGACACACTTGAGCAGTCTTTTATAGAATGTCTTCCTGATGTTCTATATTACAGTGAATGACAATTTTATCACCAACGGCAGCAGGTATTCAAACAGGCTGATACTGAACAGAGGGAGAGAGAATGACATGCACTTTAAGAAGCATCAGCACTACATCTGTAGTAGTTTATACAACATTATTTTTACTGATTAAATGAAAATAACTATAATTTACAATAAAAGGATATACAGACATTCTATTTTATATACACTAAATAATTAATACCTTTAAAAATTATTTCAATCTTCAATACCTTTAAAAGATTGCCATTTTCAGATTTTGTTTTGTTTTGTTAGTTCATTTTTATATACACTAATAAAAAGTACTGTGGTTGGAAAATACAACTTCAAATCACTGTTACTGCTGGTTACCCAACCACCTGTGCTGCTTACTGCAGGCCATTGAAATTAATAATGTAATGGCTTATGGTTAATAAAATATTGATATTGGTAAGAGACAAATTACTGCCAAAAGATAAATGATTTGTCTTGTAAACACAGCTTGTGTAATAGTTTACATATTAGGTGGGGCAAAAACCTATTCAGTGTCAAAAGATTTCTGCCTTATTATATTTTCTCCTTCAGGAAAATTGTAAATATATTTTCAGCCATTTCTACATGTCTTTTTCAAAATAACATCACCACTTTTATTATTTTTATAGTGCCGGAGGGTATTACTTCTTGTTTTGATTGTATGTCTTTATTAAACTAGTTTCTTTTTTATGATCATGAGAATCATCTTCTTGATAGCATAGCACGATCTTTAACCAAAGTTACACAGGCAGCCTCCTTGTGTATATTACATCTTTTCCCTCTTCCTCTTTAGTTTTTTTCTTCTTCTTTGTTTCCTTCACATTTCTTCAGCTCTAGTAATACAGCCCCCAAACACGTATTTTTTGGCTCAAATTTATGTCATCTCACTAGTCCAGGGCTACTGACTGTTATGCAACTATGTATAGACAATATACATAGGTGTATATTTCTATGATTTCTTATAAATCTTCCCTCTTCCATTTCTCTTTTGCACTGTGAGGATGTCAACCTCTAGTGCTGACATCTCCTCACATCCTCATAAAGAACATTTTCCACCATTTCCATAATACTAAGATACAAACAATGACTCAACTATTAGCTGAAGAGCAAGCATTTTACTTGGAATATGGCAGGATGAGAGAAGCATCTTTCTCTTTCTAAGCACATAAGCACACAATCCTGGGGCTGACCCACTGGTAATGGATGCCAACCAGATAACTAAATGCCCATATAACATATACATATTTACATAAACACATGATAGATAAATACAGATAGATGTCTACAAGAACTATATTTATTATATCCTGTTGTCTAATTTTAATTTGATTTCAATCTGATTTTAAATTGATTTATATTGACAACATATGGATAGACACTTGATAAATAAACTCCAGAATAATGAGTGACAACAAAATAACAGAAAAATCAGACAAAACAAACACAAAGTACAATATTTAACCATAAAATGGAGAATCTGCCAGAGTTTGTCAATATTCAGTTAAGAAATCCTGTAGCATGGTATGTCAGAAGCTCATTGAAATGAAAAGGTCTCTGTGAGGGCTTACCAGTCCATCTGTGCCCTCTACAGCACCCGATCAATAGGTAATGAGTGCTTACAAAGTGACACTATCAGCAAGGGAAGTGTTTGTCTTAATGAAGAAAAGAGAGGAGTTAGGGAAGAAAAGCCTCATACTGTTACTGCATATCAGCTTAAAATTGTTAAAGGCACCAAGTCTTGGACTGGACTGTGGCTGTGTGGGGAATATTAGATATGAAAGGCCAAGGACAAGTTAGTAATTTTTAAGAAACAACTGCATATGCATTCTGGAGTTCAATACTGTGTTATCTCATTAAGAAAGACTTTTACTATTAACAGCTTCTCTTATTTTGTAAAAAAACAACCTTTGTCTAGGGCTATAGCATAGGTCTGATTAGGTTTGAGACTATACACATATACAATAAAAAGGACAGGTCCTGTATGGAAAACATAAACCTCAGCAAACTGAACCCAATAAAAAATGTTTCAACAGTGTAAGTGCTAAGTTGATCATCTGGGGACATTACCTAGGAAGCAATATAGCCGATTTTAACTTGTGACTGTTATATATTTATTCCATCAAAGCAAATTGTCAAAACTCCTTTACCGGAAAACTGTGGTGAAAGGCAGCATTACAGAGCTGAGGAGCTGTGCTGTGGTGAGGTTCCTGAAGAGACCCAGAAAAAAGTGTGTTTCACTACTCATGTCTGTAATGCTTATGTAAAAAAACCAAATGTGAATCCTCAAATAGAGACCCTGTATGATTAAGAAATGCACCTACTGATTTGAATGGACATGTGGGTTTGCTGCTTGCTCCCAGGCTTGGGGCTGTACGTCATTCCTTTGCTCACCTGCTCCTTTTTACCCATGGAACCCGGCTGTAAGTTTTCTACCTGTATGTCCTGATGATTTAAATTTGCATTCTAGTATTTCAACATACATAAGAAAAGGTTTCATGCTCATAGCTGGAGGTGACTTTCACTTGGAGTAAACTAATCCATAAAAATACTTTAGAGGATCCACTAGAAACATTCAATGACTCCTTTAGGCAGATCTGGCACATAATCATGGAGATTTAGTTTAGCTCAGTCATGGATATTTGACTTCATTCTTTGCAGAATGTCAGTTGTTTGTGTAGGGGTTTGGGTTTTTTTTTCTTGTAATTAGCAGGTGATGATATCAGATCAAAAACCTAGTATCATATAAATGATTTTCAACTTGAACACCAAAAGTTCCTGGAAGTTAAGTTTAATCAGCTCTTACGTTCAAAACATTCCCGGTTCAATGTGGCTTACTTTTTTGCACCCACTAAGAAAATGACTTTGGTTAACAATCTCTGCAATTTTCTTATCCTGGTCATTTGACATTTGCTTTTTGTATGTGGTTAAAACTGTGAACTCAGAGAAGAATTGACATCAGTTCCCAAACCCTATTTTTCTCTATAGGAAATCTTCTACAAGGTTCTCATGTTCAAACTGGGTAAAAGCACTGTCATTTAAGTAATGGGCAGTACATTTCTTTCAGTGAAAAATACTTTGGGTGCCTACTGCCTTGGGAAACAAGCAGAGAAGCCACAACTGAGAATCAGACATTACTGCTGTGAAGAAGAATATGTTTTGTATTTCCCTTTTTAGTTTCTCAAGGCTCTTAGGGAGATGAAATTTTTAGGAAATAATGGACATCAGTCTTAACAAGAATTACGAGATTCTATTGCAAGCCTCTGTTATCTCCGTAAAGATGTGAAGAACAATCGTTAACAATCAGGGTCTCCATTAGTCCTTCAAAACAATACTAGAAATATAAGCAGACAAAAAAAATCTTAAAACAAAAAAGCCTTTTAGAAGATAGTTGGCAGGATATATAAATAACATATATAAATACATATATAACATATAAAATAGCAGATAAATTCATTAAAGAGTGAACTGATTAGCAAATATTAATGCTTTCTTTTTGTATTTTCTGGGGTGCAAAACCTGCAATGATTTCTTTATGGACTCTGCAGAAACATGAGGATCTAAAATAAGAGGATTTCTGAAACTGCTGTATGAATCACGTGTGTAAAATTACATCAAGAAACATTAAAGGTAAAAATTTTATATGCTTCTTTATTCTCAGCCAGAACTTAACTGCTTCTCTCAACATAATTTATTCAGTAGAGTTACTTGATTTAAAGAATGCAAGACAGATTTATAGAAGTTGATTCTGACTTTATCTTTTAAGATAACAAGGAGAGAACATGTATTTTTCCTTAAACAAGCCAAAGAGGAAAATTGTCTAGTAAGGAGTGCCTCTGTCTCCACTGAATTTTGCACTGTAGCAGTGAGTTTCTCAAGCTATCTGTGTTATATATGACTCAGGTAAACTCTTGCCTCCACAAAATAGTCTACAGGTAGTTTTGCTCCTACTTAGTTTACAGAATTTTACCATATTATATATCTTGAATCAAACAACATGGATAGTAGACAAAAATGTATGGTTGATTTTCTGCATAGTCTTCAGTAAGTTAATTTGTAGTCTGCCAAAAAAACCCCAAAACAAACAAACCAAAAATCCCTAACACCCCAAACTCTCACTCTTAGTGACATTAAAAAAACCCAATAAATTACTATCCTAACTGGTAGATCTTGTCTTAACAGTTTAACAATATCTATTATCCATAGTGGTATATTTATTTATCTGTGCAAACTTTCAATGCACTCTTCAAATGTGCAAAGTGTAGCTCATCAGTTTGCCTCATATTTGCTCTTTCTGGCAACTGCAGATGTTATTTTCTAATTGTGATTGTATAAATTTGCAAACATAAAACTGACTCAGTTTTTGACAAGTGTTTATTTGTAAGCTAGTAAATGTGCAAATTTCTAGCTTTGCAGTTCAGTTTGCAACAGGTTAAATAAATCTGAGCCATTTGCTTTTGTGAGTCCTACCCTCATGCGAGCAAAACTCCTATTAAGTCAGATAGCTGCCAAATTAAATTACCTGGGAGGATAGGACCTGGGGGTTGTGCTTGTAGTTGTGAAAATATTCCTGTTTCTTTTATGTGCTCTGATGAGCCTCATTTAAGAACTACAATCTGCAACTTTCAGAGTGGAGTGCTGTCATTTTGGAGAAAAGTGTCATCTCTTCTCTTTTATAACTCTCTGTTGGGCACGCTTAAACCTGGTGCTTTTCTGTTAGTCATGGTGGTCTTTTTGCTACATTGCTATACTCCCACTAACACATAATTTTTCTTACTAGCTGACCTTCCCCTCACTTAAACCAGCAATGAGCAAAAATTCATTACCCATCTGTTCATTACTCACCTCTGCCTTATTAGTTAGAGTGGACTACGGTTAATTTCTTTATCTCAGATAGAATGCATTTTGATACACTGTATCTCTTGATTTTTTTTATCAGATTTTTTTTTTTTTAAATTCTTGAGATATTGCTTGATATTATCAGGACAATACAGTACCATCATAAGCTCTTTCAATTCAACTAAGGATTGATTTTTAAAAGTAGACCTTACTCCTCAACCTGTTTTATCCTTGTATGTCATTGGATCATTCTTGGCTGTATTATATCAATATTTTGACACCCATCATGGACTAGGTAGCTGACAAATTAAGTCTGACTTGTCCTTATTCAGCATCCAGATGTGACTCTACACCACCGATTTGAAAAAGCCACTTGGAGTCAAATTAATGACTATGCTGTACTCCAGAAATGTATTTTCCTGAATGATATGCAGGCTTCACTTCACAAAGAGGGCCACACACAAAAGAACAGTGATTAAAAACATTAAAGATGTGGAAGTTTCTTGTAAGAGAATTGAATATTTCACATAAAAAAACCCAGAGCTTGATGAAGTACTCAGTTCTTTTGCATCTTTACTCATTCATATGGCATAAAATTAAGAACAAAAGGGACTTCTTGATTAATGACCCCTGCAAATCATTCCAGTAGAATACACAGAGACATTTTTTATTTTATTCTACTACCAAATTAAGTTTGTGTTAATCATAAATGTCACTTGCACAAAAGTCACACATAAATATTCAGAGTGATCTATATTTTATCAGTTATAACAGAGTGCTTGGCAGCCAGCATGAGTTTAAACAAGCAATTAGTGAATAAGTTATTAAACATTTTAAACAAATGTGATCCATAAAACCTAAATTAGAGAAGTTCAAAGAAACTTAGTAGTGTCTTGATTATACAGGTGCCTGAGCTGAAGACAGATTTACCGTGTATGATAAAAAAGGAATATGCATTAGAACTTAACATGCCACAGAATTTTATTTCCTTACTTTTCTTTCAATCTCTTTGATAAAGGCTTGAAAATTCCTTTGGTAAACACCATAAAAGCAATTTCTGAGAGTCTTTTCCTTAAATTTGCATTTGTATTGTTTTTCCTCTTTTTGCACTGCTCTAAATTATCAATTTTTCCATCCTATTTATGACCACACAAGTTCACAGAAAAAAGCCCCAGAGAAATTCTCTTAATGGGGTCTATATATACTGGTTTTTATTATACTTTTCAGTATTCACAGAAAAGCTGCTTTCATGTTAATTTATCAAGGCACAACGTGAACAATGGAAGGAGCAGTTTTTTTGTATTCTGACTCCCATGGAACAATACTTTCATTTTTCAAAAATGTTATTGTTTGCACATTCCCAGCAAGGCTTTGTGGAAATCTGTTATTACCTGGCGTGAATAAGGGCTTCAAAGCTTGATGGTGTCTCAGTTACCTGAGCAAACTCCAAAAAATGGTAATGCATAAATTGATAGAAATTGAATCAGGACATGTAAAATGAAAACAGAGGTTACCCTGTAGGATCTCAACCCTAAGCTCTTTAGCAGTTAAGATCAATACAGCAGTATATACTGGAAACATCTCTTCAACTGTGTATGGAATGAATGATCAGGTATTTAATCTGGAGATGTTATTTAATCTTTCTAAACCTGAGAGGCTTTGAGTCTGAAAGAGGTACTATATATCACTTCTGTGTATACATTCAGATAAAGCATGTATACATAGGAAACTACACTGGATGGTGGATATCAGGGTCTTATTGAGTGAAGAAAATATATTAAGGCTTACAGAAAGCGTGGATGGAAAAATTGTGTCTGTTATAGCAGAACATCACACATAGTTACAACTTTTCTTCAATTCTCAGTTAATTTCTCTAAGATTTATATTAATCTCAGACTAGAGCATTTCCAGGGATTTAACTGTTGAATGGGGTTTATAGCCCAAAGCACAGTTTTGAGCTATAAACTACTCCCAAACATTTATTAATCTTCCAGCAGTGCCTCAATGTGTGTTGCTTAGTTAACGTTAGATTCAATATGGTACTTTAGAGATATTTCAATATCAAAATTGAGTAAAACTTCTTCCTTTCACTTTTTGCTGGTATGTTTATGGTTTTGTAAAAATGAAAGCCTACAGCTGTAACATTGCATCTCCTAAACTAATAAACATTTGCTTTGTATTTGGAGTGCATCAACACATTGCTCATGATAGGCCAAAGGCCGGAGTGAGGTAAATACGTTCAAAAAGGGCATAGGATAGTAGGGAGAATTGTGATTTACAAACCTGATCTAGACAGACTTTTATCAGTTTAACTTCTTCTGGATCATGCTAAGTTTAGCAATGTTATTTGATAGCCTTAACTTATGAATTCATACTTTGTCTTGTTACTGTGGGTTTTATTGCATAGTACCTTGGGGTACTGTGGGTTGGCAGTAGTAGCATGCCAGATACTCACCAGTACAGGAAAAAAAAAAAAGACTGCTTTCTAAAGTAACCTGTGAGATAAGGCAGAAAAATCAATACTGAAGAGGTAGTAGCCCATAAAATACTTGACAGTTTAACTATTACCAATGCATTGTAGGCAGCATTATAAATTCAATTCTTAAAGTAGAGATTGAAGAGAAGATCATGAACAGATACAAATCCCAAATACAGAGGGAGGAACAACATGAAAGAAATAATATGTTTGGCTAAATTAAAACTATAATAATTGCCTGAAATATTGTTTGTTTATTCCAGTGTTTGTTCAGTTCTAATGTTAATATAAATTCAGTGTGTTCCTGAAGGAAATTGCAAGCATAGCAGTGAACCAACAGAAAGGTGTTTAGTCTCTTCTCCCATGTTAGTATCGTACACAGTTCACAGTTCGTTATGTAAGTTAAAAGAACATAATTGATGTTGTCCTGTCAACAGACTTTGAACACCGTCTCAATAAGGAGATAGATTATAAAAAGTAATAATAGCAGATTTAATAATAAAATTCAGGGATCTTTTCTCATATTTGTTATATCACTATGAATAATTCCTCAAAGACTTACGATTATAAAGGCCCAATCCACAGAAGACATTGCATAGTTTTCTATAGTGAGCATATGTATTCTTTTGCAGAATGTTTTGTTTGTAAATATTTTTCCTGCATTTGCAGACCACGCATATCAATAAATAGCCTTTCTGAACTATTACACTAAACTCTGCGTATTTTACATGTAAAAATTTTGTTGCTAAAAGCATGCAAAAGTAGTTAATCTAATCACCTGTACAGATTTTTTAACCAAAATTAGTACTGTGAACTAGAAAAGTATGAATCCGTAAACTGGGGTATAGCCTTGAATAATTATGAATACCTAAAAGTCTTATTCTTTTCTCATGTAAGCTTTAAATTTCACTAGAATTATACTTGACTGATTTAGCTGTGGTGAAAAAAAATGAAGAAAAAAAAAGAAAACCAATAGCATAACCAACTGACTGCATTAAGAATATTGTATTGCAACAATTCACTGAACAAATAGCTGCATTTTTGTTACCTGATACATCTAAATTATTAGCCTGAAACAATCAAAATACTTCTTTTTTACCGAAGCAATATTTATTTGGAGTTCTGATGTGTGTAGGTAGTTATGTTAGGATCCAATAGAGAAATACTGAAAAACATGATTTGGCTTAGCTGAATACTATGATTTCCCTACCATTCCCAGTCAAAGCAGATTTGGTTCCAGTGCAGTCTTCAGGCAGCATAAACCCTCCTGTAGATGCATGTACACACATTTTTGCAGAATAAAGAGCAAAAGAAAAGCAAGTAAGACAAGAAAAGAAAAACAAGCATAATCCTGAAATAAATAAATATGATACAGAAGAAATAATGTGCAGCTTTTCCTCACTTCATAAACTGATGATCTTCATTGTTTTCCAATAGTTTTTGCAATACATTTTATGAATGTCACTTACACAAATCTTGTGGAGCTAATCTGGGTAGAGTTATAACTAAGCTTTTCTGGCCCTCAGGCACCTAAGTCTTGGCAGTCTCCTGCTGTTTGCGATCAGTGTTCAACCTGCATTATTTCTGTAGCCCATGAGAACTTTTTAGTATTCAATATTCTGTCTTTTTATTCTATCTTCAAAGGTTTTTAATTTCATTTTATGTAGTTAGGCTGTACTGTAAGTGGTTGATATCACAACTTTCCTTGTCTCAGATTATTTTTTTTTTTGGTTTTTAATAGAGCTTCACTGACCAGCTACACTGTACCTAATATGTGTTAATATTTCCAGATCAAACTCACGAACTCAGTATTTAACAACACAGCTACAAAACTCTCAGGGTTAAAAGCTGACATTGAAGATGAGTTAATAAGTAAGAAAAGGCTGATGGTTTCTCTGAAAATATATTAAACCCAGTGCCACTCTGCAGGCTGATATATATTAGTTTTCTGAACACCTTTTTTCCTGAAGTGCACCTGGGAAAGGTTACATCCAAATTGTCACTTGAGCTTTATTATTACTATAGGTCCTCTTTTATTTTTTTCATTGTACAGAACTTCTAAACTATATTTACTCTTTCTACATTTTATGCATGCATTTCCTTTCCTAAATGGAATGAAAAATGATCAGTCATACTAATGATAAATACATAATTCAGAATATTAGCCAGTTTTGTATATTAATTAAATATTAGAATAAGGCATTTTTCTTAGAAATGGCACACATATGCTTGCAAAGATGGTCTCCATTAAAAAACTGGAATTTATCAAAGTTGGTTTTGTCGCAGTATCTTAGTCACAAAAATTAATGGTTTTCATTGGAGAAAAATACTGTGGCATTTCAGAAATCATGTGGATAACATGTAAAAAACTCTGACTTTTCCCTGGAGTCTTGTGATATTGCAAATAATCTGGGGAGGAGAAAAAAAAATAAAAAAAGGGAAAGGGAAAGGGAAAGGGAAAGGAAAGGG
>JAWWMP010000081.1:25769646-25786693 GCA_035047865.1 Dendrocincla tyrannina
GGAAAGGGAAAGGGAAAGGGAAAGGGAAAGGGAAAGGGAAAGGGAAAGGGAAAGGGAAAGGGAAAGGGAAAGGGAGATCCAATTTTTTTTTTCTAGTTTATCCAGCCTGAACTACTAATTGAGGAATGGGAGTTTCAGAGAGGCACTCAAAAATGTATTCCACCTCTCTCTTATTTCTGAATATGCATTTAATTTTGTATTTGCTCTCACAATTTGTGGCAACAAATAATGCTTTATTATTTAATTCTTAAATTAAAACTAGAAGGAATTGAGATAGCTTCTTTCCATCTATGTCTTCCCCTCTTTGTCTGTAAGGGGTTTTGAGGTGAGATTTTTTGCAGGTCATCCAAGAAATTAAGGCTTATTGTAGGACATGAATCAAAATGAGTGTTCCAAGAGACTTGCTTTTAGTGCTCAATATTTTCACTTTTATTTTAAACTGTTAAGTCAAAACTTGATCCTAAGTAGATGAGTGAAACAACCATTAAATAACACTGTTTTCAACCACAAGAGAACTTATCAATGAATTTGGTGTCTGCATGGTGTTTATTTTTAAGGACCTAATAAAAGAATTAAAAAGACATCTTTGCCTTCATAATGAAAACTAAAGATAAAGACTTCACACTTCAATTCTTGCCAGCTTCACTGCATGTTTTTCATATTCTTTACTCTCAAGGTTCAAACAGGGAGGGTTTGAGTGGACTCCAGTCAAAAAAAAATTGGTTAATGATCTCATAAACACATTCTCTCCAGGGCTGTATTAGTTTCATGCTGATTACTTCAGTAATTATTCAATGTCCTTTCAGCAACTTTATCCCATAAATGATTAAGAAATATTTCTGAATGAATATTTGGTATTAGTGTAGGGGTTTTCCAAGAATACCACAAACAGCTTTTCTATTTTAACTAAGTCAATTCAAGTCATAACAGGCAGTTACACCAAGAACCAACTCAAATCTTTCAGAAAACAAGTCAGTCCCAAAATGCTTTGCACTGAAAGGTGTTCCAGATCTTCAGGTTCAGCATGCAGGAAGGAGTAGCTTTTGTGTCCTCTCCACTGAAGAGCAAAATTGTTGCACATGTGAGGTGTAATTCTGTGTTTTATCAAGTTAGCTGTAAGACAAATTCTAGAGGCACAGCCAGATGGACTTTGTCTAAGTTAGTTTCACTTTATTAAACATTAGGCCATAAAACAATGGCAAAGTTTGGTAAGGCAAATTACTGACAGGTTTCCAAAGAGCTGCATTAAAAAAAAAAAAAAAAAAAAAACAACAAACAAACACATTATTAAAAGCACATGATAATTATTCTGTGATATAAGAAAATTATCACCTCATTTTAATTGTGTATGATGTCAGTGAGTATCTAAATGGATCAAATGAATTCTCTAATTTACAAGGTACCATTTAAGATAAATAGACTGGAAGAAAGAACTACAGAGAAAAAAATTTCAAATTTATTTTTTGATGACCTCTTTTTTTTTTTTTTTTTCATATTGGGTCAATAGACTGCTGCAGTGTTAAAGGACCACTCATTTCCATATGTTGAATGTATTGTCCCAGCAGTAAGGCAGAACTGTATGCCAAGTGCTGAAGGCAGAAGAGACTATTACACAGTTGCTAGTGTTTCTTAAACATATTTGTAAAAAATGGCTAAGAATGAAAGAAAGAAAATCAAGGAGGGACAAATCTTCAGTCATACTCGTGCAAAATAATGGAACTGAGCTGCCAGTTAGTGATAATGTGCCCTGCTCTTCAAATCACAATATTTTGGAAATCTTTTCCTTTTGGAAGACTACTTAAGGGCAATTTCACCTCACTGAAAGAAACTATTTTTTAATAGAACATTGAATAGATTGGAAATTATAATAAATGTTTTATTTTTTTTTCTAGCTATTTTCAGTTTAAAGTTTTGCTGGTTAAACTGTTTAATTGTATTTCATAAAAATTAATGATCCAATTTCAAAACAATAAAAGAGAAAAAAAGATGGATTTCATTTAAATGTATTGACTTGAAATATTTTAGACATTTTTTTTTAATTAAATTGGTAGAATCTGGGGAACTCACCATAATTATTTCTATTAGTCTCATCCAATTAATTTTTGATAAAGAAACTATTAACCTAACACTGGGGGGAGGGGGAAAAAGGTATCTATACTATAAACCAAATACAAATTTCATGAACAGCCATGATTTAGAATTAGTTTATTATAAAAAAAAATCAGAGCAGTAAACTTTGACATGAGTGAATTAATATTTCCACCCATATGTTTCTCTCCAACAACATTCTGGTATGCTGGCATTCACAGCCTATTCTGTTTATGATGTGAACCAAGTCTGAGCAAATATGCTTCCTTCAAAGTGCCACTGCCTGGATTCCTTCCAGGTTCAGTGGTTTCAACAGAGAAGCAGACCCTACTGGGACCCTGAGCAGGGCTGCAACTAAGTGCCAAGCCTTCACCCAAAGGAGAAGAGAAGTGATATTTTGATCCAAATTCTGCAAGAACTTGGAAGAAATTGGACATGTGATTGACTTAGTGGCTTTCCTGTCAGACACCATGGGATTCTCCTTCATGTTGTTTCCTAAATCTCTGACGTAAATAGCATAGGGACAGCTTCAATCTGTGCTTTTGCAGATGGATTTTGAAATTTGATTTCTAATGTCAAAATGAAGCCACACAACATGAAAAGATGGTTCATTTCACATGCACATTTTTATTTTAAGAAAGTGGAATGTTTCATTTGTACAAATAGCAATTTGGATTGCTTCTTCATGTGCTCTAGAATGCATTTGTGTTGCGTTTTTTTTAAGGGATTGTTTGAAACAAAAGTGAGTCAAAGGATCACATCTAAAAGGGCAAAGTAATGTTAACAGTCTTTCGGGAACCTAAATACATGACAGCTCTGAAAGCAAATGCAAAACTGCCAATATTATCTGGGGAGTCAGCCAAGAAGCCAGATGCTACCAAAAAAAATATCCTCTGCTGTTTGGCATTTTGGGGTCTCATGGGTGCCACTGAAAGACAAAAAGGATCCTGTGCACATTATAGAACAATATGGTAGACATCAAATAGCCCCACTGTTCTTGAAGACAACTTCATGCTGAAGACTGGTGGTGTTAAAAACCCCCACAAGAATCATACCTATTAGAATATGGAAAGGATGTGAAAAATAAAAATTAAAAAAAAAATCGTATTCATCTTCTTTGTTATATTATATTAGGGAATCAGAGAACTTCAAGTGTAACTCAGGATCCTGATGTGGGGAATGAGCTAAGTTAAAAGCAGAAGTTCATTAAATTCAGCCTCCAAAACTAACTTTTAAATCAGCTTGCTCCTGTGTGAATCAGATCACTTTTAAAGATGGAGAAATACATAGCAAAGAGTGCTGAAAAAAAAATATTTACCTTTTATGTAGTGCTGAGGGATAAGACCTCAGATACTATTTTAATCAAAAATTCCTAAGGTTGACCTTGATTTGTGTTATTTATCTATTCCTTCAGATTTTCTTCTCCCTTTATTTTAAGGCTTAATTGCAATAATACGTATGTTCTGCTTAGCATTCAATTGCTTTAGCAACTGTAGCAAACAAATTGTCTGTGCTTTTTCTCTAGATATTTTCTTAAAATTAAAATCAATGATAATACTAATTAAAGAACTGATGCATTGTATTTTAGAGGTGAATTTTGTTTAGAATTATTTGCAGAATTTCCCAGAGAGGTGTTTTTAAAAGTTCTTTAAATTTATTGTGCTTTCATGGACAAAAAGTGGAAAAGAAGAATATAACATCTAAGCAGTTATCATAAATATTTGAAATTATTGACACTATGTTGAAAGAACATCTGGGAGTTATGAACCAGTACAGATAAAATGACTGAATTTCTGAGTCTTCAAGACCCACTATCCCATTTTATTTTAAAATATCTTACAACCTTATGTTTCCTAGTATCATCTTTTCTCTTGAGGGGGCTAATGGAATTTTTCCAATGGTTTTGTGTGAAGATTGTTATTGTGATAGCTTATTTTCATTTGACTACATTATTTGAGGAGTACAAAAATAGTTTAAATAGGCTTTTAGCAATTTCTATATAATATCCCTTCTTTAAACACAGGGAGGTTCTTTGAATTTTAGATAGATGATGAATTGAATTGAGTAGAACTGGAAGCAGTGAACAAGAGGGCAAATACTGCTGTTCCTTGTTATGTGACACAAAAAAATAATTCCAAACCCAAATATTCTCTTTCAGCAAACTGTGCTTCGTAGACAAATGCCAGATTCCTCTGAACACCAAAGTTAGAATGCGGACAAGATTGCCAGCTACCAAAATGTAAGACATTGAAAGAAGCAGTGGTGTTTTGAAGGAGAGTCCCTACTTTTCAACAAAGACAGTCTCTCACACCTACACAAGAATTACTCGCATTTATTACAGTAAAATCACATCTTAAATAATGCTGCATTTTAAAATTATACCAATTTTCTGATAGATAGGAAAGATTCTAGAATTTTAACTTATTCTCAATCCATCCTCTTTTTTTCTCCAGGGAGCAGTGTCCTAAACATTTCAGTTGGCTTCTTGGCTATGTCATGTGAATAGGAGGGGAATGTTTCCTTACTTTTGACAGACACTGAAGCTTTCCTAATACAGTGGTATTTCAAAGAGTGCACAGCCATCTCCTGAATTTTGATTTATAGATATTTGGATTTAATTTGGATTTATAGATGTATATTTAATTCATACTTGGAAGTAGAAAGAAAAAAAAAACCACTATGAATGAAGAAAGTTTTTGCAAATCCTTGAATGGACATGAGTTCAGTGCTTAACATTGCCTAGACTCTGCTTTAAAGCAACCCTGCATCCTACAACTAGTTGAAATGAGTGGAACAGAGAGAAACAAAGTTAGTGAGGACAGGAAGATTGATGAAGGGTGAGGAATTTTATTTAACTAAGTAGGTAATTAAATTAATATTCATCTAAGAGTGAAAAATCTAAGGAGATGGCTACTGGTTAAGAATTTGGTTTAACAGTGTCTTTGAAGAAGCACTGGTTTTCTGAACTGACCATGGCCTCTTAACATCCTCTGAGATCGAAGGAAACAGACAGGCTAATTTCAAGTTTTGGAGTGTTAGAGAAGTGTCTATGACTAACATGAGAAAAGAGTCTCTTCATGCTTTTCAGTGTTCAAAACATATTCAAATGTAAAAATCCAATAATTTAATTGCAATAACAAACTCACTGATGTGTGTTTATCTTTCTTTTACACACAGGGATTTACTAAAAATCACCTTATGGAAAAGTAGTGCTATGTGCTAAAATCCAAACTCAATGGAGCACTACACATAAAAGTTATTAAAATCAAATGGTTCCTTTAAACTTTAAATTCAAGCTCAGAGCACCAGCTAATCCAAAAGAAAATTAAGTTAAATGCCCCTTTGGGAAATGGTAAAACTGGTGCTCTCAGGAAAAGAGTTAAATGATGAATCAAACTAAGAACAATGAAATTCCTTGAAAAATGCACATTTTCATATATACACATGCACGTGTGAACATATATCCAAATATTAAACACTCGAATAGCTTAATTAATGCAAAAGATTAGACCTCTAAAAATCATGTGAGCACCTTCAAACCTCTATTTTTTTTTTCACTGACTTGTCTAAATTCAAAGACAAATAGCTCTTTAAAACATCTTGCTTATTGATATTTTCTCATTGCACAAAATATCAATGTCAAACCTTTAACAGAGCAATCATATTACCAATATAATTCTGATTTATGTTTTTTAACCCCAAGGTCAAGTGCTAGGGAAAATCATCCTGCTTCTGACAACCTTTATAGAACCTGTATTCAATCAAAGGTACTTAGGTTATTTATATGACATGATGATTAGTCCATAGTTTCCTTTATGGCATTGTATTTGCTTATCTGTATTGAGTTACTATTGGTAGACTTCCTGGACATCTATGGAAAGCACCCATCAGTGTTTTCAGTAGCTGTGAAAACTAGGCTATGTACCAACAGGTTTTGCATACCTGTAACTATGACTAGACCTTCTACTGCTGTGTTTAGCTTTAGGCTGGTATCAGCTACATACATTCCCCATCACTTTGGATTCTTCACCTGAGAGTTTCGTTGATTTTCTAAGGAAAATCAGATGGTCTAAGGGGCAATATTCCCTCACCTTACAAAACATTTTCTTACTTATTTCCTTAGTCCATCATAGGTGTAACAGCATTACTTTTTGTTATTATGTTGCTATTCAGTATGAATGGGCAAGTCTCAAAATGCAAGCTTCAGTCCAGAAACAGAGTGGGAATCATATATATTTTCTCTCCTTCAGATCTGGATATTGAATAAACAAATCTAATTATTTTGCTCTATTAAGAAAGTATGCCTTCATTCTCCTAAAACAGTTTTTACCTTTCCTATACTCTTTGTTATATATTGTGTTAGAAATTTTGCCAGTGAATTGAAAGATTAATACTTTTCCTCTTTAAGAGAACTCATTAAATAGTAGTACTGGTAAAGTCTTGCAAAATACATCTAGTACATCCAATAAAATCAGTTCTCTACAATAAGTACTGAGTAATTAGTACTTAAACCAGAAGTTCTACTTCTTATTAGTCATTTTGATGCTCAGATTACAGAAGCTAAATTGATTGCTTAAGGATCCACAAATACTATAATCACAAATTTTATGGGTTTATGTAGGATGTTAGGAAAAAAAAATTGCCTCATTGTCTTCATTGTGAAACAAGATTACTTTTCCCTAAGCAATGCAGTAGAAGGTACATAAAATCAAATATGTGAAATCATTGGTTCCCTAGTGCCACTGTTCTCAGTAGAGTTAATTGCTTCATTCAGTTCATAAATTCTCTTGCTTGTTTGCATTTGTAGCTCTCCCACAGAACCTCACACCACTGATCTAATGTTAGTTGTTCGTTCAGCTCTGTTATTTCTGATTGAAATACAGTAAGTTGACAGAAGTTAAAGATGGATCTAATATCATTATTACTGGCTTTTGCCCTGAGATCAATAAAGATCCAACCAGATTTCAGCAATTTATTTGCTTTCTGATAATGTCTTCATACTTTCTCACCCTTTCAGAGAGTTTGCCTGATTTCTCATTATGTCATAAATGAAATATCCCATGTTTTTCTACCTATATATATATTTATTTGTTCTCAAGAGAGAGAACATATTAATTCTGAGGGGAGCTCTGGATAAAATTTGGAAGAATCAGTCATGTCTTATTATTATTTTTTTACATATTATGTCTGTATTTGAGAAGCCTCAACTATGTAATTGAACTGAACAGAAAGAAGGGCAAAGATACAACAGCAGAGTGAGCAGAAAGAATTTGGAACATGTTACATGTAGAATTATGATTACCACCCATTTATCTAGCAACAGGACTAACTCGTACTTTGTAATCAGTCAACAATATATATTGATTTTTTTAACAACAGAGTGATTAATATTAATTAATAATTTGAAGGAAACTTCCTTTGGACTTGCTGCTAACAAAACAATATGTAACAGTCAAGATTTTGGAGGCCACCTATAAGCTGAGTTATTTCTTTCTACAATGCTGCTGCAATTCTCATGTTCATATAAGAATTTGTATATTAGAAAAGAACTTACTTGTTTTCACTAAGCATTGTATTTGCAATCTTTTCAGAAGCTTGACAAATAATTCCATTTACCTTTTTGTGATCAAACTGTCATCAAAATAATATTTATTACTAATTTACTTTTTATTTATTGAATCATTTGAACTGTTTACAGCTTATGGTAACATCCATATATCAAAACCCATTACTGAGCTACAATAAAGAAACTCCTCAGTAATCTGTTGTGCTGGGATTGCATTGGTTTCAGTAAGCTTCACCTTTTTTACCATTTTAGAACATACATATATCAAACTTTTTGACATTGAAAAAAACATTTCTGTGTCACAAATAACTGGTCAGACCATTTTCTTCATAATAGAATAAAATGGTCATAGTAGTTCACTCTTTGATCTTTTGATCTTCTTGATTTCTCTTCTGGGGGTGGGGGGCGGTGGGAAGAGTAGGAAATTTTAGGAACATGCACAGAGAACAGTTTGAAATATAAATGTTTAGTTTTCATACCTCTCTTCTAAATAAATTACATTTGCAGACCTTTCTCGATTGTAAAACAGGTTCAAAATCAGAAAAACTTGTTCAGCCAAGTTCTTCAGACTAACAAAGACTCTTCTTTTGTCGCAGGAACGTAGTACTTTATTAATCTAGAGTAGCTGGCAGTTTTCTTTACATTATTATGTCTTCTGGTTTGCTTTCTTCCCCAGAATTACTAATTTTATCTCATTAGAACATTTATACAATTTCATATTTTAGATTTTGTAGTGTCAGGGATGCTGTTAGCCCTGTATCACTTTACATAATTTCATTTGTATTAATTCAATATAGTTGTTCTTACTTTTCTTCATTTCCTATTTGATAAATGGTGATATTCAACCAAGCTGCAGGGCTCATCATTCACAAGCATAGCTTTTGAGAAGGGCTTCATCAAAGTCAAGTATCTACTCCAATGTATCAAAAGTGCAGACATTTGTGATTTTTCTTGTACATTTCCTCTTTGCTACTCTATGACACAGAGCAGCCTGCCCTATGAGAAGCAGCACTTCCCTAAATAGTTCTATTTCACCAAGCCTGCAATGAGCCAGCCAGTTTTCTTTGGAGAGTGAGATGCATGAATCTAGCTACATTTCTGAACAAAATGTTCCTTGAATTGCTCAGGAATCTGCCTCAATTTGAAAGAAAACAAATGCTGAACTCATGACATTATTTCCAACATAGCGATTTCTATATTTTTGATGTTTAAGTTGAAATATTTCATCGCTCCTATTAATCTGTATCCAATAGCTGTCTACATCAGAATGCAAACAAGAAAGAAAACCTCTCTATAAAAACTGAATGAACTATGCTAAATTAGATGAATCCAAAATATTATATTTCATTTAAACTGTTTGGGTCAGATTTTGGTGTGGAGTTTTGGGGTTCTTTGTTGTTGTTGTTGTGTTTTTTCTTCTCTTTTTTTTGCTGTTGTTTTTGTTGTTGTTTGTGTGTGTGTGTGTGTGTGTGTATGTGTATGTGTACGTGTGTGCACATGTTTTGGTTTTGGTTTTTTGGGGGGTTATTTGGTTTTTCCTCAATTACAGAAAATATTAATTTGCTTTTGGTTTATATTTTCAATTTCTATGGAACTAAAGCCCTAGTTATTTGAACAGCTCTTTATTTAGTTTCTTTATCTTCTTAATTTTAAGTGGCTGCTCTCTGGAATGAAACTAAAAGTTTAGACATAAACAGCTCGCAATATTTTGCAGCTTAGGTGATGATCCTTCCCTTGCTGGGTATTCATCCAAGATTTCATCACAACTCACATTTTCAGATTTTGATTAACTTTTACATTACCATAGACACTAAAGATTATCCAAGTTTCTATACCTATCATTGTCCCTTTGCTTTTGAGATAGATGATAGATAGATGATAGGTTAGACAGACAGACAGACAGACAGACAGACAGACAGATAGGTAGATAGATAGATATTCATTGCTTCTCTCTAATCCAAACTAGAATTACTTTATAAATTTGTAAAACAAATCTCCAAAACAGATTTTTGGTGAAGAAACCCAAAACAACAAAATACTCAGAATTTGTAATAAGCTATAAATACAGTTTGATAATCTCGTAGAATCTCTCTTCTGGAAAAGATAAAGGAGGTTTTATTAAAATCCTCTGAGAATGGCCCTGACATTCAGTCAAAAAGTAACACTAGATCCATTAGTGGCAGCTCCTTTTAAAAATGAGTGTAGTATGTAACTGAATGTACTCCAGGTTTCCTTTCTGTACAGCGCCATCTTTAGAGTAATATATCATCTCAGCAGCATCTTGTGATGATGTATTACTCAAATACATCATCAGCCCGAACAGTGTTTCAGATGATTTATAGACCTAGTAAATCATTAAAGTGAGGCACACCAATGTATTATTCAAAGATGGTACCATATGGGTAAGAAGGTTTTAAAAGCATAGTCAACACAATAACAGAACACAGCATAAAGCACAAACAAATTCATACCATGCAGAAGGCAACTGCCTTGAGCTTGCAAAAGAATGTTAATACCAAATCAGCTCCAGCATAGCTCTAATATAGACTCCTGCACTTCTCCACTCATGACTCATGACAGGACAAGAGGAAATGACCTCAAGCTGTGCCAGAGGATGTTTAGATTGGACATCAGGAGAAATTTCTTCACTGAAAGGGTTGTCAAGCATTGGAATTGGCTGCCCAGGGAGACAGTGGAGTCATCATCCCTGAAAGTGTTCACTTAATGCTAGGGTTTAGTTGATATAGTGGTGTTTGCTCAAAGGTTGTACCTTAATGATTCTGTGATTCTATGACTCTGAACACCAGTGGATAATGAGGATCTGTATAAGAAATACTTCTAAATAAGAGAGATACACATGAGAAGTCTCCCAAGTGAAACAATAGGCAAAGAAATCCTGGTACTTACCCTTACTAAAATTTGTGTAGTGAGAAGTGGACTTATCTTAATAAAGATACATCTTAAATACCCACCTGCAACACAGAGGGAGCCTGTTTGTACAGGTGTGGTTGGGTGGGTGGAAATGTGTAAGGAGCACAATAATGTTTTCTGTTGATTTAGAACATAGTTCTGGGCCTTTCTTTTAAAATGCAGCAGAATCAGGGCAATAAAAATTTTCTCACCCCTGCTTGTGGTTACCTGAACAGGCCAAAGCCTTTCAGTACATAGCACAATATAAGAGTTTGTGAAAAGAAACTTAGCCATAGGAACTTGACAGTAGAAGCTAGAAGTAACTTTAATAACACATTTTATAGCCTTTTATTTCTTGCTATTATAAATTACTTCCTACCCTACAATAGACAGAAAATACAGATCTAGTTCTCTTACAAAAAATGCTGTCAAGGAAAGAAAAATGAGGAAGCTTGGTATGACTAACACTGACATTTTAGTTACACTTGAAGGCAGCAGTTTCCGTATACACAGCAATGCCCTATTAGGTGTTTCACAGCTTCTTGAAATAAAGTACACTATCTCTCTATATTCTGTGGAAATATTTATTTCTGATGTGAGCGGGCCTATTTTCTTCTAATCCTACAATTTTTATTTCATATCACCCTGGGACCTTAAAATTTACTTTCAAGAGGCTTGCTGCATCTTTAACAATGGTCCTGCACTGTGCAAAGGTAGTAGAAAATTGCAAGCAAACTCTACATGCACATGTATCTTAAACTTCATGATCAGGCTATGTGCAATATTTCAGTAACAGAAACAATAATTAAAAGCAGAAAGAATCAAGTTCAAATGTTTTCAATGTCACAAAACCCACTGGGGTAAGGTCAAAAGTTGATGGAAGAGAAATTCTAGTTCAGCAAAAGATAATCACAAAATCAACTCTCTTGGAGGTACCCAGCTCTAGGGCTCCACATTCGTAACATACAAATGCAGCAAAGGAAAAGCAGTAGTTTTATTTTTCATGGATTTTAAGGTTTTGTGAAGAAAAGATGCTTATCTAGTTTTACCTCTATTTGGGAAATAGTTGAATTTTCTGGGATAATTTTTCATCCAAGTTTGACCCTTTTTTCCTAAAGCCTTCCTTATTTTTCTCTAGGAATGTTTCAGATGCCGACCTTTAGAGCCAGAGAATATTTGAGGATGTGTGGAGCATAAGAATTAAGAAAAGGGTTTATGTGCCAGGGAATTTATGTACAATAATCTCAACTGCATTATTAACAGGATTTTTCTATAATAATTAGATGATACAGAGTATAAATGTTAGCATCATTTTAACTGAACTGCCAGTGGCATTTTTTGTATTTTTATTAGAATGTTAAATTATTAATTGAACTTACAACATTTCTTTAACCTGCACATATAAAGTGCAGTCCTTTCTGCCCATAAGAAAATTCTGAGTGTAAACTGTAGGCCTTGAAAATAGGACTGAGGCAAGTGTTCAGATGGCATCAGGCACCATTTACATAGCTCACGCTAGAAAATGCTCTTCCCAAGAATTAAAGTGAAATCCTCAGTGGATCTCAGTTTAACTTCTTTTTTTGTCTTCTCTGACGTTATCTTTTAAAATTCACTGATTACTGACATCGTATATTTCTATTTCAACAAATTTATTTATCCAAGTATGTGTATTTTATGTAAAAGGACATCTAAATACATCCTGAACACACCAGAATCTTTTAGCATGTGCTGTATGTGAATATGCACATGATCTACTGAAGATTAATAGGCAAGCAAGTAGAAGACAGAAATATCTGCTAGGAAAAGTGGGAAAGAAATACAGGAATCTTAATAAATATAACTGGAAGGTCAAATGCATGATTGCAATGTGAGGTTTTGCAGTTTGGAAGGAGAGAGAGTAGAAAAAGAGCTAGATAATATGGGGTTTTTGCACATTATGTACCACCTGAACAAACAGTGAGTGCAAGAGTCTTTTTAAGGGAATAAAAATTCCCTATCCAAAGCTTGACTGTGCCAGACATCTGATTTCAAGAAGCCAGATACTTAGCATTTGTTGACATTCATAATTTCTTTCAGGAAAGACATCTTTTTCCTCAGGGGATTTGTTTTCTGAAACTCCCAGCTAATTCAAAATTTCAGCAATTTGACATTGTGAGATAACGTCCAGAGACTTTTAAGTACCCATTAATACAACTAAAGTATAGATTTCAAATAAATGATTGTAGGAAAATGTCCTTATTTAACTATTAGAGCAAGTTATTGTCAGAAAAAAAAGTGTAGCTTGCCATTGAACTGTGTATTCATTACGTACAAGGCACATGGAAACAGAGAAATCTTACAGCGAATAATTGAAGAGTATCTATTTTGTCTTCTGAACATAAAAAGCACAATTAAGAGTCCTATTTTGGTTTAAAAAGAAAAGTGAAATAAAGACATAACCTAATATCTATCCATAATTTTCCCATTTTGTTTAAGTTTATTGGATCTAAATAATTTGATTCTTCTATTCACAACACAGCAGGAATCACCTGGTTTTACGAAAATCTAATATCTTTATTTATTTTGCACTACCAGCATTTTTCAGCACCATTACATTGACAGTGTGTCATTATATAACTAACAATGCCTTAAACTATATTGGTCCCAGACCTAGAATTTGAAATAGTTGGATTCTTCTGAAGTTGCTTACATTCTGAGTTACAAAACATGACTTTTTATAAACAATAAGGCTTTTTAAAAAATAAGGACATATATATCTATAAGTTTATATATAAGTAGAATTTTAATTTCAACATCTATCTTGTTCATACAATACAAGTATTGTATTTCTACCTTCAAAGTTTTTCTGTCTTCTGGAGATACTTGGAGATAGTCAGAGATACAAAAGATGATTTCATATTATTTAAAGGGGGTTCTGAAAATATCATTATATTATAATTGTTTTATTGAGTTTAATTTTTTCAATGGCAACAATACTGGTACACAGAGGCAAACATGTAGAAGGTGAAAATCAAAAAAATGGTTGGAATGAATATGAAAGAAAAATCTGAAGTCAAAATTATTAATTACAAGGAAGAGAAGGAGTTGTATTTAGCAAATGACAGAAGTGTCATGAAAAGAATCACTTTGTAAGATGCCTAATGGCTGGAGAAAAATTATAGGAAAAGTTTATATTGTACTGAACCAGGAGAACTGAAATGTTTAATGCTTTACTGCATCACAGTTCCCTGAAATGTAAAGAGATCATTGGTTCATAACAACAGCAGAGACCTGGAAACCTAGAATAAATTGCAATATGTTTGATGACTTGAGTTTTGTCAGATTCTAAGCAACTTGTGTTGAGATGTTTAGAAGGCTGTCTGAAGCTCTCTCAGAACATTTAACAATTATTTCATAGAATCACAGAATATCTCAAGTTGAAAGGGACCCATAGGGATCATCGAGTCCAACTCTCAGCTCCTTGTAGCACTACCTAAAATTAAATGGTCCTTGTTAAGTCTAGTCTTTGAGACCTTTCATCATCTTGGTCACCATCCTCTGGGCACCTTCTAATAATTTGATGTCCTTATATTGAACTACCCAGAACAGCACGCAGTATTCAAGGGGAGGCTGCACCAGTGTCGTGTAGAGTGGGGCAATCATCTCCTTCAACTGGCAAGTGATGCTGTGTTTGATGCACACCAAGACATGGTTGGCCCTTTTGTCTGCCGGGGCACAATGCTTACTCAGATTTAACTCACCATGAAGTGAAATCCCCAGGTTCCTTTCTGTGGGGCTGCTCTCCAGCCTCTTGTCCCTTTGTATGTACATAACTCAGATTACCTCATATGAGGTGGAAGAACCCAGCACTTACTGTTGTTAAATTTCTAAACACTGGTGACATACAACTGACACTATAACAGTGTAAGGACCAGTCAAACATTGAGTCTTTTGTTAAAAGGAACCAAAATGGTACCAGAAAATTTTAGAGCAAACAGCGTAAGTCCTTCAAAATAAATCATGATTACCTCATGATACAAATTACTATGAATGTGAAGAAAACAGAAGGTATGAGTAACAGCCAATTTAGAACTGTCAGGAAGAAGTCATACTGACTTAATTGGACTAATTTTCATTTTCTGTAAAAATCATGAAGCCGTTGTTATATTTTTTCTTTTTAATAAGACCTGTTTTACTTAGAATTCACTGCTTTTATGGCATTCTTATAGCTAAGTGAACAAGACAGCCTAGATGAAACTTTACCTAGATGGGGAAGAAACATTTTAGGAAATGGTACTCAGAGAATAAAAAATGCATTGGAAGATACACCTGAAAGAGTCACTCAGTTGTTTTCTGCAAGGATATGTCCTACATTTGATTTTATTCGATAATTAAATCTATAGCATGTTCACATAATGTTCACCTCATTATGATTACTACTAGAAGACAACATTAAGCTGTGAGGTATAAATATTTCATTTGAGAACAGAACTGGATTTAGAATTTTGCAAAAAATAAGATGAACCTGGACAAAACAAGTGTGAAATTCTATTAGCAAAACATAACCTGGTTAAATGCCTTGACTGCAGGATGAAGTGATTATAGGAAATCACAGGCAGAGCATGAGTCAAAACATCTCACAGTGTTGTGAAAGGGCAGGCATTACATTGTGATACAGAAAGGTATTTGTAACTGAAAAGCGCAGTTTTCACATTTGGGTTTCAAAGTCCAGTTTCCCAATTCCCTAGACTGAAAGCACACGGTAATGCTATTTGCCAACATACAGTATATTTTATGAGAAATATATTACACTTACTGCAAATATACAGCTGATTTTCAGCTAAATAATGTCGTGAGTACAGTGTATCTCAGCAGCTGTCAAGTACTAGCTGCATCCATGGTCTTCTGATTTCTGACAACAGCCTATTCTGTAAGACACTGAAAACAATCCTTGAACTGCAAGGGCTCAGCTGGAAATCTCACATTCAAATTTTGGCAGTAATTCTCATAATCAATTGAAGAGAGACAAAAGAATTAGTGAAGGAACAGAAATATCCACAATGTCAGAAAGCATCATGTAAAAGGAAAATGTTAAGGACTTAGTTTAGTCTAGAGAGAACAATACTGATGGAAGACAAGTCTTCAAACAAGTGAAAGATTTTTTCAAAGATATTGTTCACTATGAATAGAACAAGACTTAATGGGCTTAAATGTTATCAAGGGAGGTTTAAGTTATACATTAAAAAAAAAAGATCCTAATGGGGAGAAAAGATAAGCATTAAAATAGGTTGCCTAGGGAGAATCTCTATCATTAGTCAAACAATTATAAGGAATAATTTAAATATAGTTGATCCTACCCTGCAGCAAGTTAACAGGCAAAATGCTCTCTCTAGATCCCGTGTCATATTTTCTAGAAATCTGTGCTTCTCTCTACACCCCACATTATGTATATTGCATATTTTATGCCTGTCATACCATCATTCGTGAAATTCCACCCTTCTCACACCATTCTCCCAGCATCCTTTTTACACCACAAGGCTTATCAGAAATTTAAATTCATTAGTAAGAAAGCAAAAATATAAAGCAAAGAACCCTCAAACAAAAAAAACAAACAAAAAACCCAAAACAAAACAATCAAAAAAGAGAAAGAGCAACACAGTCCATCAAAAAGGACAAATCACAAGTACTTCCACAAGTTATCTCTAGAAATCTTTAGATTCATTTCAGGGCAAAAATGAAATCATATTATTACTTACTGTAGTTCGTAAAGTGATAAGAGACATTTGCAATATGTGGATTATTTTTTTTTATTCACAAAATTAATGTATCAAAACATACAGGGAAGAGCACATGGAGCACCGAGTAACTGTAGCTCTCTGTTAGCAGTTACTGTGCAGGGTATATTATCTTTATGCACCTTTAAGAAGACCGATTCTACCATAATCCTCAGTCAAAAGCTTTAGTGGACTGCATCCTTCACAGCTTCCTGAGTTTATTGCATTTTGAGTATGACAATTCCTAATGTGCTAATGAAACCACACAAGAAACCAAAATGCCCACACAAGAAACCAAAGAATTGATATAATGAAAAATATAAAAAAAAACCTCTTTTAAGAACAGTGTTTTAAAAAAGTATTATTTTTGTCAACATAAATAATTAATGTATGCCTCATGTTAGTAAAGAGAATCACAGGAATCATCATGAAATCTTTAAAAACATATTCATCAAGATTTTCTTGAACAAATTAGGAAATGGCTCATGCATTCAAAACATCTCTGTATAGAATACAGAAAAAATAATGCATAAAATATATATATATATCTCTTGTAAGATGAAATACCAAGTAGTGTGCATTAAAACTATGTTTATATCAATTAACTGCATCTTTGGTTTAAGATACTTTTTTCTAGAGACTCCTCTTTGAAAATGTGGTAGTTTAGTTTTCTTGGTTTTGGTCTGGGCCTTCCTTGGTAGCAAGGTTGTAACTAAGGAAGTATTCCACA
>JAWWMP010000081.1:25795389-25835065 GCA_035047865.1 Dendrocincla tyrannina
CAGTCCTCCGTCCTCCCCCCCCCTCCTTTTTACACAGTCCATGGTGTCATATGGTCTGGAATATCCATTTGGTCAGGTGGGGTCCCCTGTCCCTGAAGTGTCTGCTCCCAGCTTCCCACATACCCCCAGTCTCCTCATCAGTGTGGCAGTACGAAAAACAGACAAGGCCTTGGCTTTGTGTAAGAACTGCTCAGCAATAACAGAAACATCTCTATCTTATCAACCCTGTGTTCAGCACAAATCCAAAACACAGCCCCATATCAGCCACTGTGAAGAAAATTAACTCTATTCCAGCCAAAACCAACACATTCTCTCATGAATAGACTCCTGTACATACCCTCTCTTGAATTACCTGGAGATACTGGTAGAATAGAGAAATGGACTTCCCTCCACTGAGTTAGCCTGACCGATGTATGTATTTGCCACTTACAAAATCATTCATGATTCGGTTGTCTGATGTCCAGTGTTTTTTCTTCTATATCATTAAAAACTGTAATGCTTAAGGTAATATTTATCTCTCTTTTCAAAGGATTAAGGAATTGTGTAGGATCTAAGACACCGCACTATTTCTATATTTAATACTTTTCTCCAAATTTTGTTCAAGGCTGAATCTAGAACTGTAATTTGTGATTTAAAAACAAATTCTTTGGCATATACTAACATGCTACTTTTTGAAACTTGCAATTAGATGCTTCTGTGCATATCATCTGTTTCTCCATCATTGCTTTTAGTAAAAATTATGTTGATTTTATGTTGTATACATTTGTCTGGAAACTTTAATTATGCTTTCCATATTACCTTTGGGGAAGGCATAAATCATTTACATCATACTCTGTGTTGGAATTATGCTGCTAACTTGGTTATTTAAGAGGACTCAGGACAGCTGTTAGTTCAGTGCCTCCTAAAACACATAACTAAACTGTAATATATTTTAGGTTTCTAGGAATTTTTGTGACATCATCACAAATTGTAATGATGTGATTATGCATCATGTACTACAGTCATAATTACATTCTAATTATACAAGGAGAAGTATTTATACTAAAACAGGCAATTAGGTGTAATTACACTAATGATGTAAATATACAAGAATTAACTGAAATTGATTTGAAAAGAAACTAGGGAAATGTATACAAATAAAACACATTTGATGGCTAAATAAAAAAAAAGCAAGCCTTTTTATTAAATGTTGAGGCTTAATGTATTGGGAACATCATGCAAGGAAATGCCCCAAGGTTGTTTTTCCTCCCAGAGCTCCTACTAAATGTTGCTATTCTTTGTCCCTTTGTTGCCTAAAATCAAGGAGAGTGAGAGATTACTGGGTTTTACCCCAGGATCTTTTTAGGCAGATGGAGAGGGAGTCTCTTAGGAATGTTCTCCAAAAGAAGTATCTGGCTATCTATGCAGTTACTTATTACATAGTGCAACTAAATGACACTCATGCTTTTCATGACCTCAAATTTGATGCACACAGGTATCTGGAATTTAATTTCTTATTTTCTTTGTCAATATTTCTTTTTCTTTTTATTCTGGAGTTCCTGTCTTATGCCTAGCTTTCTTTGTTTAGCACAGGGCAGTAGATAAATAAAAATTGCTTTGTAAGAAAATCCTGATCTTGACTGCCGCACTCTGCAGTTACCATATGATCTGTAGTAAACCTTGAAGAACTTTCTTCTACTTGATACTGTTTGGATTTACCTGAAAAATTATACATGTTTTCAGCATAGGTTTGTTTGTGCAAATCACAGTTTAAACCAAATGTGCTTATGTGAAATGTTTATTAAGAAACCAAATGAATTCTCTCTTAATGATCATAAAGAAAGTATATAAAAAAGTAAATTGTTTCAAACCTGAAAACAACAGATGCACTATGGTAGATGGATGGCTGAACCCTCTTTTGCACCTTTTTTATTTCTCTTGTAAGTTGGTACCTTTATTCTGGATAGGTACTTTGCTAGACCGCATGGATGAACAGAGCTTTCAGGTCAAAGCTTTTCTCCAGTACTTAAAATACAAGATTTTGTGAAGTGGTAAATTGATACGCACATAATATAATAGCATCAGTTGCAAAAAGCAGCTGAACTTGGGCTCAGCAAGAGTTGTTGAAAATTAGAAGTCCAGTCTCTTAAGAAAGCTGTCTATTCATGGCCCATCTGTGAGCCCTTTCCTCTCTACCCACCTCTGAGCACAGTAATGAATTTCAGTGAAATGTGAAAATAGATAAGAAATTGCAAAGCTAATTAAATTATCTCTAGAGTTCTGTCATTTGGGCTGATGCAAATCTCAAAACTTAACTCCTGATTGAAATACAGACAGTAAACTTCTCTGCTAAGTAATAATTCTCAGAATAAATGCCTTTATGCTGCCCTTAAAAATAAAAGAGGAAGGATAAGTGGCAAAAGGCTTAAATCTGTAGAGAGCCAGGCTTCTTCTCTAGTGAAGTTGTGTTTCACTACTGCTTGTGACTCTTGTTATTGAACTTACTGTTACCTGTTACTTACTCTTTCCATAGGATTATACAGTTTCAAGTGTCAGATATGCAAACCTATGTCTTTAAGGTAAAGTTTCAATTCCAGGGCAAAAATTTTTCTACCTGCATAAGAAAGTTGTAACTAAGTCCACAGATGAAACATTACAGACTGAAGCAATTTGTTTAATGGTGCAAGTTAAGACACATAAGGGAATGCACATCATGACAGGCAAACTGAATTCCCAAACCATGTAGAATTGGCATAGTTTAAACTGATACAGAGATTTGTAATTCTTTTTAATGTATTGGCTTTCATTATTTTTACTTTAAAAATTGTTTTTTGGTAAAAGGGTTCTTATGTGCCTCTGCTTCACTAATTAACAGCAACAAAATTTTATGTTTGTTAGAAGTCACTTCCTAGGAGACGAAAAGACCAAATCTTTTCTTAAGAGTTCGTCTTATTTAAATCTCTTTAATTGTAATTTCTCCTGCAGGGAAATCACATGACTTCATTCAGTTACAAGGACATATTACTCATGGTTGGCAAGGGCTGTATTGCACAGTAATTATCACTATTTGCCCTTTAAAAAATAATAAGGAATAATACATAATAGTAGACAACTGAAAAGTAATTTTGGAAACGAAAACTGAAGCTGAAAACAAGGAAAATTACTTCATAAATGTAAGTGGGTTTGAAATAACCCTCCTTATTTGAAATCTGAAAATCTTCTACCTCAAAGGTTTTCTTTTTCAATGAAATATACATCCAGATTATGGAGAGGCAAAAAATATTTGATGCAAAATTAGATATGCATGGAAAAAGGAACCAAAAAAGTGCTGTGTTTTACCATATGTACCTCTTCTTCACGGTGCCAGTAGTGCTGAAAAGAATTGACAAGACTGTGACTCAGGCAAACTAACAGGCTAGATGATCACTTCTCATTCCAGAGGAACTTCTATTTATTTATAAATTGAGCTGATGCAATGACAGCAGCTGTGACATAAACCAACAGGAGGATGGACTTTAAACATTAAGTGACTTGACTACAGGCAATTATGAAACAATAAGTTTTATAAGGCAACAAGAAAGCTTTGCTATTTCTAAGAAATTGTCTTGAAGTTCCTCCTTCCACTTAACAACCCAACTCCTGCAGGGAAATCACATGACTTCATTCAGTTACAAGGACATATTACTCATGGTTGGCAAGGGCTGTATTGCAGAGTAATTATCACTATTTGCCCTTTAAAAAAATTATGGCAATTCAAAAATTTGGGTTACTCTTACATTTTTGAAGGAACAGGATAGAGCCTGCAACCCAGTAAATACAAGGCAAGGACTTAAAAATATACATTCTTTTCCTCCTTAAATGCCATTAATTTCTCTTCAAGCAAAAAGACACTTAAAGAATCATTTCTTATGCTTTCAATTTTGAATGGAATACATTCCTCAGCCTTGTCAAGACAGATACAAAATTGACATTAAACCAAAGACAGGGAGGGATGACACTGATAGACGAAGTTAGATCATATTACAAATGATCAATAGTTCTAGCTGATGTTGTTTTCTAGCATGTTCTATTTCTTTGATATTCTTTTCAGAGTGAATGCCCTAAAAGGATTTTATCAGAGAAAGAACAAGAAGGCAGCAGTTGGTTTTGCTTCTCACCCCACTCCACCAGTGAGTGGGCAGGGGGGTGCATGACGGGACACAGCCGACCCCAAATGACCTAGGGTATATTCCATATAATATGTTATCACACTCAGCAATTGCTAAACTTGACATATATAACTGAAATGACACAATATATCAGCCATAATTCCTTCTATATAACCTTTAAATATGAGTCCTACAGAATACTGTCTGAAAATTAAAAACTAGTTCTCCTGTGGTTTTCGGGTGATAAATATGTAATTTTCTTAGACACAGTCTCAAAAATACACCAACTTGGGAAATCTTTCTTTATCATACAATACAGAAGGATTGTACAGATATGCTGGTATCTAGTACACTGATTTTTCATTTACTCCATGATCCTGGGTGACTTACTGTAAAATGATGATTTGTGAAAATCACAGAAGAGCAGAAAGCTACTTCACATAATTTCTCCACTAAGATATAGGATGAAGTAATGAGGTTACAAAGTATAAAAATCACACAGACCAAGCTTTGGTCAAATGATTTATTCATCAGCATTAGACTACACATGCAAAGCTTTTGGCTATTGTGTTGTCATCTGGCAGCTACCAATAACATCTGGGCCATTAACATTAGAATTAGTAATCTAGAGAATTATTCCTTCTTTCACTTCCAGCTAATACTGGACTCCAGATACAACTCTTCCAAGCCCACCTGCATAAATATCTAACAGATTCAAATATCCGAGAGTTAGAGATTGTGAAAATCATGTGAACAGAATATAAGAACACAGCTACCTGGCATTTCCATAGATTCTGAGCATAGGAAACATTCCTTCCATTAACAGTTTAGCAAATTCTTACAGTGACCATTTCCTTAGAGAGAGAGCATGAATAATTTTAGCATGTGGATGTTTCTTGAGTACAAATCTGCAGAGAAAACTGGAAGTTTTTAACAGTAAACAACAAAAATTATGTAGTCACATTTTTGTTGGATGATTTCCCTATCCAAAAACCACTTCTGTGACATCTAGCGCTCAAACAGCAAATGCACAGAGAAGTGGTTATTTATATACTGTTTTGCTTTTACTTAGATAGCAAGAACATAAAAATCTTAAAACTTACAGGTGATTAAGTAAAAAGTTTTTTACTACATTTTTACTACATTGCCTACAAAACTATTTTTCTCAAATGAAGCCATAATTACCTCTTTTGCCCCACCCTATTGTTATGCTTTTAAAACTCATTACCTTCTTCATGTCCTTAATTTTAGACTAAATGTAAACATACTGGGACCACTGTTGTGAATTTTATAACATCACAGGTCCTAAATTCTTCTTTTCTCCCAGAAATACTTAGCAATTAAAATAACAATGGGAAAACACATTTGTAGCTCCAGCCCATCAATAGCACCACCTGCCCACTCTGAAAGCATTTGCTCACATACTGTGAGCTACAGTGAACTGTGCTACAGGTGAACTGGACCTTATCGTTTTTTTCTTTGAGAAGTTTGATGTAAGCACACATTTGAAGATGTCTTAAACCCATGATATGTGGAGGAGAGAACAAAAGCATTTTCTTTGAGAAATTGTTGGGTTCTAACTTTGGGATTTTGAAACTTTATTCTTCCAACCTTTGATTCATCTCATCTCTTTTGTAATTTTATTCTCATTCAACCTGAACCACCATCAAAGACAGTAGATAGCCATTCAGCTCAGTCTTACAGTTTATGTGCACCGATTTCTTCTGTGTCTCTTTGGTTGGCTAGTAGGGTCAATAAGACAGAGCTGTGAATGAGGGAGTAAAATCCTTGGACATTTCATGAACATTTCTTAACTATTGGGCATCCTGATGTTAACCTTGATATCAGTGTTTTCATATGCTTATCAGGCAATCAATGAACTCAAGGGAAACTTAGTGCATGTCAGAGATGTGGTCCGGGACTAGACAAACTAAATAGCTCTTTTATCCTTGGTATTTTTAATTGAGACACTCTTTATTATCTCTTTGTCTGCCACTTCAACACAACTCAAAAGGTTCCAAATTGCATAAGGTTGTCCTCTGTATGAAAGCCATAAAGAAATTTGGCTTCACCTCGTAGGAGTAAATAACTATTTTCCGGAAGATTTTGCTTTCGAGGAGTCAGTTATTTTCACTTAAGAAAGGCTTCCTTGCCACTTTTTCAGAACAGTGCTGTTCTCCCCATCCTCTCATTCCAGAAGCTCACTCTCTGATATGTGAGGAGAGTGCAAATGCCATAGGTTTTCACCTCCCATGGGGGGAGAAGGGGGAGCAGAGATAGTAAAACTCAGAGAAGAATAAATAAGTGTGTCTTTCTCAGGCCCAGTGCTTTTTGCAGCACTGCTAGAAGCTTTGCTTTCTAAGTTTTCTGGTATTCTTGCCTTCAAAATAAACCCTTTTGGATTCTTTCTATTGCCTTGGCATTTTTAGGGGATACCTGTGTGTATCTTACTTTACACACCTTAATAGTGAAGCTACAAAGCATATCTCTTCCTGTGAAATAATAAGATACTTAAACTTTGAACTTGAGACTTGAGTGAAGCAAAACACCATGTTGAGAATTTGAATTCCTGTAATTCAATTTCAGAACAGTACATTCATTTCATTTGCAAGTATACAGAAGAGAGAATAGAACGCTGCAGTCAATTATGGTCAGATGTGTAGGAATTTGATTTGACTGCTGAAATACACTGTGTGATGATTCCAATGTGCATGAGAGATGCAATACCACATCAACAGATATGGTGGGGAAAAAAAAAGGAAAAAAACATTCAGTAGGAAAAATGAGAACTTCTCTGTAGGAAAAACAGTTCTCAGCTCTGAAGAGTCCTGATTTGGACATTCTGCTATCTGCTATACAATGGGATAAGGAAACTTCTGTTGTTCAGTAAATCAAATTTCTGTTAATGGAAGGAATTGACAGCCGTCAGCAAACAAGGAGAATTTTTTTTTTTTTTTTTTCTGAAAACTCTTTGCACGCCTTATTGGGGAAAACAATCTTGTTCAACTTGTCAATCAATGCCTTTAGGACTTTAAATTAGTAGACAAACTTGAATAGCCTCATATTTCTTTATTTTTACCAATTCAGATATCGGAGGTAGTTTTTATTATTAAACTGACATCTGAAATGTATTATTATAAACAACAACATAACACTCACTAAAAAGATATTTCCAACTGAGATAAATGGATGCAGTTTTACCAAATCCTTTGTTACTACAGTGATTTACCAGCCATTAACCTGTTTTTTTGATACAGTCAGCATAAAAGCAAGGCAAAAGAATTCGTATGAGAAGGTCAAGTACTTAAACTAATAACTGGCTTCTCAGTAGCTTGCTTCACTACTTTGGCACGTAGATTTTCAGGGGAATCATGGCCCTGTCTTTCTGAACAAAATTGTTTTGAAGGCAGACAATGTAGCATCTCTTAACACTAATTCATTGATGCTATAATCAGTTAAATTATAGCATGAATTGTATTAATGCTAATTACAGTGCAAAAAGAGTATCTTCTGCCAATAGTACAAGGCTGAGCGTTAAGGAAATTCACATGCTTTTTTCATCTTTGCTTGATTTTTTTTTGTGAACCCTCAGGCAAGTCATATGAGCTTAGTTTACCATATATTGTACTTGGTAAACTTATTTACCAAAATTTTTCCCTCTCAGGTTGCTGCTTCAAAGGAGCACTGTGAGACTAATTCATTGGCAGCTCCTGGAAACCATTCCCATAAAGGTACCACAGAAGTAATAAGATTATATTGCTTTATAGGAATGTTGCACTTATACACCACTGTGTGTGAGAAATAAGGTGCATCAGTTAATCTATCTCAGAAAAGTTCTTATGACTGAAAATATTTCAGTGATGTTTTTGATCCTTTCTTGAGAAAGAGTAAAAGCTTTGAACTGTTGGAAAAAATATTGAAAAAAGGGAGTACGAAAGGCAAAACAAATGCAAATCTTTGAATATTTGATAGGTAGATAGCAGAAATACTGAAAAACATCAAATAGTGTCACCTTGCTGTTTCTTTACACTAACTATTTGCATTGTCCAGCTTTTACATTGAGCAGGTCTCATATTAATATAAATACCAAGATAGGAAATTGAAGGTGTCCTGAGTTCCTCACATCCAAGTAAGCAGCATAATTTTATCCTTTTTATTAAACCACTACTTGATTTCCTTAATCAGTTTTTCCCTTTTGTTTTAAGTGGAAGAAAAGATGGGTGAAAGCCCTACATTATAGCAGTAATTAACTATTAATAGCCTTTGTTATTGAATTCACTAGCAGCTGAAGAGATTATTTGTGTTGTTAGAGAATATCGATTAGAATTTTGGACTGTAAAGAGTGCATAGCAAAAATTATACCTTCTCTATAAGGGTCCATGTATGTCAGATGAGATGTTACCACCTCATTACAAGATGCTTGATGAGCATGAGAAGAATTCCTAGTCCATCCTGAAAACAAAGCGCAGACCCTAAAAAACCAGCACCCACAAATGACAGGAACAGGTAACTTAAAACTTAGCTTAGCTTAGCTTCAGATACCTGAATTTTCTTGGGACTTATAATAACTCATTTTTTTTGAATGTTGAACTCTGAGACTGAACAAAGCCCTGTTTTTAAACAATCTCTTCTTTGGTAGGAAATTTGTCTGTCCTGAATCACATGGCTTCACACTCTTTACAAAACACGTAGTTGCTTAATTCCTTTAAACATTAATAGATGATGTTCATGTAACTATGACAGTCAGCTTTGGAGAATACATTTTCTCTCCATAGTCAAGATAAATTTCACATTAGTATTTACAGCAAATTATTAATGCTTCACCTTGCAGATTTACTGAATGCAATAGTATTAAGAATCTTAACTAAAAGAATTCAGTTCTTATTTTGCTAGAAATTAGACTGCTTTTCAAGTGTTCTTCAAATCAAGATATTTCAGCATAACAAGAAAACCTGTGAAAGATGTAAACAACTAAACATAATTAATAAGACATAAAAAATCTAAGTAATTATGGTGAAAACAGGCTTCAAGGTATAATTGAAGAGGCATAAAAATGTCAAGATTTATCATATCTACTGCAATAAGCAACCAACAAAAGGAACAGCAACATTTTAGTTATTCGTAACTTTTTAAAATATGTGTCTTTTTGGATGAGAATTCCTATGCTTGGCTTCCATTTCAAAACAAGTATGTTTTGAAAACAGGAGAGAGAGAAATATGCCTTTGCTCTCTTTTTGAATCATTAACAAAAAATCAAGGTATACAATGTTCAAACTTTCTGTTTCTGGAGGACATAGCAAAATACTTCCTGAATCCCTGAGGTTACACGTTAACATGGGGTATTCTGTAAAGAACAGGATATCACCTGTAACTTTTAGAAATCTGAATATAAAATGAATATACACATCCCCATGAAAAACCTGAGCTCACTGAAAAAAAAAAAAAAAACAAAAACCAACCCACAAAAAAAAACCAAAAAAAAAACGAAACCAAAACAACAAAAAAACCAAACACAAACAATTAGTTATTCTGTTGTGATGTGAGTCTTTTGTTGAACTGTCACTGCTAGAAGTGGATCTTTTTAAGTTTCTAAGATAAATGACAATGTAATACAGTAGTAACCACAACCAACCACTGCTAGTCTTAGAGCCAAACATTTGGAATAGGAAAAGCTAATTCACGCTTTCTCAGAACTTCAACTTAGAAACAGTAAATTTCATGTATTTCCCAGCAGTGTAGGACATTCAGAATTCACTGATTTTGTAGTAGTTAAATTCAGCCGTATATTCTACATTTCATTAAAACCCTTGCTTCACTGTAAGTGTTATGAACAAATTTTGGGCTGTTTCATGCCTTATACAGAATCAAGGTCTTGAAAAAGACCTCTAAGATCATCAAGTCCAAACATTAATATAATACTGACATGTCCACCCCTAAACCACCTCCTTAAGTGCCACATCTACACGTCTTTTAAATACCTTCAAGTGTGGTGATTCAATCAGTTCCCTAGCAGTCTGTTTCAATGCTTGAAAACCCTTTCCATGCAGAGAACTTTCTTAATATCCAATTTAAACCACCTCTGGCACAACCTGAGGCCATTTCCTCTTGTCCTGTCACTTGTTTCTTGGGAGAAGAGACCAATCCCTATGTCACTACAACCTATTTTCATGTACTTGTAGAGAGTCTTTTCTTTTTCTAGAGTCTTTTTTTCTCCTGAGGCTTCTTTCTCCATATTCCAAGGACAGAGAATGTTAGATATGGATTTCACCTGCATACCACCCTAAGACCATGAATTTTCTTTGAAGTTTGAGTTTGTTTTCACCTCTGTCAAATTACTATGTTCAAATACTGCTGTCCATTGGGCAGTGTGAGGAACATTTTATATCCATTTTATATCTGATTTTATAAGGGTTTCAGTACAGAAGACCTTTGAACCTTGATGGGTTATTGTACTTTTCTATGTCTTTTATAATTTTTTTTTTCTTATGTAATTCTTTTTGGAAGAATCATCCATGATGGAGAGGCTTAACAAACAATGACATTGATAATAATAATGTAGTAGAGAATGCTTTTTGGCTCTAATGTAGATTTTCCTTCTTGAGGTCAAGACCTTGAACCTTTTTCCATACATTTGTAAGCCCCAACATAATAGTATTTATTTTTAACACAGATTGATATGTCTGAAACTTTTTTCATTAAAGATGGACCTTTCTTCAAAAAACCTCATGGTGAAAGGGAAAAAAAACAACCAAACCAAAACACAGGAACAGCTTACTCAGAATGTTGGCAAAGTATCTGTATTTTCAGATATTCAAAACACAACTGGACAACCTACTCTGGCTGACACTCCTCTGGCAAAAGGGTTTGAACTAGAGGTTCCTTCCAGTCTCAATTATTTTGCAATTCTATGAAATAGAAACATTAAGTTCTTGCAGAAGAAATTATAAAGTGACAGCTTTAACTGGTTTTCAAATAGAAAGCCTGGAAAACTTCTGAAGCACAGTCTCAATGAAAACTAAATATTTTCATTATCAAAAAACTTTTCACAGGAAGAGAAACATCCCCTTACTTAGCAACATTTTTTGAGTTTTAATATTTCATTGGTTTTCCTAATTAATCCTGACCTCTAGACCAAAGGCATTCACTTGCAGGGACAGCAATACATATACTGTCGTTATGTATTTCATGTTCAGTTCATTTTATCTGTTTCTTCAACCAAACCTCCAAATAATTAACGTATATGACCACATTTTGAACACTGTTTCCAGATGAGTGTCTTGAAAACCTTAATTATTTAGATATGGAAATCATGAAAAATTGCAGAGGTCAAAAAATTTTGTATGGTGTACAACCTAACAGGAACACACAGGAAGTCAAACAATATTTTATAATAACTCATCTTGAAGTTACCTGGGGTGTGATAGAACATTATAGTAGCAAGTACAATTAAAACACAATTTATTTTCTATCACAAGTTTAAAGGAAGGTGTCTACCTGCTATAGTAGCTGAACTAGATAGTTCTACATCTATCATTAGAGATGTGCCTGTTCTCTTTGAATTTCAGCAGAGCACCTATATTTCTGATTGGTTTATCAATGAATAAAGCATCTAACAATGATGGTAAATAGAAACAGTCCTTTAGAGGAACAATATCATCTCTTGAAAGAAAAAAAAGCACCATCCAAAAATGTAGGGAGCAAAATATGCATCTGAACATCATCAGCATACAAAGAATGAAACCATAACATTTTTAGTTCAGGCTCTCTGTGGGTTTACGCCAGATGATAATTCAATATGGCACTTAGCACTATCAGAATATAAGGCAATCATCAGTTCTAGGTATGTTTGTCATTTCACTGTATTGTGAACTATTAGCAAAAAAAGCCCTTCACTACTGTTTTCACTTGTTTTTTGTTTTTTTTTTTTCTCTGTTCTGTAAGTTAATGTATGTTTGTATTGCCATATGCAACTGGCAGAGAGGTATTTTTTCAAATTAAGTGTAGAATAGCAAAGCAAAAAGCATCTTCACGGAAAGAACTTGCAAGAAGAAGTGGATATAATGGTGCCTGGTTTATCTACTCTTTGGCAATACTATATACAAAAACACGTCATTCTGGAAGTATTTTTTGACTGAATCACTGATATTTATTAATAAAATATCTATATTACTAAAAGCCAGGCATATTTTAATAGATCATGTGAAAGACAGTCCCTACAAGTTTTCCTTTCTTGAATTCTGCCTCCTTAATCCACACCAGTTAAATGAACTTTGAAACAATGATGTTCAATTATGTCTGAAGGAATGAATTGATCCTTCCAAACTGTACTATTTCAATAAATAAAAATGCAAAACACTTCAGCTTCAACACCTTGGAAAAGGTCCATCAATCCAAAACCAAACTAATTAGAAGAATAATGTGATTGAATATTACTAAAGGTCTTTCAGTTTTTATTCTTAGCTACCGTTACTTCAATGAGACACAAAAGAGATGCAATCTTTAGTAAAAGTTTGTCTCATTTGTTTTTACTGCAGACTTTACAAAGGAATGAAAATCTCCATCATTACAATAAACACTGAACCACCTCAGGATCCACTTTCAGAACAAAATCTCACACTGGCAGCTCAGTCAGGTGAAGTTACCAAACTCACAGTGCCCTCTATCTAATTATCCTAGGTAATATTATTTTTCCCTGTTTGGAAATGTGCACCCTGCCAATTAAAAGAGCATACCTTCCTTATGTTAATATCACTGCCCTTAATTAGAAGTTTTGATGCTTTCAAGAGAGAACAGACAACGGCCCATCTGTTTAGACAGTGGTTTATTTAACAACACATATGTAAGATTTGGATAACTACAGTCATATGATTACCAAACAGCAAATGCCTTAGTCTAATAACTTTTGTGTCCTCAATTGACTTCAGATGACTGGATTCCTTTTGGTTAGCCTTCTCGTTACTTCAGGAAAACCCAAGACTTCCTTTATTCATAACTTCTATTATATATGTCAATGCCTGGTAGCTAACTAATTACCTATCTTGATTATTAATTTAGTTAACTATATGACTAGGATTATGCTGTAAGAATTTTATCACTAAAGTAAAACTTTATGAAAAACTTCTAGCCTTTTACTTACCTACATCAGGAGCAACTTCATTATTTCTACATCTGCTGCTTTTGTGAAAAACTTTTTATACTGTACTTCCTTCCAATGGCTGAGATATACAGAAATTGTATCTCATGTGTGATTCATACACTACCTTTTAATTCAAGCTCATATTCTAGAACAAAGTAGTGTACCATATATATATAACAATAAAAGAACATATATATTAATTTTTAAGTGCAGTATACCAGATGAGACACTGTGTATGTCAGGGAATGACAGAGAAAATGGAGGCAAGAAGGCAGACAATCCCAGATTAATTTTTTTATTCCTTTTTCTTTTTTTTTGGTAGAAGTTTTTTCTGCCTTCAAAGGACCCAAATGATAGCAGAGTAACATACTTTCTAAGATCTTTTTTTTATAAATTAACTCTTAACAAGTTAATATTTACATTAAAGAAAACTCCTTCATGTATTAGAGCATGCTATCTAAAAGCAGAACTTGAAGATTTTCTGTGGAGTGGTTGTCAGTATAGTTCAGTGCCTTCATTTTTTTACCAGTTTTTTTCATTTTTATTAATATGAATGTTTATCTAATAGATTCTAATTAAAATACATTTATTTAAAAATGAAATATTACATACATTTAGTATGTCAAAATGTGAAAGTTAAAAATTGACAGACAGGTGTAAAGTACAACAGCATCAGGAATGGATAATTCCATCTTCATGAATTTTGAATAAACTAAATCATCAAAGATGAATGTCTGGAATCAGAAACAAGCCATTTTTACTAATGCAAACAAACTCCTTCCATCTTTGGAAAACAATCCTATAAGGACAAAATTGTGTAAACACACATTTCTGTTCCTCCAGATTTGGATTAATTAACTTTTCTCCTTGCTCTTCACTGGTAATTACCCTCAGTTCCCTTTATGAAAACAAGGGTCATCTGCAAATAGTTCAGGTTCACAGGGTCCGTTATGATTACATTTGCATTTTAACAATTATATAACAACAACAACAACAGAAAAATGCAAATGGATTTAGGTGGGCAATATAGTCTTATTATTCGTCTACTATATTTTACATTTAAGTTTGGAGTTTTCCCTTGTATTTGTTATTACAGTTGCTCTCCCATTTATCTTTATAATCCAGAGGACTCCTGTTATGCTCTGAGGAATTATTTTATGCTGTAAGTGCATATATGACAACATTGTCACCTAAGATACCAGTACAGTAAAGAGCAATTCCTCATTGTGGTTCACCAGGTGGTCCAACAACCAACTCTACTAATAAGAGTGAGGGGAAACAACATGGTTTCAGAATAAATAGTCTGGAGTAGAGACTGGTGTTTCCCAGAGATGTACACTTCAAAACAAAACCCTGCAGTAAGAAGGATTTACTTATGACACATGTTGGAGCCTTATTTGCTAAAGGATCAATAGAAGGTGTTCCCAGTGATCAGAGGTAAATAATAAAATCATGTCAAAAGGTAATTACAAACTGTTGTTTTCAGCCTTTCTCAAAGTATTTCTTGACACAGGCAAATTTGGGATTTTAGCATCTCTTAAACCATTATCAGAACCATTGTACACTTACTTTAATAGGAATAATTTTAAAGTGTCCTATTCAGTCACTCCATTTTTTTCTTTCCTGAAGTGATAGTCTACTGAAGTAGAGAAGACAAACTGACACCCAAAACCTGTATCCTTCCATGAAATTAGAGTCCAGTCCCCAAATTCCAGTCAGGGAGAAGAGTTTAAGTCCTTTCACTACCAATTGCAATGCTTTAGGAATGTTCACCAGGAACATCACTACTAACTCCAGATATCCTGATATCTTGTCAAACACCCTCTAAAGTTGCCAGCTAAGATGAGTAACTGTGGGAATAGAAGGGTAAATACAACACTAAAATAAGAGACTGGAATAAAAAATAATCATCAATCTAGAGACACAGGAAGATAAATGAAGCCAGAATATTCACAACAAAGTCTACGTGCATGGTATTTTTTGTTGTAAAATACTTTCTATGCTGCAGTCAAATGCTATGAATATTATCTATGAGAGCACAGATAGAATTAATAATTCAAAAAGTCTCTCAGCATATAATGACACTGCGAACCTCAGCCTAGGAAGCTTTAAATGAGTGTTCTCCCTATACTGTACAGCAATCTGCAGTGTAGACAGGAATTTGGTCTGTTTATGCAGTCCAACTATACAGTATACATCAGTGCAGATGTCCCTCTTGTCACAGTTGTTTCATATTCAATTTTCCTTCAAACAGCAATGCACATTTGCTGAGATATGTTTGTTCTTCTATTATCAAATGCATTAGCCTATATTACAAATAAATATAGTGCTCAAGGTAATTCATGAAAACATTGTTAAGGGAGGTCTGTCACTAATAACCTGCTTATACTTTACACTTCAGTTGCCTGGCTACTTTTCAGGATGATCCTGATATCAAGAAGCTACATCTTGCCTCCTGTTACATCTTGCCTCCCTTCTGCTCCCTCTATATTTCTTCCCTCCAGATAGTGATTACATTTTCTTTCAATTACCTCAGTACCATCTTAAAAATCACTATTTTATCTCCCTTGGAATGAGTTACACTGAAAAACAGAAAAAAAGAAACCTGCACTGACAAGAAGACCACGTGTTTCTGTCAAGCTGCTTCTGTGAAACATTTTCAGTTTCAACAGCAAAAACCTTTCCAGTTAAGCCTGCTAGTTTTTTCTCCCTATTTATTTTTAGGAGTGTAGAAAAGGAATTGGTTTGAAAGTTAGATCTTATTAAAATATTAATCTCCAGTTTATTCAGAAAGACATCACAATAAGAGAAAGTGGGAATGCTGTAAAGAAGCAGGGAGACAAAATACAGGTTCATAATATGCATCTTTTCTATTTGAAAGTTTTATACTCACTTTAATGTTGAGTATATGTACTCTAGTGTTGTGTATATATATATATACCTTTTTGTACATATATATATATATATAAGCAAATTGGTGCTTATCATATTTGGAATCTCTGAAGACAAAGTTTCTCACATACAAGTAACATATTTGAGTTAATGTAACTCCACTTCAACCTGATGCAGTCAATTCCAAATCTGACAATCTACTTTATCTCATATTTGATTTTCACTTGATGTACAATATATTTTGGGGTGGATTTTTTTTTTCTTTCCTTCTAGATGTAAAGTTCTTTCTGTTGAGAATGGGGTCATCATCCTGCTTATGGAATAATAGCTAAATTTTAATTGCTCTTAGTAGCACCATTTCCTGGATGAAAACTGACAAACTAAAGCTTTTATAAATAAGATCCTATAGTTTTCCCTTGTGTGCATGTAGCGAGGTGTGACCTCTCATCCCAGTGTTCAGAATAGAAAAGAGAAAACAATAATCAAAACCACTTTTAATCAATGCTATTCTTGGCAGAGAACTAGAAATAAATTGATTTTCTCACCTTCCTGATAGTATCCCTATGTAGCTGTAAATAGTAACATTTTAGTTATTGCACTGTTTCTGCTAGCCTTTTAGGAAGGTTGCTTACCTCTGCAGTGATACTATCCACTAATTTTAAGCATCTCAGTATGTTTACCCACCCCAGAGTACTTCAGTAACTGGATCTCATTGGCTATCTATACTTACTATGTGCTTTTTTGTTTGTTTGTTTTACTTTATTTGTTTATGTTTGTTTCATTCAGATGGTGCCTAAATATCCTATAAAAGACTTTCAAAACAGCATCAGTTTAGATAGATAGATAGATAGATAGATAGATAGATAGATAGATAGATAGATAGATGTAGTTCCTTTATTAGAAGCTTCCAAAAACACGTGAAAGTGCGTGAGCTAGATGTTACAGCTTTTATAACTTTCAGTAATATGTGATAACTACAGCCAACCTGTGGTACCATTTCCCCTGGTACCCACCCTCAGAACTCCCCAGAACTGCCCCGTGGAGCCCCTCCAAGGAGTAAGAGTTTACTCTCTTGTTTTCACTACAAGCTATATTATTGAGGCAATTGGAGTCCTTCCAGGAGATCTTTGAAACAATGTGTCCTTGGTAAATGGGTGTGAAAGTGCTCAGTGACTTCTACATACTACCTAAAATGTGAGAAACTTAGGAAAACTCATTCAACTTATATAACCCTATAAAAATCTACAAAATATGCATTAAAATCCTTAGGCATGACAGCGTTATCATTAGTTTAAACCTAGACAGTGAAGGATGACGGTTTCCAAGTGATACAACTAAATAACTGAAATACATCACACACCACCACCCAAGCTGACCTTTTTTAAAATACTGGTATTTCTTTCCTCTTGATCCACAGTAGAACTGCATACACAGGCAGTAACTCATATAGATAAAACCATGCTTAAGAATTCCATGGTACATCCAATTTCTCTTTCTTTATCCCTGCTAGCAAAGTGCTTTCAACTTCTTAGTTGGAACCCTGTTAACTAAAGGCATAGAGTTTCAATATGATGCACAAGATATCCTGACTGCTCCTACATTTCAAAATGAGCTATGAAGATTAAGTTAAAATATGAGATAATTCAGGTATACATTCCTACTGTATGAGTAGATACTCAACAAAGTGCAAAATAAACTACTCTGTCCTCACAAACTCAATGCAGACCTTGCCAACCCCTTGGGACAATAGAAGCTCACAGCATTTTCATCACATCATGGGGAAAAGGTCAAACTGATAAGCCATGATCTAGCAAGGATCCATGGAGTGTGTGACACTACAAGCACTATTTATGAGCTTTCCCCATATACCAGAAATTCTTGTGCCAGTTGCTGTAGTTGAGCAAACTATCAACAAGTCCAAAAGTTGTGCACCCAGGTCAGGGAACAGAAAATAAGCTGAATACAAAAAAAAAGGGGAAAGGAGGTCAGGAACTGCTTGTGGGATTACACTGAATGTTCTGAGAATCAGACTTGATTACTAAATTCCTTGGGTTTTTACATTCATCTTCACACAGAGAACATGAATTGTTGTGGTTTCTAGGGCACCCCATACCACTATCTTCTGCTGGAAGATTACTGCATATATTTATGGTACCACTTTCTACTGCCTGAGATCTTTTTCCAACTTAGACATTCCTCATCTATCCAGCTAAGAGCAGATTCTTTCATCCTACTCCATCTCAGGATTAGAAAAGGGTTTGCAGAAGAATTAGAGAAGATTAAGCCAACCGGGTAGAAATAAATGCTTCAACATGTGAAATTCCCTTGTATTTATTTTAGGAAGACTAATGTATTTTTCTTTCTATTTTTAGTTGAAAAATATTATATATTAGTTATTTAAAAAAAACCACAAAAACAACCCCTCATTCATAGTGGTTTTTTCCTAAAAAACACAACACTTTGTCTCTGGGGAAGTGGAAAGAAAAAATTCTATAATTTTTCCATTCATGCTAGCTCCTCCTGGATAGGAAATCTTATGCCTAAAGCATTCTATTACTACATAAAACTACATAAGGGACTACTGCCAACCTTCTCATTCCAATATCTGGTCATGAATTCTATATGCACAAAAATGTCAGGTTATTTTCCCTCGGATGTACTGAAGACAATAAATATGTATGGAACTTGCTTACTGGTAATGCAGAGGGATTTCCCCTTTTTTATTTAATTTTTAGTGTTATTTAGTGCCAAGTGATTGAGTTTTAAACTTCTGAATGATATTGTATCTGTAATAAAACTGCATAATCAAGAATTTGTTTCACCTCAGGTTTTGGAGGAGATTTTTTTGGTTAGTTGTTTTTTTTTGTAAGGTGCAGGGTTTGTTTTGTTTTAGTTGGGGCTTTTTATATCAAGAATCATATAATCACAGAATATTCTGAGTTATAAGGGACCCACAAGGATCATCAAAGTCCTCCTCCTGGCTCTTCACAGAACAACCCCAAAAGACGCTGAGAGCGCTGTCCAAACACTTCTTGAACTCTGACAAGGCTTGGTGGTGTGACCACTTTCCTGGGGAGCCTGTTCCAGTGCCCAACCAGATAAAAGGTGTGTGATATTTTATTCGATGCTTCACAGCATGTCTGTTACATTATGAAACAGCACCAAAAAGCATATATAAAGATATTTGACTGAAAGAGAGCAGAACTGTCTAAAAGTTAGATAAAAGACATCATTGTGGAAGGCTTGGAGCTAAAATTTCAGTGTGAATGAGGTCTGAGTTTCTGCCGCAGTGACACTGCTTCTGCCATTTTGATTAAATAGCAGTAAATACTTTTTGGCTAACTGCCGGTCAAATGAAACTCATTTGTAAATAAGATTCCTGGTACTGTTAAACCTGCCTCTGTCCTAGTTGTACTAAACTGCTTGTAGTCAGTGGGTTGAGTCTTTTTGGGATCTTGTGTGGGAGACTATCAGGAAATTTTAGGTATCAAAAGGGAAAGCCGGAGATTCAGAACTGAAGTTTAGATGACAAAAAGCAAATTAGTACGGGAGCTGCATTTGGTCTGGCTTGCTGCTACCCATGGAGAAAATTGAAGAACTGTCCCACAAAATACAATGCATCATAATGTCAGCTGAGGTGTTTGCTCTACATCTGAGTGTGGGGGTGAACCTTGTCATCTTTTGATGTTATCCAAAGCCCCAGCTCACTGTCTTTATAATTGAAGTATGAAAGATGAGCCACAGAAAACACCATTTGACAACACACAGGCAGGCCAGTGAGTTTTCAGAATCTCAGCAAAGTTCTGCATCCTTTGTACAGTGCCCTGGGAAATTATTTTCACTAGCTTCCTCTACAGAAAGTAACCTGTCTGGCCTCAAAATATGTAATGAAAATCATTTGAACAATAATCCATCCTTGACAAATTTCTGCATTGGTAGCCTGACACAAGAATAATTTTGTTTTGCAAGCACAAAGACTGAAAGTGAAAACGATTGAGAAAAAAGCTCTGCTATTTAAGTTAAAAGATTTAAGAGATCTTCCTTGCACAAAATATATTCAAGCAAATATATACTTGCATATTATGCATATTTGTTTATATACAGAGCCACATTGCAGCATGCATTTTCCCATGGTAGTAACCTCCTCATTGCAGTCATTTCAGTAGCTTTCAAAAACTGTATATCATAAAATGGCAGTATTCATTTTTTTGTAACTTGTTGTCTTAGGCCAATTTCCTCGAATTCTTCTTGCTTTGTTTTGTTTATAAATCTCTAAGGTAAACTGTTAACTTCAGGTTTTGCTTGGAGGTGGTTAGGGAGTCATCATTAATACAGAAATCATTAGAAAGCCCAATTATGGTCTATTATTCATTTTAGCACATATATTTTCTGATTTTTGATCACAGAGGGTTTGTAAAAAGAGAATAAAAGACCTTTGAATAGATTCCTTGGTGGTACATTGTAAACTTCAATTATTTGTTCCCAGAAACTTTTTTTTCTTAACTGAGAAGTGAAATCTCTTTTAAATGGAGTATGATTCAGAAACCCCTAGCAGAAAGGTATTAAACATTCTTTCATTAATAACAGTAATCTGGAATCCCAGAGAGCACTGTCACTTTAAAATGGAGATCTAAAGTTGCATTTTTATTTTTTTTTCCCAGTCTGTCATTAAGCTGAAGTCATTTTATACCTGCAATGTTGTAGCCACCACCTCTTCCCAAGAGGGAGGAGGATATCATGCTGTTAATGAGGATTTGTCACTCACAAACCTGCCTGCAAAGCAATTGGCCAAAGCCATTAGTCTGTAATACTCAAAATTTTCTTCTCCTGTGATTTTCTGTAGATCTGCTTTTTTTGGCTCCCAAACTGCATCACAACCAGTTTAGGCCATCACAACCATGGCAAGAACAGAAAACCAGGCAATTCTCTTTCAGAAGCTAGAAAACCAATTTTGTTTTTCATCTGAACCTTCCGTGTAACAGAGACTGGTGGATTTTCTCTCATACTTAATGACTTTTGACAGGCACTGATCTCAGAGGGAAGAGCTTGATAACAGTTTTCTTCTCTCCAGAAATGCTAGTGTTCTCTGGCAGGCAAAAGTTCACAGGGAAGCGGACAGGCTCCTTCTGCTTTGCAATCATATTTTGTAAAGTACAATCATCCAACCTACTTGAAAAAGCTTAACTTACCCGCTCAGAATACAGCCCTATTTTTGAGTGTCAGAGGGGTTTTTGTCCCTTTACAAAAGAAGATGATTGTACTTTTCACCAGCAGCATAGGGTAAGGGAGAGCAAGATAAGAAGAGGTCTGTCGGCTGATATGTTGACATTTTCCTATACATGTCTGCAACAAAGTTATTCTGATTTAAAAGCCAATCTTTGCTAAATTCCTCCCATCAAAAGCTTGAGTTTGTTAAAAGGAACACACTACTGCAATTGTGCACACACACACACACAGACACACAGAGAAATTAACTTCTGTAAATACCTTATGAAAATCCTTATGCCTTATTCCATTTTCTTCCTACCACGTGCATCTCAATTTCTAGCTTCAGTGAAAATAGAGTGAGGGCAGAGATAGAATAAGAATGGAAAGTGGGGGCAGGGGCAGCTTTCGTTTAAAATGCAGACAAATCTGCCTTTTCTGCTTGATGGCCTGTAACATTTCCATGTAGTGTACTTTGCATGGCAGAATAGCTACTAGTAATAGAATTTCTCACAGTGGAGGTTAATTACTTTTCAGCTACAGCAAAATAAATTTCCTGTCAAGTCCAGTGATAGGAACATGCCACTGTCACCATTTTACCTGCAGTTTTAATTCACTGTTAATATTTGACACTAGCTAGCATTCACGAGGCTGATCTACTGAACAGTAGGATTTCCCAAAGGAATAGGACAGACTGGCAGTAACGTAGAAGATTTCCAAGATATGTGGAAAAGAGTACACTTTGCACTCCCCCAGTGCACTTCAAAAAAGATTAACTGACCTGTCTTTCACTTTAAAGAACAAAAGAGAACCTTACACTTGGTGAAGTAAAAATGACATGGCAAGATGTACCTTAAAATACAGGTGACATATCTGGTCTAGTCATATGCTAAGCAAACCTGCATAACATACCACTTCCTTTCTCTTCCCAGAAGTGATTTTTCTTCTGGTGTTTCAGTTCATTTTTTGAGCCTAACAATTCTATTGTAAAAGCTGAACTCAGTGGATGAGGCACCTTATGCAGTAGTAAATCATAGAACTTATTTCTCCTAATTGCCTTCTTAGTCTTCAAATTAGTTCTCACATTTCTTTGTCTTGAAAAAATTCTCTTCTGGTGCAGAAGCAGCAATGCCATTTATCAAGAGTTAATGTGATACAGATTGTCCCACTCTTAATAAGCAATACAAAGTCCTATATGAAGTCATATTAGCAGTCCTTAGGGTTATAACAAAATTTTATCTAGGAATTTCCAGCCTCCACTTAGAGGTTCATCTAACCTCTGGTTAGATCAGAAAGGAAACTGCTTGACTAATTTAGTTCCCTAAAGTCTTATTTTCCAATGTTTTAGAGATTTTCATGATTCCAAGGAAACCAACATACTTCTAAATTCACATGGTTGTGTAACTGGGCCTGAAAAATGGGAGATTTATACCTGAAGCTTATAATTTAATTGCTCAGGAAACATAAGGGAAACAGTGTCTCTGCTTTTACCAAAATTAAAATGAAAGAAGATGAAATATCAAGGCTTTTCATACAGGCTTTTCACCCATAGAAGCAGTTTTAGCTGTTTCTCACTACCTGTGCTCTTCCTCTTCAGGAGGTGGCCTGTGACAGTGCAGAACTATGAAGGAACCAGGCTAGATAAATGTGTAAAGTGCATGGAAGCTGTGGGGAGTTAATGGATTTTGGAAGCTACATAAGCAGATGAAATATATTTGTTTTTTGTTAACTGCACCTTGCTGAACCAAGAGTGCTTAATCCTTCCCATAATCATGCTGAACCATAACAGGCTCTTTGACTGATATGGTCCAGTAAACCTGTAGAAATATCATGGGAACTTGCATGCATGACTGTTTTGTGAAAAAAATCTATTGGCAACATTGAGAACTTAAAAAGTATTCAAATTAAACAAAATTTTCATAAATGATGATGTCAAGATTTCTTAGGCTTCAAATGAGTTGTCTGAATTTCTACACCACCAAATCTTTCATGATGCTATCTAGAGGGACCTGTACAAAGCTTGAGATGTGTTTCCATGGGAATCTCATGAGGTACAATAAGGGTGAGTGCAAGGTTCTGCACCTGGGTTGAGGGAACTCCCAGTATCAATAAAGGCTCAGGTATTTGGGGGCTTAGAACAGCCAAGGAGACTTTGGAGAAGGACTTTGGAATCCTCCTAGATGAGAGGCCGATCTTGATCTGGTAAGGTATACTTGCAGCCCAGAAAATCAATTGTATACTGGGCTGCACCAAAAGAACTGTGGCCAGCAGGTAGAAGGAGTTGGTTCTGTCCCCGATCTTGTGAGATCCACCTGGAGTACTGCATTCAGCTCTGGAGTTCCCAGCACAGGAAAGTCTGTTGGAGTGAGTCTAGAGGAGGACCATAAGGACCAGAGGACCATGGAGGATCAGAATGCTGGAGCACCTTTCCTATGAGGACAGGCTAAGAGATTGGGGTTGTTCAGACTGGAGAAGAGGAGGCTCCAGGGAGGTTCTACATCAGCCTTTCAGTACTTAAAGGGGACCTGCAGGAAATATGGGCACCAACTTTTAAACATGGCCTTTAATGGTAAGACAAGAGGTTGACTCAGACCAGACATAAGGAAGAAATTTTTTAACAATGAAGGCAGTAAAAGACTCACTGTTCATTGCAGAGGGGTTGAAGTAGATGACCTTTAAAGACCCCTTGCAATTCAAACTATTCTATGACTTTATGAAGTCCAGTTAGGACTGCTCTAGTGTGAGTTTTAAAAATGGACCTGAAAAAGATGGGGGCCTTGTTCAGAAACATGGTACCTGTTGAATGAAGTGACTCAAGTCAGAGCTGAGCAGTGTCTACTGCATTTAGGATCTGGGTCCCTGATGACATTGAAGTCAGAATTTAGAAAAAGATGGAAGAGGAAATATGCATCCTGCTCCAATTTAGGAACATATGATGTTACAAAAAAACCACAAAAGATGGTTCACAGCTTTTCCTGTATGAAATATTTCATTTTATCTGCAGAGATTGGTTCTAAATAGGGAGGCATAAGATTTAATTAATTTTATCCTTGTTTAAGGACCTGGAGTGGAGTGTCTCGTTTTGCAAACCACAGGAGATATCTGAGTCTTCCAGATCTTTAAAAACCCCTCAAATCCTGTGTGGCAATATAGTTAGAACAATTGGTTCTACTGAAATTGCCTTTTTTCAGAGCATTACGTTCAATTCTGACCGTTAAAGCAGAGATGAACTTTTGGCTTAGAAATAGAGCTAGCCCAGAAGGGTGCTATTCAATACTGTTTGAATTTCTGATTCAGATTCTAAGCTATTGGAAGCTGCTTTATGTTGCTTGACTCATTCATCTCTGTGAAAATCTGTATTAGTGAAATGCCAGCTCCTTTATGGTATCATACGGAATTTTTTGAGGGTTCTGTAGGTTCATAACAATAATAAACCAAGCATCTTTCTATAAGAAAAAGTTCCCATAATATAATTTCAACCTTTCACAAAAAAGGCCTCAGGCAGCACCGTGGAGCTCATATGTATTCCACCAAAATACATATGTTATACACACTAGTGTCCTTCAGCATTTTAGGATATGTCCATATATGTTTTAGGTTTCACTGAATGATCCATCAACAACTCATAAAATTATAAAGAAGGATTTTCAATCTACACTTTGTGTTTCTTGGTTTTCATTTTTTTGTCACTCACTGTTGTTAGTATTTATAAAGAAACAAAAAAACAGTGTTTATATTCTAGTGCCTATATGTCTTGGAACCTCATTTTTTGCCTCTGAAACTTTTATGAAGCTTTAAACAGAAAACTATAACATCACACAGAAAACAAGCAACGTGACCAGATAAGCTCTACAGAAATCAAGTCTTAACTGTGGAAATACACTGAATTCCATGTGAAATAAATCAGAAGCTATGTGAGCTGCCTGCAGATGCAGGTATGTGATTTTCTTACTTGGTATTTTCATTTTTTCTCCTTTAGCTTCCTTCACAGCAATTGTTCAGTGTAGGAAACTACTACAGAAAGATGTCATCTCAACTTGCATTGTGGTTACTTAAATCTTGTCATACCTGAAAGATCAGGCACAGCTTCTCAAGGGATACTGCTGTTGTTGAAAATAATTGCCTATGGTTAAAGTAATCTCTTATGATAAATGTATCATGTGGTCATCTAAGGAGCAGTGCAATTTAAATTTTTTGCTTTCATATGTAGGTATTTCCACAAAGTTTAAATTAAAATATAGCTAATACATGTAATATTTGTAATGGAATGAGGAGAAAACACTACATCCTTTCTTTACCACCACCTTGGGTATCTAAAATCAACAAATGCATAGAAGTTTATTTAAGAAGAGAGGAAATAACAGCCAGAGAATTAGCTTCGACACCAGTTTTATAGCTGTGGGACTATAAAGGTTAAAAATATTGGGTTTTTTTGGCTTAGAAAGCATCTCCCAAAGACAATGGTTCCTTTATTTTTTTTTTTTTTACTTTCTTTGGTTTTCATTCTATGCATTCTGATTTCTCACATCTTACATAGCATGCTACAAAATTATTAATAAGAAACACTATCTTCTAATCTTGGCTGTCTTAAAAGCATTAGCAAAAGACGCCATTTATCATCATATTTCTTATTAAAGCTTGGAAGAAAGAGCACACAGCAGTGCATCTTGAAAGTCATAGCTGTGAAGAAAAGCACTTTCTGCTATTTTTTCACTGATTGTGGCTAATGTTAAAATAATTACTGGTGAAGGGTCTCCCTGCTGTTTGATTGCCAAGTTTCACAGCTGCAATGACTTCAGGTTCTGCCCTATTTGAAACTTCAGTTGGATTAGTTCAGGATATTTTATGTTTTTGCATGTTTTCAAAATTCCAAACACCTCAAGCTCCTTTTCTCAGAGACTTTGACAAAATTGAAGTTTCAGTGAAGACACGTGGTGAAGGAGCCTGTGCATTACAGTGATGTTTTCTTTCTTTCAATAAAAATTAAAAAGGGAGTGTCAATTGAAAGCAAAGCAGAAATGTTCTGGCTGTGGTCTTTACTTACTATGCTGGTTTACCGCAATCATACTTGTTACTGCTGCCACTTTGGGAGCAACTCTACTTCAGCAAGGAAGGGCAGCCGAAACACTCTTCTAGAAAAACACATATCCACTTGTTTCTGTTTCCGAGAACATGTTCCACTTTTCAATTGGATGTACTGGGATTCTTGCTCTTAAAACTGTGGGTCTTTCCTAGTTGCTTTTCTTTGACACTTACTACATTTGTTGTCACAAGTTAATTATCAGGAAAAGCAAAAATATTACCAAAATTAATTAATTAAAGAAACAATCATAATGTATGAGTCATTAAGCAAAGTCTACAAACAAAATTTGCAATTTTAAGCATCATGCAAAGACAGAGTTAAGATTCATATAGGTATAATTAAGGCATGTGACGCAAACTTAATTTTCCCTCCCAGTTCCTCCCAAAACTGTGGCCCATGGTGAGGTTGGCCATACAGGATGTTGGTTGAATATTTTCTTAATCAGGATGCTGCTGCTGGGACCATATTGCTTCTCAAGGAATTCTTACGACCCGTTTTTAAAACCCCCTCACCTTTCTTGACTCTCTAAATCTGTAGGTATTGGTTAATCTTAGTCACAAATTGTATGTGCCTGGACAACATTACCATTGTTTATTTCAATAGGAAAAAAAAGGCACTTTGTTATGACTGCTGTATACTATGACACACAACTCCTCAGCATTTTTAGTTGTAGCTGTGTGAGCAGCCATGTACTTTGCAGCAGCTGTTAATTTCAGGTGAAATACCACCACCTATAGAATGCAATCAGGACTCCTGATACAATGTAAAGTAGAAATATAAAGATGGTTGATTATTTTCTATTAGGTCCAACCATTTCATTCTATCATCTGTCTTTTTTCATCATCTCCAGTGTGATACCCTGGAATGGAGTTCCTGACACATAATAGAAAGCTGTGGCGAAAACATTAATATGTTCCTCAGTTCAAGCAGTCCATGTTGACTCAGAAGTAAATAGAAAGTCTTCCGACCTTTTCATTTACTTCTGAAACAACAGGTTTGAGAGGAAATATTTTGCTAGCTGTTTTACTTTTAAGTTGCAGTGCCATGATTGGTTTCATTTCTGGGTCATCTATAGCAACCATTACTTGAAACCACAAGAACAGTCCATGCTGCATTTAAAACTCTTTGGGGCTAAAGTCCAAGTACTATAATTTATGTCTTTTTTTTCTTTTTTTTTTTGTGCAGCAATCAAATTCTCTGCCTTGAAAAAATCCTGTTTTCCTCCAGCGTCTCTCTCTTTTCAATGCATAATTATGTGGGTGCTTGTCACTAAAGTATCAGTTTCCATATCTAATAAGAAATTAATCACTGTGCTGTGGTAATTCATGTCATGTACATGCAATCAGTGGTCAGTATAGTATCTTTGGTGCAAATGAATCTTAGGTCAACACAGAGATCAACACAACTGAATTAATTTTGGTCCAATGCAGAAGATTGAATTTTATTCCAATTTTAAGAGTATCCATCAAGTAAACTAGATATCTAGACTATTGTTTGTAAAGGAATCTATGTAAATCTTATTTAGGAGCATGTAGAACTGACTCTTAAGTTTCTTGCACCTTCCCATGTAGATGTAATTACCTACATACATGCAACAGGTTAACGAATTATAAAATTATGTAATGAATTGTCCTAAAAACCAGTGTTTACCTGACTTCTGTAACCGTGTTTAAATCCTGTTATTTCCTCTACAGACAACTGTCTGTCCTTTAAGTAAAATAGGTGGGATCTGCTCCTGCAGCTTAAGGCCAGTGACATGGCAGAACTTCATGGCTTAATTCCCTTCTCCATGAGATATGATGGCTTTTTACGTATTCTGTCTGGGGATCAGTCCCTAGCCTGCACTATGTCTCAAACTGCCCTGATCCTACACTGGTGCTCAAGCCTTCACATTGTCCTTATGCAGTTTGCTAGCATAGGCACAGCCAGCTAAGCCCCATCTAATCTCTGTAAGGCAAAGAAAGATGGTAGGTAGGATGAAAGGAAAGACAGAGAGAAAAGCAGAGTGAATTTGGTCCTAAAGTGCATTCAGTGGTGCATTCTCTAGCAAAGAGGAAGTATGCTACCATAGACAAGCTTTATGTCTCTGGACCCTTAATACCCTTTGTCTGGAAACAGGGGAAATAGTGGATTTCTCTCACAAAATGACCCTTGACAGATGACTAATGATATGAGAACTAAAGCAGAAAAAACAAAGTTAAAAAAAAAAAAATAGAAAACTAATATGTCTTCTTATTGATGCCAAACAGCATAGCTTGACATGAGAGCAGGTGCTAAATGGTGTTTTTAATTTTTGGTGTCTTCACGAGACCTTTAAATATTTAAAGCTTACACAGTACACTACTTGTCCCTGATTAACCTCCAGTAACACTAACTCTGGCTAATGCCTCCATTATTTCTTACCATTTGCATTGAATTTTGTGAGTACTCTAGTGAACTCATCCTCCTTCTGAAGTCCTGTGTGTCTCAAAATACCATGGAGTTTAATCAGCTATGGTGTAATTTTAAATGTCAAGGCCAAGGTCTGTCAGGTGTAATTTGTTCTTTTACTGAAATTTGGATGTGTGTTTTAGTTAAATTGAGATTGTCAAGCAAAGGCCCCATTATAGGACAGAAAGCTAACGTAATTTTTTGCTGAAGGAGTAAAAGATTTAACAATAACATCAAAAAGGAATTGATCAGCAGACCTCAACATAATTTCTCCCATCCCACCAGCTGCCACAGCCTGGCTGTCCTGTTCAAACCACTTGACAAAGTCTGTCGCTGCAGTTACTGCACTATTTATAGCCGCACTGTTTATGCCTCTGCAGTTATAGCTGCGTCAGCACTTTAATTATAAACCTTATTATCCAAAGAATTACTACTAAGCAACAAAAAAATCACCCTCAGCTGCAAGTTTGGATGTGAAGTGTTCTCCAGCCTACATAAGTAATTTGCACTTAGGTTGTGATAGGCCAGATTCAGTGCCTACTGAATACTGAAGATAAGGGGAAAAGTAAAAAAGCTATCATGTATGTATAATTATCAACACTGTTTAAAGTGAACAAGGACTTTTGCATGGCAAAAATAACTTTTCATTATGTTTTAGGATTTAATGTTGTAATGGTTTTTTACTTTTTAGCAACAATCTTGTCTTACTATTATTGGCACTGTTGAAATGCAACTATATTGAAAGAGTTAAGTTCATCTACAGTAACAGATATTGCACTGTAAAGACTTACCACAACTTTTATTACAAAAACACATCTTCAGAATCCCCATTGTTCAGAATTGTGGACTCAGGATTGAATATTTCAGTACTTTTTTCTGTTTATTTTTTCCCTACTTCTTACCATCAATAGATGTTTACAGGTAAAACCAACATAATAGTTGATTTTCTAACTATATTTACAACACTGAGGAACTTATCTATTTGAGAGAAGACAAGATCTTCATTATTTAATTCTCTTCAGTGTTCCATGAAGCATGACAAAACCTTCTGAAAAGCATAAGCCCAAAGAGACACAAATAAAAATTAATGAACACTTAAATAGACATACCTCTTTTAAATTATGTGCCATGACTTTATAACAGAGCTGGCTGTATTATTTATTTAAATAATTTATCCCACTGAATTTCCCTCTTCTCTGGATATCCAATAGCAATAAAGAGTTGAATGAGATTTGAAAAATTCTCAGAATTACATTTTCCTGTAATTGTTCCAGAACTTGTCTATAGATGTGTTTTTTGTTTACCTTGTCCTACATCTATAGAATTACTGCCCGTTGAAATAATATTCAAAGCCTATGTGCATGTTTTTTCCATATGAAATACTTTATGATATAAAATATAATTTGGATTAATATTTATCTTATTTTGGTAGGAAACTTGGACTTCACAAGTACTGGTTTGGTTTTTTTTGAGCTCCATGCTGTGAATGTAATCAGGTACAACTCAGACAATGAATGAAGCAGAAACAGCATGGCTCTGTTCAATTATACCAGACAAGATCAGTTTGCCATGTGACTACATGTGAAAGTAGTCTGTTTATTGGCAAGAGTTATCCCTTGCTAGTTCTTATATTGCCTCCTAATGTGGTGCCTCTATGCTGAGATACATTAACAAGAGGAATTTACATTAGCAGTTTCCAAAATTATTACAAAATATTACCACATTGCTAGGCATTCAAACACACCAGAGAGTATCGATTCTCTTCAGAAGTGTTCTGGCTGGCTTTAACCCAAAATGGAATTTGTGATTTATTTTGCTGGATATGTGGAATATGCTGGAAACTCACCTGAAGCACCATGAAATACATGAAAATGAACATATCAATTGTATGCAAATTGCAGCAGTCTCCTTACAGATTTATTTTCATTACAATTAATGTCTCAATGACATTTTAACATAGAGCATTTTAGCATAAGTGAATTGGAGCTTCTTTGCCAGGAGTCCTGAAATGTTTCTAGAGAACACTCAGAGTCCTTTCCTAAAACAGAATTGCATTCAATTGTATGTAGCTGAATCACTGGAAAGGTTCACATCAAGATTTCATATGATACATATTTTTTTTACATGACTGACAAAAAAATGCTTCCTTTCTTTCTCTGTCTTTCACATAATAAAGAAAATTCCTCCAGTAAAAAATATAATTAAAAAATCTAACTTTTAAGTACTGTTAGGGTCAGGTAGCCAGAATTTATGATGACACAGGTTCTTTCAGTAACTGCATTTTCTTTCAACTTCAGCTGTGAGTTTCAGATCTTGAGTCATTTTGTATTATACCATTAAAGTTACTTACCTGAAGACCCATTTATATCTCTATATGACTTTTCTATAACACTGCATACAAAAGTGTCTTCAGTGTATCTGACAGGACACTTGGAAGACAAATAGTCACTTAGAAAGGTTAAGAGTGTTATGCAAAACAGCTATTCACAAAGGCTAAAGTAGTTGAATTTGAAACACTGAAGGCTATTGAATCATTCTGGTGATGGATTGTCTTTGCTATCTACAAATAATACACTGACCTTCTTGTTTAAAATAGTGAGTTTACTATTTACTATATGAGTTTCAATCTGCAATACTGAGGAAGAATTATCATTACCTCAATCCAAATTAGGTTTCAGAAAGTATCTCTATCAAAAAACCTATGCACAAGGGGATAAAATGACAACTTTTATTTGGTGCTTTATCTTTGAACACCAGGACATATAAGTTCTTAAGTACTCCATCCACAGTACAGCATTGATAGGAGAGTCATGTTTTGATTTAGCCACTAGATAGCATGACAGAGCATTTCAGAAGTTGGAATAGTCCACATTAACAACAAAATAATAATAAAAATATCTTACTAGCCTCTTTAAATATCAAGCTTTAAAATTCTAAGGAGGATCATAGGAAAGAAATATATAGGGCTTGTCCCCATTTAGGAACATTTCCAAACAATCAGCTCCCATGGATCTCTTGCTCTGAAAGGTAAACGAGACTGAGACATGATACTGAGAACCCTTACTCTTTTATCTCAAAAGGTTTCTAAGTATTAGAAGTGGCACCCTGAAACAGTATGACTTCTTTTCAGTCCACATCTTATGCCTCACAAACAGAATATCCTTTAAAACATGGACTTCTAGCAGGATGTTCCCACTGACCATGGGTCTTCAGCAGCTTCTGTTAGACAGAGCAAGTGTGAAAAATGTGCCATGAAAAGACAAATCAGTCAGTTCAGGAAAACTGGTAGAGTAGCCTGAAGGTTGCACACCACTGCTAACACCATTCAACTTTCTGGCCATTGTACACAGTGATAATACATTTTAATCTGTTCTGGTGAAGCTCTGATGAGGCTCCCCGACTTGCACAAACACACAGTGAAATGTCTATGCATCCACATAGCCCAGAAATCTCAAGGAGATGAAGTGCTTGAAATTAAACTGGAAAGTAGACTCTTGTACTTAAGACATGTCCAGTGAGACACTGATTCAGAATTGTTGCAACTGTGAATCATTAACTTTACATTGGAAAATTGAAAAACTAATTGCCTTGATCCTGCAATATGGAAACAGCTATCTATATGCTTGCAGTGTGAGTACTAATTACAAGAAAACAAATTGTGCGTTTGGACTGTGGCAGTGCAAAGGCACAGGTGTGAAGACCTCATTTTTGGGGAATCTAAGAGCCCCCATTACAGAACTTTTACACAGGGATGCAAAAAAGCCTGACTTCTCATGGGCACAGTAACCCCCCAGCATAACCTATATCACCGCACATGCAGAAAACCATTGCCTCTGCCACCTAAGATAGCCATGTGATTTGTAAACTCTCCAAGGTGTTCAGTGTTCAATTTTAGTTTGACAAGCTCAATAAAGCTCTTGGATTTTAACTTCATGAGGAAGAAAGTGGTTCCACATGTAGGATTTCTGATTTAAACACATTTAAGAAGTAACTGTATTACACAGTTTATTAACTAGCCATTAAAATCTATTAGTTTTAATGGTTTTAATTAAAAGCTACTGGTTTTCTCCTGAAGGAAAAGAGGCAATTCCTGGAAACTCAATGCATTAGATCTCTGTGTATTATAACTGGTAATTCCACACCTTCCATGTAGCAGTGAAATAGCTCTTCTATGGTAGCTTTCTACCATGCAACAGTTATCCTGCAGAAAATTGTACTCCCAACTTAATGGAGTCACTGATACTTCAGGCTATGTTACTGAAAATTCTAAAATCTGTTTTACCTGCATGTAGCAAAACAGTAATAAAAATGTGTAATTTTATTGTTATTTAATTATATTTTAAATAATTTTATTAAGGCATATGATTCATAGTTTCATGGTAAGTACACCTCGGCACTTACAATTCAATATGTTTTGCAAATTTAAGTGCTTTGTAGAAACAGGATGGTAGTGTTTTATCAGAAATGTGCATGGTTATGAGTGCCATAATACTTTTTTTCCTCCCTATATTCAAAGGAATTTTTCACTTTTTCAAAAAATTGCACAGCTTAAAGCTAGATTTTATTTTTTAACCTTCAAGTAAATCCTATGCTAAAATGGTCATCAGCCCCTATGGTAAGCTAAACATTATTGACATATGCTGCGGACTTTGACAACTAAAATGATGAGATCTTAAGTAACAGATATAGTCTCTCTGAAGAGCAGTTTATATTTTTTGGCTGTCTTCCAAGGAAAAATCATATAGCACTGTTAACCAGTGCTACTGACATGTGCCTCTCACAGAAAGCCAGGGGAATCTCATAAAGGTCACAGTGCTAACTGGCAGGGTAACTAATTAAGAAAAGCCTGTTACACACTGTATTCCACACAACAATATAATAGGGGGAAAAAAGAAAGAAAACCAGAGTCATTTTCCTTTCTGCTATGCCCACACAGATATGCTGCTTTCAGCAAGGACTGAATCTTAGTTTCCATCAGAAGGCAAGCTCACTTCGATATATTGGCAAAACGACTTTTTGATGTAAGCAAGGCTGACTTTCATTTCAGACATATTGTCCGGCAATGAAGTGCATAGTTACATGACATTTACATCACTCAGTATTTAAAAAATCCTTGATTAAAAGGATTTTATGCTTCAGACTTCTCATCTATTAAGTATAAAACTAAATGCCTAGATGAGGAGTGGGCAAAGTGGGACACAGAGACTCACCACCCTCTACTCTTCAGATTTTTCTTCCTCAGTTTCAGAGCCCTCCCAGATATCTTTCCCCCTGCTGTTTTTTCTTACCTTAATTTCTGTGGTATCACCTGTGTCTTACACTGGTAGGGGTAAGAGTGGCTTCAGGACAGGCAAGGATAAATATCGTACGTCAGCCACCAGCCTACGTGTGGCAAGCAACTGAAAGAGAGATAATGAGTTGTAGTGAGGGTTTTATCCTGTCCACACTAAAATGGAATGGATGACTTGGTGTGCCTTGTTACTGCACAAGTAGATGTACCCAGTTATTAAGACATGCACAAATATAATAAACCCGACAATTCCTTTTGACCATGACTTTTAATCAGAGGAACAGAATAAGTCTTGCATGTCATCATAGTTACAATCACCTCAAGGTATTTTTCTAGATGGCAAGAATGGCACGATCTTGGACCTCACTTCTGTCTATAACTAACAGGTAAAATCAAGAGGCATGAAAGGTGGTGGATATACAACACTCTATAGTATTTCTTACTCTTCTTTTCTACCTTTTCTTTATCCTATCCACAATGGACAAAAAAATCAAATCCTAGAATCTGTAGAAAGCCCAGTATTCTGGTTTTAAAACAGTTCATGTAGCACAACTTCCATTGCCCCAATGGTAACACCAAATAATAACAGCATGAAAAATTTCAAGAAAAATGGTTATATCTTTTAATCTTCAAATATTTTGAGTTCTTGTGCTGTAACGCAAGGATACAGAAAACTGAATTTGTGAGGAAAGTCTCTGAAAATGCATGTGCATCTTTTTCTACTAACACTGAAAACCTTTTATGAATTGTTTATATTACTATAGTAATAGAAAAGCAGTGTGACACCTTCTGAAAAAGGAAGCCCTGTCCCTTGAGGACAGCAGTGTCTGAAAAGAAATTTTTATTACATACAGTAGAAGCTCTTTTGCAGAGCAAGAAAGGATTCGGCATGCTGCAAGAGTTTTTTGGAAAAAGAATAGAAAGGTTGGCTTAATAAAGCCCAGAGTATTAAATACTTTAATATTATTTTCATCAGTATGGGGCCTTTTCATATTAACTGCTTCAACTAAGCAAATATTCTTCTGCAGACACTAGTTATTTTAATTATATAGACTGCTGGAAATGTGGGCTGGAGCTGGCAGTTCTATGCGCCAACTTGTTTGTTTTTATAATTCTGTATTTTCTAAGAGAACAAAACAAAGATAGGGGTTTCTAAGCATTAGTTTGCATGACTCTTCAGGCACAGTGCAATTTGTAGTAGTCTGGGCTGCTTGACACTGTTAATAGGTGTGGTGGTTCAACCAGCAGGGGAGAAAAAAAAACGTTTTGTCTTGAGAAAATCACAGAATCATTTACAAGTTTGGGGTTTCTTTAATGTTGAATATCAACATTTTGCCATTGTTTGGGGATGGAGTAGCTGCAATGGTTAGAAATTAATCTCTAGTTTGCAATGTAAACTAGAAGAAAACTTGAAACTGCACAGAAAAATTTAGAACCTCTAGTGTTGCTCAGTCTTCAGTAGTTAGAGGATACTCATCCAGAGCTTCACTAATGCAAGAGAGATAGTACCATGAATAGATTTTGACTCATCCAGCAACTACTTTTTTGCCTACTGGAATTCTGTGGAGACAAAAATCCTAATGATAAAAATGAAAACATCTAAACCAGCAAAAAATAAAAGGCTCCTCTCAGTTTTGAAAGCACCAGAACTGTAAGGAAAAATCTTAAAGATTTCCTCAGACATCTTAGAGCTGCAGGGGAAGCCCTTAGATGACCCTACTGTGAAAATGAAGAGGTTTTCTGTACAGAAAGAGCACTTATTCTTGTTGTGTTTCCAGTTTATTGAGTTGAAGATACTCCCATTTCTCTTCAAAAGACTGCTTGCCCCTCAAACAGAATCACTTCAGAAATTTGCTGTCTCAAACAAGAGCACTTCCATTTCAGAAAAAGAAAACTTTTTCTACAAACTCTAGGCACTCTAACATGCATTTCTGAGAAGTCACGTATTATTTCTGAAGTCACATATGAGTCCTCAGTTTCGAAAATCTCTCTACACATCTGCTTAAGCTACAAAGGTCTAGTAAATGACACCAATTAGAAAACTTGTATTTTATGGAAATTGCAATTCCTGTCTCATAGTAGCATGCAACACACTGCCAAATGGATACAGACTTCCAACAGAAGAGCAAAGTATCGATTGTAATCCCTTCATAGAACGGAACATGTATTGCTATCCTTTCCTATTTTTACTTTCTCCAGGGACTAACAAATGGTACGTTCATAGAGTTGTATGTTGAAGATGTTTTCTGATGCATCTGCCAAAGAGATCAAACCACAGTATGCTCTTTCACACATGTAATGCAGCAGTTCTTAAACAACATAATGATCAACAGTTTCCTTCCCTTTGCATTGTTTTGGGCAAAGTGCTCAGTTGTGCTCCTTTGAATCTATACAAAAGTCCATTAATCAGCATTCTAGTGCTTTTGGTTTTGCCTTCTGTAATACACTAACCCTTCGGAGTTTTGCAATTCTTTTGCATCAAAAGTCGGCAGTATCCGTCTTCCTTGCTGGGAAGAAAAATGGAATTAATTTAACAGAAAACTGTTAATTGGAAAGAGCTTCTCTCTTCTGAATACATCTCTTCACATCTGAACTTGATAGCTATGCTTGTGTGGCAAGGAAAGTGAAATTGTCTCTGAAAGCAAGAGGAATCATTATTATATAAGGAATACTGGTACACTTTGGAATGTCTTCTGACTGGAGAAAAGGATGAGCCTGACCTTTTCCCTTTTAGATTTTTTTTTTTTTTTGCAAGCTATTTTCCAATGTAAGTGACTACACAAGTATTTTTCCTTCCCTGAAAATGCTGACCAACTCCAGTTACTAGGAACTACAAAAGAAAATAAACCAGATAAGACAAATGTGATAGGAATATTGTTCTGGGTGTCCAGTTATTTTATTTTTTTATTAATTTATCTTCAAGCAGTCTCAGAGAAACTTCTCAAAGGAGCTTAATTTCTGTAAGTGTCACTTAGTAAAGGAAACTAATGGGAAATCTTTTAATATGCTACTATACTAGAATGTCTGAGAAGACTTGTTTGACACAATTCATGATAGCTGTTTTTTTTGATCATAAATTTATGAATAATATTGGAGGTAATAGTATGGAGCTGTCAAGACTGAAAGGAGAAGTGCTGTGGTGATGAAACAGCATTGCTCACACACAAGATTACACCTACTTCGTTCCTTCCACAGGTCTTTCTTTTTCTTTCAAACAACTGTACAGCAAAAATATAGCACTGGTGCACTGCACCTCCATTTGACATAAATGAGAGAAAACAGTTCTGTGTACAAGAATTGGATGTAATTTCCTGATGCAAATTTTAACTTCAGTTATTGCCAACTTGCAAGTTAAAATTCAGATCTGTAATGTTACTTATGGCATCTACAAAGACATACAAAAATGTCGGGTTTGGACCTTTTGTTTTTTCTCAGTGCTTTTGCACTACACCTAATAATCTCATTCTAGTTCAGTTCTTAAGGAGAGTATTATTCATCTAACAAAACCAGTAGCAAAATAATTACTTCTGGATGAACTTTAGCAGAATATTAGCATGAGCCTGTGGCTTTTACGAAAGTGGTGAAAACAAATAATCACACCAAAGTTTTTCTCTTGTATCTGTTGGAACAATTAAATTCTGCTGTGCATTACTTTCAAGCTTAACAGAGGGATTTAATCTTGGTATTGCTTCCATTGAAACCAAAGATGAGACTAATATATTCCACATGTGCCTATATGCATATATTCAGAAACGGATATGCATATACATATATATATATACACACACATATATATACACACATTTATATATATACATGCAGGTACATATGTATGTAGAATATATTTATATATCCCTATATAGATAGATATATACATCTAGATATATGTCTATACATTCATATGTATATTCAAATGTCTATACATTCATATTCTGCAAACATTAGTCTTTAAGAACCATGACTTCACCTTGACATGTATGAGCAATTCAGAAGGTAACACCTTGGTTTTAATTTGTCTCAGTGTATTGCTAAAAGTAGCTCCTGTACACATTTATTATCAGATCGGCGTGGTTCCCAACGCAGTACTTTAGGTAAAAAGAGCTAAATTACAAGCTTGCCTAAAAAGCTTCAGAACTGATATCCAAACACGTCAAGAAGTCTCAAGAAATCACTTTCTCCATGTAAGCACTCCATTATCAGTGCCTTATGTTTTAGAATATAATTTAGATTATATAGTACAATGGATGTTCAGCCAGATGCTGTTGCAAGGAACAGACAAAGATTTTATTACTAATTACCATTTCTAATGACATGGAACGCTCCAGCAGGTGTCACATTTTTACATGACTCTGCTGGATGACTATGTGATCTATGGTTTGGTCCCACACCTTGCATACAAACTACAAGTTCCCCTTTCCTATTCAGGACAAACCATGTTTTTCAGTTTTGTCTTGCTTTTTCTCTGTGCAACTTTTCTACATGTGTACTTTCATTCCACAGTTGCTGCGTGTTGACCCTAATCTGGAATCTTCATCCACCAGAAGTGCTGTTGTGACCATTCTTAGGGGAAAGTTTTACAGTTCATAAGCAGAATGGCAACAATATTAGGACATGGTCGGGTTTAATTTACACACTGATGAAAACCCAGGTAGAGACATTCATAAATTACTGCAAGCATTTGGAGCAAACAAAATTTACTCAGAGATGACATGGATAGTATGAAAATGTGCTCAAGTGCAAACTCCTTTAGTCGCACTTTATTGCTCTTTCAGCTAAAAGTCACATGGTATAAACTTGTCTCCTCTGCCATAATGTCATAATGTGCCTGTGTCTATTCATGTTTACATACATAAATGTTAGTACAGCATCAAAGATAGCCATAATAAAAAGCTCACATGTTCAAGTCTCTTTTCTACTAAAAGAAGCAATGAAGTGCTAGGGTTTTTTTAAAAATCTTTTGTATTTTCTGCTACAGATTTTTTCCAAAACACATTATGTTATTGCAGTCCTGAAATAGAGAACCTGTAGTTCAGTGCAGGGTAGCGTACTAGAGACTAGAGGACACTCGGTTTTCTAGCCAAGCTAGTAGATATCACACATGAAGCTTCAGAATGAATAATTTAAACAGCTACTTAGAGATAAAAGAAAGACTAGCCAGCTCCAAGTCATATTTATTATTGTATTCAAAAAAATGTTAACAAATAATTCGTTGCAGCATTCGATCAATTTCTATCACATCACCTCACTATGCAGGCTGCAGCATGAATAGGAAAATTAACTGCATTTTTACTCTGCTCAAAGCAGACACAAGTACTAGGACAAGCTGCGGGAACTAAAGAATTCACTTAATACCATGAAAACATCTGAAAAAAGATGATCATATTTACCTGAAAAACCTCAATTTATTAACATTCATACTAATTACAGTTAAATGGGCCTTGCAGAAAGAGGTAACAAGACATTGCACTTTTAACCACAGAAATATAGGACAATTACTAGAAACTTCATCTGCA
>JAWWMP010000081.1:25846338-25858156 GCA_035047865.1 Dendrocincla tyrannina
GAAGGGAAGGGAAGGGAAGGGAAGGGAAGGGAAGGGAAGGGAAGGGAAGGGAAGGGAAGGGAAGGGAAGGGAAGATTTCTATCAGAAGTAACTGTTCTCAGACAATGAAATCCTGAAAGGGTGGTTTTAGCAAGGCTGGTAATGAAAGCTATAGGAAAAGGTTGACCTAGAGAGAGTGGCAATTTCTCAAAAAAACCAAAAGGAATTAAATCAGGTGGAGCAGGAAAGTAGTGAATCTCAACAGTTTATTTAATTCTTCTTTTATAAAATGTAATTTCTAGCCCTTATTTATATTCATTTTCTCTAGGGAGTATAGATAATATCTATCTTTAATCTTTTATTAAAGACCCCAGAGGACTCTTACAAGCATAGATTTATTTATATTTTTAAAACACATTTGTATTTATAAATTTATAAACAGACTTGAAGCAAGTAGGTTACATAGACAGCAAGTTAATTCAAACATTTTCTTTTTGCTGGTGCATTCATCTGTTTATCTATGTTTTCCCTTCCTTTGTGACTCTGAGACTTGTCTCTTCTTATATTAAGCGCCAAACCTATGCAGAGAGCCCTGAAGCCATTTAGGGGTTTGGGGGATTTTTGAAGGGGAAAGGTGTTTAGTTTTGGTTGTTTGAGATTTTTTTTACTTTCTGGTAGTTTCTCAGTGTTTCAGGGTCCAAATTGAAAGATTCACATGGGGATGGCAGTGACAAAGTCTTGCATGTAAATGCATTTTTTATCTTTCTGCATAAGAAATGCTATATTGATTTTTCATGGGAATAGAGATTACTCTGCAGAAAGCTATTGAGGTTGCTGTTGAACACATACAGGTGTGTTGTCTTTAGGCCTTCAGCTGTTTATACAGTGGGGAAAGATGTGATATCTTTATGTGCTTTGTAGCATCATGAGCACTCACTGTGAATTTACTTCAATGACTTACCAAGAAGGCTACCAATGACTTATATCAGGGTCTGATTAGTGCCCATTTCCTTGTTCTACTTTCAAGGAGGGATTTCTGTAACATTTCAAAGGGGTCAACCAAAATAATAAATCATCTGTGTATTGCCTGACCCACCCACATTGCCGTTGACAATGGGAAAAAATGCTGTGTTATGCTGTCTGGCACTATATATCAACAAAACCAGAGTAAAAATACCTTCAAAAGGATTTCTGTCTTTCTTGATGGGAAAATCTGTGTTCCAGGACATTCCCAAGATGTGATTCTTCACCATAAACAAAACGTCCAGTCTGCTGTGCCCCTGCAGTTCTGTTTATTTTCAAAAAATACAGATTTCACAGGTGGTGAAAGCATTTCTGGTGGAGGGGAGAGATAAGGAGGAAGTGTCTGGATGTCATTTCACAGCAAAAACACCATCTTCCTTGCATTCTCAGAGAGCCTTAAGCACTACCATGGTGCATACATGAGAGTTTAAGAGAGAGCCCAATTTTTATATATAGAGCTATTCAGAATAGCAAAAGGAGGAGGTTTCTACACAATACCAGGTCTGTCTATTCTTGCGGAGAAAATAAAGCACCAGCAAGGCTGCTGAAGGATGTGCAGCACAGCTGACTCTTTGCCATTCCTCAGCAAAGAATAGCCACCATAAAGGAGAGCAATGGAGACTGGCAGCTTTTTCAGCTGCTGCTCAAATGTTGAAAAATTGGAGCTGAGGAAAAGAGTATCTGAGTTAGACAAGAATATTAAAGTGGTTGAAAACATGAAACCTTTATGCATGTGTGATCTTTTAGAAACCAAAGGTATTTTTCCAGGGATGGTGGAGATACCTGAGAAACTGTTTCTCTGGCACCTTTAGGAAATAAACTGAAAAGATTTTATAGATGACAGCGCTCAGACTCTGTAATATGCTGGACTTCAAAAACTGCTGGACATAAGGTACGCTTCTATCATCTTTAAAACAATTTAAGCAGTAAAAAGCAAGAAATAAACAATGAATGTTTCTTTAGCTTTAGGAAACAGGTATGGAGTTGAGAAGATTAGCTGTCAGGTTCTGACAAAGCTAGTTGACTACTGGCAGCTTCTTCCTAAAGGTTCAGCTGTCTGGTAAACCCCTATGCAGTGATAAACCAGCATCAAGGGTATTTACTGATGTGTACCATAGGGAGTCTATACCTTTTTAGCAATGTTCAGATTAGAATCACAGAAGTTGTTGAAGGAACCCACAAGGATCATCAAGTTCAACCCTTAGCCCTGCGCAGGACAGCCCCAAGGGTCACACCATGTACCTGAGATTGTTGTCCAAATGCCTCTTGAACTCTGCCGGGCTTGGTGCTGTGACCACTTCCCTGGAGAGCCTGTTCCAGTGCCCAATCACCCTCTGGGTGAAGAACCTTTTACTAGTATCCAGCCTAAACCTCCCCTAACACAACTTAAAGCCATTCCCTCGGGTCCTGTCACTGTTCACTACAGAGAAGAGATCAGTGCCTGTCCCTCCTTTTCCTCTCACAAGGAAGCTGTAACTGCAATGAGGTCTCCCTTCACTCTCCTCTTCTCCAGGCTGAACAGGCAAACTGACCTCAGCCGCTCTTCATACAGCTTCCCCTCATGGCCCTGCACAATCTCTGTCACCCTCCTTTGCACACTCTCTAATAGTTTAATATCTTCCTTATATTGCAGTGACCAAAACTGCACACAATATCCAAGGTGAGGCCACCCCCGTGCAGAGCAGAGTGGGACAATCCCCTCCCTCCATCGACTGGCGATGCTTTGCCTGATGCCCCCCAGGACACGGTTGGCCCTCCTGGCTGCCAGGGCACTGCTGACTCACGCTCAACTTGACATTGATCAGGACTCCTGGGCCCCTTTCCGTGAGGCTGCTTTCTAGCCTCTCATTTCAGAATCTGTGCATACATCCAGGGTTGACCCAACCTTAAAAGCTTATGCCACAGATCAATCAAGAGACCTTAGCTGCCTTGCAAAAGTTACAACCTAAAACTAGCTAAAATATAATAACAGAAGATCTAGTGAAAAATTGAAAGTCATAAAACAAAGTCCAGCTGCACATTCAGTGAGACATGCACACAGGGAAACGACTTACAGTTCAGCTGGTGATGTTCACCAGCAGATGCTTATTACATCTTTATGGTTTACTACACAGTGACTCAACTCAGAATAGCATTTTGACTCAAACACTGGATGAAAGATTAGACTCTTACCCAATAAAATTTTCTTCTAAAGACAGAGTTTACCAGTGCAGTGGCCATACAAAGGCCTGTGTGCCTCACATTTTTCTGGTCCAACAGGAAAAATCTTTTTTTGCCAAAGATTTGAACTTCTGTGTTGTCCTTCAAGCCACTTAACTCAGTCATAGCCTGTAATGTAATTTTTTTTCTTTAGCCATAATAAGGTATAATAGTATTATTTTAAAACAATTTTAACTACTGTTTTACATTCTTTGTGTGCAACAGCAGCTTTTAGAGATGTCAATCCAATGGCCTGAAAATGTTTACAAACCAAATACATAAATTGAAAACATAAATAATACAAATCCGTGTGATAATTCATTTTTGAATGCTTGTTTTAAATAGTTTCATCTGCATTTCCTGTTGTCATAAACAAGGTATGAGTTAATGTGTAAAGCTGTGCTAAAGCACAAAGTTGTATTTCATTTAGGCCTTAAGAAATCACTTTGTTCTTTTACCTCAGTGTCTTCCTTAAAGTGTAATGAGTTAGTAAATGTCAGAGTAGACAGAATCAGGGAATATCTCAGCCAGCAGCTTCTAAATCATCAAATAATTAGAAAATTTAGACTGGATCTTATTTGCACGTGCAAATTTCAGATACTGTACACGTATTGTGGCTGTTCCAAAATACTTTAACAAATTACTGTGGTTGCAGTCAATGGACAATTAATCTTCTATTATTCTTACACTATCTAAATATATAAAATCTAAATCTAAAAATATGGTAAAAGGTTCTTAATAAAATATGTTTTTAAAAAATCTTTCTTATTACAGATTTCAATGAGCAAGCCCCTGTTCTCAAAGTTCTCAAATTTTTGAGTTTGGGGATGGAATCAGGGTTGTTACTTCTGTGAGAAACTGAGATAAAGAAAGACAATGAAATATTTTTTCCTATCTAAAATTTCCATATTCTTATAGCACTTTTTGTGATTTTTCTGCATTTTACATCACATATATTATATATCACATACAAATATACTTAACATCACTGAAGTCAATTAATGAAATTGCTCCTTCATCAGTGGACTTATAAACAAGTCCCAGCATGATCTATGTCAAATCCAAGTATATAAAAGGTGTCCTGTGAATAGATAGTCCCGATATCATTCATGGAAAGGAAAGAACTTGATACAGGTTTTTCCTACATCTGCTAAAAATCTCAGCATTTTTTTATTTTTTTTCTTTCCTGCTCTATCTACCCAGAATATTTTCTTTAGACTTGACATGTACCTCTTCCTCCATGTGTTCAAAAACCTACCTCAACCTTTTCAATTTCCACTAAATCCCACACACCTAATTACTTAATCCTTTGTTTCTACAGTTATACAGTTCTCCAGCAACACTTGCAGGGACTCCAATCTTTCCCTTTGGTACTGCAACAACTGTAGGGAAAGCCTCATGTGAAATTTTGAGGGGAAAAATAAAATTAAAAAAAAAAAAAAGAAATTTCTTAGACAGGATCCTCACTAAAAATCATTTTTAGAAAAAATTGCCCAGTATTTTTACATGACATGTTCTGTTCCAGAAATCTCAGCTTTTCCACTTCAATAAATATTTTCCATTTAAATCAACTTGCATTTTAAAAAATGACCATCTTTGTTTCCAAAGAGTTAAATTAAATGAAGTTCACTATTTGTCACTCCTTTCACCCTCACTAATGGCAAATTTAGCAACAAGCAAGCCCCAAAGAACAACCTTTCTGGCTTGTACGAATATGTATATTGGCATGACCCACGTGCTAAACTTGTCAGTCACTACTCACAATCAGACAATTAATCAACCTCTCAACACAAATTCCTTTTGTGTCTCAAATGAGAAAAAGAACCAATTATGGATTCCTTCTATTGGGGCTTTTCACAAAAGAAGATTATCAACTTTTTATGTATTTACCATACCTTTGTTTTGGGCCATCAAATGTCCCAAAAATGTTTCATTCCTCTGGAATACTGTCTACTTTTATTTGGTTTTTTTCTTTGAATTTTATTTTCAATTAAAGTAATCCAAGCTAGTTTCCTTAGAGGTTTTGGACAACATCTGACCAAACATCTCTTCTCATCAGTTTTGTTTATCCTTCAGTCCTGTCATTTTTTAAAATCCCTCGTTCTGCACCAGGTGTAACTTTGATTTGTGTTTTTGGTTTTCCCTGACAACAGTACCTATCTCTGTTCCCCACACTTGACTCCATCCTGCTTTAATCATTGAGCCTAACCATCCACAACCTAGTCTTGTTTCCTCAGAGCTTCACTTCCACCTCCACCGAAGTGAGAAAAAGATTGTTATCTATGTCTATTCCAAGGGAATGTGTAGACAGGTAGAATTTGGTCTGGGTTCAAGTACACAGTGAACTCTTAAACTTTTAATTAAGACCTATAACATTTTCATTTCATTTAATCCCTCATTCATTTTTCCTTTAGGTTCTTACCTCAACTCTTACTGTGATAATGACATTGTGAAAAAGTAACACATCTTTTCATATTCTCCTCAAAGCCAGGGAACAGTAACAGGGATGATCCTTTTTTGTGACAAAATTTGCTGGTATAGGTGGTGTTCACAGTGACACCAGTTTAGCCAACGGATGCTTTGGTTTGCTTAACTTTCAGCAAATGAAGTAAGCAAAGAAAATAAATTATTAAATTTAGGATCCTAATTTTTTCATTTGCAGCCTACTGATGAGGGAGGAATGCTGGAGAGACAGTGTTGATGCTGTGGGAACACCTCTCAGCAGTAACCAAAACACTGGTCTGTTATCAATGCCTTACTAGCTACCTATACAAAACAGGTACCTTGTGGTAGTTGTAGAGAGTGGCAAGGTCTCACCTGAGCCTCCTTTTCTCCAGGCTAAACAACCAGACAGAGCAGCCTTCTCATCATATGCCACCAGCAGCCCACAGGGTGGATGACAATATGAGATGCAATGCCCAGGGTCCTGCAACATATGTGCAGATATGATCTCAGCTGCATGGGGGCTAGCACTTGAGGGCAGCAGCATAGACACACTTAAGACTTCCCACAGGAGGGATGTGCAGCTTGGAAGGGTGGTACTTGTCACTCACATTTTCCCCTCTGGTGTGGGCGTGCATTAAACTCGGGGCAAGGGATATGGATGCAATTAAAATTTTTTAGGATCAGCCAGAGAAAGTTGTTCAGAAATGTGGAGCTGTATACTAATATTTAGTAAGTGACTGGCACTGTGATTTATCTGTTGAGTTGCTGATATAGATCCTAAATGCATAGATCACTAATTGCTGGTTAATAACACAATGCTAACAAATTAAATCACTTTTAATCCTGATTTGTTTTAACCTGTTCAAGCTCAGTCTGAAAAACCTTCCAAAAGATTTTTTTCTTTTTTAATTATTTGCATAGAATCAAGTTACTGGAACTAAAGGAAAGGTGTTTTTTTTTTTTTTTGCATCGTCTGGTCATTGATTGCTGAATACCTGTTAAATATCCTTCAAAAGAACACAAAAGCCAATTCCATCAAACCCCCAAAAGCAATTTAAAAACTACCAAAACCAAGATAGTCCTTGTTGCTCCAAATTGCAGCCACAGAAGAAGCTACAAAATGAGTAAGATGGGCAAAGGAAAAAAATCATCAAAAATATTGGTGAAAGGAACAAAAGATAGAAAGTGTGCGTGGGAAAGTTTTCCATTATTTAGGTAATGCTGTAGATGTTACTTTTAAAAAAAAATTCTTAATTAACAGTTTCATATAAAAACTGTATAATTTCCTATTCATTGGCAGGGGTGGGGGAGGGCAGGAGAAATACTTCACATCCATGAAAGGTCACTTACGTAAAGCTTGAGAGGTATGTTATTCCCAGACTGTCTTACACATGAATACTATAAATACAATTATACCCTTACTAAGCTACAGAAAAGAAACTTATCCAAAGACTGTATTAATTATAATTTTATTTTTTTTTCTGAATTACTCAGCTAACTGAGCTAACATATTCTTCAGTCAATGCTTGCTGTGAGAATACTCAAGATGTTGAGAAAAAGGATAAAAAAAAAAGAATTTGTGTTATGTATGGCAAACACAGATCATAAGTACTCTCAATTAGAACAAACCACAGGAAATTATTTTTCTACACTGCATTCATCTGTCACATGGATCTCCTTTAAATAACCAAAAAACACAATCCTAATAATATTATGCAAACAGAATATGAGGTTATGGACTAGTGGCAAAAACATCAGAGCAGGTTGGGGTTTTTATCTCTGGTTTTTTGTTTGGTTTGGTTTTCTTTTTTTCTTTTCTGGTTTAATCTTGCCATTAGTCAAAAACAATGTAGAGTAAGGAACTGAACTACTGGTAGTGCCTGGTGCTTTTTATGTCTAGCCAATGATACCTGCATTCCAGTTAAATAGCTTTAATTGTTGACAAAGTGATACACTGAAGGTGGTTGTATTTTGTTAAAGGTGCATATTTGAAAGCTAGCTCACCTTAGAGTTACTTTCAGATCAAGAGTGAAAGAAATAGGAAAAGGTGTACGGATACAGCAAAACATTTGTGAGGAAAGTTTTGCCATTATTATCTAAAAATAAGAAACATATGGTTTGTTTGAGGCTATGAATTTTCTTAGAGTTTTAATTTTTCTAAATCAGAGGCACATTTCTTTTTTCCTTCTACAATTATTTGCACCCCGATTTAAGATATTTAGATGTCAAGGGATCTGTCACAAATACACAATTGCTACTTAAGATTTTTAAATTAGCTAAACTGAGCCTGAAGTTAATTACACTTGTAAATTGCTTGCCCTCTAAAGGCCAGTTTGTCAACACAGGTACACATAATATTTGCATGCACATCACTTCTAATATTCACACTTCTTTCTAATACCTTCCTACAATGCCTGCCTCCTTCCCCATTATAGCTTCTATATATTAGTACTAAAGATCATCTTCACTGACATTAATTATACATCTATCTTGCCCATTATTTTGCCCACAACTCACATCAGACCAACTGCTATGTGGTTATCCAAATGATCCTGTTATTTCCTTTGCACACCGGCACACTCTAAAACTTCTCTCAGCTTTCTTGAGTACTCTTGGTGTTCTAAAATCTACTGGAAATTAATATACAACTTTCAAGATAATCAATAGACAATATCTTTCAAATTAATGATTTTACCAATTTTGGGTGAATATTTTAGTTGTTGGTATAAAGTTTCCCAAAGAAAAACATTGCAGTTGACATCTGGCCTTTTATACAACTATATTATAACAACAAAAATAACATATTGTGAAATCCAAGATAGAATGCCATAATTTTGAAATACTCAGTCATGATGTTGGGGAAGAAATGGTTAAAATAGCATATAACAACTTTGTGTGCAAAACAATTTTTATTACATTTTTTATCAAAATGAAGTCTTGAAAAGTAATTTCCATCCTCCGTATGAATGAATTTCATCAAAAGATCATCCTTCTGAGAAAATGATTTCAGCTGATCCAGATATATTCCTATCATAATTATAATTCTCTAATAAATCCAGAACTAAAACTATGAAATTCAGTTACAGGCTGCCACAATTTCTGTTTAAAAAAGGTGGATCTTTTTCCATTATAATGCTTTTTCTTTACATCTGTCCTAAGGTCTTGCAGTGACATGTATTGTTAAATACATAGTGAGCAGCTAGAGCTGTTGATTTTAAAAACTGTGTCAAGTCTATTATGAAGTGTCCCAAGACACTAAGTTCTCACCATAAAAAATTAAATTGATGCTGTTGAAGACAGATGACAGGTTGGTGATCTCAGAGTTTGGGGGATTTCTTCTGGTTCCTTAGCTTTCCTCTCTTTAATTGGTTATCCCAAGGCATGGAAAGACAGAATGACCCAATTTCAAAAAATGAGTTGTAGTCACTAGGGATTTTATTTTTTTTTTTTTTTTTGGTAAGAGATATTTCAGGATATATTCTGAAATCCGGACAGAAATAACAGTGAATAGCTCATCAGACTTCAGGAGGGTGAATCTGAAACATTTTCTCAGACAAAGACAAATCAGGTATATGACAAGTTGCGCTGAGCTGGCATACCTTCCAGGCAAAACGTCTCTTATCACTGTGAAGTTTCGATTCTTAAATTCATATACTTGATGTAAGAGTTTAGGGGGTGTGAGATGTAAAATAGATCTGAGGTTGATGTTATCTTTAAGATTAGGAAATAAGTTGTAAAGACATCTTGTTCAGAGAGTGATAACACAAAAATATTATGCTATTTCCCACTACAGACTTGATCTTGAAGAAACACTCAGGTGGAAAGCAGTGATACTGCTGCTGTCAAAGGAGAAAGTAGAAATCTATAGCAAAGCTCATCTTGATATATCTAGATAAACAAACTGAAAAGATGAACACAAACCCTTTCATTTGGTGTCTATTTCTCTCCAGGATTTCAACTTTAAAAAAATAAAATCTTCCATAATATAAGAAATCTCAGATGTTACACCAGTATTTCTTTTCTATTCTTGACTTACTATCATATTACTTAATCTTCATAGTTTTGGATTTTTCTTTTTTTGTTTTTTTTCTTTCCCACGGCATGTAATTCCAAAAGAAAACAAAAAGAAATTTTGACAATTTAAATGTATTGCTCAGTCATCTTTGTATTTTATGAGAATTGGTTCTTTGGTATGTTTGCTACTTGAACCTAATATGGGCTTTTGTATGACTCTGAATACCTCACCTGATTCGTTGGGAACCAGATTCCTTCCAGATGAAACAAAACTGTAAGATGCATTTCAGTCAGTTTTGGTATCTACCTGTATATGTTGCTATTCCCCACTCTTGGAGCTATGCTCTCAATATTTACTCAGTAATATGTTGCATATATTTAGGTGGGAAAGTGGGCTCACCCAAGCAGACTGAAATGAATGGTGCTTCATTTCAACAACGGAAATTAATTTCAGTTCTTTTTTTGGCTTTTTTATTTACTGAATTTTTTGGTTATATTGCTAATGTGTAATCATAAACCACCTGCTAACATTTCTAGAGACCTCAAAATATTAAATAAATAAAGACGGTTCTATGGGAGAATTCTCATAGTTTAGTTACCAGGCTAGAATATGATTGTTTCCTGAACGGAGAATAAGCTGATCTCTCTATGGTTTCTTTATAGCCTCTAGGAGGAAACTTGAGACTTTTTGCTGCATCCTGCTCTGTATATCTTTCTGAAAGATACTTTCATTATCTAGGCAGAAAGCCCAGGGAAAGTAGCTCCCTAAGCATGTCAGGTGGGCAAAGTGAACCCGTCTCAGAAGGTCATCCTGGTGCTGGAAAATCATCACTCACAGAGGTAGTGAAAGAGCAGTGAAGACATGCAAGAACAGAGACCACACAATCATGCTGAAAGCCAAATCCTGGTAACAGACTGAAATATCCAGTCTCAAGGCTGGCAAGGGCTGAGCCCAGCTTGTCCCAACAAGGACTCAGATAAGGGATGTTGCCAGCAGCAAGTCAGAGCAACAGGACTTTTCAAATGGGCAAATGCTGCCAGAAAATGTCCTAAACTGAGGAGGTGAAATACAATGGTTGAACTGTATATAGAATACAACACAAGGAAAGTACCAGTTATAGGTTACTTACCATTTCTAAATGAAGAAGGCTTTTTCATTAGTTTGTAGCTTTCCTTCACTGTAGACCATGTTATGCTACACTTACCCAGTATGAGTGAGACTAATGTCATCTGTCTTGAACCATCAAAGTCAGAACTCCAGCTGCGCATGGCTTCCCTGAACAGACAATGGCAATACATGGGCCCCTGAAGAAGATTATCTGGCCCATAAAACATACCTTAATTGTCTGGAAATCCCTCCAGACCTTTCTCTGTTGATGCTATCAGGCAACGTTAACTGTGTTCCTAACAGAAAAATCTGGTAGGTATTGCAAATCCAGTATATAGACAAATCCAGAAGTATATAGTTGTTTTCTCTTCACAGTTATTATAATAAACATACCTAGTTCACTGCAGAGAACTAGAAATTTGTCTGAAGTACAGAAAGATTTCTTCTTATTATCTGCAGTATTGCTGAACTGCCCATCGCCACTTGAGATGAAATGGGATTGAATGACTAAGCCTGTTAAACTTCAGTGCAGTCATTGAAGTCTGTAAGACTTTTCTACACCAGGCAGCTCTGTGTTCTCCTAACCATGTTTCTTAACATCAATTATTCAAATACAATCAACCCCACAATCACTTTAACCTTTATCTAGTACTATATAAGCAACTGGAAAAACAACCCTGTCTTTTTCCAAACAGGAAAATCTTTTCAAATTCCTTCCTTCCTTCCCGTCTACAAAGAGGACCTGATCCAAATAAACAGAATAGCTGTGGCTTATGATTATGAATTGTCTCATCATTTTGGTTTTATACTGCTCTAGTCTATGAATATTGTCACATAATTACATATCATTACATTGTTGCTACCCTTTTCTTATGCATCTGTGCATTTTGAAGTGAAAGTTTCATGTTTCATTTATTTTTCTATTTCCTTCTTTCAATATTTTTAGATCACTGTGAATTTTTGAAAAGCCCCTGTGAGCTCACTGATTTTTTTACTACACAACTGATTCTTCTCCTCTCCTCTCCTCTCCTCTCCTCTCCTCTCCTCTCC
>JAWWMP010000081.1:25858856-25886943 GCA_035047865.1 Dendrocincla tyrannina
TCCCCTCCCCCCTCCTCTCCTCTTGCTTTTCTTTTTTCTTTTCTCCCAAAATGACATCTTAACATACTTATTAATTATGTTCTATTATTTTCTTTTGTGTATCTCAATAAACTGGAATTCTGTTTTGCATATAATCCTGATACAGATTTGTTCTTTTAACCCATTTCTCATTTTATACTATAAATCAGCTTTCCCAACACTGAGCAACCTCTAACAGAAACATATCTCATGAAAGAGTAGGGAAAGAATGAAGGCCGTTTAGGGAATTATTGATATAATTGCACAGTCTTTTATAAAATTAATAGAGGAGATAATTTAGGTAAGACTGATTTGAAAGAAAATTTCCTGAATTTGAATTCTAAGTTAGGACACAGCTCTGCACACAAATATCTGCATTAGAGTGGTAACAGGCTGATACGACACTATTTCAGTTTATAAGGGCCTGACCTTGAACGATGAAGTTCACCATCTTTTTTTATTTTATTTTTTTTTTTTTTTTTTTTTTAATGCATGGTAGGATATTGCATCTTTACTAGTCATGTAAAATGGAGGTGCAACCTCCTCTACTCTCCCCTTGCATCCAGGGACGTTTCACTCTAAGAGTGAAATCTTTTCAAGCCAGAAAAAAAAAGTTCACATGAAGACACAATGTTTCTTAGAGCTACTTGTGACTCTGAAATACTGTTGGGGAATAAAGGGAACAGTGACGTTATGCCAGTCTCTAATAAAATCCCATCTTAGTTGTATCCTTCCAAAACTGAATGGGGGAAAAAAGAGGGACAGGTTGTTGAAATCACAGAACATGCTAAGTTGGATGGAACCCACAAGGAACATCGGGTTCAACCCTTAGCCCTGCACAGAACAGTCCCAAGAGTCACACCATATGCCTGAGAGCATTGTCCAAGTGCTTCTTGAACTCTGCCAGGCTTGGTGCTGTGACCACTTCCCTGGGGAGCCTGTTCCAGTGCCCAATCACCCTCTGGGTGAAGAACCTCTTTCTAGTATCCAGCCTAAACCTCCCCTAACACAACTTAAGGCCGTTCCCTCGGGTCCTGTCACTGGTCACCACAGAGAAGAAATCAGTGCCTGTCCCTCCTCTTCCCCTCACGAGGAAGTTGTAACTGCAATCCTCTTCTCCAGGCTGAATAGAACAAGTGACCTCAGCCACTCCTGACACAGCTTCTGCTCAAGGCCCTTCACCACCTTTGCTGCCCTCCTTTGAAGGATCTGATGGGTTTCTTATCTTATTTATATCTCTCTTATTCTGCAGTGACCAAAACTGCACACAATATTCAAGATACCACAGATTCAGCTCCTTCCTTACCATGTGCCTGGTTTAATTGACTGGTTCCAATAAAAGGAAAGAAGAATAACTGATTTTCACAACATAAATATTATTTGGTTAAGGTAAAAATGTAATCCCAAATTGTATTAAATTACTCCAAATATCACTGTTAGTAGGGGGAAAAAGTAAAAACAGAAACTTATCTTGAAATCAATCATCTTGAAAACAGCAACAAAATATATGTTGCTACACAAACTTTGAAAAAAGCCTGGAGGGATGCAAAATCTGTAGTCAAAATTAGGCTATAACACTTCAGTGAATGGTGCAGTACAGTGGAAGTGAAAATGAAAAAAAATCTTAATGCATGCTGGATCAAAGGGAATGACAAAAACTAATATTTTCTATTAAGGTTGAAAATTAGTAGTATTAGCAGTTGTTTCTTATTCTTATGACAATCTCAAGCAAATTGTAATTTATGGCATTTGTTCCTACTGCTGGATATAGTATCAGAATGGCTATCTTTTTTTCCCTTTTCTCCTTCTTCACTACTTTGAATGAAGTATTTGAATGACTGTTTCCATTTATATCTAGTAAGTACTGTTTCACATAGAGTTTTTTCCCCCTCTGTTTGTAATTCACCCACATCAAACTAAAAATACAATAAAGGTATGCTGTTTTTTTGAAACACATTGTGATGCTGGGCTAACTCCCATTGCCGTTTTGTCTTTAACACAAGTAATTATACTCTTCAACTGCCCTTTGACTCTCTGTGGACCAAGGGCAGTCCTGAATTGAAATGAATTTAATTAATTCTGTTCACTGGAGTGGAGTCTCTTAACCATGGCAAGGCAGCTTGTTTCCATAGGTTTATGCTGCTAACTGTAAGCAGCTTGATCTATTTTTCCTTTCCATGTTATTCCTGCTAGCCCTCACATCTTGTCTTTGCAAATGGCATGTTCAGTGTGAAGACTGAGTCCAAATCTTCATATAGAACAGACTGTGACTCCACAAGAAAACTGGCAGATTTTGCAGGTAAAAATTCTAAAATCTTTTGAATCAACATATGCAAATGATAAGAGCAGGACCTGGGGCACAACTTTTAGCAAAGCACTGAACCGCGTTTCTTTAAGAATATTATTGTGACTAGCTACTTTCTTTTCAGATTGTTTTACTGAAGTATGCAATTCATTAAATTACTTGTGAATGCCTGAAGATGGGAATTATTTGCAACAAATAGTACTAGTTTAGACCCCTGAATATATTTAAAACACTGTTATAATATAAAGGCATTTTGAAATTTATCTGTTACATTTTGCGTTCAATCATTCAACATTTGTTGTTGAGGACTAAAGTGGCTCAAAAGAATAAGGCTCAAGTTCCAAACCCTGCTCTAGTGAATCTTATTTATTTTATATACACAGAAACAGTTTTTCAATAGAGAATGCAATGTACACACTGGCCATGCTGGTCAGCATTCAAAACACTCTTAGAAGATATGTCTGGCTTTAACTTATATACTTGCCAAAGACAAGTACTACATTTAGTCTTCCTCATGTACACTCAGTGCCAAATAACGTGTCTACTTCTGCATTTGGCTGCTTTAGTTTTCTTTCTTTTTTTTTTTTTTAATCAGGTCCTCATTTTTTTTTTTTTGAAACAAATGTTAGAGATGAGTGTTCTGACCATCATGAGACATGGGAGTCAGAAACTCCAGAAATAAGACATTTTAAGGTCGAGAATACATTGCCTAAATTTTAAATAGCGACTAAAATAATGTAAGATTTTTAGAGTCAGAATAAGTTTGGTCATTTTCACATTTTCTCATACCTAACTGCACTTTGGGATTCAGAGAGGAACAGAAAACATAAATCCCAATTTAAAGCATCAGTGAATGCTCTCATAGTATTTCAAATCCAGCCAGAAGTAGAAAGTACTGGAGATCCCCCTGGGGAAGCCTGTTCTCAGGAGACTTCAGTAAACATTTGAACTTGTACTAGTTGGATATCTGCAGTGTTTTTAGAATTACTTGAAAGGTATCAAACCTATTTATGTCCCCTATCTAATATACAATTTCATTTCAGTAATAACTTTTTGATTTCTCCAGTTATACTCTGTGGGACTCTAAAAGAATTAGAACTTATGCTGCCGAAGTTTTTACTGTATATCCATAAGCATGATGTATGTTTAGGTGGAAGGGCCATCATGCAGATTATGACAGATTAGTAGGTTATATAACTCACTTAGGAGAGGAGGTCCTCATTCCAGCTATAATCAGACTTCTGTTTTATTGCAGAATACTTAATGAAACAGAGAGACAAAAAAAAAAAAAAACATTAAATTTACAATAAAGTAATCATTTAAAAGAAAGCTTTCTTATGGAAGCCTTTTTATAAAAAGCCAGCTTTCAGTACTGCCCATTTAAGTCAAGGACAGTGAAAAGCCAGTAGCACTCAATACAGGAATTCAAGCTTTAAAGGGTTATCCTGAGTTGGTTCACTGACAGAAAATTATCTAAGCAAAGGTCAGGCACTCATTAAACCTTATCTGAAGCCAAAGTTATATGTTATGGTTTATTGCCTTAAGTACCAATTAATAAAGAATTAAAGAAATGAAAAACCAGTGATTCATACCTTTGCCGGGAGAACACTCATACTTCAGCATAATGCTAAAATATTAACAGTCATTTTAGTCATGTACTATTTTATTAGGCACTTAACTCTGTAGGTTTTATCAAAAGATATATGACATTCATTTTTAACAAAATGCTGAGGAGATTCGGGGAACATTTACTCAAAATCTAATAAAGTAGATTTGAGAGATATTTTCAAATAGAAGCCTTAAACACAGGCATCAATTATTAATGAAGAAAAAATGCTTAATAATAAGGATCTGTATATAAAGAAGTGTTGAAATAGCACTGTGATATAAAGGGCAATTGTCTTCTGCGAAAGCTGCAACAGAAAACATTATGTACTGTAGCAGTGTACAAGCGCACTAGAGTCTTTTGCTTGCAAAAGGACTTCCAACAGGCTTATTTTTATCATCACAGGTATACATTAGTTTGCCTCAGTCTAGACATTTCTTCTCAGTGTTCTGAGAGTTAACTGCTACATACACTTGCCCCTATAAATGTCTTCAAAATATTCTTATTTCTTTTTTTTTACAGCAGCAGCATATGCTCCAAACCACCTAAGGCTCTGAACTGATGCCCTTTAGCATGCGAAACTGAAAATATGTTTACACCTGCAGACACCAACAAGGTTGCATCTGTCACAGAGTGGTTTCCATTGTCCTTGTTATCTGTCACATTAAGCACAGGAAAACAAAAAGAAGCGGCAAAAGTAATGTCCAACTAGAGACAGATGTTTGAGAGTGCAGATAATCTCCCAGGTCAAATAATAATCACAATAAATGCATGTCCTCAGTGAAAATAGAAAAAAAATCTGCATAGAAAAGTAAATTCTGATAACTCAGTCTTCAAGCCTGAGCATGTGTAACCTTGACTTCTAAATCTGGTAACAGGACTATTACCCCACTTAAAATTTTTCCACTCTCTCTGTCTACCCAAAAAAAATGAGTTTTCCATCACTGCAGTTATAGCTGAGCTCGTCATAGAAAAGCTTATCTCCATGATTTCACCTGCTTTGCATGCCTAAAATACAGTTAACCACTGCTGCCACTTTCTTCTCCTCTGTGGAGACACACAGCACTTTGCAAGATATTCTGCAAATTTCTGTGGGAATTCACCTATTTTTTGCTTGGTCTGCTGTATTTCCCTAGCCATTATCTAAAGAGATTTGAATGGCCAACTATGAAATTTCTTACATTCTTTCCTTGCATGTTCCATACTGGAATTCTTCTACAGGAAGCCATATACTAAATGCTGACAAATCAATTAGGGCAGATCCAAAGAACTCAACACATGAGTTTTCAACCATCTTTAAATCAGGTTCCTGAATTTTATTTAGATTGGGTTCATTGTTCTGCATAGTATCATTGTTTCACTGGAGAAAGTTTCTTTTTAAACAAAACAAAAAAATAAAGAATGTATTATGTAATTGAAACTCAGGACACTGTTTTGTTGGTAAGATCTCTGAATATATTACAAAAGATTTTGATTCTACTTTCTCTGAAACACATGAATTGGTTTCTCACTCAGAGTGTGACTTTTTGTCTGCGTATTTTGTAGACAGGTCTGTCATAAATCTGGAATCACCTGAGTAGGTAAGTACTGATGAACTTTGACCGATCTGATATAGTAGTTCAGAATAATACATAACCACTACAGGTGCTTGCTTTATGTTGCCTGAGGTGCAGAGGTATGGCACAACTTTTCACCACTAAGTTTAACTACCAAATGGAAAACATGCCATCCTCTCCCATGCAGCATCACAGTGCTTGAAAGCCATGTGACAAAAGTGGCCTGTTTCATATGACCAAATGTCAACACACTGGAATATAAATTTGTGTTGCAGAAAGAAGAATAAGGGGGATCTTTGATGGATTTATATACTAACCCTGTGTTTACCTTGTAAAAAGATTCACAGGCCTGAGGACCAGACGTGACGGTTCTGTAAGCTCATCTTACCTGTAAAAAAGAGCACTGGAGTCCCTACATCAATCCTGTACTAAGCCCTAAAATCTCTTGCTGAGCCAAAAAGCATTATTTCAGGGGATAAGCAAACTTGATTTGGAGCTTGACAAGGACCTCTGAATAGCTGATAAATAATTGTCCCTCACTGTTAGAAAAACCCATCCTACTTTATGTTGTCCAGCTTCAGTTGCCAAGTCTTGTTAGATGTTGCTAGATGTCAATGACAGCATCTTTATAAATAATATGTGTGCATAACTCCAATAGCCTCTACACTCAGTGGCATCAGCATCTGATATATTTGGGGGTCATAACTGAAATAAAACTTCTATTTTCCACAATTCATGCATGCTGAAGTTCATCTCTTAATAGGATGGTGAAGAAGTTCCATGTCTGCTTTCCTGAAAAGGAAAAGGCATAGAGATATGATGTACTTTTTCAGGTAGTAGATACAATCGGTTCATTAAGAAACTTTCAGCTTTTTTAAAGAAATTAGAAACATTACTGGTCTCTTGTGTTTTTTATTTTTATAGATTACAAACAATAGGAAACAAATGTGCCTTTAAAAAGAGAAACTAAATGTTATAAATTAACCTCTGAAGAATGTTCAAATATTTCTCTTTTAATTTGTGCAATAAGGGAACAATTTAAAAGGTATAGCAGGGTGCTTGCCACTTCTGTCCTCTGCAGGAGAAAAATACATAGTAGCATATGCCAAGCCTTATTCTCTTCCAAATGCTAACATGAGTGGATGTCAAATCAAATCTCTCATAGAAACAGAAATGCAGCTGCAGGTATTATGTTTGTCAAAACCCTTCTGCTATTGATCTTTCTGTTTCTATGTTTAATTTATTTCCTCAAAAGAATTAAATTTTCAACCCAAGATATAATATGGAAATATACATATATATGTGTATGCATGCATACGTGTGTGCAGACATCTTTTAATCTATCTTTTTATTATAGTGTTTAAAAATTTGGCCTAAAGTGTCTCCGTGAAAATAAAAATTAAAAAGGTAGAAAAAATAAATTTATAGTATTCTTGATATTTTTAAACATGTCTCTTTTTTATTTCTGTAAATGCATGCATTCGTCTTGAGGAAGGAGAAAAAAATAGAGAATATTGTTATAACCTAACGTTTGCAAGAGATTTTACTTCTTTTCATTTTCTGTTTGCATACCATTTGGTTTTCTATAGTGTAATTTTCAGGAAAGCACATATCAGATTGTTTAGGTTTTCCTTTTTATTCTCTTTCCCTTCTGGCTTCTAGTTACTGAAGTCCTAGGTTTTATTTCATGTTTGTTTATAGAAAACTATTTAATAACTACTTTTTCCCTCAGACTATTCTGTTAATGTAAAAAGGAATGCATTTTATCTGATTTGCAAAACACAAACCTGTGAAGCTGAAACCATTGAATACAGATCCATTTACTTTCTGGGGTTCTCTGTTAAATCCCAAAGGACGAACTAGAATGGTTTCAGAGTTCCTCTCTGAAGACAAAGGCATTCCTGACTGACAATTTAAACTTGGATATTTAGCACCAGGCATGTGCAGCAGCAACTGGATTTTTGTTCTTGTTCCTTATTCGTATATAATTCCCTGCACATTCAGAGGATTACACACTGTTTATGCATCATGCAATCTCACTGAGTCCTGTTTCTTTACAGTACTTACTCCTGCTGCTAAAAGGAAAATAGTCTCTAACAATCCTCTTTTGGTGCCAAAGCTGCTGCTACAGGATAAACACATCCTGTCTGCAGTACTCTGATTGATCCCTGCGATCCCTATATCCAACAGGAGTTCAAAAGAATTCTGCTGCTCAAAGGACTAAAATTGGTATTCCTTCAAGATTTACTGGCAAACCAAAGCTCCTTCATGTAACAGCAGATACTGTTCTGCCTTTCAACTCCACAGCACACCAAAGTGACACTGAACAAGTTCAAACTTTCGATGGCCTTGACATCACACTACACCTTAAGACTGGCTCACAATCCTCCTTATCTCATGAGCAATAGTTAATGTCACTGAACTTAGCCACAGCTTGCAACTCTGCTCTGAGGCAGGACCCATATACTTGGGGCACATTCAAAATAATAAATTCTAAATAAACCGGCACACAGTAGCTTTTTGCACAGTTACTGTTAAGGCCACCTTTGCAGCTTGTCGAAACCCATTGCCTTCAAAAGCTCAGTTATGCTACTACAAAGTACAATTCATACATCCACATAACCCCTTGTGGTGCTTGGCAGGCTAAAAAGATAGGCTTTAATAGATTGCTTTGAAGAGTGGAGAATGGAAAGGTTTTCCTGTAACAAAGACCTTTGTAGGTGATATATGAAGCATGGGATTACAACCAACCTTAAGAGAAATAGGCGTTTAGACTAGAGAGACATCGTTTTTATAGCTTACTTTATAAAAGAATCTTATGCCCCATCCGCACGCACAAATGTTTCACCTTCGCTTTTTAATTGTTGCTCTTCTGGAGAGATAAAAGACTACAAAATATAGTATTTTCTATGATACTACAAAGTACTTCAAGGTTGCAAATACTGAATATTGATGAATTTAAACATATCTGTTACTAAGATCTTTTGACCCTGTATTGGCCATGTTGCTAGTTTTATGCAACAATCTTCTACAGGGTATCATGGCTGAAACCTAGTGTTATGCTTCCTGTACAATCAAAGCTGATTTTATTTCAAAGAGAGTGCTAAATCACTAACTGAACAACTGACATTAATATATGCATGCATATTTGTCCATATTTTAACATACTGAACTGTAATCAGCACAAACACAGACCTCACCAGCATATTGGTTTGTTCCAGCCATATACTCTTCAGTGAATTCTGAACCTTCAGAAGCCCAATCAGATTTCAAAGATTATTAGTGGCATGGAGCTTTATCCACAGAGAACACTTCATTGTCAAGCAGAAGGCCAAATTAGGATGTTCAGGCAAGGCCAATTTAGAGCAGAAATTGAAAGTGTCATCGTGTTATTCATGAAAAGATAAACCATGATACCTATCTTTCCATGATTACACTTCAGACAATACCACAAAGCTCACTGCTTTCCTCCATTGTTTACTGTGTAGTCACAGATGCTCTTGTCCCGTATTCCATACAGCTTGAATGCAAAAATATTATATTACGTTCTCATTACATATAGGAAAGATGATAAACGTAATGTCCTTTGAGGTATATATTTACATTAAACAGTATATACTACTCAATGGATTTTTCAAAAGTCTGTTACTTCTTAAAAAAGCTTTCAGAATCATGTGTCTTTTCAAATTCTTCCACAACACTATTGAATGATTTTGTTAGATTGATTGATCACTAGTGAATTCTACTGAAAATTAATCACTGTCCCTTTGGGGGAAGTGTTTTCATCCAGTCAGTAATTCTCAGCAAGACATGTTGCACCAAGATCATTAATGTTTTGGATTTATAATAGCAAGGGAAAAAAAGCAAAGTCTAATCTCTGTATCTCCTGCCACTGTCATGCTGAATATTTGTATTCATTTAGGGAAAGAGTCAAAATTTGCCTTCATTCTGGTTGAGGATACCCATACTTAGGAGACTGCTGAAATAACTCATCAGTAATGATTCATAGTAACAAATACTCCATTTTTTAGAAGACAAAATAATGCAAAAGGGGGTCAGAAGCATTATATTCACTTTTCCAATGGAAATACTGAGGCACATAGGAAATTAAAGAACAGAATAAAAGGCATAATGTATTAAGGCACCAGTGGCACAGCAGGGACTCAATCTGAAGCTTCGGAATTTATCTACTAGCTGTGCAAGTCCTGTGTACTAGGGATATGTATTAAGGAACTGTAGGCTGAAGTCTTGAATCTGCCAATCACTTTATATGCGATATTTAATATTGTGTCACTCCTGTGATTGCCTCAAAATTTTGCAATGTAATTTTGAATCTGTGAAATAGCTGAAAAAACCCCAAGTTTATGTTTTGGACAAAAGTCAGAGAAGAGCTAAGGGTCCTGACCTCCCTCTAAATAAGAGTCTGATATCTTAGAGTCTCTCTTGGGATGTCAGCAAAAGAAATTCAAATATCTTCACAAATGGACTTAAACATGGATTGCATATTTCTGAATGGAATACACAAACCAAGAAGCTGTAGAAATAAATTTTGTTCCTTTCTCAGAGCTATTCATTTAGCAGAGGCCTCTCCATTATTCATTGGTCCTATTAAAATTAAAATAATAACAAGAGATTGGTGGGTCTGGTACGCCTGCCCTGGTTCCAAAATTTTCATTAGAGATTATATAAAAAAAACAGATCTAGTCAGAGACAAAAAACACAGAACAATTCACTGCTTCCCTCTACAATGCTTCCACAGTGTTCAGTCTCTTTAATGATAAGTTGAATACCCCAACTTCAGATCTTTGGTGCAAAAACAAACAAAAAATTTGGGTTTGCTGAATCCATTGTGCAACCACTGCCTGTGCCAAGCTTTTGTTTCTAATGTTTTGAACTTTATTTTAAAATTAGAGTTTTGAAATCAATTTTCTAGGCAAATGCTTATTTGTACATCCCTATAAGATTTTTTTTTTTCTCAGATATCCAATTTTCTTCATGGAAATTACTTTTAGACAAGCACAGGGAGTTTGTGCAGGATATTTAGCTTCCCTGATGGTTTCTAAGTTTGCACTTTATAAATAACAATAAGAGTTTACTATTTGCAACTTGTTGCCCCAGCCATGCTGGAGATATCTGTTATGGGTATAGTAGAGCTCTGTGAAAGGAGTAGTCCCTCACTGCATGTGAAGCATAAGGAGTCAGATAATACACAAAATTGTATGTTGTGGCAACATAAAATTGATGCTGAAGAAAATTTATTTTGCCATTCTATCAAATAGGTTATAGAGTATTTTATAGTACATCATAAAACTGTATTCCAGCAAAAGACAGTTACCCCACCCTTCAAGACTGGTATAAAAGACTTCAGTTCCATCTTCATAAATTACTTCACTATCATGAAAGCCCTATACATCAAACCAGTAAAAATACCTTTGGTCTTGCAAACTTGAGGAGGAAAAAACCTCGAGAAATAATAGATCACATTTTTTAGAAATATCCAGGCACTTCTGATTTCAAAAGAAGCTGTAGAGTAATTGGGAAATTATCGTGCGTGGATGCACTTCAGGCTCCTCAGTTCCTAGCTGGAGCTCTGAAAGTGCCTCAGGTAAGAAAAAGCCTAGAGACGCTGAACAGGTCAGAAAAGCCATACGTGTCTCTCAAGCTAACTTGCACTTACAAACGTAAGATCACCACCTTGCAACGCGCTGCGCTCCTGCTTTCCATTCCCAGTTCCCAGCTTGGACAGAGATCGACAAATTCCGTCTGGGAATGGGTCAATTTCGGAAGAGCGGAACCTGTCCCTCTGCCCTTTCCGCCTTAGATGGGAACTGCAACAGCAAACCTGTGCCCGACGGGGACAAGCCGGGACACATTGGGGTCACATTTCCGCAGAAGGCAGCCAGCCCCGCGGAGCCGGGCAGAGCCAGGCGCCTTGTCCCTGGCCAGGACCGCGGCACCGCCGCTCCGCACGGCGCCCCGCCCTGCCCCTGCTGCCGGCGGCAGCGCTCACAATGCTGCCATCGCGCGGGGGAACGCGGCAAGGGACGGGGACAGCGGCACGGGCAAGGGACAGCGGCCAAGGGACAGGGGCACGGGCAAGGGGCAGCGGCCAAGGGACAGCGGCACGGGCAAAGGACAGCGGCACGGGCAAAGGACAGCGGCACGGGCAAAGGACAGCGGCATGGCGGCCGCCCTGCTTCCCCCGGCGCCGCGGGAGCCGTGCCCGGAGCTGTGCCCGGAGCTGTGCCCGGGGTTGTGCCCGGGGTTGTGCTCGGGACCGTGCCTGGGACTGTGCCGCCCCCCGGGCCGGGACACGGCGTCCCGCTCCGAGCATTATAGCAGGTCCCGCTTAGAGGTTAATAGCCCCCAGTACACAGGGTTGTCGCAGTGCTGTTTGTTCCCCTTGTCCGTCGATGAGTTCCCGATGCCCCACCGTGCCCTCCCGACGGCAGCGCTGTGCCTGCCGGGGCGGGGGCTGCAGCCGGGAGGGAAAACAGGGTTTGGATCTTGGGCTCGTTTCTATCTGGAACCTGAAGGCCTTTGTATGCCAGGAGAAGAGTCGTGTAGGTTTAATGTATGAGACACAGTACCTGGGCTGACTGGGAGCACTGCGTAAGGCATTGAAGTTGGGACTGTCATTGTAAATGAACTAGGGAGTGGTCTTCACGATGAGGCAGTGGTTGTGTTTTAGTTGGGATTACTAAATAATTTGCTAGTGCTCTGCTAAGAGGTGGATGTCTGTTCCTTGTGAAATCCACTGCAGTTTTTCTATTCATATGGAAAGTATGCTCATCTGTGTTAGAAGAAAACAAGAAAGGGCTCCCATAAGAATTCAGAACGTCCAGGTTCATGCTTATGTCACCTATACCAAATCAGGGTACATCACTTCGTGGTACCTTCTCACTTCAAGCAAGATGAGAAACATACTTGTACAAGGGAGCTGAAATCCCTTCCATTTTTGCTCCTCCCATACCAAAAGGCTTACAATTTCAAGCTTCACGGTATCTAATTACTGATTTTGTCACTTGCTGTGAAGTTATTTCTTTTTGTCATGACTTGCTTTCCCTTTCTGCTGTACAGACCTAATGAAATGTACCTCATTTGTCAAAAGTTCTTAGTGTTACTTTAGTAATTGTAAAAAATATGGGTAGGAAATTATCTGAGTCATAACACCTAACTGGGATACTATCTGACCTCACCAAATTCAAAGCAAGCTCTAATTGAAGGATGAAGGCTGTGTCGTGCCTGTGCCGAACCGCTAACACAATTAGTCATTCCTTTTTTAGTGCTTTGAAAATGAAAAGTACTTCCATTGCTCAGCATTGTTACAAAAAGTGTTTTTCAAACACAAGGAAAATAGGATTGTGAAAAGAATCCCCAAAATATTCAAGCTAACATGTTCATTCAGAAACAAAATAGAATAATGCTGAAGGCAACTAAAATCATCTTTAATTTTCCAGGTGCAAGTGGAGTTCTGTACATGTCTGTGGTGAAGTACTTTTACAGCAGTATAGTTCCAAGAAAAATGTGAACCACTGCTAAATATTTTCAGATCAAATTTCCATGTAACAGATCACTTTGAAGTAGTTCAGTGGGTCACATTAGCAAAAATGTAGCACAGGTAGCTGTCCAACCTTCCTGTGCCTTAAATGATTTGCCACTAAGCCTCCAACACTGCCTACTTTATCCTCTGTCTTTCATTTTGTTAAATCAAATATATTTGTCAAAAAGCTGGAAGAAACAGCCAAGTGTGAAGCAGTAGTCTTGCATAGGTTTAGTTGAACCACTTCAGCAAGAAAAACAAAATCACCCTTTACCCATCCCTACACAATATGCAGCCAATTTTCTAACAGAAGACATTTGAAAATCCACTAGGCTCTGATAAACCTCATTCTGCAGATCAGATCCTGTGATTGTTTAATCAAGGTCCTGACTGGTCTCCTCAATGCAATTTCACTTACACACCCCAGAATGGAGTCTGAGCCCAGTTGTTACATTCACCCCATCAGGAAACAAAACCAAGGATACTTCGGCATGAAAAATGAATGAAAACAGCCTCAGATTTTCATTATCAACAATGCCCATACAAACAACCTAGAAAAAAGTGATTTTACTCTTTTTTCTTTTTTTTTACAGGGGGAAAAAATCTGATTTTGACTAACGATAGGTGGAAAAAAAAAAAAAACCAAAACGGCAGGAACTCCTGGTGGATAATTTGCGAAAACAAATATGTTGAATTCAATGGAAACATCTTGAAACTCTCTTTATCATCTCTCAGGTCTGACTAGCTGGAAACAAAGCTCATTGTCTCCTACCTTTACTAGCACTGGAGTGTAATTTCTAGCACTGGAGCGCATGGGTTGTTTTAGAGTATATCCTATTGCATGGCATAACCAGAAGTGACTGACATTAGTAGACATTGTAAATCCCAACAGCCACCAGATGAGATTAACTCAGGGAAATACTGTTAAGGATTCAAGAATTATATTTTTTAATGCCTCCTAATCTAAGGGGAAAAAACACTAATCCCCTGAAAAGATTTCATTACCCCAAGTAATATCATCATCTCTTTGCCTTTAAGAGAACAGGAGCATTCGTGGTTTGGGCTTGTGTATCAGATTATGATACAATAAAAGAGGAACAGTTTTAAAATCCTTTCTTTGAACTAGTAACCTGTAACCTAAGCTATTCACTTCTGGATTTGGAGATGAGCAAGTAGGGGGCTATGAGGCAGAGGAACCATGACAAAAACAGAATTGCTGCTCTGTCCATGGGGGAAACAAAGTGTGACTTCCTCCTCCTTGTTTTCTATCAGAGAGGAATTTTTGGAGAACAGTTCTTTGTGCATCAAGCTGTTGGACTGGCGTCTCCTGGACTGGCGTCGCCTGCATTACTGTCACTCCAGTCAGTGTAGCAGAACATTGATTTCTGTACAGGGAGCTGAGTAGGAAAAAAAAAAGCCAATATTCTCTTAGACAAAGAAGAGCAGCAGTAGAGGAGCTGCAGCAAGCTTAGCACCCAATGGATTTGAGTGAGTGTGTGTGTGTGTGTGTGTGTGTGTGTGTGTGTGTGTGTGTGTGTGTGTGTGTTAAGGGAGGGGCAGATATTCTGTGGCTTTCCTTTGAAAACAAAAGTCTGAGAAAAATCTAGAGAAAAGGGAGAATGAGAAATAGGCACCAAAATAATAACAAAGGCAATATTAGAGGGAAACAAACAGTAAAGAAATAGCAAATAAATGAAGAAAATGGAAAAGAGTTGAAGAAATAGGAAGGGATTTTTGGAACATGACAGTAGAAAAGAAATAACACATTTTAAAAAGCACATTAAAACTAAGTCAGAGTTGGTTGGCAAATATAAGTAAGGACTTTTAAAATTCAGGATATTTATCTTCTCTATTTGAAATGAAGTACTCAAGGCAATTTTTTTTTCATTTTTTTTCATTTTTCAGTATTAGCAAATCAAGCAAAATCATGAAAATATACATATTTCTAACACATATCAGAAACATACAGCTGGTTTTTAATTTAAAAGAGTTGACTGTACATAACTTCCAATTTCAGGATTTTCTCACATTATTAACTTTTATCCCTGATCTATGCATACATTTGATTTCTATAATACAGAAAAAAAAGAACTGAAAACAATTTTTCTCAAGAGTTACAGGACTTGTCTTTAGCAGACTTCAATTCCCCAAACCCATCAGTTCATACTTTTACATTTGCTTATCAGTAGGTTCTGCAGCAGAACTTACTCAGAATAACTCAGTACAAGCATTTGTCTCAATTTGGAAGGAAGCTGCTCCATCTCACGCAGGTTGGCTGTGAGGAGAGATCTCTACCAGGTGTAAGGTCTTAGGATGAAGTAAACTCATTTGCACCTTCTTAAATATTTGCAAGCTGCAGAGCAGCTATGTCAGTGCTCCTTGCACGTAACAAATTTACATTCAAAGCAGCAAAATTGTTTTGAAAATGCATCACAGGGTGAAGTACTTTCCAGATCTTGTTGCTATTCAGAAACATAAAGTAGAAAAATGGTATGTGACAATTGCTAAAGAACAAAACGGAAAAAAAAAAAACCCCAAACATTTCTCTAAATAATACATATGTGGTCATGGCAAAAGGAAGGAAAAACTAGGTATGCAGATACATATGTAGATATACTTAACTTTAAGAGTATTAGAAAATATGTTACCAATGGATCTAGAAGATATATAATGTAGATAGTGTAGAGGAAGTAGAAATAAAAAAATGCATGGTGAGGGCTGCATTCCAAGTCTAAATAACAACATATTGGCCATTCAGCTTTACTGGATTTCTCTGGTGCAGCACTTGCTGTACTCTGAAATGTCTAAAGGGAGCTGTTATAATCCAGCTTGGATCCATCAGGTTAGTTGCCTAAATACCTGACAAAGAGGCTATGATTTAAACTGGAGCTTCTTATCTATGTAAATGAGCTTGTAAGGGAGACTGTAGGAAAACCTCATTGGATTTGTTGTTTCCTGCAAAAATGCTCATGCTTGCCTTAATGGATTTGTGCAACCTCTTCTCAGTCACTTTGCCAGCCTAGAGAATAAGGGCAACCACATCGATTCCCACCTACTCCCATGCACCCACATGTTCTCTGACAATGGCCAACAGCAGGTTCCCAGGAAAGTTTTCTAGAGGAAGTTTGACACTTGATCAGAAAGGAGAGATATGTGACTCAGATTCATCTTGAACCAAAATGTCAGTTTGCACGCATAAATAAATAAAATCAAATACTTAATGCAAAGAACAAAGCCTTCCAAGTACTGATACTTTTAAATTTGAAAGTTCATCTGTTTCCAGTCTTGTCAAGACTCATGCAGTAAGTTGTGGGGAATTGGAATTTGTTTTTATATCATCACCCAATCATAAAACTTTATCTCACCTGTTGGAGGCACGGTATTAAAGTCTTCCCTCATATAGCAGGCTAGCCTAATAAATGTGGCCTGTCATCCAGGCTTGCCTAGTGAAAGTCGAAAGAAATACATCCTTAGTTAAATTGAAAATCCAACTACTTATTAAAAAAAAAAATAAAATCCAATTTTTTTTCATCTTTTTGCAAATCCGAACCACAATGGTTTATACTAGTTAAAAATGCACCTTCATTTACTCTTTATTTTTCCCCCCTATTTTTAGAGATTCCAGTATTTCAAGCACTTTTTTGCCCACAATGTCAATTGATGTCATCTAAAACATCAGCTGCTCAACAAACAGACCATAAACTTCAGAGTCTAACTGAGAATTTAGGTGTCTAATATTGGAAATGTCAAACATAAGGATCTTTTTCAGTGCCCTTGCTGCCAAATCCTGCATCATATGCAAACTCTCAGCAATTTACAGCTTCCATACTCAAAACTGAAGCAATTTAGCTGTAGAAGTGCATGCATTATAGAGAAATAAATCAAGCCTGTTAAATGCCAAGAGATCTCTGTTTCCATTGAAATAGCCAGGGATCATAGGAAGAGGAGTAAAGACAAGAGAAATTATCCATGGGTAGGTAATATGCCACAGATTATCATATAGTTCATTCAGCTTTGATTCACCCCTGGTTCATATAGAATAATAATTAAAAAAAAGTAAACATTAAGTCATATTGAAAAACCTCAGGAATTCCAGTCCATTTCCTGAAGAGATGAAGAGGGTATCACACAGTATCTTGTATTGGTCTCTGGGTTTTAAATGTTAGGAGGTCCCAGTGCACCAGAACAGGGGAGGGAAACATCTTTTTACACCAGATCTGAAATCCTTATGGGGTACTTGTTGAAGATGCTGCAGGGAAAAGAATTTTGGAGATCACCAAATTTCTCTGACAAAAAGAGCAACATCGATACTGAAGAATATTAAGAAAGGACATGGATAAGACTATGAAGAGAAATAGCTCTCTGGATGACCCAGATATGAGCTTTACTAAACTTCACAGATTATTTAAGTCAGAGGACAATAAAATGCTTGTTAAAATACAAAATACTTGATTTTAGAATAATTTCTATTCATTCATTAAACCATCATCCTTCTCTAAAACTTCTGAGACTGCAGATATTCAGATGATTGACTTCACTCTAGAAACATACGAACAAGAACAACTAGTGCATGATTGCACCATCTTGTACTGACTGTAGATTAATTCAGTAAGATTTTTTTTTTAATATTACTTTGGGTGATTTTTTTTTTTTTTTTGTTATTATGCTTTTATATATATTTCTGTCTGTATCTTCAGCAAAGATTGGTCAAAGCTAAAGTGGCCTTAGTTCTGAAATACTTTTATACTCACTGAGGTATTGCACCATCTACTTAATGTCTAGGTATGTAGCCAACAACTTGAAGTGTAGTTCCTATAAAGGGGAACCAATATCCCCCTCAGATCAGCTGGCAGGTGATCTCGGCCTTGTTTCACACTTTCCAGATATAATTATAGTAAATTTGCTAAGAATGAATACATGTCAGTTTAGTTTAATTCAGACATTTTAAGTCCTTAGATCTTGAAATGCATTTTGCTCAGCATGCTTTCTCTATCTCATTGTCCTGTTTAAACTGTTAAAGCCCTTGGCCACTCTTATAGCATCAATTAACATGCCAAAAGGCTATTCAGATCACTTAAACCTATTGTTGAAATTCTGTGTAACCTTTAGAGTGGTGAAGTCCTTTGTTCATGGATTTTTATAAGGAAAAACACATAAATATTAAAACTTTGTGCTCGCACTGTGTTCCTAGGAGAAGACTAAAACAATTCAGAGGCTCTTAAATGTAATTTTATTTAGGGGAGACAAAAGAAATTGTCTTGACCTGGTAATTGCATTGCTTCTATTCAAATGAATCCCTGTGTTTACTGTATTAATCTTTCTGTACTCATATAAGAAATCCTGCAGTTCTGCTCTTCTGATAATTCTGCAGTGGTTCTTTTTGTTTTCTTTGTTGAAAATATTGGCATAACTTTCCCTGATTCTTTTGTGGTATCCATAGGTACCCAGCAACATGATATCTGAGTGTATAACTGTTAACAGCCTTTAGAAAACTCAAAGTCTTAAAACTTGCTGCTTGACCTTCATACTGTGGGGCACTATGGGAATAAGCTATAATTTTGGCTTCTAGCAAATGGTCCTAGGGGAGAAAAAAAAAGTATTAACTGCTGCCATCTTTACAATTTAAAATACATTTCATTGGGCTCCCTGTCAAAGATATTTTTCATGTGTCCTGAATTAGTTATGAGAATATCTGTGTGAAATCCAAAACAACTGTGATTTGAGGATACAAAATTAACTAAAAACATATGAGTTTTAAGACAAATAGCTATACTATGCACAGATTAAATAAAAATACTTGGTTAAAAAGGTTTTCAGAACAAAGTTTGAACTGACTTTAGCATTGATCTGAATAAATAAATAAATAAATAAAGGTCTGTTTTGGATGAAATTTAATATAAACTATGTAGGGTATCAGTAAAAAATCCATTGGGCTCTGTTGAAACCTTCATGAATTTGGTTTTTTTCTTCCCTAAAAAGTTTATCTTTTCAATGGAAAAATAAATTTGACAACCTCTATTAAATGTAAATGTTCTCTCATAGTACAAAAATGCAAAACACACTAGGAAGTACAGATTTTATGTGAAAGACAGAAAAGTTTTATAAATTCAAAGACAAAGAAACATGCTTTTTTCTTCAACTTTTTTTCCTTTAGAAAACATGAACTTCTTTAGCTGTCAACTGACACCGTAAAATGTGACCTGGGAGCTATCAGAATTATGCCATAATGCTCCTAAGTGTACAGTTATTTTTCATTTTCCAAGCACGCCACAAAACGAAGGTTGCCACACATTTTCATTTTCAGGAAAAACATTGATAAATACCACTTGCTTTAAAATTTTCTTTGTAACAGAGGGAAAGTAATATTTAGAAGCAGAGTCAAGCTTCAGTTTACTCCTTGAAAGAAGTAAATCTCACTGGAAACTTGAGATATTTAAGAAAATATGGCAGTTCCAACCTGCCAATATTAATCCAGTATTCTCAATACTAGCAATCAGTTGATTGAGAAAAAACTGCACATAAAATCTGATTTTTTTTTATGTTTACGGTAAATAACAAAATAATACAAATCCCTTTCTTTTTCTGCCCACCTCTTTTTATTTTTTTTTTGTCTAATCAGCTCTGCAACCGGTTTTTCACCACCACCATATGCGCTCCCCACTCTCACTCTTTGAACATTCTACTGGGACTTTCCCTGTCCCTCCCTCATTTCACACTTCTGGGGAAAAAAACCACAACCAGAAGATTGTGTGGACTGACATTTTTTCACTGGGAATAGAATTATTTCCCAGACAGAGAGTTGTGGGCCTTTGAAGACAGCAGAGTGCTGTCAGCACTGCAAAACCAAGAAAGGAAGATGAATTGACATTGGACAGCTTTAGGCTAGTATGGTGTCCTCAGGAGATAGGCTAGAGAAGATTGTTGTAGTCTGTTGTCTAAGCACTAGAAGAATGGCTGGACTGGAATAGATGTGGCAGCTGGGCATGATTCTAGAAAGGACTAGACTGAGCAGCTCAGGCTACGAATATCAGTAAGTTAGCAAAATGTTTGAGTGGGAGAGATATCAGGAAAGGGTTGTTTCACACATTGCAGGGCATAGAGTGCTCTAAAATAGTCTATTGGCACTATTAACCACAAGAGTTACTCCACTGGAAATTGCAGTATTGAGTTCTTGCTGAGGAATATGTGTGTGCAGCTTGCAATACTCTGTTTTGCTGAGGTTATTGAAAGCCTTGTGTCAGCCTTAGGTCCATTACTCCATGACACATGCTCATTGTATTAGTTAATAACGTGGACTAAACCTGTGTAGGAGGAAGCTGCAAGTCACTGTGCTCGTCAAATCACGTGTACAATTTATGGTATATTAATGTCTCTTCAAAAGCACATATAACCCATGGAAACTGGTCCCCATGGCAGTTTCTAAGTGACACATGGGAAGAATTAAAATGCTTGCAGTCTGTGAACAATAGTCAAACTGCATGGTAGCATGAGATCCAGCATGCATTTGTTCCACTGTATTATTCCCATCTGTGGATGGAGAATTAAACTTGGCAGCACAGGTTCTTAATTCAGTTTATTAGAGAGCAAATATCCTCCATATGAAGACCAACAGACCAGCCAAAACACAGGTCATTAGCCATCAACTGCATACCTTTGCAGAGACTGTACTGGAAATTGTATGAGTATTCTTGAAAAGCAGTCATAATGGCTAAGCCAGTGGTACAGGCAAACATGTCCAATCATAACAGCAAGACTCTGGATTAGTTGAAAAGAAGCCAAAGATAGAAAAGATATTAGAGGTATTTATTTTTATCTATCGTGGAACACATTTACCTCATAGTATCAGTGTCTAATCTTTCAAAGAATGCATTATTTTGATTTCCAGTACTACAATACTAAGGCAGTTTCATTTTCCCAGTAACCCTTAATAAACTGTTGCCTCCTAGCACTGCATATATCTGAACATCTACATACAGATGGAGAGAGAAAAAAGCTTCATCAGTTACGTCAGACCTCAAATTGCCTTGCTCTTTTTTGGAACATTTCCTCAAGGCCAAACAGCCAAGTAGTGGTACCACAGGCACAAGTTCGTGGTTGCCTTTCATGCATCCTACCCTCCGTAGAAGCAATGTGGTGGATCCTCTTCTGATGATGCACTGGTAAGAGTTCTAATAGAAGGAAAAAGCAATGAAGAAGAAAAATATTTTCTAAAACATAGAATGTATATTTTTAAGAAATATAATAATGCAAAAATTGTGTTCTAATTTCTACTTGATTTATGAGTACTTAAACTTGTGTATTGGATGAAAATTTTACAGTTGTGTTCTAGAGTTCTGTCATGTTTATGCTAGCAATTCTTGTTCCTTTGCAAATATACCAGTGTGATCAAATTGTCTGGGGACTTTTGACTTTTGGGCAAGTCAACCTGTTGTTTCATTATTAATTCCTTATGCAAAAGTAGTGATAATAATAAAACTCTGTCTCATAAACTTGAATTTATGCTTTCAACACTTCACTAAATAAGAGAATATTCCATTATAGAAACTTGAAATTAAGACTCACAAGTTCATTTATTTAATGCGAATACACATTGCTTCATTTAGTACTGCAACTCTAGTAAGTCCTTAAGCTCTAAAGGAGTATTTTAATGTCTAAAAAATGAAGACTGATATCTAACAGGATTTCAAAAGTCTCCCCAAAATCACGGATAATTAGGACTAGAAAGCAATGCTACTAGAATGAATGTATAGTCTAAAATTTGTAATGGTCAGAAAGCTTTATACTAAAACAAAAAAACAAACCAAACCAAACCAAACCAAGCCAAAAAAAAGCCCTTTTTCCAGATATAAAGCTTCGGAGGCACACTGAAAGTTTATGATTATGTGCCTACAAAATGCAGGTGTAGACCTCTCTACCGTATGAACTTCTGTTTTTGATAAAAGGAATCTTTCCTGATTCCCTGTGTGCCTTCATTGGATCTCTAAGCAACTAAAAGATACTGTTACTTAAAGAGGTTTCTATACATAAATACGTATGTGTCTTGTTTTGATGCATTGAGATACTTTTCAACCACTGGCTGTATAACAGAACTGTAGATTTAAGAGAAGAGTAATCTGTTCAAATAACATGCTCTTCTGTTTGTCACAAGCCACAGAGTCTAATTCAATTAGTACTATATCAATTGCCAGAACCTGTGATTAGTCTGGGCATTCAGAAGTGCTTCACTCAGTTGTGAAGTTCAAGATGCAGAAGTTATGGAGAAGACAGCAATACTCAAAATCTAAATCATATTGAATGTACTTTAAGAAAAGTAGCCTTTGCATTTCTCTGAAGATACTAATCTGTATCTCTGTTTTCACGTTTTATTTTATCACAGTTAACACTGTCTCATGCACCCCAATCCCCAGCCTCATATATAGGAATATCAGGGATCACTGTTTTCAGTGGCATCCTGAGGATTTTACTGTGAAGAGATTTACCCCGTCTTTGATGCAGCTACCCAATACTTTTCCTCAGCCTAAATGGATGTATTTTGGTGCAACTGTTATTTTACCAAAAATTGAGTTCATCTCACCTGTCTGAAATGTTAGTTGTCTCACAGATATATGAGTTTTGACTGTTTGCCATTTTGTCTATTCATACAGTATCAGGGAAAATTCTTTTCATTATAAAGTGCAAATCAAAAAAAAAAAAAAAAAAGGGTAGGAAAAAAGTAGGCTCACCAAGAAAGATCTTCAGTGTATCAGCAGTTTCATTTCTATTGGCAGTTGTAGAAAAGGCTGCTCTCTGAATTTTCCTTCAGCCTGCCAGACTTGCTTTTGCAGCCTGCCTCAAGGAATCTTTGTGTAGTTCTTATTTTCTTACATTTGGGAAAAAGGGTTTTGAAGTCATCACTATTTCTGAATCTTTATTGCATAAGATTTAAGTCCTTTGAAGTCATACTAATTAATTAATCTGGTTTTTCTAAATAGTCACAGAAAGGTGGAGATTGTAAACATGAAGTGTAGACAGTGAAATCTCCATATAGCCACACTTCATTCAGCTACAGTTCAAGTCCCTGTCCTTCTCCCTTTTCTGCTTTTAGGCACATGCAGAGAGCAAGATCACACTCCAGATGCCCCATTTTCTTCCAGCAAAAAATGCTATGAACCTCACTGGACCCGTGTTGTCCTGCAATATCAATACTGAAAGGTACTGAAGCCAACTGCTGAACCACTTCACTGTAGAGACATATAGACAGCACAGAGGCAGATTGCTTGTCCTAAAGTTAGAGGAGGTGTAGTCAGCCTGAGAAGAATCCGACAGTTAGGGGTGGGAGAGGTGGAACAAGCTTTGCTCTCAGCATCACTGTGTCTTTCTGACTCTTCACAAGCACAGTAACATTTTAAAGCTGCTGCTGTCTTCTAAAGTTAGGAAAGATTTGAGGATTACCTCACAAAAGAAAAAGGTAAGTAGGACAAAGTGCTGTAACCGTTTTCATGAGCCAGACCTACACATCTTTTGACAACACATTCTTAACTGAAAGCTATTTTTTCAGTCTTTATAGATACCTTCTGGTTTGTAACAAATATCTTAATGTTAAAATTTAGCCAATAAATAATTGCATTTATTTAAAAATAAATAGGCTGTGGCTTCCAAAAATAATTTTCTCAAATCTGTTTTGCCTTTTTTTCCCCTTTTTTTTCCTCAGGACTTGAAAATTTTGGATATGCTGTGTAACATACCTTATATTTTTCACCAAGTCATATTTTAAATCTGATTTCCACTTTTGTTTTATCTATTCAATACAGAATATTAGCTTTCTATGTCCAGGCAAAAAAATTCTACCCCAAATAAACTTTTATCTTCACAGGCTTTTTACACCATATTTACTGTTAAACTACACTTTGCATTTTGATGAAGTTCTGGGTTATTTACTAGACATGAATTCCCTCACAGACCTTTTCTACATTGTCTGCCAGAGCATACTCCTAATCAAGTTTTATGTTCCTAAGGAGTGGATTTAAACATGTCACATCTCTATTATACACATTCTTTTAACTCTGAATCACTCTGGCCTCAATTTGAGGCAGGCAGTCTGTCTGAAAGGAGATTAAGAAAAGATATTACCAGAGATAAAAATTGCTGTCTCATGTGCTCCAGCAAAAGAGAAGAAAACTCCCATGACTGCCAGCCAGGGAAAGGACTGAGATTTACAGCTTAATTTCAGAATTACCTAGCACAAAATATGCATTTGAGTGACTACTGGCACTGAATACCTAACCATCAGCAAAGCTGTAACAGGCAGCTATATACAGGATATTCATGTACAGTACCCTGCCAGTTACAGTGTCTATTCTCTTCATATTCTCTTGTTAAGTACTCCCATGCCTTACAAAATCAGAAGTCTCAGCTTTGCAATTGACACTGTTCTTCACTAGCTTTTCACTTCACTTGCAAACCATTTACTTTTTTCTTTGTTCATATTTCTCACCATTACTTTTCCTCTGTACTAGAACAAATACATACACATGTTTTTTTCTCCAGTGATGACCTCATCATTAGAGGGTACAAAGAAAGAAACCCTTTCCAGCTGAGTTTGTAAGACTTCTATAATGTCATTTTCACCCTACAGTTTTCAGAGAGATGCTGGTCCCATTCTCTTGGGCACTCTACAAATTCAAAGTTCTCAGAACGTCTCCAGGATATGGTCTGAATAATTCAGTATTAGCCCCTTCCATTCTTCACCTTCTTACTTCTAAGCTGTTTCTTTAGTTTTATGGGAGTTTATAGGAGCTCTGTATTTCTGCAAACTGTTTTAGCTTGCAGAAAATAGAACCTATTTATAAGTAGGAACAGAAAATGAAAATTTGGCTGTCTTGTTTATTAAAACTATTGATGTCAAGCTCAATATTTTTAGTTAATAACTAAACTCTAGATATGTTCACAGAACAATACATGTTAACTACATGGCAGAAGCAATGAGGTTGTAATATCTGATGGCATAATGGACTATCAGGTTTCATGCAAGTGATTTATTTTCATTCTTGTTTGAGTAAATCCTGTAAAGGCTATACCATATAGAACTGTACAATTTTTTTCAGAGTGATCATTTCCGTATGTAAAGGCCTAGCTAAATATTTTAAAAGCAATCTGCTTTTCTTGTATTAAGGTATTGAAAGGCAGGACTTTGAATTTCCATTTCACTAAGTATTGTTGGTTTCTGTAATACTTTTAATGTCATTTAAGATAATAGCAAATTAATAAGATGTTAGGCTTACACAATGAACTTACAATAGAATGTATCCATCTCAAATGCATATGGAAAATGATTCACTAGAGCATGACATAACCTTTGAAAAGTTATGATTTGCCGCATATTTATGATGATTTTCATTTTTATAAATATTTAGAGAAATTTAAAATAACTTGGTAGACAAATAGCTTCTCTGAAGCAATTACGTCTTGCTTTCTAAGGATCTATTAAACTTGTTCCAGAGTACCAAACGATATGACATTTTTTAAGAAATTGTTTCTTCAATGGACTAATCTGAATTTTTGCCATAGCCTGAAATTGAGGCTAATTTTTATATTCTATATGTGTAGAGAATAGAACGTATAAGTCTGTATATCATACAGACACATGTTTTAAATTGAGAAATAACCTCTATCATCATTCCTCATTGCTACAACCTATGCAGGAGATCTTTCTTAGTAAGAAACTAGTCCATTTTTTTAATATGACAAGTTTTAGTCTAGTTTCTCAAGACATGTAGCAATAACAAATCAGAACTTGGTTTCTTTTCTTTTCTTTTGACATATTATTGCCTCTGATATCATTTGCATTGTACATATCGGTTAGTTGGGATTTTAATGTGGAAATCTGAAACATAACTTTCTAATATTGTTTTCCTTACTGTCCTCTGGCCATCTTTTAGTTTTTGTTTGTTCAGTCCAGCTTACCCATTGTTTTGAAGGCAACACTAGATTTTGTTGCCACTGCAAACAATCTTGCCTATGATTTCTGTGAAAACAATATTACATAAGAGCAGGCTTACCTTCAGCTTTTTTTTCTAACATTTTCACAGTAACTGTATGCTAATTGGAGATAAAATCATTTTGAGGCAATCTGGGGCCCTATATGCATATGAAATATTGGAACTGAAAAAGCTAAGCCTTCAAGTCTACTTCCTTTTTCTTTCCAGACAGTTGATTTAAATCTCTCTAAATGTGAAGTAACTCTCTATACTGTCTGTGTGACTTCCTTTCCAGCCACACTGCTGTGAGACAGCAAGTTGCTGAGGTATTCACCTATAGATTTAAATGTACTGTCATTAATACATACCAACTCAACATGTTTTCCACAGGAGGAAGGTAAAATGCAATCCCTGTTTTCTTCATGCTGATTTTCTGGCTGAAGCATAGTAAAAGATGTCAGTAGTACTGTGCTGTTCTGATGCACTCGGATCCAACATGCTTTTGGGTTGTCAAAGACAAGGCAGGGAACACTTGTTTTGCGGCCTGAGCTTTAGAACAGTCTAGACAGATTGAGAATTCAGCCATTTATATCATACTGAATGAGAATCAGTTTATACATATTGCACGGCACCTCAGTCCTAAACTGCCAAGAATCACATATATTGTATTATCTGTCAAAACTACAAGGAACAATTAAGTATACAAAAAATCCAATCTTTTAAGTAGTTAATTTCAGGTCTTTAATATAATCTTGTTTCTACTGTTATCCTGTGTGATGTAAACAAATAAAGTGAGAAAATTCTCATAAATTCTCCCTTTGTGATTTAGAAAATGTGACAATTTTCTTACTGTTTTAATAGAATGTTTTGATGAATATAGTCATGAAGTAAATCTTGGTGTTAGCACATTCTAAATGTCCAAGTAAAAAAAAAATATACAAAATTATGAAACAATTTTTAAAAACAGATGTGAGAAAATATGAGGAATACTAACATTATGAATACATGAAGTTCTTCAAAATTATACCTAAAGAGTGATATTATGGAGTTATTCTTCCAGTTTATTCAAGGCAACATATGAAATAATCCACCAATGCCTTAGGCTTCGTGCACTGACACACACTCTTTTTTCTGCTTGCCACGCTCTTGCTTTTGGCTTCACTTCCTTGCCGGTAATATCAACACTATAAGAAACATCAGTGAAATCTTCTGAGCAATGCAGGTCTGTTTGTCTGGCAAATTTCATGGATAGACTTTGCAAATGAAGATTTACAAGGGCTCTACCCACACTTGCTACAAGCACACTGGTGGCTAAAAAGGCCAATGCGAGATAGGCAAGTCCGGTTGCAAAACGTACAGTGGAAAGTCTCCATCGGCACTACTGGCGAGGCACGGTTCTTCCTGTGCTGCCTTTTTTCCTCCAGGCTGATTCTGCATGTATTCTCAAAGGAAGCAGCAGCATTATGAATGGTGTGTCTCCATTTCTTCCGACTGGAGGCCAGGGTGGACCATTGATGGTGGTCAATATGGCCAAGGCTGAGGTATTGTTTCAGGGAGTCCTTGTATCTCCTCTTTGGGCCTCCTCTCTTGTGGCAGCTGGTGGCAAGTTCCCCATAGAGCACAATCTTAGGGAGGCGGTGATCCTCCATCCTGGAGACATACCCTGCCCAGAGCAAGCAGCTGCATTCTCAGCAGCATGGCCTTGATGCTGGTGATCTCTGCCTGTTCAAGGAAAGACACATTAGACATGTAATCAGACCAGTGGATGTTTAGGATTGTACAGAGGCAGCGCTGATGGAAGCGCTTGAGGAGTCACAGGTGGTGGCTGTAGATGACCCATGATTCAGAACCATATAGGAGGGTAGACAATACAATGGCTCTGTAGACACTGATCTTTGTGCTTTTCTTCAGATGTTTATTGCGCCAGACTCTTTTACGGAGTATTTCAAAAGCTCTGTATGCCTTTGCTAACTGCTTGTCTATCTCTTTGTCAATCTTACCATCTGAAGAAATGATGCTTCGCAGGTAGCTGAACTGCTGGACTGACTTAAGTTCTGATTCGCCTATGGTGATGTGGGGATGATGGAAAACTTCTTGAGGTGC
>JAWWMP010000081.1:25887043-25899348 GCA_035047865.1 Dendrocincla tyrannina
TGCTATTTGAACACACCTTTGGAGGCAGGTGTATACCTTTGTCTTCTTGGTTTTGTTTTTGTTTGACTGCAAGGAAGATGCCCGTTGGCCGCGGCAAGCCAACTGGGTGAAGGGTGGAGATGAGGGGCCACCTTTTCTAGGCCCCTCTCCGTGTGGAGCAAGCAGTGGTCTCCTTGGAAAAGGCTGCTTGGTCATTCAGGATGGTGCCGAACCAGATGGTCATCTCTGGGTCAGTCTCGAGCGACCAATGTCCTGAACCGCATGCATGCAGGGTTGGGGCTGCGGCTTCCAGTGCACCTCATCAACTGCCGTTTAGCCCCTCTCCTGTCGCTACAGGGCTTTGTGAGTGTGAGAGGATCCCTAGAGCCTGCGCAATGGATTTTTTAGGTGAGGTACAGTGTGCACAGAACTGGCCCCACCCTTTACTCCTAAGGTTCATCTGCCAGGGCCAAGAGAACTTGGACGGTGACAGAGAAGTCCTCAGGACATAGGTTTGGTTAGAGTGTCGTTCTCTTAGATGGGTGGCCTTACAGGGCTAAGCGAGCTCCATCTGCCTGGGTTTGGAGTTAGAGTTGTCCTTCTCCTAGGATGGTTGCTGGATAGGTAGCGAGCCCATCCTGCTTGCGGACACACTTTGTCTGACCCTTCAGTCGAGACCTGACTAGTATGGGAGACCCTACCGGAGGCATGTACCACCGCCAGCACAGCTCGCAACCTCATAAGGGCACGCAAGCTTCTCCCCTGCAACAAGGGGGTGTCCATGGAGAAGTCTGGCAAATTTACAGAATAGTGAAATGCACCATCATTAGGTTGCCTAGGAAAGCTGATTTCCATACTAGGCTGGTGTTATTACCTTTTCCTTTAAGCACCACAGTTAGAACTAACATAATTGTATAGAAAAGTGTACTTTTACAAGATATTAAAGTTCATAGTAGGTATTTTAAAAGTACCTAACCAACAGTTAAAAGCACTTAAGAATTTGCTGATGAGAAGATAATAGTGAGAGCTATAATAATTAGGATTCTTTCAAAAAGCAGTCCAAATTACTGAAATATTTGTTGCTAGCAAAAATCAAAACTGAAAATTGGGACCTAGAAAAAAAACAAACCAGTTTACCCATACAATAGTTAACCTATGCATTACAGTTATCCTCTATTAAAATATCTGTGAAAGACATAATTATAGTTGGTTGCACATGCTGAATATTTTTCTTCCCAAATTCAGGGGTTAAGTTACTGGAAAATGGTCCATGACATCTGCTACATTCTTTTTTCCCCCTTTTTTATTCTTTTTTCTTTTGTTATGAATTGATCCTTTGCTGCCTATATAAAGACAGCAAGTACTTTATTTAAACTACCTGTTATTCAGAAAATTAGAAAGATGGTCTATTTTAAAAATCACAAGCTGGACATTCTTACAGTGATATTATTTAAACAGTAAAATGCCTATTTCTAAAATAATGGCTGATGGAATTTGTCATCTGAGCTATGATATATGTTGCTCTTTTGAAATGGAGTGCTCCTTCCCTTAATCGTGAGGCAAGTATCTCCTTTTGAACTGAGCCATAGTACTCTGTTTATCATCAGCTTTTGAGAAAAGAGCCTTTAATAGTCATATGGAATCAATAATTCATCTTCTACATGTATCTGAGACTTGAAACTACTCACACAATATTTTTTTCACTGGAAAGCATATTTAGAGTAAATACAAAAGCAAATATTTTGTTGTTAGAGATACCTCAATGCTATGATTGATGAAAATAATTTTTTCTTACATTCCAGAAGAAGTACTAGAATAAATTATCAGGAACCTGGGCTGTTCAGGTGTCAATGGGACCATATAATCCTTTTAACGTCTTTGGAAGAAGCATTTTGAAGAGGATTACACATTTATAGAAAAAAAAAACTCTCTTATGTAAATGTTGACAGAGCCATTCTTGTACTGTCAGGGAGGCGCTGTATCATTTGTCACTTGATAGTTATTGCAGAAAGAAGACAGAACATGAACTTATATATGAAGAGAAAGTATGTTGAGATGTGCTAGTAGCTAGAGACATCTTTTGTGTTATAGTGAAATTTAATAGAGTGGTCACTTACATGGATAAAATTTACTTTCTAGAGTCATTTCCCACAAGTGTTGGCACACTTACTCCCATTCGTACTAAGCAGTGTGAACAATCAGTTCAAAGGACAAGAATTAAAATATGTTGTTTGGTTTTTTTTTCCCACTGTGCTGCTTGATAGAAAAGCGTTTCACACCCTTCTGAGCTGCCATTCAGCAGCACATAAAGAATGTTACGCTTGTATAAGTGTCAATTAGAGATAATTACAACCTCAGTGACCTGTCTTGCCACTAAAACACTTAGCAGACTTTATTCTGACTTTACAACATGGAGACTGGGGGCACAGTCCTAATCCCAGTGACACTGTTATAAATCAGGAGACACTGCACTGAAGCCAGCCAAGTTACAACCTCATAAATATGATGTAAGGTAGTAAAGAAAACCAGATCCTTTGCTTATACATTGACTCTGATTTCTCAAACCTTTGTTTTGTGTCCTACTTTTCAGAGTTTTCAAATACAATGATAACTAGATATGTCAGCCAATAGATGCAGTGGAATTCCATTGTTCTTCATGCCAGGATATGAGAGAAAACTAATAGGACATAATCCTATGGGAAATACTTGTAGTTTCTAAGCATAAGAACTTTAAACAAATACCTCTGCTTCTGCCTGCTGAAGTTGTCCTGGGCTTGAGCTTTCAGCAGTGACACTGCACACATCCTGCTGTTCTGTGGCCTTAGGAACCAGGGCTTTCTATAAACGCAACAATTCAAATTTTCACTTACTTTGGGCCCTGTAGTTCAGTGAAAGCTTTCAGTGCCCAATTCAGACATCTACAATCAAAAATATGTCCTAATTTCATTGTTTATACTCTTAAGAATCTGTTACAGATTTCTAATTCTCTCTTCCAGTCCTGCTACCAGTACCTCATGTTTCACATTTTCTATGTAGGAGGCAGTCCTTTCCCAAAATCAGCGAGAAAGCACATTTGCTGCCATTCTTAATTTCAGGCAGTTCATTTGTTACTTCCCTGTTTGAAACACAGGGTTTGAAACACTGGTTTATAGTTTTTTCACTATAAACCAGGTGAATTGCCCAGCAGGTATGGTATAGTTCCTGTGAGCATTAATTGCCTGCTGTTATTAGCATGCCCATTATATTAACCACTGCATTTCTTCCCACTTGCATTTCAGACAGGAATAAGTTCCTTAACTGAAAGTATAATACACAGAATATTATTTTAGATGAGCTGTTTGGGCTTCCTTTGCTGTTTAACATACATATTTGTGACTATGCATTAATAAAAATAAATAAAATTAATTTATGGGCACTACCAGCTTCATGCAGTCTTTCATATGTATTTGCATCTTCCTTCACCAGCGTTTGCTATATGGTGCAAAGCAGTAGGTAGGGAACTTAATTTGCATGGTTGTGTCACATAAGCATGCAGATATTTATGGCAAGTGGCTCTGAACATTTTCACACTTACATCGATTTGTTTTCTGCAAGTCCAAGTTCTGGATAATGAAAAGCCCCACAAGTAAAAGACACCATACAAGGCTGTCAGTTTCATTGTGTAATGCTGTCTAGTTTTAGAATTAGTAGTAGAGCAGTGTACACTAATAGCTAAAGGCTGCAAACTGGAGTTCCTTAGTTCTTGAATCTTTTATATGCCTCTGAATCTCCCTTTTTGCTTCAGTTACGTCATTTTAAGATCTGATTGCCTAGTTTCCTGCCATCCAGGAGCCTTTCTGTGCTCAGCTTTCTATTCCTGTGACCTCATTTTCAGACATTGTAACCCCACCAACTTTGATCTGAGTTATAGGCCATTAGTACCACAGAATATCAGGAACTAAGCATTTAGGAATGGGCGTTGTGAGTAACATGTCCGAAGTCAGTGGACATTCAGGAATTAACCTTTCTGAGCTCCTGGTTAAATGTGATCTACCTCATAAAAATATTACGCAGATCAATTAATGTTGTAAGCACCTGGAAGATTCTAAGAACTCCATTATGGCTAGCACAGTTACTATTCCCACCTAGTAACAACAAAGCAATTCTAAACTAATTTATTAAACATTCCCTTGCAAACATGCTGTTCAAGTACCCTTCAGATTCATCAGCGTAGCTTGCTGTTCAATTTTTTACAGCATCAAAGTCATAGCTTAATAGTTTAACCCTCTTTTAGAAGTATTTATGAGACAGACTGAAAATGAGAATCTTTTTTCTAGGTAATGGCCACTTCTTGGTGTTGAATTGGCAACCTGAATAAGTTGTATATTTGACAGGAACATAAAAAAAAATAAAGCCAGACATGCCTGCTGTTAAAACAGTCTGGCTGTGGTTTTCTAAAGTGAGGGAGCTAGGATTCATATTAAATTTGTATTTTAAGCTTAGGGTTTCTGATTGTCTTCCTAATTTTGATAATTAATTATTCTGTGGCTATGCACTCTGCTTTCTGCATCTCTCTTTTCAGCTCTATAACTGGTCACAGGAGTTAGTCCCTAAAATGTAACTCACTATATTTGCAAAACATTTGTGGGATGTTTCAGTGAAAAACACCTGACAAAGACATAGAATTACTATGTAGTATCACACACACTTTCTACATTATGCCAGTTGGGACTTTTTTTTTTTCCTAAGAGTCCAGTCAGAGAATCAAATTTGGTTATGGACAGATTTTATGAGGAAGGTCACAGTAGCCGTTAGATGACAAATTCAAAAATGCAACTAAGGAGAAAAAGACTAAAAATTGCCTTTTCATTGTTGTCTCTGTGGTGGGCAGTGACTATCATGATTTTTCTTAATTCCTTTCCTCCAAAAATGTTTTATCTACTTTTTCACTGAAAGTGACCTTTATTAAATAGTATCAATATACAATATGAATTTCAGCTTACATTAATATATGAGAAGGCATGTGTTTGCCATTGGGTAGGTCTGAATAAAACATCCCTGGCATGGTGAAGTGTTTGTCACATTCAATCACATTTTATAGACTCTCAGTTAGTGACATATAACCCTGTTCTAACTGTAGTTGCGTGTTTTTTATTGAAATTACAGAACAAAATGTAGTTGCGTGAAAAAGCATGTTGTAGAATATGACTATGCACCATCCAGGATGAAAACAGTCAATAAGGAAAAAAAAAGTTCAATAATCTCGAAGAAAGGAGGATCTTTTTCTTTCCAAAATTACAGTATTCTGGTAATTTACAGGTAAACTTTACTGACGTGCATTCTGACATTTGCACTAGAACATGCAAATTGTCCTAAAACTAGTGGGCAGCTGGCTAGTGAATTATTCAGAAAAGTGGTAACTCTACAGTTTTCCTTCAGCAGAAGGGCACAGTGGACATTAAAAAAAAGTCTCTGATTAAATAAAAACATCTATGAGAGCTTATCATAGGCACCTGATAAAGACCAGAGAGTTACTAATTAGACAGGGACTGGCCCTGCCCAGGCTGGAATTCCAAGAACTGATATTTATTTCTTGGTTGCTTTTGTTTATTCTTTTATTAGGTTGTGAATAATCTCTTTTAAGAGTGCCCATGTAGATCTAGAACACTTGAATATGGAGCAATTAATTTGGATAAAGAAACAATCCCAATATTAATTTTAAACTTAAACTGAATCTGTTTTTTCAGAGTCATCACTGATTAAATTATTTTAAATCATACTTTCCTATAATTCCTTCACCTGCTTGTTTTGGATAACAAGCAAAACACTAAAGTAAAGAATACTTATTTGCCATTTCCAGCTCTCTTAACACCAGAAAGGAGAAATAAGGCTGATATTTATATAGGAATTTGTAGAGATCTCAGTATGATGAACAAGCTGTTACAATAATGATTGCTAACACTTCAAAACCAAGACAGAAATAAACGAAAGAGTTAAGAACCCTCAATAACAAAAAGAAAGTGCTCATTAGGGAAGCCATTAGAAAATGGCATATCCAGGACTGTTGCAGTTCACAGTTGCACCCTTAAAAAGCTACTTTTGTTTCCGAGGCTGTCTGAGGTCTCCATAAACAAGCAGCCCTTCACAGGATGCAAATTAACAGGTTATAGCTAGTGCCACAGAAACTTATATAGCTAAGTACTGCTTCCTATCAAATGGCTCCACTTCTGTGTGCAGAAATGAGGGCATCAACAATTAAATTAAGGGTTTACACAGAGTACAACAGCAAAGAAGACTATTAAGAAAAAACAGACCAGTGTTGTAAACAATGCAAACACTTGAGAATCAAAAATGGTTGCCAAAAGTTCTGCAGAACTTTTAATAAGAGATTTAGCCATCTTATTAAACCAAAGGTGATAGAAATATGTTTTTTAACTCAGTTTCAAAAGGCATATGCAGTTAACAAGTTTGGGACCATGTGATTTTGGCTCAATCCTTGATAGATCTTTATGTGTTCTATTTTGTTCCTTTTATTTTGATATTGGATTCCACCAAAAAAAGATCATATTGTGTGGTTTTAAAACCTCATAAAACTGAGAAGTACAATCATTTGTGATTATTCTTAAGGAATTTCTTTCAAGGACTTCTCTGGTAAGTTCACAGTACATTCCAACTTGAGCATAAAATATTGTAATGAAATTTTGAGAGAAGATAAGTTTATAAAATAGCAACTTTTCAGCTTTAAAATATCAATAACTTACTTGTCTCAGATTATCCTTTATGACAGCTTTAAACACAGTGATTTTACAAATAATATATGAGATATACAATACATAAATATATAATTTACAAATAATATATGAGAATTGTAAAGAAGCATAGAGAATTAAACTAGATAGCTGTATTGATTGACAATGGAATTGTGAGCTTTAACTGATGAAAAAACCGTTTTTCTTAATATTTTGGTGAGTTTTCAAAAAAAAGAAATAAATACATGTATGGAAGAATTTTCTCATACCATAACAGATTCAGAGCATTAGGAGAACAGGAGCTCTACATCATGAAGATCCTTCTTTCTGAAGCTCATTTCTGCCTCTTTTGGTTGGACTACTAGTTGTCTCAATTGTCTGTAGCTGAGCACCATTTATTACTTGTGAACTTAACAATGACAAACAGTGTTGAAAGAAGTACAACTTTAAAAGAAAAAGAATTTTCTCTTTTGAATTTAAAATTATTAAGTAGGACTAACATTTAAGATTATTAACAATACCTAATCATGATGTATGTCTCATTAAAAGCAAAATGTTGTTTAAACTAAAACAAGCAATTCTGTAGAAAAAATTTCCTGAAATGCTGGCAATACTTTGGAGTTAGCATCTGGCAAAATATTTGAAACACTGGATGAATACTTTGTAACATGTTAGCTATTTGAAAGAATTTATGATGTAGTTGGCCAAACTTTGCTTACAACGTTAACTTGCTGTGCATGGTAAAAATCATATTGAATCTGATTGCTGTAAGAACACTGGAACATTAGGCAGCACAGTATGAAATTAAGCTGATTCTGGTTGAGACAAGGAATCTCCATGAAGACATAAGTACTTTACACTTTTCATTTTTTCTACCAAGTTTCATTGTGTGGGATCTTCTGAGAATTCTATCACTTAACATCCCAGGGGCTGGTGGCAAACCAAAAAATGGCACGTGGAGGCCTAGAGGGGACAAGTTAGAAAGATGTTGGTTCAACCATGTAAATTCTCTGCATTTAAGAAGACTGACTTTAGCAAAGTCTATCAATAATCAAAGGCATGAAGCAATAAGAAAGAGGGAAATTAGGAGGGTAAAAATGGATTTTGAAGGAAAAAATTAGAGTTTTTAAACAAATACCCAGAAGCCATGAAAATATATTTGAAAGAAGATGACTGTAACAGAACCAATAGATCTTCTAAATCCCCACAAAGCAGTGAGGGAAGATAAGAATACTGCTGAGAGGTTAAATGACTTTTTACATTAGTTTTTACTCAAGAATTTTTAGACGATTACTATAACACCTGCTGTTTTCTGATATATAACAATATGATCCTGCTAAAGCCCTACATGCTATAAAAAGTGTCCCGTAACTTCATGCATAACAATCAAGATATATGACACCTCAAAACTACACCCCCTTCCCCCAATTTTCTCCTTATTGAATAGAATCAGAGGAGAAAAAAAGGAGTGCTTCATATATTTAAAAACTGAACTGATGGTCATGAAGTTTATTGTCTATTTCAAGATGGTTTTCTGGATCATTAAAAATATAGCAAAAAAGAAGTGAATACTTTGACAATATAAAAGTTCCCATATTGTTATATTTTAAGAGGGGGAAAAAGCTTCATAAGCCAATCACACATTAAAATGATTAATAAATTTAAAAAAAATAATTAAAAAAAAAAACAACAAAAAAAAACCAAAAAAACCCAAACAAACAAAAAAAAAAAAACAATTTCCTTAGACTTTTAGGAATTCTGATTCTTCAGAAAAGGATACTAATAGTTTCCTTTACATTTGGGACAAGGCAAGGTCAAAAAGCGCCTAAGAGAAAAAAAAACTTTAAGATAATACAGACTACTTTCATTATGGAAAAAGGGATAAAATGATTGAGTGAACTTTCTCCTTATAATTTCACTTATTCTTACTAGTGAACTTGAAGGGGGGGCAAAGACACTGAAATCTGAGAAGTGCAGGAAAAAAAAATTCATTATTTGGCTATAAGGAGAACTATGAAAAATGTCAGGGGGAGAAGATGAACTAGATGAATGAGTAGCAAAACAGTAAAATTTTTCAGTCCTGATCATGCTGGAGGGGACTACATGAAAAACGTGGTTTACAATGCAGCTTTCTAAATTAACCACATCTAAATTAACCAAGGGAACAGTAACCATCCTACAGGTTTCTTAGTAGAGGTCATCATAAATTTGCTACTGAAATTATAAAATGTAATGTTGCAATATGTTGCAAAAAGTTGTATGATGGAATAGGCAATATAACACTTTTATTTACATCACTATCCTTCCCAGAATACTATCCATAACAAAAGTATTATTTAAAAGAGGATATGAGAAGTAGAAGAAGTTGAAAAGCAGGAAGAATTAACATAAAACAACAAATAGGTTTAGATATGTATGTCATAAACAGTAATGTTAAATTAAAAGCCTTTGGTATTTTCTGGCGTAATCAAAAATAAGAGACACTTAGTTTTGAAGTGAAAAAAATCTGAATCTGGAAAAGTAAACCAGTTGTTTATATACTATGAGCAAAATCATAAAATATTTGCTAAAGAAAATAATTAATTCACACATAAAAAATAAAAATATAGAAATTGTTTAATCAGGAGACTAATGTTGTTAACAATTTTTAAAGGGATATTTATTATTTCCTTCATGTTTTAACTTGGACTATAATTTGTAGAGATAAGTAAGAACAAGAAGCTTTTTCAGATTACTCTGCCTCAGAGGTATTTTAAATTTTTGTCACCTACCTTGAGCCAACCACATTAGGAGACATATATGACCTTTCATGGCCATTCCTGTGTTCTGGTCTTTAATTGAAGCATATAAATAAAACCTGATGGATAGGAAAATGAGAGAGAGGAGATAGAAAATACAGCAGAAATATATTTATGTTGTGTGGTAGTGTCTGTCATTTTACTGAAAGGTAGTTCCTCTTTTACAGAGCATGTGAAAATTAGTGTCTCTTGTCATGAGAACAGAGGACTTGAAGTGCAACAAATTGTGTACAAGAACAGAGCTGAAACTTGCCAGGTTCATAAAGAAAAACTAAATTTTTTGCAGTTGACATTTAATTGTGGTACATTTTTGTGTATGTTACTATTTTTCATTGCATTCAAACCCTGTCATATTCAAAAATAAATATTAATGTATTAAGTCCTAATCGAAAACTAACTGATCTTTATATAAGTTAAATAGTCTTTGCATCCAAGAGCATGTGACCATATCTACCAACAGGAACCTTCTTTCTAGATAAGAACTTTGAAAGTATAAGTTCTTTCTTCTGCATCCTGAGACTTTTTGTTAATACCTGAAAAGCCAATCTGAGATCCAAGCCTTTTTGAAAATTAAGTCTGTAAAGCACTCCTAGATTCTGAATTGTACCAGTTTTGCAATTAGTTTTGTACTCACATCTTCTTTAAGATCAACTCACGCATATCTGCATGGATTGTTAAAAATCCAGAGTCTCAAAATCCCTCTGCAGAGCTGAGAGTTGTAAGGCTTACATATGTGGTGTTTTTCTTCACAAATACTAAGTTGAATGAATTTGAGGGGTTTTTCTTTGTTTGTTTCAGTAACATATTCTAAATTTTGATAATAAATCATGTTAGTTATGTTGAGGTAAACAGTGAGGAGCTACTTACAGTTCATACACCTACAATTTGTATGCTGTAGATGTACAAACAAAATACGAGTGATGAAATAGGAAACAGAAGTCTGGTCAAGAGTTTATTGCAGACATTTTTATCTTGGATCAAAAAGCACCATTGCTCTGCCTGCAGTTTTCTAAATATTTCTATGCAATGTTCTATTATCTAAATATTGAAGCAAATATGCTGCTCTTATCACGTAATGATTCCTCAAATGTTGAGGAGAAAAAGGGTTTTTCTAATCAGGGTCTGCAAATCACACATAGTGTGTGAAGAGGATCTGTGGCCTCACACCTAAAGTGCTTAATTTCAGAAGAAGGTAAAAGTATAATCTGAAGGTTTATCTCTAGTTATCGCTATCAAGTGTTCAGTATAAAAATTCTACTTGGCGTACAGAGGATTACAAAGTCTTCTCCATTGGCACAGAAATGCATATGCTCACACACATCAGCCCTCTGTTTTGTTGTTAAGAGGGAACTATGAATAGTTAAGCATTTGCTGTGATTTAGGTAATGTCCTTTTACCATATCAAATGCAATCCAATTCATTGTGTATGTGCTTGAAAGGGAAAGAGACAAAACTGATTTGGTACTAAGCCTTTTTTCTTTATTTCATATTGCTAAAGCTGTCTCTGGAGAAATAAAGAGGCTTTTTTCGCTTATTTCTTATAATGGGATTCTAATGAGAACTTTAATTAGTATCATGAATTTTTCCCTTACTTTCTAGATTTTAAAGTAATCATGCAACATTTCTCAGTCATGATTTTCTATTGTATCTCTATCACGTTATTCCTTTAAGATAATTTACATAGTACTGTCTTATTTTGAATTTTGGTTAACCTATTTTATTGCCATAATAATTGGAATAAAAATAGCCAAGAATCATCAGATTCTTGTTGGTAGCTAGATTGTCAGTCACTGAGTGAAAGATTTTCTCAAAAGTCTCCTTGTCTCTATTAAGTGTGTGCCTGAAATGGCCATCACAAAACAGGCTGTTCCCATTCCTTTTAGTTATTCCTTGAATTTTTCTTCCAAAGTTGCTATTTTGGAAAGATTGTTGAAAAGATTAACTTCTTCCCTGCATTTTTTTCTGTAGCATGTTACATTTCTTTTGAGATTAGAATAAAACTTTTTTACCAAAAAACATCTTTCTGATGTAGATGTTCAAATTAACTTCATGATATCTATAAAAAAACCCACATTTGATGGACCTAGTCCTGTAAGTGTTGTACACATTTTTCACAGTCTTTGAATACCCTTCCATGTGTCCTGGGAGATCGGAGGTATGTAAAATCACCATTAAAAAAAACTCTATATTTTTGTTGTTACTTTTCTTGAATACATTTTAAAAATTACAAATCATTACCATTAAGTCCATGAAAAACTTACAGGAAGCAGATTTTCCAGTGTTTTATTGCAACTTTATAAATTCTGTGTACTGCTTTCCACAGGCAGGCTAGCAAATAAAAAATAAAATGAAGTTGGTAATTAGAGAAATTTAGCTGCAACTTGTTCAGCTTTTTAAGCATTTAATTCTGTGTATAAACTGAGAAATCATTACCACTTTTATTATCTTGAATGTAAAAAAAACCAAAACACTTCTGGAAAGGAGTCTGCACAACTATCTTTAAAATATTTGGTATCCATGTGCTTTCCAGAGTTGTTTATGTAGCCTGACTAAACCTGTAGTTTGACTTCCATAATTGGACTACCAATTGGTGACAGCTATTGTACTGGTGGTTCAAAAACTCCTCAAGTTGTTCCTCACTCTTCACTTGAAAACAAGGCTTCTGTTTCTATGTTGCAGATTAGACAGACTCTGTTGTAAAAGGTTTTCTGGTAAAACTCTGCTTTATGGAAGAGCAGAGAGGCCATATCAACTGACACCCTCCGGCAAGGAGAGCTTGTCCTTGTCAAATGATGCTGCC
>JAWWMP010000081.1:25924941-25968791 GCA_035047865.1 Dendrocincla tyrannina
TAATGCAATTTTACTAACAGCTCAGTTGTCATAAATAGAATTTTAAAGTTTATTTTAATAAGTACTTCTAGCTCATAGGCAGTTGTAAAGTTAACAGGCTACAAAGTATGATAAAATCAAAAATAGCAATCTGAAAAACTTTTACAGTTACATTACTGTTCATTTCTGGCAGCTGGTCCACTTAAAATGCTAATTTTTAGTCTTTCAAATTTAAGAGAAAATGCTAAATCAGTTTTATATAATTTCAAAGGGTAATAGAACTTATTCTGCTCATGTGAAACCATAAACCCCAAATTGTTCAAATTGTCTTTTTGCCTTTGACTTATGTTTTCTTGTGACATAGAAGATATCTAATACAGACTGGACTTTGTCAATAGTAAAACTCTCGGTGAACATCAGAGTCCCCAGTAGACTCATATTTTGCCTCTTTGCTGGAAGGCCATGGCAGAGAAAGCAGTGGCAAAGCTGATGAAGGAGAATACGTTGCATAGGGTGATACACATAAAATGGCTTATGTTGGAAGGGACCTTAAAGAGCACCTAGTTCCAACACCCCTGGCATGGGCAGAGACAACTTGCACTAGACCAGGTTACTCAGAGCTCCATGCAATCTGGACACTTCCAGGGATGGGGCATTCACAGCTTCTCTGGGCAACATGTTCTGGTGCCTCATCACCCTCACAGTAAAGAACTTCTTCCCAACATTTAATCTAACCCTTCCCTCTTTTAATTTAAAAACATGAGAGAGAAAAAAACCAAACCAAACCAAATTAAAAAAAAAAACACAAAACCCAATAATCCTAATCCAATGCTTTATTATCGGATATCTATATACAATTTTTTTCACATTTGGTCTTTCCATTCACTTGCTCAAAATTTAACTTTACTCATACTATTCCTCTAATACTTCATCCAAGAAAAAAGATGAATATTTGGCAAATAGAAGCAAGTAATCTCTTCTTTGAGGCATGAAGAAAGTTTAAGTGTTCAATATTATGACTTTTTCTGTTACAATTTTACTTGGAAATCAAAAAGACAAGGAGAGTGGATTCCTAAGGCAATAAAAGCTTCTTGTACATATTGTCTTGTAAATATATATATGAGTGGCCTTTAATGTAATAAAGTACAGTTTACAAGAGGCTTTATGGGTGAGATTTAGAATGCAGATAAGCAAAGCCTGGTAAAAAATGAGTGTTAAAAAAGGCAGTTACTTCTGCATTTACACTGGGCATCTGCTCACATCACTGAACAACCTTTTAATAAAAATATGAAAAGGAAATAAAATGCAAAAAACCATAGAAGATAGAGCTGGATTTCCTTCTTGAGATTAAGAACTGAGCCCTAGTTTGACAAAGTGAGTAGAAAACCTAGGTAAGGTGCTGTGTCTACATGGCACATCACTGGAGCAGCAATTGCAGTTCCAGTGGCTATATGGCTGCAGTATCTGAGAAGGACAGAGTAGTGCTCTACGAAGCTGCATTATTTCCTGTACTCAGCCTGGCTCAGGAAGAGGGCGTTCAGCTGCATTCACCCAGCCCTGTTTGAACGTAGGTTCCCTGGCAGTTATCAGAAGCCAAAGTAATTAATGGGAAAAGTGGCTTGTGCCAGTGCAGATGTAGCAGAAGAGTGTCCTTCAAAAGCACAGCTGGAGAAGATATAAGAAATACAGGGAGAATGGAGCAAATTAGCCAGACTAATCCAGGGTCAGTCTGATGTGCTTTCCTCGTGCTAACAGCCCAACATCTACCACTGTAAGAATTGATCCAAACATCCCTGCAACAGGGACCCATAGACATTTCTCCATATACAGAGTGCAATAAATAGGGAAGGCTTCTGAGTGACAACTCTAGGTAGAAAGCTTCTTGCCCAAGTGCCTTCTCAGGACTCAAACCTCCCATGCACTCAAAGTGTTTCAGATTAAAGGTTGTAAAGTGCTGTTGCTGTATTAGTTATTTTTTTATAATTATTGTTGCTTATACCAACAAGGATGAAAGAAAACAAAACTCATCACATAAATTCAGCTGAGTCAGACACTTAACATGGAAATTTAAGGCCAGATGTTTGTCAGGCAAAACAGAAGGAGAAACCCAGGCAGGAGTCACCTTGATGTATCTTTGGCTGCATTTTACATGCCAGTTTGCTCAGTGCTTTAATTGCATGAATGTTTAAAAAGCAGGGGGTGACAGTCTATTTGCTTATGTGTTTTGGGGAGTAAGTCTGATATGTTGAAAGGACAAATGTAGCAACAGTGAAGACTGGCAGAGATTACGACGAGAGTAATGCAGAATGGTTAAATAATGAAGCAGCTCTGGATAAAAACAAAGACAAAGCTGGGAAGAATAGTGAGAAATAACCACAATCACACAAGACTAGCTAAAATGATCCTGATCGGTCTGAAAGAAGTGGTGCACAGAGTGGCATTTCTGTTTACAGGAGGAATTATGGAGCAGAGAGGAGATAACTTAGTTGATCAGGAAGACACCTTCACATAGTTGCTTACCTTTAGCACCAGGCTGGTAAAAAAGGTGTAGTTCAAATTCATATCTGCAAAGGCAGAGTCTCTTTGTAAGACTTCGTATGCCTCCTGCTGTGTTTCCCCACTGCTGCTGTGCTTCGTTCAAACATTCAGAACTTACAAAAAGGGGTAAAAATCCTACTGAAAAAAACATCATTATTATGTAACGGGACCCTGGAAATCCATGTAAATCTACTTAAAACATTGCTGTTAAATTCAGCTTTTAGAAAAACCTTCAATACTTCCTACCCCATGGCAGTTTTGCAAACGTAGCTGTGTTACTGTTGATCTTTCTAGATAATGTGCTATTTCTTTTCTTGACAGGCATACAAATGCACTTAATTCAGAATTCTCTCCAAGAAAAATAGCAAGTTTTGAAAAGCAAAATATTCTATTCTTCGAGTTTAGTTTCCAGTGGCAAAACAAAGCCTTATCTGAAATAAGTGTGTCTTACTGGTAAACTTATTAGCAGACATGCATTTTTTACATTGAGTTTGATAAGTTAGTACAGGGTTGCACACAATTCACGAGACATTTTATCTGTACCAAGAGACTTTTTTTGGTGAAGATATATATTAAATGTTCAGGCATGGCCCAGTACCTAAAAAGGTACAAAGAGACCTTCACTTCCATTGACTTCACTGATATCAGGAAAGACAAATACACTTCTCTCTGGTGGAGAATGATGTCATTCCAACAATCCATTTATAAATAAGTTAAACAAGTAATTTTTAAATGGTTATGGGAGGAGTAGCAAATGAGCTCATTTTTGAGCACCCAAACAATATGTGCAGCCTATGCAAAGGTAATTCACTTGTTGCAAACAGATATGTATCTTGCTCTTTTATTAAGTTTGGCAGGTTTGGAGCAATACCCGTAAGTATCTCATCAAGTCAATACCGTTGATCTGTTCTTCCTCTAAAACAACATGCCATTACTTACATATAATACCCTATAAACATATAGGGCACTATAGTTGTAAGAGGAAAAATCTGCCCAAGTCCCAGTATAACCATGAATAGCATAGCAGGTATCCCACACTATTTTGGACCAGAAATTCTACCTAAAGTGTAAATGTGTGTGAAAAATGGCAGTGAAGTTCTGACAAATAAGAATTATCTGATGAAAGAGATTCTGTTGGAGTTCTCTTTCTCCTCTGGTCCTGGGAATAGGTAAAATCTATGTGGCCCAAGACATTTAAATACTTTGGTGGGAATGAAGCATCAAGAAGATGTTCATATAAGTCTTTACTATTTTTGTTTTGAAGCTGGTCCTTTTTGAGGGAAACTGATCAGGGAAAACAACTCAAACAAAAAAACACAATTTGTTTTCTCACAAAAGGAATGATTCCCTATCAACACTGAATATTGAAGGCTTTTTTATTTTTATTTTTATGTGATTTAAAATAGAGCAAAAAGGAAGCAGAGCCTCACACGGGTTGTTTAAAGAATTATTTGGAAGAAGACAATAAGAAGATTAGTGAACCATGAATATCAATACATACTTTGGATGCAATCAGAAAATATTCTGAGTAAGGTGGCTGGCTCTGATCTCTATATGTGTTTACATAAAGCCACATCTAGAATAGCACATGCTTTCTCTGCATGGTTGGAATCAAGGAATAATTTCCCAGACCTTTTGTATGCAATATATAAATCCATTCCAACTTGTCAATCTCTATCCTGAAGGCAGAAAAGTAGATGGAAATTTTAAAAAATTATTTTAGTTTGCTGATGGCACTCTGGCTCTGTCACATATTTTATTTAATCTCTGGATTGCACTGATATAGCAAGATATTTGATCTAACAATGTAAAAACAGAATAAGTACTTTTTAATCACAGTATGTGATTAGAATGTTTTCTGAGAAACAATGGAACACAGCATATTTTTAATTGTAAGTTCAGATTTCTGCTACTTGATTATGATAAAATTATCACAAATATGGAGCTACATCTGTGAGGTTTTATGAACTTCAAGTTCCTTTGTTAATGCCTTATAACCAAATATAACAATTAAGGGAAACAAACATGACTTCTTCTGGTTTTGAGGTATCTTTGGCACAGTATCTACTCAGCTAGCTGTCACCTCTCATAGGTTTCTATGCCACTGGAGAACTGAAGGAGCTGGCAGAAAGATGAGCTCTCTAAAATTCTAAAGTGGCTTCCCTTTAACTGAAGAGACTGACGTTTCTGTTAAGAAAGCAATTTAGAGATGATGTCACACAAGCATTAATTAGAATACCCTTCAGATACCCTAGAGAACAGATACTGACCTGTTTATTATCTAACAATTACCTTGTAAACTAAGAATCAGACTGTCAGATGAATGTCAAAATATTATATTCAGCATTATTCTTTTCTTAATGGTGCCCATTACCTCACTCATCATTATTTCTGTTCTCTCTTCTAAAGACTATTAATCTGCCTCTGTGTTACTTTGCTCCACCCAGTCCATAGCCTGATACAAAACTTCCTTCTCAGGAATGTCAAATAGATTATAGAGTTATATTTAAATAATGATATTCCCTTGCTGTTCAGGAATATCTAGATTTGGGATAATATGTCAAGCTTATTGTCCAAAAATATATACTTTGTGGATTTCTGGAGTTATTAACCTCTAGAAAAGCAACACATACTCTATAAAAGAAATGGTTACTCACTGTTGAAATAATTAGAGAATATGCCACTTAAGCCACTAAGGGTTTCTTTCTTGGCAGGGACCCTTTAAGTCTGATGCAACAGGAGAAATTGGACATTGAGTGACATGATTTCCTATTGATTTCTTATCTTTATTCTTGTGTCTTTCAATCCATTCTGAACTGTAGAGAAGACCAGAAGAAAGAAGATGATGTGCAAGTTAGAAAGTAGGTGCTTCATTTCATACGTGATTGATTTTCTCTTGGTACACAATTTTCACATTGTTAGGTAGTTTCTTACCTATGAATTGTATTGGGACTGACTAGTTCTGCATCTGCTGGAGTGATATTTTGAATTTCATTTGGGAGGTGCCGTGTTCATTTCCACTGTGTTATGTCATGCTCTTACAATGCTCATTTGGGGTTTTTAGCAAATGCTGTTTTCCTAAGAGCTATGAAATTCATCCCTTAGTTTTAAATTATGCACCTTCTAGTATCATATAATGGCTGGAAACCTATGTTCCTACTATCTTGATCATAAATACTCAGACTCAAATGACAATGGTGATCAAGGAGGAAAGGAGGGTCTGTGTGTTACTACAGGTCAAGGGTAACGAAAATTGTCACCTCTAAAGTTACACAACGTAATACAGTGATATTTCATTTAAAAAATAATGGGATTTCTGCAGCAGTCTGTGAGATTTGGGGTTGCTTCTGTTTTGTTTTGTTTTCTTTCACTGAAATGCAAAACATCTGGTCGGAAAAGCTCACACCAGTGTGTCAGATGAAGATTTATAGAATTACAGTGATTAAAAAGGAAAAGTGTTTTACAATAAACTGACACATCTGCCATGTGTCAATATTTATTTACAGGAACCTTCAGATCTCTTATAGGAAAATAGATTATTGTTCTTCCCCTGCCTTCTTTTTGACTGAAATCAATATTGGAAAAATAAATAAATTAAAAAAGAAATGCAGATTGCTGTTCTCTTTTAATACATCGTTGCACTGGTTCTAGATAACAGAAAGGGAAAATGATGACCGTTTACTATTTATTGATCTATCTGTGCTTCATCTGTTCTTTCTAGGGTTAGGTTTTAGCTGTCAATAAGGCATTGTCCCAATAGCTGCATTTGATTGTTATGTGTATACAGCTGAGCTTGTTTAAACCATCTTGGCATGCTCTACATATCTGCAGAAATTAGATTTTGCCTTTAAATTAACCAGAAAAGCTGTTCTACTGCTCATTCTATAATCTATGTTTTCAATGGATTTAAGCATTTATTTTGGCACAAATATAGAATCTTCTTTCTACAAAAACTGCATGAGCAATTGCATTACATCAGATTTTAGTAAGGAAGAAAATTCACTTGGGAACCTCAACTTTAATTTTGTCTTCTTCATTTTCTTTAGAAAACGTGTCAGGTTAAAACAAAACCAATGATAATAACATTCCTTGGAAGAATATATGTAAACATTCTGCTTTTTTGAGAGGGTTTTTTTTTTTCCTTTATCAAAATGGAATATTTTCTCAGTTGAAAAAAAAAAAAAGAAAAAAGAAAAAGAAATAGGAAAAAAGAAAGCAAACCAACCAACCAACCACATATAAAAAAAAAAAAAAAAAAAAAACACAACACAAAAAAAAACGAGAAAAAAAACTCCAAAAATCATATGTTATTGAGTACCTCACTTTAAAGAATTGAATAGACTGGATGCTCAAATTGTTCTAGATTAGCTTAAAGTCTCCAGTGATCTCTGTTCAATCTGTCCCTAGTGGGGAACTCCCATATGGAGTATTAAGCAATGCAATGATAGATTGTTTGAAAAGCAGCTTTGCTGGTTACTCACCTGGTTAGACCTTAAGAGAATATTTTTTAAAAAAATCTAGGGGAAACATTAAATAGCTTCAATAGAAAGTATAGAAATTAATTTACTTATATACTTGATATAAATGTATATGACATGCATAGTTCAGAAGATTAGAATATGTTAGCCAGCTTTTCAATATGTCAAAATGTTGTATGCCACACCACAAGCCTGTCAAACTTCCCCAAAATCCTTTTTGAACTTCAAAGTATTCCACCTCTCTGAGGGAATAATGACATATTTCTCCCTGTATGCACTCTTGTATTTTCATAAAACCTGTAGTGAGATAATTTGGCATTTCTTTGTATCTCTTGTTCATCTGAGGAAGTTGTTGAATGGGTTAAAGACAAGAGAAGAGATAGACTCAACAGAATCACAATCAGTGTGATTGGACATTTTTCCTTTGCATGAAATCAGATAAAGCTATGTTTACCTAGTTTACCAAGGATATAATTAAGTTACTCAGGAGAGAAAATAGTGCTATAAGACTTTGTATTCTGAAAACATCAGAGAAGAAATTATATGTGAAGTTAGGAATGCAGTTTGGAGAAAAGTGCAAGTAGCACATGGAGATGAAAAAGCAGAAGAAAAATATATATAGTTTAATGTAGTGACTGTAATTTTAAAGTTTTCAGGCAGTAGTTTGCCATAGATCCCATTCTAAAGGACTAAGTATATTTGCTTACACAAGAGCATACAATTTAGCCTGAGGAAAAATAGGTCATAGATTACTGCTTTTCCAGGAATGACTTTGAAGAATATTAATTTAAAAGTAGACAGGAGAGACAGAGTAGCCATCATACAATATCTTTAAGCTTTAACTTGCTGGAAAGATCAGGTAGTTGGTATAGGAAAATCTGAGCAAGCTTAATGCACTGAGTATGGTTGCTGCAATAAAAAAGGCAAGAACATTGGACTGTATTGCTAGAGGGCACACAGTATAAATCAAAGTAGTTGATACCATATCCATGTAAACTATAAATTGAACATTATTTAGAATGGTGTATATAGTTCTGTCACCATATTTTAGCAAGGGTATGACTGTGCCTGACGAGAGACTGTATATTATATTAACATCTAGACAGAAGACATGTGCTAAAGATTTATGCAATAATTAGAACTGTAGAAAAAAAAAAAAAACTTCACTAAGCTTCTCTAAATAAAGACCATTTTTTATTGTCTAGTCTTACAAATGTGTTATTGGCAGCAACTGTGAAACCTACTTCAAGTTAAACTTTCGTTAAATATGATGACTCCAAATGCACTGTTTACCAGACCATATTAAAAGACAGAATTCAGACTCTCAGCAGTCATCAGTTTTATGACCCATGCCTTGTTGAAGGTAGCCCAGCTCAAGAAATTCCAGCACCATAGTCCAGGCAGTGGGTGTGATCTTAGGTCCAATGCATGACCCAAACCTAACTGACAGTATAGACCTGTGTCAAAGTTCCTTACAGGGTATCTTGGGATAGTATGCAATTAATAGAAAGAGATAGTCCAAGCAATTTTACAATATATGGACCTATCCTACCTAGAGAAATAGAATTAAATGGGATTTGTTATATCTGAAAGGCAAAAATTTGTGATAGTCTTGTTTTGTACTTGGAAGGAAAGTCTTCAAATAGAGTGTCAGGAAATACTGCATTCACTGGTTTTTGGAGAAAGCTTCTATATAGGAGAAAAAAAAAACAACCTGGCTTTTTTGCTCTCCCTTGCCAATGAACATCAAGCTGTTTTGATGTCTTCTGTTTATTATGTTTTTGCTCTGGGAATTTAAAACTGAAATTCACTTCAATATTATCTTATTTTTGAAATAAATTGTTTCATCCCCCTATCCACGAAGTAAAGCACACAGCACTGGATTAATTTAGATTAAGGGAAACAACAAAGAACAAAAAAAGACAAAGAGAAAAATTCAATGAGACAACACTGTTAGTGCTTTTTCTATAGAGGTGATAGCATTGTTTCCATGCAAAGTAGCCTGAGAACTCTATTTGGAAGGGAAGTTCTGAAATTTAAGGGTGTAATAGATAAGCAAATGAGTGTCATTTTACAACATTAACTGCACGTTTACATTTACCATTTTGTTCTTGTTGGCTTGAGTGACAGGGAGTGAACCATTTCACATTATCCATCTTTATATTTTCCTTTTCTCTTGAAAATAATGTAAGTGTACATACAGTAGGAGTGTGTAGATTTGCAAAATTTGTAAAGAAATACAGAGAAAAGGATGTTAACTTGTGTTGCATTCCAATGATACTGATAATGACTTTTTTTTCCCTTAAATCTGTCGCTGTCTCAATCTACTTGCCAACAGTTTAATGTATGACTTTCCTGTTGTAGTTCTACTTTTAAGTACAAGATCATTTTGAAGTATCTCCTGTCTTCCTTTAGTCATGGCAACATGGAAAATAACTGTTTCTATATGCCATTTGAGCTATATCTAAGTGATATCAAAGAAAGTGATAAAAGTTAACCTTAGAATCATATGGGAAACAGTTAAGCACACACTCTAGAGGTTATTTTTTTCCTTTTCTATAGGGTCTTTCACTAGGATATAGTTTTATTATGCTCCTGCAGTATTACTGCTACTCTCAACTGACATAAAATCTATACTCATAGGAACTTGGCAAACACTATCACAAAAGGCAAGCTCCAATGGCACAGGTATCTTAAAATGTGTGTACAAAATTATGACTTTACACAAAGGGCTTGCTGCAGCCTTCCAGAGGGCATTGATCTAGCATGCTGTTTTCAGTGTGATATTTTAGATGATTGAAATATTCATGTAAGCCATTATAAAGAGTCCCACAACTGGGAGTACCAGGCTTTTCTGATCACTGCCTTGAATTTATTTGTTTCTATTTCATATGAGACAATATATGCAGGGCAGGTATTTTTCCTGGCATAAGTTAATGCTTAAAAGAATCAAAATAGAGAGCATATACATAAAAAAAATACATTTTTTTACCGGCAGCATAATCCATATACTACAATGAAGAGGAAAATAGTCTGGTGTTAAAGCAGAAACTCTGAATAACTGACAAATAGTTACTTCACTCACAATAAAACTGGGTTTACTGTATTATGTGCTCTTGATTTCAGCTTTCACTGACAATTTTGAATCGCTAGCATAAAGCACTAATATTTGCACATATCTATGGCTTCTTGGTAAATTTTTAGTGAACTTAAAAAAAGACTGCATTTGTGCAATATATTGCAGACAGTGTGTGGAAGATGCACAAATAGGTGTCTGTTTTTTTTCAAAAGTGTCATCTTCTAATAATTCAGCTGTTTGCAAAGCTTCAGTGAAGGCCATTGCAATTCCTATTGTCATACTTTTGCTGTGTTTGCATATTGTGCTCTATATCTAAGTATTTTCAAGGGTATATATTCTGAAAGTATGAAAATCCTTTTGCAACCTTGTATCTCAAAGAAAAAAAAAAAAAAAACCAAAAAAGGTAAAAAGGAATGCTTAGTGTACTTTCCAGAAAAGTAAGGCATGCACCTAAGGAAGAAATGAAATGATCACATGCAGTAATTATGTATTTATTTATTTATTGTAACTATTTAGAAACCAGCTATCTTTTAACCCTAAGAGTCATAGACCCATATAAAGGCTTGGATTGGAAGGAATCTTAAAGATCTCCTAGTTCCATCCTCCTGACCTGGGCATGGACAGCTTCCACTGGATCAGATTGCTCAAAGCCCCATCCAATACTGCTATTCTTCCTTCTCCACCTCTGGAGGTGACAGGAGTTTGGCAAAGAATAATGAGCAGGAGTCAGTCTTGCATTTTCTGTTATCCAAGAGCTAAATTTCATTTCAGTCAGACAGAATTGGAAAGAAAAAGTTAAACTTAGAAAGTCCTGGTTGTGTCAACAGAAAATAAGTCCAAATGAGACTCAATACACTTGCAATGCAGCCATGAAGCAACTAATAGCACCTTATTTTCTAGGGATATTTTGAAAGAATTCTTTTTCTTCTTCTTATCCTTCTCTTCACATGTTTTTTGCAGCCAAGGCCTACAGTGTCCACCACTGAACTGAGGTCAGATTTTAACTGTATGTACAGTTTGAGCCTTCTTTCTTAAATGTTACAGCATCTAAACCATTCTTGACGCATGAATGCACTCCACACTGCATAAACTGGCATCAGCTATTAAGCAGCAACAACTATCATTATTTTTTTTTCTAGTATCATTTTTTTTCTTTTTTTAAATGTAAAGGAATCCAGTTTTTATCAGAGAAAAACCGCATATTCAAATTAGAATTTTAAAACTTTTTCAGTTACTGTAACTAAAAAATTACTATGACATATATCTTATCCCTATTGTTTTCAGTAAAAAAAATATAGATATCTCACTCCTACTTTAAGGAAAAATTTTGAAATGGGAATCTGAAATGAGTGGCGAACAGTTTAATGTTCACCGTAAGCTACTAAAAATAAACTTGTCGTGATCAAAATGTCATGTCCACTGAAAGCTTAATGCAATTCAATAGTATAATCTCCACATCAAGGTTATTGTAAAACTCAAAATTCTCTATGCACTGTATAGATCAAAAAGGTTTTTGTAACCAAGATGAGCAGTGTTTCCTTGTTGTTCTAGGAGTTTCTATGGCTTGTATTATGCAGCAGTTGAGATTAGATTAATTTAATGATTCCTTAAAGAACATGACTGACAAAAATATGATACAGTTTTCATGGTCCCATTGAAATTATCTGAAGTTTTCAGCTTTTCGTAAAACCAGCTGATAACAGAAGCATCTTCAATCTGTAATATCTGATAATATCTTATTGTCAAACAGCAAAATACTGTACAATAGTTTGTGAATATTCACATGCCATTGCTCAGAAAACGCATATTCCAAAGTACAGAAGTATGATTCAGGTTCATACGTCATGAGGATTTTCTGTAATTCTTCTGTGAATAACTGATGTCACTTATTTATTGCCTTTTTTAAAAAGGCTTTATGACTTTTTCAATTACATGTGTGGTCTCCAATCCTTAAATCTTATTACCACATTTATTGAAAAAAATCAAATCAAAACAAACAATTAGAAATAGAAGTAAACTGAGAAGTTACTGCTTTATCTGTAGATATCAGTTCCCCAAACAGTCGCCATTCAAAGTTGTATGATTTTCTTGGATCCAAATTCTACCAACTGGCCCCTTCAAGTCTAAAAACATATTTGGGAAAAAATTCCTTTTTGTGAAAGCTTCTTTTTCTTTTTTATAAAAAGCCTCTTTATAAAAGGCATCTGAGAGTATCTATAAACATGATTACCCAAGAGAGCCAGGTATTTTTAGTGTATATATAATGAAATATCCATCTCTCCTGCGTGAGTGTACCAAAATGTTCACTGATAATTGGGAAATCTGACCCACCCCCTACTTTAAGTGTTGTTTTTTTCTTTGGTACATGAGGAACCTGGGGGAAAAAATGATTGCCAAGGATTACACAGAATATTCTTTCATCGTCATACATTGCAGACGCAGGATGGAGGAAAAACACAGAAGAGATGAGATGAAAGGAGAATTGCAAAGAAAGACATACTTCTAAACTGAGCTCTGTGATCTCTTTGTCTTTTTCTCAAATGGGTGTCCTCTTCCCTGACTAGCTCAACATTACGTTAAGTAACAGCCGTGTGGCATTTTCTACATTAAGAATGCAGTGAAAGGCAAAGAAAGTGCTGTACTGTCCATTAAGATGAATCAGCTCATTAAATTAAAATCAGCTTCAATTTTCTTCTACAACTTGAAGCAAACCAAGCTTTTTGAGGGCTGTATATATATACACACACGTGTGTGCATGTCTATATGCATAAATACACACACACACACGCACACACATACACACACACAAATATAATGTTTCTGAAAAAAATCTATGAAGGTTAATGTCACAGTTTTTTATGATTACCTCTGCAGGTTTCTGTTTTCTTTGAATCCGACTAGGACAGAAATATCTTCAGACAGTAACCTCATTCATCACAGTTGACAAATATTACAGCAGTTTTGATGGGAACATTGAAGTCATAAAAAGAATGTCTTCAGGCACTCTCAATGCCTTCTGGGCTATTTTCACAAAAAAACCTCATCAGTATTAATGTAGCATTAAGTATCAATATCTTTACCAGATAGCAGCAATAAAAAATTGCCTCAAGGTTTGCCCCTACTCTTGCAGGTGCCTGCCTCCCTTACTTTGTCTGGTCACATAGAACAGAGGTGGATTTAGACTAGTCACCTTAGACACCAAGTGTGAAAGGGACCTCACCCTTCCAGGAGGAAGAGAAGGCTGTGGCCCAGTGGTGTGACTTTTCTCCCTTCCTTGTGACATCAGGAACATGTCACATGCAGCTGCTCATCCTCAGGTCCTACCCATTCCAGACAAAACACGGTAGTGATGGACACCATCACTCAGTTTCCTCAGCGTGCAATGTTCATACTCGTATGAGTCTGAAGCATCTCTTGTATAATTACTGTTTTGTCTGCCATTTTAGTAGCCTTTCTGCTATGGCTGGTGGGTTAGTTATGACTGTCAGTATTGCACAGAACGCCGACTTGATGGTGGTCTGCATTTTTTGTCTTTCATGACACAATCCTTCTACAACAGGGGCAGTCCATTGAAATCAAAGAGGGTATCAAAGAGAAAAGTACCTGGTGGCTAATGATGAGGAACTAAGGTCTCCCTGAGTCTGCCATGCCTTTTACTTCTCTGTGGTTTTATATTGATGCACATCAAGGTAGTGCCAAGGTATTCCAGATAAAATAAACTCTTGTAGAACAGTTCCCAGGACATTATTTCTATTACATCTATGCTGTAACCTATAAAAGACTGGAGTACAGTTACTAAGTTGATTATTAATACTGATAATTGTGAACAGACTACCAAGTTCCCTGTTGGTCTTGCTAACTTGCCCTCTGCAGACAGTATTTGGACATATTTCAAGGATTGCACTAACCAAAGACTGTTCCAAATAAGCAGACACCCATTTTTGGAGGGGAAGTTAGTTCTCTGGTGTATCAAGGAGTTGTTCCATTTCACAATTCCCTTCAGGACTAAAGAATGGACTGTTGTTCTTTTCCTTTGATCCATTTGGCCTCTGGAGTGACAGGTATTACTTTTTTAAATAAAGGAGGCAACACTCGAGCATAAGGCTCAGTGCCCACACTGTAAGTGGAAAATCTCTGTCACTATTCAAGAGCAATCCTCAGATGACCTCTCAGAGACTCCTGAGCTTTTCAGTCACCTCAGTTCCTGTCTGCGGCCATGCACAATGCACTATACCAAAGTTACTAGGTTACCTTTTCTTCTGAACCACAAAAGAGAGATCTCATTACTGAGCAATTGCATCATCCTCTTCAGTGCATAGTGGGATCTGAATTCAGTCTCCAGGCCTGCAAGGAGAAGGACCCAGGTCTGTCTAACAAATATCTTACTCTCACTTTTAATAAATTTAAAGTTCTTTGGTGGTTTGAGTTATCTCCATGATTTTTTTTTTATTTTTTTTTCACTGCAAAAATATACCTGTGTGTTAGTAAAAAGCTCCTGGCTCATGGTCACGAACAAAAAGTCTCTCTCTCGTTCTCTATCCAGGCACTGATGCATAAATCCAATTATCTTTCATTCAGTCCTTCACTTGACTTTTCCTCATCTCGTTTCTAAAGATCCAAGCTGTGCTAGTTTATTGTATATGCATCCAGCATCAGAACTAGTGAACATTTTACAAACTGCTGGAGCATCTAGGAATTTACTGTTGTGTAGGCCTCAAATGATTGACTAGTGTTAACAAAATATTTTTGAATTTCATTTTCTTAGAGAATATTTACAAAGGAAAAAAGCTGAAAAGGGAAAGTAGAAGGACCTCCAGTATTCACAAACCAACAAAAACATCTCAGATTTGGTTTTTTATTGTTTTTTTCCTTTTGTAAGTATGTATAGATAAAACGGGAAAAGAAGATATAAACTGAGGTCACACAATCCTTCAACTTGTAAATACAGAAGCACAGTGGGCATGATTTTTATTTTCTGTTAATTTGCTTAAAGGAAAGCTTGGAGCCTGATTTTTTAAGATACATTTTGTAGCAATGTGTCTTGCATCTATCACAAGGCAGTATCAGCTCTGTTTGCTTTATTGAATTTCATTTGAGCTTATTTTTTTTTTACAGATGAGATAATCTTGCTATCTCTTCTCCATAGATCTGGCAGTAATTTCTTTTTACTTAGTGAATAAAATTAGTGGTTTGATGAAATGAGTATTTCTTATTCTTGTAGTCTCAGCAGTGCTGTCTTTATATTTACAGGAATGGTAAATCTTCTTTCAGACCATTAGCAGTTGCATTAGCTTGTACTCAAATACAGTTGAAGCCAATCTCTCATCTTCATAACTTCAAGTCCGTTTTTTAACTGTTTGACAGGAAAATGTATATGCTATTTTTATAAAACATTGGGATAAGTTGCAAAATTGAGCAAGTAGAAATAAAGAGCTTAGAAAGCTCTACTAGCTGATTATTATGTATATGTGCTGTGGTGTCATATTCTGAAGTACAGTTTGATAATTCCTGTACTTTTATTCACTGATGGAAAATTCAAATATATTGTCATAGTTCCATTAATGGGAAGGAGCTAGGTTTATGACACTTAGGCACTAACAAAATTTTGATAAATAACAGAAGATGGCTGGAAGAAGTATGGATGAACACAAAAAAGTAATTCCTTTTTCAAGTCCATATTTTATTTTCACTGCATTAATTTCTCGTGGCTTTGGGTGTTGATGGTTTTTGTTTGGTTTGTGGTTTTTTGTTGGTTTTGTTTGGGGTTTTTTTGAGTAGGGAAAGATATTCAGAGACATGTGTTTAGGCAAATAATGCAAAGAAACTGCTTCAGAAGATCAGCAATTAGCTGTATTCAGAAGGAGGATAGCCCACAGTTCTGTACCACTGTTTCCTGTGCTGTATCAATTCTTCAATCAAATTAAAGAATCAAAGAAGGAGAGATGAAAGAAGGCTGTACAGCCACAAGCACTTTTCTGTGTTTAGCAATAATATTGAGAACTCCCTACACTTACTATGATTAGTAACATAATCCATAACTGGAAAAATTAAGTACTACTGACAGGGCACACCTCACGCAGGACCATCAGCACCAAGACAGGAAATATTGCTTCCTACAGAAAACAGTTCCTGTGGTTTGAAGCCATTTCCCTGAGTCACTACTGTTATGGGGGTGATGCTGACAAAAAGCCAGTCAGGGCTGGAAATCCTTAAGGGTGATGGCAGAAGTCATGATCATACCTGGTGCTACCATAGGGAAAGAGTAAAGAGTCTCTGTGTAGGATGAAATCTTGACACTGTAGCTCCGAAGCAGATTGTTTTCAAAACAAGCTTCATAGGCTCCAGGCCATGTGAGATTTTGATTAACAGTTATTCCTTCTTTCTCTTCTTTGGTAGGTTAGCTTTCAGACTCATTTTAGCAGCAGCTTCTCTTTTCCTAAAAAGTTAGTGGGTCACTCTCTACAAACATCTGGGAGCATGTGGCCATTATTACTGGAATACACCCCAGTGAAGGATTTAAAGTTCCTTCTCACTATAACGTTCCAAAGTAAGAATAATTTACCTTAGAAATAGACAGGCAGATGTAATAAGAGAAACCAGTGTTTCAAAAATGTGGCTGCTTTGGGGATTTTTAAAGCAAGCTACTTTTGCAAGTGGACATGCACACTCACAGAGAAAATTTCTCCAGAATAAAATTTATTATCAAAATATAGAAAGACAAAAGAAAAATCACAGAGATTCAGGTGTCCCCTCTGAACAAGCATTATTAAGATCCTGAATCCATGTATTTCCAGTAATGTATATGATTTTCTTTATCACTGTCAATGTAAGTTTCATTTCAATATAGATGAAAAATAACTTTCAAAACATCAAAAACTCCCACAAAATTGAAATCTGGTTTTCTTGCTATGTCTATTCACAACAGTGTTTGTTTTTTGATCACTTCTAAGGTCTTTTTTCAATTAATTCAAAACATGTAACTGAACTAATCCCCCATAAAATATTGAAATTGCATTTTACTTGCCAAAAAGGCGTTTCCTTATCCTCATAGATTATTTTCAATGAATATTTATCACTTTCTCTAGAGTCACTAAATTCCCCATGCATCATTTTCATGCCATGCTTTATCTCAGAGAAGATGTAAAGTCTCAAGTTTTTCATTCAGTAGATAAGAAATAGATTTGTTTTCCCAACTGCCGACCAATATAGCACCCCTTTCTTCTGTCCTGAATCTCTGTAGGTACAATTAGTTCCCTGAGGTGTACACAAGGTGTGAAAAATTGAGTGAGTCCAACACGTCTAAATAAAACTTTTAAGAGCACCTGCTGTATTCCCCTTAGAGAAACTGCTCTGTTTCTCGATGTTCCTCGTTGAAGGCATAAAAAATTAAAATCTTTTGAAGGTATGAAGATCTGCTGAAGTGGTTTGACTATTATTACCTGTTTCTGCCTCTTTTTGCCTACCTGTTACTAATGTCCATTATCTAATGAGCTCACTGTAATTTAGCTGTAGGAAGTAGAGAGGCTGCAGAACAATCTTGTTTGAGAATAAAATTATTTGTGTAGGCACAACCCATGAATCCATGTTTGTACAATATCAGACTTAATAAGTTTTGTGGAACTGAATTCTAGGTTTCTTGCTTGAAAAGAAAAATCTGTTGAAGTGATGCAAAAGCAAAGCTGATATTCCATTAACTTTTACTCCTTGATGACTTTTCTGGAGCCAGAATTTCACCTTACAGCTTATTACATCTTTTACCCGATCTACAAATTGCTGGGTGCTTCAGGCATAGAGTAGTAGATGACCAAGCATTTCAATGGACTAAGGGTTGATAGATATGCAGGAAAAAGTCTCCAATTCCATGTTTGCAGTTGACTGTGGACCCTGAAGTTTGTATTCATACATTTAATTAACTTCACAATACTGAAGTTGTCATTTTCATTTGTAATTACACTGTCCTTTCTCACATACAACTTATTTATGAACCAAAAATAAAGATAAAATATAATTTTTTTTCATTTTTATTTTTTAATTGTTCTAACCTATGGTTTCTGGGCATACGCTCTTGAATAGGAAGACAGGATTTAAGACTATTTTTTTTTTAAATAGGCTATATCATTAAAACGTAATAAGAAAACAGAGTGAATACTCCTTATAGACACAGTATTTTGGAGAAGTTCAGATCATCCAGGCTTTAAGATGATCATTTTAAACCAATATTTCTTAATCACTGAAATAACAGCATGTAAATGTCAAGTATAATAAGTATATGGAGATAATGAGAGTATGGATAAGATAGTTTCTTATCCCCCTTTTGTATCAAAGATACTTCTTCTGTCAATGAAATTGATCCATATGTGTTTCTTTCTGCTGCACAATCTTAGATTGTCCCAGTGCTTCACATTGCCACTGACCATTGACTGCTTTCTTTTAAAATTATTCTGATATATATAATGAAAACCCAAGTTTTTCTATGGATGCTGAAACCTACCACTTCTGTTATATCTATGAATTTAAAAACTAATTGCACATAGGACTTTAATCTGTAAGAATTTTTACAATTTTTGGGGGCTGTTGGGTATCTTTGTGCCAGTCTTGGCAAAAACTTGAGACAAAAGCTTTATTTTCAAGTAACTCATTTCATGTAATCCTATATGTGAAATATCCAGCGAAGGTAGCTTGCTTAATATTGGCAATCTATAATTAAACACTTGGTCTTTCTATGTGTGTGTATTTTATTTATGGTCAGTGAAGAATCAGACATCTCCAATACTGAATCACCCTCAGTGTCTCAGGCACATATTTTAGAATGAAACTAATTGCTCTCTATAGTCCGTGGCCTTAATGGCGTTCAGATGCATAACTTCCAAATAAATCGATGAGAAGTGGGCACTTAGATATCTTTCAGGATCTAGATCTTCAAAGCCTTTGACCCTAAGAAGCTGGTAAGAACAAAACATCTTATTTTGGTCCTTTGAGAACATAATCACATATCATGACAATAAAGCATGCAGAACCCTAAACAATAACTGAATTAGCTGAAATGCAACATTTGTATAAACATACACACAGAGTTTTTGTAGCCTAGTTTTTGTTTCCTTCATGTGTGCAATCCTAAAAGAATTAACAAGCCTGAATATCTATATGTTTTTAGAGATATAATAGCCTATTAAACTATGTACAAAAAATCACTCCTTATTACACTTTTTGAAAGCTTTTGAAGGAGAAATTTTTACACTGAAATATTTAGAGTGTAGAAAGCTTGCCATACATCACATACAAAAATTTCAAAAAGTAACTTACAACAAATACTGGGAGAATTACTTGAGTATCTTTTAAGATGTGGGAAAGTATATGTTAGCCTCATGCATATACATGCATACAAACTCATTTTTTGAGTACACTTGAGTGTAGAGTCCTTTCAAAGGATTCATTGGAGCAAACACATATGCAGACCATGTTTGGTCATCTGCTAAAGCAAACCTTATGTAACAATTGGTTTTGTAGGGACAATTCAGAGTCTGTAAAGGAAAGATAAACTGAATGGGCCAAGTCTTCATCTAAAGAGCAAAGGGCTAATTTTTTTGATATTAAATTAGAGGCTTCATTTACCACAGCTCTATCATTCTTGACAAAATTAGATATGAATTAAGGAAAACATCTCTAGGGCATGCAGATGTAAATTAACTCAGGCTAAGAACTACGGTACTCATGAAATAAATAAGACAAGAACAATGCAAAAACCAGTATAATTTGTGTCTGACTACTTCATCTTCTTCTGTCATAATATATACCTTGTACATAAGGCTTGTAGGCAATGCTTGTATGCTAGTAGGCATAATCACCACAAACACATGTAACTTTTCGGGTTCTTCCGGCCTAAGTCTGATGTATATGGTTAGTAAACACTTCTAGAAGAAAGAATTAAGTAAATGCTGGTTACAGTGTTTTTTATTTTCTTTGTAAGCTTTTTATTATCTTCTTCTAAAACTTCTAGGGCTCATATTCATGTCAGCAGAAGTTCTGAATGCAAAACAAAGCAGAAGAATAAGCCTCAAATTGAATACATGAATTGCCTGAAAATGCTGAAATATTTTAAAACTATTCTTGCAAAAGAGCCTGAATTAAATTTGGCCACAGCCTCTTATCTTTAGGCATCTTTTTCAGCAGGAGAAAAAATATCTAGATATCAAAATCACCACACATTAAGGACATCAAATATTAATTGAAAAATACATTACACATTCATGAAATAACAAAAAATTATAAGATTACTTTTGTGACTGGTATTGCAAACATTTTCTTATCCATATGTTCATAGTTATGGCAATATCTATACATATGTATTTCCTTGCCTCTGTAATACAGGAGAAATGTGGAAGCAAATAGTCGTCTAAATCTGCCTTTGTGGTATGCCATGGAAATGGAAGAATGACTAATTGTTTAAACTTCCTTTCAAGAAGGCACTATTAAAAAAAAATCGATAAAAAGAAGAACCTTGTCTTTTTCTAAAAAATGTGATTTGTAGTTTCTCTAACACTGGTAAAAGCTGTAAACCTGCTGTTCATCCTGAGGATTTTACCTGTAACACCAACACTTTTGTGTCAGAAGATTTCTCTGGGACAGGGGATTTAATTTCAGGAGTTAAAACTAGCAATTTAGTATGTGCCTAATTTTGCTGGTGCTTGGGAACAACTAAACACAGGCATGGATTACTGAACACACTCATTGTACATAATAACTGTGCCTGCCTATGCCATGGCAGTCAGAACATTCTCTGGCATATGAGCCATGTTTGTGGCTGGCAGCCTGCTCAGGCTTTTACTACACTCTCAACTGAGCACCAGTTTTGGATTCAGTTTCTTGCTTTTAGTTCAGGCCTGTTTGAGAACAGCTCTTTCTTTTAAGCAAGTTTTTGTGCATACTCGAGTAGTGGTGACTACAGGAGGGGGCAACACTTAAACACAGAACCCCACAGCCAGCATACAAAGAAAGAATACTTGCTTTAAACATTAGTAGTCCTGATAGACCAGAAGGGGCTTCTCAGATCCTGGATTACAGCTAGTTGATGGAAAGAAAGCCTTAGGACAGAAATTCTACAGGACAGAAAATCTGGTTGCTATATAACTTGATTGAACTATGAGAGACCAATGCAGAGTCCCTGTTTTAATCCAGGTTGAACACAAATGGAGTGTGAAGTTGTATCCCACTAAAGTGTCTGATTATTTAGCTATTTACTATTATGTCATAGATTTTTTTTTTCATTAATATACTCTCTGAATTTTCTGGGAAACTCAGTTCATGTTTTCCTGATGAGCACAGCACTGAGTTACAGCCTTCAAAAATATTTTCTGGGTGCAGTACAGCTCCTTCAATTTCACTTGGAATAGGTTTTAGACAGATCCTTTTCATATAGGTATTAAACCTGCTGAAGAGCCCACAGAGCTGCATGAGGGTGCTGTCTGCAGATAGTGAAATATAAAGCTGGATGTTATCTTCACAGAGCTGAAATGGGTCCATGTTAATTTTATAATCTTCCCAATTTTAATATACACAGGACTCTACAGGTAAGTAAGATCAATGTGAAGGACTAATTGCCTGATGGGTCCTTTGAGATTAGTTTGAAGAGAGATGGCAGTATTTATTCAAATCTTTCCATTCTGAAAACATATTTAACTGTATCCTTTTATTAAGTATCTATATTTGAGGCTCTCTCTATACATGTAGTCTCAGATTTGGTACACCTAGAGAGTTCTCTGTTGATGTAAAAAATTATATCATTGTCAGAAATATAAAGAAGTGAATCTGTCTCCAGACTCTATGCCCAGGATTTCAAATGCATGAAAAATATCAAAGCAGAGTAGTGTAGACATTTGTCCATTGACAACAGAACAAAGAAAGAGTGTTCATAAATCAAACAATTTTCACATCAAAGATAAAATTCCTGTATTCAGACAGTTTAATGCGATTGTTCCTATCCATTCACAGGGTCAGGCTTATTTTGGTCTACTCTTCTGTATTGATGTAAAATGTGAACATTTTCCCCTATGGTGTTATAAAACACTCATTTTTCCTCTCCCATTAGGAACTTCAGCAGACACTAATTAACCCTCTGGAGAAAATGTTTATAAAAATAACAAGGAATTATTAGCAATGAAGCAGATTTTTTTTTTTCTCCCAACAAAATGTCAAACTGAGAGAGAGAATATATTATTGTTAAATTCTGGAGTTAACTCACTGCTTGAAAATTTAAATGAGCTGAGACACATGACTAGAAAGTTTTCTGAAAGAGTGTGTGTGGGTCTTCCCAGATGGGAATCTCTCACTTCTGCCTGGCAATGTGAGTCCATTAGAGAACATTTTCAGAAATGCAAATATTTGCTAAGAAATGTTGATCTTTGTTGTTTATGAACAGCAATATGATTCCTAGAAAGGACAAGCCTTTTCCCCTTTTATTCCTGAAAATATAGCTAGAGATGGAACAATCTTACTAGGGATACTTTTTTAGCACAGGCAACTTTACCTGTACAGAGGCGCTATCCTAGCAATAGCTCTGACTCAGTGCAGTTTTATGATGACTTAGGGATTTGTTGGAAAATCCTTGCCCTGCTTTTTCTGTCAAGAAGAAATTCATGTATCTTGATTATTCTCCTTAATATCTTCTTTTTCCTCACCTAATAATTTCTTTGTATATAAATTACTTACAACACTTTTATAAATAAGATTCTTTTCTACATAAAGTTTCGAATGAAGGCTTTAATAAAAGTTTTCCCGTTCTATAAGATGCCAGATATTTAGACTATAAAGATTATTTTTTTCTGCTACAGTTAAAATGAATGGATAAGTTTTTAAATTTCCCTTTGTTAGTTCTCAATTTACTGATCTCTACTTATAGTACTTCTTTTTTTGCTGTTGCAATCTTCTTACAAGAAAAAAAGAAACAATGGAATAATATATTTCCAAAAAAGAGTAAAAATTAGAAGGCATAGTTTTTGAAAATTGTATGAATTAAATACCTCTTAGCATTTCAGTCCATCACAGGTGATGTGTTCTTTACCCAAAGTGTTTTCCTAAGACTGTGTGGAAAAACACTGGCCAAAATGAAGAAAAAGCTTTGTTTCAAATACTTTTTGTAAATGCAATCAGACACATTCATGGAAAATTGTGAGAAAAACAAAAAATACACACATTTATGTCTGATGAGCTCTCTTGCTCTTCTTGTTTAAATGGAACTTTATTTCTCATACAACGTACTGAGACCAGAGGGCTTAGGAAAGGAACTCTCTTGATTCTATTCTGTCCTACATCCAGTGGGAGGGTAACATGCAGAGCCCTAACTCCCTCACTCCTAAATGCTAGGTCAGTTTAGTTGAATTGCAATTAAAAAAATATTGTGCTGCTGCTGCTGACTGATGAAAATCACTTGTTAGTTCCGTCCTGCCAAAAAGAAACGTGATGGAGGTATCAACTCTTGGAGCCATATATGTATATACTTAAACATTATGTTTTATAGGGCATACACTGTCAATGCAGACAAAAAGGCATAAAGACACTTGATGCAATTGTAAAATACATATATCAGCTCAGGCCTTTTGCTCCAGGAATGTATGTATATATATATATATATGTATATATAATCCCCACCTAGGAAACATTGCATATCCCACCTGATTCCCAACATGTACATTTGGAACACTAGAATACAAAGGAGTTAATGCTAGACCAAGACTAAATTATTAGGAATTAATGTAATTCTAGAAAAGCTTATTTCTCCATGTGAAATAACAAAGAGAACAAAAATAAGACTTAGAAAGGTGCATTTCACGTGTGCACTTGTGGTATGAATCTCAAATTCTAAGGATAGCAATCTCACCTCTAACTTCCAGGTAGCTCCCTGTTTATGAAGAAACAGTAGATTTCAAAGAATGTAAAAGTCATAGGAACCACATTTGTGTAATAGAAACCATTTTACTATTATTTTTCTGGTTTGAGCTCGTAAGTTGTATTTGACTAAATCATATCTACAAGAATACTTAAACAAGAAATAAAGGCAACATGGTATGAAGAGTTCATGACTTAGCACCTACCCTTACAGCTAAATGAGTGACTAATTTTCTTCAGTTCCTTGGGTTAAATAGATAACAAGTTGCTCTCTGTTCACCAGATTTTCTATGTTAAGATTAAGAGCCCTTTGGAATACGCCACCCATTATAAAAACTCCAAGAAAGAGGGAATTACTGTTTAAGACAGATAAAGTTAGCACTCACTCTGTCACAAACTGGCAAGATGTCATACCTGAAGCAACCACAAAAAAAACCCAAAAAAAAATGAGGACCTCTGCAGAGTGATATACTCCAGCAAGTTTATCAGGATTTCTTTCTAGTTTGCACCTTTCTAATATGCATCTCAGGGCCATACATAATTTAAAGCAATGTTTTCCCTTTCTATGAGATATTGTCAGGTAACAGTAGTGTAGAATCAGCCACTGAAGATATTTGAACAAAAATCAGTGTTCTTTTAGTGACAAACTGATTTTTCTCCAGATTGAAAATTGTATGTTCCACTATATAAAACCCTTTATTTCTAAAATTACCCTTGTAAATACAGTTTTATAATGGCGGAAAAAAATATATGTACACTACTTGTAATCTATACCTGCAGAAACGATGTTTTAGATTTTTTTCCCTAGAGATACAAAAAAATATATAATTTTTAATTAGCGTAAGAAGGGAATCAATTAAAAAGCAAGTAATGGAAAAAAAATACAATAATAACTACAGAGTAAAATTTGGATTTCCTTTTAATTGAGTAAAGTGTCATGAAGTTTTTCTTTAACTATTCATATGAAATAGAGTTGATTTTTTCCTCCTTTGAAGGGTTTTCTTCAGTTGGACCACTTGGAATATTGTTCCAGTCAGTGTCACATAAAACCCAGCAATTTGATATGATCCCATTATGTGGTATTGGTCACTGTTCTTCTTTTTTTTTCAAATCATAAAATGTTTTATTGCCACTGTTATTTCAGTCAATATATTTTAGGTTAAATTTTAAAAAAGTAATCAATATACTGATAAGCTTTAATAATTGGAGAATGTCCTTGCTGACTGAAGGCTTCTTAAAGAATGTTCAGTTGAACCTGAAGAATGTGTTAAGAATAAAGATGAAAATGAAAATGTAGTCATAATGTGTTACCATGCTTTAACAAGAATAAGGAATTACTGGACTCTGATATGATCTCAATAACTTTAGTTCTATTTTATTTTAATTAGTTGACTGCAGGAAGCTTATTCCTGAATAACTTTGAAATCAAAGGCTATAAATTGAGTTGGTTGCAAGATATGAATTATGAATTATTGAAGTTTTTTTTTCTACAGAGATGAATTTGCCAAACATACTAAAAACTATTTATTTGTATGCAGTATACCTGAAGCATTTCACACAGTAATTTTTCAATCAGAAATAAGATTCCAATTTAAAGAAAATTTTTAGCAATGGGCACTGGTAAAGTATAATAAACATGCTTGATTTTTCTCTGTTTTTGCAAAATGACTGTTTCACCTGTTGTTTATTTGGTGATTTCCCACAAACTGATAGAATGAGAGTAAGAAGTTATTTAATAAAGCAGTATAAAAAAGCTAAGCATTTCATAGAAGACCTCTAGATCGAACATGGACGAAATAGGCTATAGTGATAACTTGGGCAGCAGCAACTCCCTGCAGGAGGGGTGGGGGTGGAGGGCACACACAGGTAACTTGTGGAGGCTATATTGACTGAAATAACAGTGTCAATAAAACATTTTGTGATTTAAAAAAGAAGAAATATTCTTTTTTAGCCCTGAATGCAAAATCTAATGTAGATTGGCATTGTAGAACAAAATTAATAGACCCTGGTACATTATATACAACTGAATTCTCTGGTTTGGATACCAGTATCTTCATAAAGACTGAAGGGAATTCAATGAGAGAGGAAGGATTAAGTGAAAGTAGGTATTGACTATCTAGAGTACAAATTCAGGTGACCATCAGAGGTGGGCTTTGGGTGGGGAGTGGGAGATAAAGGTATATTAAGTAGCTCAACTTTTTTCTTTCCCCTCACTTCATGTGGTTTCAGAGTTTATCCTTCCATTATTAATATGATTTTATATGAGTAACTAAGTTCATCAGAAGCTAGTTTGTAAATTCATTATTCATTGTTATTAAAAAGATACACACCTTTGGATAACGGATCACAATGCAGTTCCTTCAAATACTATGGTAAGTATGATATGGCAACTTCACTCTACAAAGTATGAGAACGCAACAGAAAACTGAAAGCAGTTCTCTTCCCCCCCTTTTCTCTCTCAAATAAAGTGTACAATATTAGTCTTTGACAATCCTGTATCATTCAAACCTAGATGGGTAGTTCTTCATTCCTTACTTCCATTTCTTTTCCCAGACATTAATTAGTCCATCTTTCCCTAGTCTATTGATGAAAATCCTGACCTTCTTAAGCTTCTTAAATGTAACCCAGAAAAATAGGAGTTCATTATCATTCTTCTCTGCCCTTCTCAGTGCCTTGATTCTCTGCTACATTTGGCCATATACTGTGATCTTCTTTTCCTATCAAATCTTTAATTTTGACATAATCCTTAGTTTTATACTGTCCTGGTTTCAGCTGGAATAGAGTTTATTTTCTTTCTAGTAGCTGATATAGTGATGTGGTTTGGATTTAGGAAGAGAATAATGTTGATAATGCACTGATATTTGTTGTGGCTAAGTAGTGTTTATAATAAGTGAAAGACTTTTCAGTTTCTCATGCCCTGCCAGTGAGCAGGCTGGGAATTTGCAAGAAGCTGGGAGGGAATCGAACTGGGACATCTGATCCAAGCTGGCCAAAGGGATGTTGTCACGTTCAGTATATAAAAGTGGAGAAAAGTTGGCCAGGGGTCGATGTTCAGGAGCTGGTTGGTTATCAGTGAGTGAGTGGCAAGCAATTGCATCGTGCATCACTTGTTTTCTATATTCTAATCTGATTATTTTTATAATTATATATTACTATATTCACTATTAATATAATAATTATTAGTAATACTACTGTTATGATTATTATTATTATCATAATCTTTCTTTTCTGTCCATCAGACTTTATTTAACTCACGTGTTTTCTTACTTTTGCTCTTCCATTTATCTCCTCCATTCCACTGGCAGCAGAGGAAAGACTGAGCAGCTGTGCGTGGCTGAGTGGCCAGCTGAGGTTAAATCACAGTGTATGACAGCAAAGATATTTTCAAAAAAGAATTTTCTTTCTGTAAAACGTCTTAGATTCAAGATCAGACCACTTGATTTGACTGGATTCAGTTTAACCACTTGACCACTCCCTTTAATCTTCCACTTGGTATATTATAGCTTCCATTTCTTATTTCTTTCAGTATTCACTTTTGACTTTTATAGCTGTTCCAAAGTTCTGTTATCTTTTGTATGTTCTCATTTCACTGGGTAAAACATTCACATTTCTTGTATTTTCGAAGCTATATATACCCTGGCCTATCTTAGCCGAATGATTTATTTTATGTTGCCTGGTTTTGATGCTCTACTGTTTTCCTTTCCAAAAATTTGAAATCTCCTTACCATTTTTCTAAACAGCTATATATACTTTTACTTACAGCATCAAGTTCTGTCAAAACTCAGCATTGCTGTAAATTAAACAAATCCCAAAGGGAGAAAAAGTAGAGTCTAATTAATAGAATAATCATGTTATATGCTACTTCATTTCATTGAGGCCACACACCATTTTGAATACGTTGCTTTCTTTTTACCTAATTAGATATACATTATTCATTTTTTTAAACTTTCTTTAAAACTAAATCATGCCTTCTTTAGAGCAAAAGATAGAAATAATAGCTTCCTCACTGTAATGCATAAGTTTTAGTAGATGATACAAAACTCATTCAAAGATAGAAAATTAGACTATTTAATGTGTTCTGAAGATATGACATGAAGTAGATTTGGCTGCTAACAAAAAGATCTAAGTTATTATTTAATGATCGCTTTTTTTTAAACTTTCTGTATATTTGTATCTAATTGAGTGAGTAAATTGACAGGAACTAGAAAGAAAAATATATAATACTAAAAAATTCAGATGAAAAATGACTGAATGAAGGAAGAAGGATTAAATACTCTTTTTTTTTTTTTTTTTATTCCATCAACGGTTATTAAAACAGTGGGATTTTGTACTAAGGAAGTCCCAAAAGGACTTGGGTTAAGACATTTTTTTTTTTTTCGTGAGTGGCTCTACGAGTGACTCAAAAAAACCCAAAAAAACCCAGGGAGCAAGATTTCCCAGTGTATTGCTTCTTGAGGAACAACCTTGCATCTGACTGAGAAAGGAAAATTACTGGCAATTTTCTGAGCGAACCACAGAATCAGAGATTCATAGAATGGTTTGGATTGGAAGAAATCTTAAAGATCATCTACCTTCAAGCCCACTGCCATGGGCAGGGATCCCTTCCACCAGACCAGGTTGCACAAAGCCCCGTCCAACGCAGCCTTGAACACTGCCAGGGATGAGGCATCCATAGCATCTCTGTTATGGAGACCTGTTCCAGTGTCTCACAACTCTGACTGTAAAGAATCTCTTCCTATTATCTACCACCCTCTTGCAGTTTACAGCTATCACCCTTTGTCTTATCTCTCTCTGCCCTTGTAAAAAGTCCCTCTCCAGCTTTATTGTAGCCCCATCAGGTTCTGAAAGGTGCTCTAAGGTCTCCTCGGAGCCTTCTCTTCTCCAGGCTGAACAGCTCCAACTCTCAACCTGTCATCATAGGAGAGGTGCTCCAGCCCACTGATCTCCTTCATGGCCCTCCTCTGGACTCAATCCAACAGGACAATGCCCTCTCTGTGCTGGGGACCCCAGAGCTGGATGCAGCACTGCAGGTGGAGTCTCACCGGAGCAGAGTAGAGAGTAAGAATCACCTTCGTTGACCTGCTGATTCAGAACCAAGCTCTACCTTCTCATAATGTTCTTACATAATAGGAACATAATATGGCTGTGCTTTGTGCTCCTTTCATATCTCAGGAACAAAACTGGCATCATTCTGTGCCCATGTAGACACTGATCCTTGTAAAGTTCTTCTCATAAACAGAGTGCTGAAGGCATTCATGATGGAGTCCATAGACCAGGCAGGTATATCTCATAAATAGATATATTTCTCACAATATCCAAGAGTTCAAAGAAACTTGAAAAATACTGGCAGACACAAAATACTTGCTCATAAAGGTATGTTCCTACTGGAGAGTGTCAATCTCTCTTTTTTTTTTTTTTCTTTTTTTTTTTTTTGTAAAAGGTATCACTTTGCAGGATGAAATAAGTAATGAGACCCATTTTCTTTGTTTTGTTTTGGGTTTTTTTCCTTTTGTTTAGTTTTGATTTTTTTTCTTTTGTTTAGTTTTGGGTTTGTTTTCATTTTTGCTAGCATTCTAACATCATTCTGAATAAAAGAGTTCAAGAAATTTCCAAACACTTTTAGTTTTCTTCCTGTTCCTGCTCAGTTTAGATTTTTGGTCACACACCTTCGCAAAATATGTTTTTTTGTTGTCATATTTCCAAAAGTGGAAAAAGTATTGTGCAGTAATATTACATTTTTTATCATCTTAGCAGCACTGGAAGTTATATAAAAATATTATGTTGTAGAGGTTTGAAGAATAAATGAATAGGCTTTACTAAGTACATTTATTCATTATGATTTCTGCCATCTGTAAGAGTCAATTTACATCCCCTGGTAGCTTCTCAGTTATTAAGCCATCTCTGGAGCCCAAAGTTCTGATCATAGCAATTTCAATATGGTCAGTCCTATTTGATCCTATAATTTTGCTCAGGAACTGAATAACAAATCCACAACCACATTTGAAATCTTCTGGAACAGCAATAAAGTTGCAAATACAGACAAACTCAAAAAAGAAAAGAACATGCTACTTAATATTGTAGGATTGCTACCCACACAATCTCAGTCACTTATCTTTGGAAGAAAGTGAGTATAAGGAGAATGTGGAAAATCAAACTAAACCAATCAAAAGTGCCTTTTCTTATATGTGAAGTTCTGGATCAGGAATAGCCAGGGACTGATACAGTATGCTGAAAAGGTGATCCAATAGGAATGTTTATATGCTAGCTGAGAAGGTTATAGATCAGAAGTGGGAGAAAACAAAAAATCATTTTTCATGGTTTTTTACAGTATTGTGAGAAATCTGTGTGAAGAAATGTCAATGGTGAGATCAAAAGAGAAAGTCAAATGTCACAGGTCACATGGCAGACAGAGGTTTTCTTTGATAAAATATAGTCTACAAAAAGGAAATGTGTTAAGAAGATATAACTGGAAGCTGAGGAGGAGAGCTGCAGAAATTAATATTCAAGGATGAAAAAAATTAGATACATATATTAAACAAGTTGACTCTTCTGATTATTTTTTCTACAAATCCTATTGACTCTACTGAAAAATCCTGAATCAGTAATGATTGAGTGCTTGGCATTTTCAAAACCATTTTTTGAAATACATCACTACAGAGCTGTGTAATGGGCACAATTGCATTGGTGTTTTACCTACTAAAAGGTCAGCACTTCTTTTTCAAGCTTCTAATCTATTTTATGTCATTTTCAATTGGTGGTGTGGGCTGATTGCTTAAAGTTGTCCAGTTCCATGATAGTGTTACTACTGTACAGTGCTTCTGTCAGCATAGAAGTTGGAAGTAGTTGGGAATCTTGTCTTCTTTAGTAGTCCTGAAGGGATAAGTTGATTTAATTTGATAATTGTGGCCAAAGACAAAAAAGTATTTAATCCATTACAAATTCAAGTTGGAAGACTAAGAATTAATATCAGAAAAACAACTCTTGAATATAGAGAAAAAGAGGACTTAGAAAGGTGTGCATGCCTGGAGGGCAATGATCCTATTGTCATCACAGGGAAATGGTGGGATGATCCCTATGACTGGAATAGAAGGAAACTGTCTCTACAGCAAGGACAGGCAGGGAAGACAAGGAGGGGGTGTTGTCCTCTATGTCAGCGGCCACCTGGAGTGCATGGACCTCTTCCTGAGGATGGAAGAGAAGTTGACAGGGGGCTTATGGGCCAGGATTAAAGGGAGCGCAGGGACAGGTGACATTATAGTGATGGTCTGCTACAGCCCACACTAGCAGGAAGATTGAGTGGATGAAGTCCTCTATAAACAGATAGGAGTGGTCTCACATTCATAAACCTTGGTCCTCATGGGAAACATCAACCACCTCGAATATCTGTTGAAGGGACAACACAGCCAGGCATAAGCAATCCAGAAGGTTCCTAGAATGTGTTGATGATAACTTTCCTACCGTAGTGATAGAGAAGACAATAAGGAGAGGTGCCATGCTGGACTTTATTCTAACAAACAAGGAGGGGCTGGTGTGAAGCTCAAGGGAAGCCTTGTCTGCAGTGAGCATGATGTGGTGTTGAAGATCCTTAGGGTAGCAAGCAGGGCATGCAGCAAGCTCACTACTCTGGACTTCGGAAGAGCATAGTTGTCCTCTTCAGAGATCTCCTTCACAGAGTACCATGGTGTAGAACCCTGAAGGAAAGAAGGGCCAAAGGAAGCTAATAATCCAAGGATCACCTCCACCATCATATTTGAGAAGTCATGGCAGTCCAGTGTGAAGTTCCCACTGACTGGAAAAGGGGAATATATATTATATATATATATTATATAATGCCCATTTTTAAAAGTGGAGAAAAATAAAGATACAAGAAACTGCAGGACAGTCAGTCTCATCTCTGTGCCTGGCAAGGTCATGGAGCAGATCCTCCTGGAAGCTATGCTAAGGTATATGAAATATAAGACGTTGACTACAATTTTATGAAATAATCTCTACCGCAATGCAGTAAGAAAGATCAGGCTTAGAAATCTTCAAATCGTGTTTCTATTTGTTTATTCTGAATAATAAAGATGGCACAAAGGGAACTAAGGAGATGATAACACAAGCAGGTTATGAATGAGAGAGCTGCTCTAAATCTGTAATTGAATTGTATATCAAATTTTCTGTTTATGTATTTCACTCATTCATTATCCCAGACTAAGAGATTATACAATTTATTTAAATAACTGTCGGTTCTGTTGAACCAACTGCAGTAAGGATCTACCAAAAGAATGTATTTGCATGAAATATTAATTGGATGGCTGTAAAGGCATAAAGAGACACAGCTTTTAAATAGTGAATATGCAGGATGATAGTGTAAAAGCAGAATTTGTTTTCAAGGACATAACCCACATTTACAAAAGTTTTGTATTATAAATGAGTGATCAGAATTACAAGGCAGATAAATGGAGGAGAAAGAAATAAAGATGAGACCAAGTTAAACGACTTTAGGATTTGTGGGTTCATAATGTTGACTACGAAAGGAATATAAATAGTTCAATTCTACTGATTACATTAATTTTCAAAGCTAAATTCTTATTCATGTCCAATTTTGAATATCTACAAATGTCATTGCAGTTGTATGACCTTTCCATGGTCACCCTGTAGTAAAGTATCTACTGAAAATCTAAGAAATCTAAGGTTAGACACAATGATCTCGGAGGTCTTTTCCAAAATTATTGATTCTATGCTTCCATGATATATGTGAATATAAACCAGAAGAATCTAATTGTATCATTTTCTTACTCTCCAGTAAGTACCTCCAATGACCCAACAAACTATATATTAATTAAACTAATTTCTTCATTCATTACCAGTCATTTCTTTTCTACTAAAATTAACCTTTCTTCAGCAAATGTGATTGTATTGCTCTAGCACAGTGCAGAAAGTAGCCCAGTACTGTTTTAAGAATATCTTTCTAAAATATCCCTTGAATGTACTGTGTCATCATAGACAATTACTGCCTCTCTATTCTTATTAAGAAAATGGTCTGCTGAGACTTTCCTGCTTTGTGAAGACACTTTGATCTTTGATTTTCAGGAAAGCCTATTATACACAGATCTGGAACTGAGCTTCTTTCATTGTCCCTTGTTCTTTTTATTGGTACTGTCCTTGAGGATTTTATAAGCATCTCTAATATCTTGTATAGGTTGGACATTTCTATATGCTTACTGATTTTTTTATTGTAAGCACAATATCCAGGTTTATAATGTATTTTCTCATAAGCATCAATAATATTTACATAAATATTTAAATTTCTTTCAGGAAAACAAGTCTGGAAATAATTAAAGATTGTTGCAATACTACAAATAGTTTCCCCTAAAAAGACAGCCTCTAAAACAAAACCTAACATAGAAGATGGGTGGAAGTAGGGCTATATCTGTACTGTCAATCTCTGCTGCTTTGGATAAGATCACCAGAAATGACTCAAATGTAGCACAGAAGATATTGATATTGACTTACAAGTGTAAAGAATTATTTGTGAGTCCATATCTGATGGCATATGTCAACTTTAAAGGCAAAGAAAAAGGAAATAAAACAACGGGAAGGAAACAGGGGAAAAAAAAAGAAAAATTAAGGATGTAGAGTACTCTCTCCAGCAGCTAGGTGGGAAAAGTGAATGTATTTCTGCAGTGTGTTCTTCTGGACATCTTCTCTAGTGAAGCAGGTCATTCCCTGAATACTTCTTCACAATAACCACCAGGACATTTTCAGTTGCCTTACGGGTTACTCATGCTCATTATATGAGTATTGCTGCCTGAAGCATATTTTGATCAACTGCGGATGATGCACGTGGTAACTGACTATTCCTTTACTAATGCATATTTCAGGTAATGCTTAGTGGTTATTTAAATGGCAGTTGTTGACAAACACTTCCTACTAAAGTCCTAGAATGAAAGTATAAACCAAGATGTGCAAAGCAAAGGACAAAAAGTAGAGAGGTGTTGGGAAAGAAAGGGCAATTCTCACATCAGTGACAATTGTCCCCCACAAGAAACTCCACATAACAGACATGACAGTGATCCACACATTCTCAAGCTGACCAGACAGGTGTCACAACACTAAGAATGCTTGGTATTACAAATATAAGAAAATATGTGGAGAGAAAGCAAACAGGAAAAACGTGCACATACATTCTAATTTTAGAAAACCAGTATTTGAGACAAACTGGGAGCAAATGGGAAGGAAAACCCAGACATACTATAGATGTGGTCTGTGTATGCATTACAAACCTGGTTTCACAATAAATTATACAGCTTTTCCTTTCTATTTCATAGCTCATCTGTCTAGAAAAGTTATGTTTCAGGTAACTCTTTTGTCCATTTTTTCTTTGTCTTTACTTGTTATTTCTTCTTCTCCCTATTTCTGTTTCAGTCTGTGTTATTTCAAAAAGTTTCTTCACCCTCCTTTCCCCTGCTTTAACTACTTCAGTGCTCCAACTCTTCCCCCTTTTTCCCTTCTCATTTCCTTTGAATTTATCCTTTTTATTCACGCTTACGTATGTCTCCACAATTTGATTCTCACACCTTTGTCCTGTGCTTTAAGTCTTTCCTCTGAAATGCCAGATCCTTTTTCTTTTTGCTTTACAGAATGCTGTCTCCTTATGTTCCTGCCTCCCTGTATGCTCTTTGGCCCCTCAAATATTTCTATCTTCATTCCTCTTGAACAACCTTGCCCTCATCTGTTCCCATCCTTTTTCCATCTAGCCATTCCCTTCTTGAGCACACTCCAGTATCTAAGGATGAGGTTTCTCAATTTTTGAAGTAAAGATGTTCATATTACTCAGCATAAGTCGTCAAGTAAATTTGGACGTTGTTGAGGTGAAAGAGCAGGTACCATAGAAAAGTAATGAATGTTTCTGGAAAGATAAAATTATACTTTTGCTTTTTCAGTCTCCTTCATAGACAGTACAAGAATACAGTAACAATCTTCTAAGCTAAATTTCATTTTAAAGAGAGAGGGGTATTATAAGTAATAGATATGCTTGCTTATTTAATAAATCGGACTTTGAAGGCTGAATGCTCTTACAACCTAGTGTATCCTAATGGTCAACTCCCTGAGCCTTTGATTGTGTTATTAGGTGAAGATGGAGAAAAAAAGTTGGAGAAACTTATTAAAAATATACTAAGGATTGTCTTCCAAGCAGTGAGCTTAGCTGATTTAGAGATATCACTCTGTAGTACAGGTTATAAAAAAGCAGCATTGCCTGGACAAAAGGTGAAAATGCAGTTATAAAGGGACACATCACTCTACCTAAAGCAATTCCTTAGTGCCTCAGATATTTAGGCACATAGCTTTTTATACTCTTCCTTTCTGCACTCAGTCGCAGAACTAGAAGTAACACACAGGAAATGCACTTCTGTCCAGTGCTGCAGATTTTCTTTAATGTTGTACCTTTTAGAAAAAGACAGATAAAAGACAGCCTCTTTTTAATTAGTTTTGTTTGTTTGTTTTCATTTCCTTTTTAACAACCCTAGTAACCTACTACCACCCTGCAATTTCAACAGGCGTGAAATCCATCTCTCTGTAGAATTATGAGTGCAACCCCCATTAAACTCACTCAGAATTATGCATCTAACAAAGGATACCATTTTATTCCTGTGGGTTTGTGAAAACAAGTATTAGGCTGGTTCTAATTCAGATGCAAATATGAAACCAATCCAGACAGACTGGAAAGCCTGAAGGCTGTCATTGTTGAACTGAGAAACAGTTGAAAAGCAGCCCCTAGTTACCAACTGTACAGCAGGGGTGGTGGTTAAAATATGTTGAGGTAGACAGTGTTGTGGTATTTTTCACTACAAAAGGTCACTGCTCTGCTAGTTCATCACCATTTTTTGAAGAGAAATGCAAAGATTTGTGTCAGGGAAAGAAAAGTGTTATACAAGAGACAAGAAATACTGCAATGAATTAGGCAGACAAAGAAAGCACTTAGTGATTTCAGAGGAATTGCATGGATGTAACCTGGGGCAGAGTTTGGCTCTGACTGCTCTATCTGAATATCACTTCCCAGTACCCGGTGCACTAAGTGGTGGTCTTACATGGTTGTAAATCTGGAGTATCTCTACTGAAGACAACTGTCCTGAAACAAATGGAGGCAATCCAGACTGACAGTGATGTAAATGAGATCACACTCCGACCCTAAGTACTTGTTCTGCCTCAGGTAGGTGGGTTTTTTTTAAGTCATCCTAGTAATTAATCTTTCCTTAGAAAATCCAGCTTTATTGGTTTGGTGGACTCACAGTTGTTTGCTCTGACATAATTGTGCTTCTTTTGGATTCTCTCAATTTGAAAAGGAAAAGCCAGTCAAAGTTACTGTAGCCATTTGTGTGGGACCAAGGCGTGAAGCCACAGGAGGGCAAATTTATCTTCTTTCTGTCATTTCATGAGCGAATTGTTAATTTAGTACTGATATTGTTCAAATATTTTAAACCTCTTTGGCATGCAGTGGTCTTGCAATTTTTGATTTTTTGAGTTTGACATGCAGGCTGACCTATTTCTCACACTTGTCTCTCAACCGCCCCAGATAATAACCTTCCTAGAATCCTTCTCATTCCAATGGGTACTGTCTCTCACGATTACAATGCTCAGTGGTCAAGCAAGACAAGGAAGGGAGCAGATGCAGCACTGCAAGCATGCACAACTGTGCTCAGTAGCACTGAGAGAAATGAGCAGACAAAAAGCAAAATTAAATGTAACCTTTTACTCCTTAAATATAACTTTTGAAACTAAGTCTCAGATCCCTTAATTTCTGTCACTCCGAACAAAAAATTGTTCACCTATTTGCCAAAGATGGTGGCAAGTTAAAGCGGCAGTATCTCTTATTTTGGCAAGAGTAGTAACAGGTAGATCCATCAAGTCACTCCAGAAAACAAGACAGTGGCAAGGATATCTCTACACCTGCTACTTCCATTACTAATGCTCTCAAAATGGTTTCACCAGCTCTCAGTGCTGCCACAGCTGCTGTCACATACTGAATGTTTTACCTTTTCGGCAGCATGAAGCCAGATGACGCAGCTTATGCAATTTATATCGCTTGTGACATATACAATAAATGACAGGCCTTCTTTTCCCCCCATGACTTTCATTGCTCTGAAGGATTACTCCGAAACTGAAGGACCTGGTTTATCGTTAATAATCTGAATTGGAGTTGTTTCCAGACAGATCAATCAGAATCCTGTTGTATTAAGTGTCCCACATAAAGAATTTGACCCCTTTCAGAGATTAAATATGACCCTTGGGTTTTGAGCCTTATTTTAATGGAACTCTCCTTCTCATATACAGATTCTTTTAGCTTTGTCTAGGTGTCAATCATCAACTTCACTACTGATTAGCTGCATACACTGAATTGGCCTTGGTGAAAAAGCTGCTAGATTGCACATCCTTCAGAAGGGGAGATTTGCTTTTCTTCCCTCTTTGTAGAGTACTATGCGTATATCGTGTTTCAGGCTGTATCACTGTGAAACACAATTTTATTCTGCTTTATAATTAGCTGATGAGTGTAGGTCATTACCCTACTGTTGACACCATAGCTCGTCTCCACTTCTCTGCTTTGCAAACACACAGGTGGAAAATGGAACAATTTTCTTTTTTGTATGGTTTCCATCTCACAAGTCCAAATATTTTTGCTTTGTTATGATTATATGTTTTTGTGCACCATACAAATATATATTTTCTTCACAAACATAGTGTTTTTAATTCCATTTTTGTAGGCTCATGTAAATTTGAAATCCAGTGCATTAAATCCAGTGAAGTTAATCCTGTATCACCAGAAGGACACACGGAGTGGTCCGTCCTAATTCTTCTTTTACTAGTACTCTTAATTACTCATTGTTTAGGAACCATTTCATGCTTTTCTCTCTGGATACAAACTTCATTCACTGACACTTAGAATCATTTTATGACCATAGGTAAAGTAGGTAGTTTCAAGGTGAGACACTGTCCTTCCCAAAGACTGACTAGGAACCCTAAATACCTGGGGAATATATTAATTTCTGAATTAACAAACCTGCAGCACACCATTTCAGTGGCTGATAGACAAAGTATGAATACACTGGAATTCAAGGAAAGAGACAATTCCAAAGAACTCCCCATTTTCTTAGTGGGTAAAGAAAACAAACCAGCTATTATCTGTCTGAGGCATGTAAAAAAATTAAACTAAAATTAAAAATTTATTTGTATAAAAACTTTACAACCCAAAATCATAGCATGTTCATCATCAACTAGATTCTTTGTATCAAAAAAAGTTGCATGATAGGATTGGCACTGAGATATTAGTGAAGTCAAATTGTTGATTATTATGTTATTTCACTAGGAAACTTGGTCTACAAACACAGACTCTGCCACAGAAAATACAAAATCTAAAGTGCTGAGATACACAGCATCATTAGTCATCTTGGTAAGCATAAACATAAACAAGCATGTAAAATGCTGTGCCATGTATTCCTTAAAAATCACATTTGTATTACATCAGCTTGACCCTTGCGATGTAAATTTTATCTATGCAAATGAAAATGGTTTTCTTCATGTTCATTATATCAACATGTTCATTATATCACAAGTATCCTTTCTTGGTACTTTTTATCTGTAAAATAGTTAAGACTCACATACTGAGAGCCGGAAAATTAAATCAGATAAGATTTTAAATGGTTTTATGTTTCTCCCATCCACAGCATTAGAGTTATGGTCCTTGAGTTAACTAGCCTTTTTCAGTTAAGCTGTATTTTGTACAATCATAGCAAACTTCTGATTGGTACAGTCACTGGCAGCAAGACAAGTACTTTCTTTTAATCTATTTTCAACAAAATGCACATCAATGCTATTTCACTATGTAGCAGTTGGCATAAACTGAGAATAGGCATCCTACCTTCACTGTAATTATATTCCTGAAAAAGCAAATTTATTGAAGTATATATCCATTTTTAAAATTTATTTTCTCTGTGGTCCGTGAAGCTAGACGCCTGAATATCTGATGCAAATCTGTATACATCTTCAAAGTAAATATAAGCTTGCTGTAGTTTAAATGTAATAAACAGGGAATATAAATATTTTTTATAATGACAATAATCATAACAACTTGAGAAGTTCAGTTGAACTAAGAGTCTTATCTTCCTATTATATATAAAGTACTTTTCAAGTTTTTCACAATTTTATCACTAAATGGGAACGGGAAATTAGACTCACTGAATAGGTTGATGAAATTATAATTTGATAAATGAGACTTAACAAGTTATCTTTATGCAAGATAATTAGAGGTGCATATGAAATTTTAATTTTAAATCGTATTTATTCTCTATAAACAGTTAGACAGATGTGATGAAGCTTGCTCAGCAAGCTGGTTTAGGTTACAGGTGGTAATTGGTCTGCAGTACAGATTTCACTTTCCACCACAGCTAAATTGCTAAAATTGGGACTATCTTTTTTCCCCATATTTTCATTAATCTAACCCTTAAAAAACTAATTTCTCATATTTCAGGGTTTACACCCTGTATGTAAAGAGTATATTTAGAAGCCTTAAGAAGTAAAGGATAAAGAAATATCTCTTTGCACTCTTTAGTTGCATCAGGGAGAATATAGGACGAACAGAACCAGGCATACATAGAGGTGCACAGAGGCAGGAAGAGAGGTAATGGACACAAGTTACAAGAAGGAAAATTATGGTTAGGTATAAGAACAAATTGTTAAAGATAAAAGTTCTTAAATATAGGAACAGGTTCCCAGAAGGTGATGAAACCTTGGTTTGAGTGGAGGAGTTGAAGTGGATGACCTCCCAGGCTCCTTCTTGATTCTTGATACTTGTTTCTCTGAGTCCACTTGTACTCTTAACAAGAAAAATATTCTCCTATCGTTAATCTTAGTATTTGTATGAATGGATAATGATTCTTAATTGGCCCTGAGACATAAACACTGAATCTATATTCCTCTTTTCTGTTTGACATTGTTTTCTGCAAAATCTCCATAGTCTCATGTCCCACACATATATACTATGGGACAATGTAGGTCCTGTGATCATATGTAATTGCGAAGATTTTTACATAATATATTGTATTTCCAGAACATAAAGAATTGGAAAGATCATAAGTTTAAGAAAAAAAAAAGTATATATATATATGTGGATAAGATTTTCAGATATTTGGCTACCAGACTACAACTTCTGCTCTGCTAGTTATAATGATAGCTCAGTGGCTATAATTCTTTTCTCTATTCAACAGTTTATTTAAAATCTGACTTTCCATTATTGTATTCATATTCTATATGCTTAAGAATGTCTTCTTTAATTAAAGTTCTTCATAATTGAATCCTGAAGACTAAAAATACATCTTCCTTTATAGTAGAGGATTTTCCCCATCCACAACCTCCTTGTAAAAGAAAGCTTTCTCATGACATATTAACTCCAGTGGCCCCTCTCCTACAAATAGCTACACAAGCAGACCCTGGTAACACAATGAATGTGTGGGGGCCCTACACGGTTGGGCAGGGTTCACAGGTCCTAGTCCAGAATTCAGCTACTTATGCAAGATTAAATGTGCTCTCCATTATAGTCTGGATTTTGATCAGCACAGCTAACTTGTACAATAGCAAAGCCCATGTATTCATTTATGAACATTTTCCTGATTCTGACCTTCCCTCAACTCCTGCCCCCTTTCAGACAGATTGTCTGAAGCCTGAGTTATGTATATTATTCATCGTGTATACTTTATTAGCTCTCAAACAAGAATCTTAATTTCAATATGAGTGTCCAGACGCTTGAAATAGAGCATAAAAACTGAACACTGCTAAAGGGAATTTATTTGTGATAAACATGTCCATTTACTCTCTTAAACAAACCTGGTAATTTTTACTCCACTGGAATCATACTTTCATATTTTCTTCTACATATTTGAAATTTTTAATACATTCTAAATGTTGCCAAGAAATATATAAAATGTATAAGTATAAAAAGAACTTTGGGAAGAAAATTGAATGGGGTTTAGTTGGGAAACCATAGATAATTCAAATACCAAGCTGTGAATCATACAAATGCACAGTCTTGCTGCAGAAGAGTCCATGTGGGGCCATGTGAGGCTGTGTGCTTAATTTTTAAGGCAGAAACATGCAGTGATCATAAAGCATTTAAAATTTTACTGAGGAAGTCTTTAAATGTTGAGGACAAACAAATGAAATTATTGAAATACATCCAAGCCACAGCAATGTCCCAAGACAAGACATTGGTACTCTCTTAGTATGCTGCATCTTGTTGAAAATCAGCGTTTACTATTATTTTGGCAACTGATGCGTAAACTGCCTTTGAAGCAGATCTCTACTAATTGGTGTCCTGTTTTTACAACTAGCATGAGCGTTATTTCAGCATGAACAGAGTAGTGACTTTTATACATTCAAACTGTGAAGTTTCCTGATACAACTGCATCTGAGGGTCAAATTTGTAAAACTACCTGAGCCACTATTTTTAATTTTTCAGCATTTTTTGTAATTGTAAATGACCACAGAAAATAAGCCTTGCCTCATGGATGAATTTCACATGAGCTCAGTCTTCCCCAAACTGCAAACTCTACAAATGCTCAAGGACCAGGCCTTCAATGTACAGTTGGTTCAGAGTGAACTTCTGGTTATTCCAGAACTGTCTTTGGTAAGGCTTCTTGTATCTTTCTTTGCAGCAGATGTAATTGGTGATTGCAAAAATTTGGGTGCTGGTAGAGAAAAGTCACAACATTCATAGCACCTGTCAAGCATCGATAGCTGCTTGTTCTGAGAGTCTGCAAGCTACTGCAGACGTAAAATTAAAAACAAAAACAAAAACAAAAACAAAAACAAAAAAAGTCAAAGCAGCATCAATCAGATTTTATTTGCTTCTACTAAGAACTGTGCTAGATAAGAGAGGAGAATTTTAACTGTTCTGTAGTGATTAATTTTTAAAAAAAAAAACTAATGGATTTTACTCCATTTCTTCTCTAGATGTATGAACCAGTACATACTAAAATAATTAACACAACTTGATATGTGTTTCTTTTTTTCCAACTCAGCATAGTGTTGAGTCATTGCTCAGATCATTTAATAAAAGGTAATAAACATATAAACATATAATTAGTGTTATTAGAAAAAGAGACTGCATCACTATAATGAAAGGTCTATCAACAAGGGAAGAAGACATAAGATACATCTCTGAAAGTGGTGGAAAAAACAAAAAAGAAAAAGAAAACCAACAACAGCAAAGTCACCTAAGGAAAGAACAAGTTTGAAAGGTACTGAATTATGTTAGTTTTCTGATTGATCCTGACTTTTGACTCTCCTCTCAAAATGAAGACCACAATAAATTCTGCTTATCATATCTGAATTGAGACTGATAAATACAGAAAGTCATTGAGTTTTAAAAAGTACTGCAATTATTTGGGCTTCTGAAGTCGAGACAATTCCCCTTCCAGAGCAATTATGGGCATGAATAACACAAAAGAATGAAGGAGACTTGAGCAGAGAAAAAGTGAAGAAAGGAATATGGAAAACATCTGTGGGGAAAAAAAACTATCTGTGGAAAAATATTTTACATTTATTGTGATACTGTGTAAATAAAGTTCAAGGGATTGTGTGCAGGTAAGAAGGGGTGGATGACAGCAAGGGAGAGATTTATACATAAAAATGTGTGATAGATGTTATCAAATACAAGTACAAAATGAGAGAACTCAACAGTCTTTGCAGTCCTAATTCTTTTCCCTTGAGTATATGCATTATGGTACAGGCTTTTAATACATAATCACATGCTGTATTTTTTATGCACAGGACCCCTGCCCCATTGAGTGAACAGAATGGATGGTGATCAATGAAAAAAGAACAGCTATTCAGTGTTTTGTTTTACCCTCATTGTTCATTTTGTGGACTTAAGCCTTATCTACTGCACACTATTCAGAGGCTGCAATGAAGACAGAATTATTAATTTCCTCATGGGCTTTTCTCTGGCAGTCAGCACCATGATGCTCCAGAAACATTAATTTATCTTCACAAAGTGCAATGTGATGTGAGAGGTTACTGTTATCCCCACATTACAGAAAGCAAACCGAACCAGTGAATCAGTGGAAATAAAACTACCTGCTTGTTTACAGTACACAATTTAGTTTTTAGCAAATGCTTTCTCAAATTACATAAAGAAGCACTTAGCATGTTCAGGACAACATTCACACAGACTTCAGTTGTATCTGACAATAGCCAGAACTGAGATCAAGAGAAATCAGAAAAAGAGAGTAGTGCTTAGTTGCTTCTTTGATAGCACCACACTGGACAAAGAAGAGACAAAATCCAATTATCTATTTCATTCACATCCCAACCAGCATTAAAATGATAGGTTATATGGAAACCACCTCAGATTCACATCCTCGGCAGGTACAGATAAGGCTCTGCATAAATCATGGGCTCCTATGGAAGATACACTAAGTGGCTGTTGAATCGAAGTGTCTATCCATATACAAGAGAATTTGGAACTGAAATATGTCATCCTTTGACTTTATAATGCTTGGGTTTTGCAACTACAATAATGTTTTATAAAGTAGAGCATCTGGCTATTTCCGTGTTAACTTCTGCACTTTTCAATAACCTAAAAAGGAACCAAACAGAAGTTCTTTTATATGAATCTACCACACTGTCCTTCTCAGCTCTAGGAGGTTTGCATGATCTTCAGCCATTTCCACATTTCCATGGTATACGTAAATGAAGTGGCAGGATATTGAAGAAGCCGGTATTAAGGGAATGAGTCAGACTTACCTTGCTTATGTCAGAGCTAATGTTTTCCCATTGTTGCCGTAGGGTTTTCATGAATTTGTAGATTTTTATACTTCTAGGTAGTTTCTCACGTATAGCATAGCTTGTAACCTCTAACC
>JAWWMP010000081.1:25977626-25988407 GCA_035047865.1 Dendrocincla tyrannina
CATCCCTGCAAGTGTTCAAGGCCAAGTTGGACATGGCTCTGACCAATCTGCTGTAGTAGAAGGAGTCCCTGGCCATGGCAGGTGATCAGAACTAGATGATCTTTAAGGTCTTTTCCAACCTAAGCCATTCTATGATTTCATGATTCTATGATTAATGAGTGTAACTGGCAACAGAGGAGGTCATGATCTGTCCAAAGGGGAAAATTTCTGTCAAGTAAGTGTCTATATTTATGCATTTATCATGAGATATTATTTTTTTAACACTATATTTTCTGGTGAATATAGTCAACTATAATCCTATCTTCTTTGCATTTTTTTCTCTCCATTTTTGTATGTCAAACCAATTGTGCAGAATCAAATGAAAAACATAATCCTGAGAATACGCCTGCTGTTATTCTGATGATATCTGAATAAGAATCCAAGAATATTCTTATGTTCTCATAGCAATAAAGATCTAGGGTTTTTGATACTTCTGTGATTTCTTTCATGTGTGTTCATGTTTTCTTTTCAACTGTGACTTTTCTTCCTTATATGTAGATGGAATTTTTCTCGTTGCAACATGTACCGGTAGTCTCTGCCTTTCCACAGTGCACATTGGAAATTAATCTTCTCTAATGAACCTTGTTAGATAATGAAAGGCTGAAATTAGATCCTTCCTTGGCCTTCACTTCCCTATGCAGTTCACTCAGGCTGTCCTCAGATGTCCTAGATGACTTAGTAGCTCTCTACTGGACTTATTCCAGTTTGCATTTTTCTCTTTTGCACCAAAAGCTCTGAACTAGACACAATACTCTAGTACTGTGCCAAGTAGAAGGGAATAATCGCTTCACTTGATTTTATTCCATTTTCTTGATAATGCAGCCCAATATGTGGTTACCCTTCATCAGCATAAGGAGAAACTCATTTTCAATATATTGTCCCCCATTACCCTTAGGACTTTTTCTGCAAGATACATTCTACCAAGTCATTCACATGCCATATTGCTGTAAGGCATTCATTTTATCCCAGATGCTGAACTCTTTTGTCTTTGCCCTTGCTAAACCTTGTAAGGTTCCTGTCAGTCTGTTCCTCCATCTTGTCAAAGGCCGTCTGGTTAGCAGCCTTTCCCTCCTGAGAACCATTGGCTCCCCGCAGTGTGGTATATCTGTGGACTTGCTGAATTCCCTCCCATGATCCAGATCATTACTGCAGGTGTTAGATATTAACAACCTGGTACCATGCCCTGAGGAACATCACTCATAAACAGCTATCAATCAGATTTTGAATCACTGATCACTGTTTTCTGAGTTAAAGAATGCAGGAAATTTTTTAGGCATCCACAATCCACAGTATTAGAGTAGACTACATCAAAAACCTTGTCAAAGAGGCAATTGTTTAAACAGGTATAGGATTTTCTATGACGTTCAGGAAGAGTATTTTGAGATTGTGTGAAACTGATTCTGGTATGTTTTAAAGAGACTGTGATGATGAGGAAGACTCATTACGTGAAGTTTTCCAAAGGTGGGATAAGGGAGGGATCAAGAGGACTGGGAAGGAACAAGCAAGGGGTGATAAAGGAGTCAGTCAAGTATGAAGAGGTTGCCTGTCAGTATGCTTTTCTGTCCAAACCCTTCATTTGGTCACTGCAGTGTGACCTATGTTTTCATTAAATCCTATTCCTGACTGCATTCTCTCGTATTGTACTCTGTATTCCTAATGACTATGTATGAATCATAACAAACTTCTAGCTGGATGGGCAGAAAAATATGGTAAGTGGTCTGACTACAAGCAATTGAAGTGGAGGTATGAACCTCAGGGACTTGTAGATCCAAGCAACCAGCAATGAGGGGAAATGAGGGATCTAGGAGTTACCCATTGGATGACTGGGTATCTCAAACTGGCTCCAGGAGAGATCTAAATTGCTTAAATTTCTGTGAAACTATCTGGTCTGACTACTAGCACTTAGAGTGGGACTGCAAACTTCAGGGTCTCATAGGTGCCAGAGCCAGCAGACATAGGAGACCAGGAGATGTGGGAGTCAGTATGCCTTCAGTGCTCAAGACCATCTACTGAAGCAATAGATAGCATATGTCTATATATTTCACTAATGACTTCAGTGTTAATCCTTCAGAGTGGAAGACCAGGATCAGGCCTTCCACAGTGTGCGTGTTTGTGTGAAGGCAATGTTTTGAGCCTGTGCTACGTTGTATGGCTGCTGTGTTCATATGTTGGGGTGTATGCACACTTTTTTTTTTCTTTTTTTTTTTAATTCTACTAACAGTTATTCTATTTCTAATGCTAGGAAATGTTCAGAGAAGGGCAATAAAAATGACCAAAACCAATTATTTTCTTACACACAAAGTAATAAGGTGGGACCCTTCAGGATGGCATAGAGGTAACATAGTCAGAGATGCAATAGAGAGTAAAACTACAGAAATCCTTGCCAACTGATGTTATAGTTCAAGAGGACAACTGGACCAGTATTTGGAAGACTTGTATTTTGAAGATTACTATATACTCTAATCACTGTTGACTCAGGAAATCCTATGTGCTGAGAACAGTTAAAGATAACCTGCTATATATGTTTGATCTCTTCCTATTTCTCCCCAGTGCTTCTACTTACAATTACATTGGAATACTGGTCTGGACAGATCCTGGATCTGAACTGGTGTATACTTTCTTATGTTGCAGACCTATATATTTAATTCCTAAAATTTCTTTCAATTTTTATGCCTACCAACAGGAGGCAACAAATAGTATCTTCAGAGTACTAATACAGTAATATGTTTCCTCATTCAGAAATTAATTACACAGTTCTGATTTGTGAACAGAATGATACACATCCCCTTTAATCATCCTGACTGTATAGGACAGAATGCAAAAGAGGAATGAAAGAAAAAATATGCAATTTGATTATGAATATATGCAAAAATCAGATGTTTCAAGTTAAGATATGCAGATTTTGGAAGATGTTTTCAGATTTTCAGATTCATAAGATCATCTTTTTAAGAACAAAGCTGTGCCAAAAAGATACTAAACCTATAATGAGTGTTTGCAGAAAAATCCGATTACTTAACAGATTATGCATCAAATGCTTTTTAAGAGGCCTATACTTCTACTTATGTATGTGCTGTTTTAGTATTGTCTTCTACTTAGCTTCATGAAATATTTGTTAAATAGTTGGCTAATAAAAATGATATAATAAAACAAATGTTTCTTCATAAATCAAAAACTTCTCAGTGTTCAGCAGTTTCTGAATAAAAATGCTGAATAATTCATGAAATATTCAAAGCAATGTTTGCAAATATATTAGCAATAAATTCTGATTTAATGCACTCTCAGATACCTGATTAAGTCAATATAGAATTCTTTTCAGTGATCTCAGTTTACCATTGGATTACAAGAGCTTTTGAACAGTGACTCCTTGAATCTTTTACTTGTTAATAAAAATCTATCTTTGACTATGAAAATAGAAGAGTTGAAGTAAAAGAAGCATGTATTTCTTATCAGTTTTGAATGACATAAGCACCTCTCTTTACACAGGAGGTTAAGCTGTTGAATTCTAAAGGATTTGTAGGTGAACTTTCTTTAAGCAGTAGATAAAGAAAATTAAAGTAATCTATGTGTAAACGAGAAAAATATTCTGAGAACATATGGAGATAAAATTGATCCAATATACAGTCTGTACTGAAATGAGATCATAGGAAGTACTTATCTTCTACATTTTTTTCCTATAGCTGTCCTCAGTTCTGGAAACAATTCTTTGTTTCTTTCAGTTTCATTCTCTTATAGTGAACAGCCCCACTTTCCAGTCTTTCAGAAAGTTATGTCTACACTTCTAAGGCTTTTACATGAGCAAGAAAGCAAATAGATTCAAAATCTTAACATTTTCATGTATTGAGGAATTGAAAAGGGGTCTTGGGAAATGCAATTTAAACCACCATTTTACAGTTTTGATGGCAATTTGTGTGCTACACTGCATGCATTCTCATACAGTTTTGAGACTCACAGTTAGACTGTGATCTGCTTATTTGCAAGCAGACTATTTAAATTGTATGTTTAGGAAACAATGTAAATGTTTGTAATACCAAAAGACCAAGTACATACCTATATGCATCTCACAACAGCAAAGATCAGGCCAGGCTGATGGTTGCATTTAAAATTGCTGATGTTGACTGATTCACTTCAGAGAGAAAAAAGAATTAAATGACACACTTTTCCAAATTCACAACCCTTGGACATATCATGTCTTAGCAGTCACCATAATAAATTTGCAGAAAATGACACAAATGCTGTCTTACAGGGAATCTGTGGGCATTTATTATGCCTTGAATGAGAATTAAATGCCACTTGCTGTAATCTAATATACCTTAGAAAAAAACAGCTCTTAAGAAGTATCTCCATGAGCCAGAGATAAAAGTTATCATTATATGCACACTCTATCAACCTTCAGTTAAAAGAATGGGCTTTCCCAGAAGCAGAGATTACTTTCCCTTCACCCTTTTTCAAAAATCCTTATCATGGATCAGCATATATCAAAATAAACGGGGAATCTCTTCCATAGAGTGGAGAATGTGTTAAAAAAAAAGAGAAAAGCTGGTTGCAAAATTTCATGGGTTTAAGTCTGACAAAGCCTATTTAAAGTGTGTGATTGTCTATTAAAAAAAAAAACAAACAAACCAAAACAAAAACAAACAAACAAAACCCACACAATAAAAAACAACCAACCAAAACAGCAACAACAAAACAGTTCTGTCTCAATAACAGCTTTCAAGTGATCAAGACCTGTACCTTTATATTCACATGATTTTGAAATGGAAGGTGCAGAGAGTGAGTTCATTATTCAGTACAAGAGAAAAAAAAAAGAAAACAAACAAAAAACAACATTGTCTGTGCTGGATCAGTCTTGCACTGAACATCGTGCTATGGAATTTAATTTACCTTAGATCAATAGTTTCATTTGAACTTTCTCAAAGGCTGCAGGTCTTTTGCTCTGTGTTTTAGCATGAACCTGTTTCTAAATTAATTATGTGGGACATTTGGCCAGAATCCTAAAATAAGATCTCTTAGAGTCAACACCAGGATCCAGGTGTAGCCTTACTGTTGTTAATTTCCTTTTTCTACAATCCATTTAATATGATTCTGATTTATTTTTGTCTTATAGGAAACTTCCTAAAGATGGGTATGGTAAATGTAGAAGAAAAACCTGCTGTGACAGTTCTACCATATTTGGTTAGCATCTATGAATAAATAAATAGCTGAGCTGGTGCCACCCCTTATAGCTATTCTTTTTCTCAGCTGGATGTTAAGAGATTATCTCTTTTCTCAGAGCTTTTCCTTTTTATGTTCTGTAGACCTGAATTAACAGGTCATTATTTCATGATTTTTTTTTTCAGGCTGGTGGTACAATACAATAATTACACAGCCCAGCATGGACATTTCAAGGCTTTCATTTTAGGTGTTTTCAGAGAGAAACAGACTTGACTGTGAAATTACATTAGTGCAATATTACAATAAATAAAAGTGCTGAGCCATTACTCCCAACTGAACCAATATGGGTGATACGGACATTAAAAAGAGTTGCAAGATTCCGTTATTGCAAAGTAGGCATAGTTTATTGTTCCATCAGAATGCCCCCTAATCTGAGTTTAACAACTGAGGTTTCAGCAGATACCAATCATTAAGACTTCTCGTTAGCTTTCACATTTATCAATGATACATGAATTTCATCTAAACAGCTGTAATTTTTCAAGAATTCTTGTAGCAAACAAAACTCAGGAAAAAATAAGCAAGACAGAACGCACGAGAACATTCTGTCTTAAGGGCAATGGAGATGCCCTTCAAAATAATAATTATTTTAATTATGCTTGTAAATCTTATTCTTTGTATTAAGGTGTACTGCTCATCAATAAATCAAAATTAGCAATTATCACTGAAGACAATAATTTCATAATTATGAATGCTGAATTAGGGAATCTCTTTTAAAATCAAGAGTGGACAACTTATGTACAGTGAAACCAGACTCAGTGCAATCCTTGAACTGAAACTGGAATTGCAAGTAGGGCTAAGTAAAACAAGCTTCAGCGAGATTCAAGATTCAGCAGGATTTTATCCCATTATAATTTTTGCTCAATAAAGCAGCAGGATGTTTATAGAGGAGCTACAAACATGCCAGCTATTTTTTTTTTCCCTTTTTGTGGGAACAAGGGGAAAAGTGTCTGTGAGAAAGATATGAAGAACAGCACTACGACAACAACATTTCAATCATTGTTACTATTTCCACTGCAGAACTGAAAGGCCTATGGATTTTGGATGTAAAAAGGAGTGATCTGTAAGCTTTTTTTAGGAATGATAACATTGAGTGGGGAGATGGCAGTAGATCAGCTAGCTAAAAAAAAGAATATTTTATTCAGCGTCCTTAAGTTTTCCCATAATCCCTTCTTTCAAGTTTGCACATGTACTAATTCCACACTGAAAGAACTACATCCACTGAAGAAAGTGCTAAACCTTGATATTTATGTTGCTTTAATACTTCTTACAAGTAGTCATCAATAATATCCTTGGGGTGGAGCAGGAGTTTCCATTATGGCTCCATTCAGTTTTTTGTGGGTTTTGTTTTGCATTTTTTTTGGGGGGGGAGTTGTTGGCTTCTATCCAGGGTTGATTAAAACAGCTCTATGAAAAGCAAGGTGAAAGAGCATGAATATTCTTTGGTTTTCTGGACTCATTTACAGCTAGCAGACCCTAGGAGTGAGTCCTTCAACTCAAAACACTGTGGGTTAGGCAGACAAAAGAGAAAGAAATAAATATCCTCACTTCTTATTAATAGTTTGGGTTTGGCTAATGTGAACTACTGAGGAAATCTGGTCATAGTAATGCATGAAATCCTCTTTTCTGAATATGAATATTATACAATACTTGCTGAAAAGGTTTTGGAAAGGAACCTTCCCTCATAAATTCGCTTCAGGTAATGAGTACCTTTCTTTGGAATTGTGATTGCTTTTATTAATGTAAAACTATACTCAAATGTCCCTTCATACAAAATAAAGAATTTATATGGGTTTTTTATGTAAAATAATATGCTTGTACAATAACAATCAATTAATTTTAACAAGTACAAAAAATAATGACAAATACAAAAAGTACAAAAATGTGTCCAAAAGTGATAAAATAACTTTTTTGGGAAACAAAAGTAACATAATAGTAATAGACTTGAAAAAGACAAAGTATGTTTTGCTCATTAGGAAAAACTTAGAGATTTCATAATTTTCCTTTTCTCTGTTTAATCGAATGGTGCATTATAATTGTACCAAATTTTTAGCATTTTAGATATTGTTAAGATGTTTATTTAGGCACATCTTCCTCATGCTCCATCAATTTATTTCCAATGTAGTAGGTATTTTCACAAACCACATTGTCTTTTTAAACTCTGGATTATCTGTCAGTTTTGTTTTTCGCAACAACATTTCAAAAATGATAGCTGTGTTCTGGAAGAGTAAAAATTGTCTGAAGAATTGCCCAAGAATTAAAATAATCTTTTTCTCCAATTTTATTAATATCCCAAAAGAATGATGGAATGGAGTCACTTTGATCACTCTTAGGATGCGAAATCACATGCATAACAGTGAGACTTAAGTCTGTATCTAGACATACTTAAAACTGTTGAGTAAAATCCTCTTGTACTTACTTACATGCAGTCTTACTGAAGAGAACAGAGAAGAAGAGAAAATAATAAGGAAAAATGCCTCTAGCACCTTTTGGCATGAATGGCGTATTTGGGTTTTATCCTAGAGTTTTTGCTCTGTGGATTTTTGTTTTATACTCAACAAGCAAAGACCAAAACGAGATATGCAACACTGCCAGAGAACAAGAAGATGAGAAATATATATCCTTTTGACCTCCCACTTCTCTTTGAAAAAAATATCCACCAAAAATCAAGTCAAGTAAGAGACTTCACATAAATGCTCTCAAATATCTATTCAGTTTAGCCAGAGTAATTTTCTTTTTACCTATTATTTATTTTTATCTATTATTTACTATGATTTTGGTTTCTTAGAAGGACTCATTTGACTACTGTTACTAACATATACATCTTAAGATATGTGTTGAACAATGTTAGGGTTGTTATGAATTCCCTTAATTTCTAGGTTTGAAAACATAAGGCTAAATGATTTCTTTTTAAGCTGTCAAGAATGCATCAGGACTTCTCAAAACGGTCATCACCCTGCTGCCTACATACCCTGGAGACTATTTAACACTGCAGGGAGAAGAAAGCAATCGAATATCGTATTAATTGTTCTTGCTGTTACTCAACCATGATGAAGTCTGAAACACATGAAAAGAAATTACTGGTCCCAGTTGGAAAATACTGTATCCTGCTAGTAATGCTAAGGCAAAGAACCAAAAACCAGAAACATCAGAAATCGCAATAAGAGAAGAAACAAAAAGTAGGCTGGCAGCCAGAAGCTCACGCAGAACTGCTAACAAATCTAGTACAATCACACTGAATCTGTGCAAATGTTATTTTTATTTAATCTCAACAGTCTCTTCATACTAAAAAAAAAATCCTGTTAAAAAGTAATTAAGGTGAAATATCATAAAACCTTGCTTTGTACTCTATTAAGGTTTTGTCAGTCTTGCATGAAGGAAAGTATGCATTTATTTACCTGTCAAACTGCAAGAGCTGGTTTGCAATAAGAAAAACTGCTGAACGAGACAAAGTGATTGATGAAGGGAAAAGGTCAATTTCTTTATAAGTATTATCAACAGAGAGAAGCAAGTACAAAGAAAATTAAGCTTGTGTCACATAGCAAATAAAACTTCAAGTAAATATTTTAATATAAAACTATCAAAAAAGAGTATATTAACATGTATTTAGCTCTTACTTTTAAGGCATGGCAGTACTTTAGAATTTTGTTTGAGGTACTGGCTTACAACATTTGACCACACTTACAGTACAAGTGTAAAATCAATTTTCTGCACTCCCATTTATCTCAGCACTGATTTTAGCTGGGTCTCTAACAGAATTACTCTACTGGAGAGGTTATTTTACTTCAGCGTGGCATTTCAGAAGCCTTAAATGGTCTGAAGAGATCGCATGTGACCTTTAGGAATATTTTAACTCTGTTTTCCTCTGAAGAAGAATTATTTAGCCCTGCTTATACATACATAAGTCCCTCACTGTTCCCTTTGTGCACCTCAAAATATATCTGACATTGACTTGTTTCAACATAACTGACTGTTGACCATACCAATTTTTGTTACAGAAGCTGAGGGTAGAAAACTATATTGAAGGTACTTAACTGCTGCTTTTTTTGGTAACATTTTAAGAAGATTAACTTGTTTCATTTGTAATTTTGCAAGTCACATCTCTGGATTCTCAAACTTTATGTTATTTTTATCACTGTTTCAAATATAGTTATGGTGTTTGTTCAAATGTAATTAAAACAGAGGTCTTGAATTGCAGAGGTTGCTGATGAGCAACTGTAGGTTAGAACAGAAAGGTAGAAATTAGCAATTACTCAATACTCATCAATCAAAACAATCACCAGTCCTTTAGAATACCCATTCAGACAAATGAATGGCTCAAAAATAAATTCAAATCATGAGAAATATCTTAAAGCACCTGATGACACTAGAGATCAATATCTAATTAACCCCGAGCAATGCACTATTACAAAATTGGCTGCCTAGCACAATATAGTGGGCAGCAAAACAAACAGAAATATAAGCAAGTACTTGATGTATGTGAATAATTGAAAGAAATATAAGGGAACAAAATATGTCATCATGCATAAAGTTTGTTAATAATAATCAGGTTAACAAAATTCACCAGAGTTTTGAGAAAAATACTTAAAGATTCAAAAGCAATGGAGAAGCAGACCATAGAAATTGGAACATTCCTAAGAATTCCTTAGAGTACTCCCAATATATGTTTTGATACAGAATAAATGTAAACTCATGGGATAGCTAAAGAAGTTAAGATTTTGTCTTTTCCCGTAATGTCTCTACTGAACTATTAGTTTTAAGTATAAATAGTATCTAGATAAATTCTCAATTTTATACTTCTAGGTAGTTTCTCACATATAGAGTAGCTTGCAACCTCAAACCCTGTGCTAGTTGCCTTAAGGGTCAGATAATAGCTGGAACACCATCCAAGAGAAACACGTACCAGAGCTAAGGCAATTAGATACCACGTTAGTCAAAACAAGAAAGCAAAGCCCAGCAACCTTGGAGAAGCTCCAATAAGGGAAAGTGGCATGAAGTAAGGGGTCTTAAGACCTCCAACTCAATTCTAGGAGAGGCGTGCCATGAGGCAGAACCAAGGGAAGTTCTGGGCATGGACATATCTTAGATTGGATGCAACCTTTAGATATGAAAATTGAGTAGGGTTATAAAATTAGTATGCTACCACATAGAAAAGGTTTTTCTGTTTTTCTGCTTTCTCCAGCTCCTACACTTTATTGACATTTCTCTCTCTCTCTCACACACACACACACACTCTCTGCTGCCCAGCCTGGTGTGGTGCCCAGTGTTCCCCGCCCCGGAAAGTGGGGGGGAAGAAGAGCTCAGAAGAGCTCTGCTTGCAACGGGGGGTTTCCCTCTCTTGCTCTCCTGAGGTGGGGGGAGAAGATGTTTCCCCTTCCTTGTTCTCCCGGACTGGACCAAACCTCAAGTCTTGCTTGAAGGAAGACGAGACCAATAATGGGAACTGGGTACCAGCAAGAGCTGGGGTAGCTGAGCTGCAGGGATGCAGCTGCAAAAGGGAGGTTCTCCCTGGTTTATAGTGGGCTGGGAGGTGA
>JAWWMP010000081.1:25997960-26022283 GCA_035047865.1 Dendrocincla tyrannina
CTTCATAAATGACTTGAACACAGAACTGGAAGGGATACTGAGCAAGTTTACAGATGACACAAAACTGGGAAGAGCTGTTGACTCCCTGGAAGGGAGGAAGGCCCTGCAAAGAAACCTTAACAAATTAGAGGATTGGGCAATCAGCAACCATATGAAGTTTAACAAGGGAAAGTGCTGGATTCTGCACCCGGGATGGGGCAACTCCAGATGTACATAATGGCTGGGGGATGAGATGCTAAAAAGCAGTGCCATGGAAAAGGGCCTGGGGGCCCTGGTCGACAGCAAGTTGATTATGAGTCAGCTATGCCCTGGTAGCCAGGAGGGGCTTCAGGCAAAGCATCGCCAGCAGGTCCAGGCTGGAGATTGTCCCGCTCTACTCTGCACTGGGGCGGCCTCACCTTGAATATTGTGTGTAGTTTTGGGCATCACAATGTAAGAATTAAGCTATTGGAGAGTATCCAAAGGAGGTCAACAAAGACTGTGAAGGGCCTTGAAGGGAAGCTGTATGAGGAGTGGCTGAGGGCACCTGGTCTGTTCAGCCTAGAGAAGAGGAGGCTGAGGGGAAACCTCATCACAGTCTACAACTTTCTCTCAAGGGGAAGAGGAAGGGCAAACTTTGATCTCTTCTTGCTGGTGACCAGTGAGAGAACCTGAAGGAATAGCCTGAAGTTGTGTCAGGGGAGGTCGAGGTTAGATATTAAAAAAGTTTTTCACCCAGAGGGTGGTTGGGCACTGGAATAGGCTCCCCAGGGAAATGATCACAGCACCAAACCTGACAGAGTTCAAGAAGCATTTGCACAGTGCTCTCATGGTGTGACTTTTGGGGATGGTCAAAAACCAAAAATATTTTCTTCTTCTGTAGTATTTCAGTCATGCTTTCTCTTGTTTCTTACATAAGAAGCTGAATGCAAGTGTGGCTTTTACTGTTTTGTAATGTGGTCCATGAATTTTGGTACCCCTAAACTGAGAGTTTTCAGAATATTTTAATTTAACAAATTTATTTTTCCTGTTTTACTTATTTCTCTGAGGATCCCCAAACAATCCAAATGTAATCTCCAAATAAATGCCAAAGAATCTAAATTTTTCCACAGTACATTTTTATGCTGGTAGATATCTCATGCTAACCTAGGGTATATAGATAGATCTGCAGTTTAAAATTTAATGGATTTTTTTTTTTCATTGTCTGGCTGAATGATTTAAAATGATAATTTTTTTCAGCAGCTTTTCTACCCATCTTTCCCCACTACTGCTGAGTCAGAGAGTTCAGATTGTTTAATTGAAAATGGAGTGACAAGTTGTTATAGCCTGATCGAAAGCCAAGAAGAGTCCTTTGACTTCATTTAATCTAGAAAGCTTTATGTATACTCAAAGCATATTTATTAACATCATTTAAAACTCCTTCCCAAATCCCGCTATCACATAATTTTAGCTAAGCATAGAAATGGAGACCTTTAGTCCTCCTTGCCTAAGAAATGATTCTTATTTTCCCTTGGTTTTGCCTTATTTTTAGAAAAGTAATTATATTATGGTAAGAAATATTTACCCTTATGAAAAATAAAATGTCTCAGACTTCTTACAAGTACTAACAGAGTAGCAGCACTCTAGTGCTTGGGGCCTGATGCAAGAATTGAAATGAGGGTCTCTACTACTCAACTCTGCACCTGTTTTCCCTTTTTCAAAGTCAGCAGCCTGGGATTATCACTGCTATTACACTGCCAGCCCACTGAGTAAGTCTCCACTGAATTGCAGAATGCCCTATAAACTGCCTTGTATGTACTGCCAAGCAACCACTGTCACCTAGTCAAGATACCTGGGCATAAGGCCCATGAGAAGAGTCAGAATTAGTCCATCTAAAAGTCCTACCAGAGGGGTAGAGTTCTCAGAAAAGGTATTCACTATCCTTCTGATATTATAAAGGATTCAAATGAGATCATGAAAAGGATGCAGAAAAAAATACTTAGGTTTGTGAGAAACAAAGAAAGAGAAGGGTTGCAAAGGGAAGAGAATTAAGCCAGATTTCCATTCATTCACAACAAAAGCCATCTCCATATAGATCATCATGGCTTCACCATCTGAGATTGACAGGATCATTGTCCCATTTTCAAGCAATAGAGCTGGATGACAATGTGACAAAATAAATAAATTAAATGTCATTAACAATATTAACTATTATTTTTTTTACAGTTGTGGCACTGTATGCTATAGAAATACAGCTGTCCAAGGCTCTCCATAGGCAAAGAGCTGCAACAGGCTCAGTTGTAGACCATTGTAGAAAAAAAGGCCTATTATTGATGAGTTACTGTGGCCACTCTAGTTAATACCATTGTAGATGTGCTTCCCTGTGCATAAATTCTGCACTGCTTATCAAATGCTTATCTGATTTTCTTCACCTATGAAATAATATAAAAAAGGGGAAAGGCAGGAAAAGTAGAGGAGAAAATGTATTTTTGTGTACAGCTATATACAGTAGGGCATTGTCTTGATCCTTCTATGGGTTCTTCTAATGCAAAACCCTGAGGCATCTTAGAAGTTAGAATGGAATAAGAAGATGTTTTCCTGATTTTATTTATGCATACAACAGAATTTCATTAATTTGTACACATGCATGGGAAGACACTTTGGAAATAACAGAGTAAATGAACACTTTGTAGACCAGAATTTTATTCATTTATACCCTAATTGTCATTTGTTTCTAGCTATTTGTTGCAATACATCATTACAGTGTTGCTGTTATTTATATTAGTACTGTTGCTAGCTCACTAAAAGTCAGTTCTTAAAAAAAAAAAAAAAAACAAAACCAGTATTCTTATTTAAAGGATATACTGGTGCTTACAAACACACAAGGACTAATAAGTTAAAGAATCCTTTCTAGTAAATAGGTCATTTTTACAAAGTCATTAGGAAAATGAATGTTCAAAAGTATCTTGTTCATATGTCAAACACACTAATTAAATGCTTTGGAGAATGGAATGTAAAGTAGTGCAATAATAATATTAAGTCTCAATAAATCTCTGTTTCTATATCTTTAGTGGGATATAAGAAAGTGATAGGTATTGTTTTAGACTGACAGTGTACTTCTTCAAAACATAATTTATTTTAGCCATATCTACTCATATATATGCCCATAAGTGAAATATTACAGTGGTTCCCACTTTGACCAACAGCTAGCACATCCAGTCACCAATACTTGAAATTTTGCAAAAAGTATTTAGTCACCAAATCTTTTTGTTCAATGATTGCAGACTTTGTATCCAAATTTGTATCCCTGTCACTTCTGCTTGAAGCAGAAATAGTTGAACATACTGCCAATCCTCCAAACTCTTCTGAGTGACACGATTGATTATAAGCATAAGCTCATCTTTAGTCCCAGGGTGTCTCCAGATAGCTGTACAATCCACGTCCAGAAGATTTAAGAGATCTGCTCTTCTACCCTTGTTCCTGGCAGCTAAAACTAAAATGCACACCTACAACTTGGAATGGCTTAGGAAGTGGTGCATGTTTGCCATTGTTACCTCTCCTTTGGGCACAGTAGTCCCTGACAAAAAAACCCACAATGTACTTAAGGGCAATAACGTCTTTATCATTTTATCAGTGGCCATCTGAAGGCACCCTTCAAGATCTACAAGCTCTATAATATTTTTTTTTTCAATATAGCTTTCTAGTTCACTTAAAATAAATCCAACTGGTCTTTATCCTTGAATATAAAACATACTTTATGTGTTCCACTAAATCATTTCTAAAGTCTATTGAAAACTGAAAATTCTTTCAGGAAAGCATCTTCTTCAACATATGCTACACTTTTCTTCCTATACTCCCATAAGTCAGATAGTCTGGAAAACACAATTTCTGCACAAAGATTTATCAGGCCTCGAAAATTATTCCCGCCCCCCTTTTTTTCTTTTTTTTTTTAAGAGCCAGATAGCAAAGATAAAAGAAAATTCTGTAAAGAGTGAGTGTTTCATGGTTTTAAAAATGAGAAATAGAAATTTCATCTCAAGGAAAAATTATAGGGTTTAGTTTGAAATCAGCCCAAGTGAGTATTTACAGCTTCTGAGTGAACTTCAAAAGATTTGAAGTTCCAGAAATCAGATTTATTTTCAAAGATATTACTGTCAGAAATCAAGAGTTCGCTTGAGTGAAGAATGCCTAAACTAAAACCCTAAAGCTGAAATGCTAGCAAGGACTCTGGATGCTGTCTCATATAGAGACTTTCTGGCTATATTCGATCTTCTTTAGGTAGCTCCCATAGGCACCAGAGCACTTAAAGACCAAATGCTTAGCACTGGACCAATCTCAAGTCTCTACATTTTCTTTTTTAAATCCAGCTATAGAATTTAAAACCAAAAGGACAATAAGATCATCTAGTTAACTGAGGCACAAAAAAAAGTCATTTGATATACAGAATTTGTTCTTCTATTGATTGCAATAATTTGCATTTGGCTAAAATCTAACTTCTGTCTAAAAGGCATCTTTCAAAAAACATACACTGAGTCTTAACTGAATAAGATCTTGCCATGGTTTAAGCCCAGAGAGCAGCTTAGCCCCACACATCTGCTCACTCACTTTGCTTCAGCGGAATAGGGGAGGAAATCAGAAGAGTAGAAGTGGAAAAACTCATGGGTTGAGCCAAAGACAGCTTAATAGGTAAAACAAATGCGACGTGCACAAGCAAATGAAAACAAAGAATTCATTCATCAATTCCTGTGGACAGGCAGGTGTTCAGCCGTCCCCAAGAAAGCAGGGACCCATCATGGGTAACCATTACTTGGGAAAACAAACATCATCACTCCAAGGGTCTCCCCTTCTTCTCTCTAGTTTAAATGCTGATCATGACACCATATGGTATGGAATATACCTTTGGTCTCTCAGGGCTCAGCTGCCAGTTGTGTGCCCTCACAACTCCTTGTGCACTCCTAGTCTCCTCACTGGTGGGAGGGGGTGAGGAGATAAAGGGCTTTGGCTCTATGTAAGCACTGCTCAGCAGTAACAAAAACATCCCTGGGTGACCAACATTGTTTCCAGCACAAATCCAAAACACAGCTCCATACTACTCTGAAGTAAATGAACTTTATTCCAGCCAAACCCAGCACACATCTACAGATGGAGAATCTGCTTGGCAGTTTCCTCCCATGATTAATCACCTGCTCTGTGCTTTACTTCTTAGCATCTGCCTGGCACTAACTACCAGCCACCGGTTCTTGTTACACATCTCCTTGCTGAATGTCATTTTTTTTTCCCCTTGGAAGAGTGTTATCCACTGCAGCATCTTTTCTGTGGTAAGTTAAAAAGTGCAAGCTTTTAAGTCCATATGATGGTGACTTTTCCAGATTTCACATCAACAATGTGGCTCTTTCTTAGTTTTTAAAGCTGTCGAGAAGCATCCAGTCTTAGATTCCTCAGTGTGTGTGAGCTATCTATGTGCTGTCTGCTTATGTATCATGGAACTACATCAGAGCTCTTTACCATTGCAGTGCCCTTGGAAATTGGGAAATCGTATGTTACTCCAAGATCATCACTTCCCAAGACTCACCTAATCTCCTTGTCCTTCAAGATATAATTTTAAAAACAAACTCCTGCTTTTTTTTGGTTCAGTAGAATAACAGTGTACTCAGTTTACCAGCCATTGAGTAACTTCTCTTACCATTATTTCTCACCTCACTGTTCCCTTTACTATTAACACTAATATAGTAGCATACCACTTCCTAAGAGATATTTCACACCCACACGTGTTTTATTAAGACCTGTTGGTCATCTATTTTAAGCCCATATGCTATTGACAGCTTATATTGCTGCAGGCTCTTTAGCTAGATAAAAGGAGGTAATCACTTGCCCATATTATCAAGATAAACATATATGCCATTTTCAAATGCAGTTATAATGTTATCACACAGATAATTTTATTTAATGAGACCTATTATCTAAAAACCTCATTTTTTTTTTACAATTAATTATGTCCTTAGCTTTAGATACTTTATTAACTGAATTCTGCTTCATCTTTTTCATTATTTTTCTGCACACGGTGACGTATCAATTTTACATTCACACAGTATCAACATTCTCAGATATACCTAATCTTACAAGGACTCCTATATTTATTAATAGTGTCAGCCCAGAGACATCCTTAGTAGTGTAGAGATTTTTTAAGATATTCCTTCACAAATACCTATCTGCTACATTGTACTTGTTCCTTTACAAACATGAAGATTAGTTGAATTCTTAGACCTTCTCTGTCTCCTTACTAATAATTCTGCCATTTACTCTATAAGATACATTAATTTCTTCCTCTTGAACAATTTCTTTCTTTTCCTGCTATTGGTGTGGATCCCTGTGTTCCTGGTACATATTTTCAACCTTGACTGTGGTTGTTTCATAAAAGAAAGCCATTTCTTCAATGTCTTCATTATTTTTGCCTGTAAATATTCACACTTTTCTGTTTAATATCATTCCTTCCGGACAATATTTTTAGAGAATACACAGAGGCTATATAGAAATAAATACATGCTTTCACATTAGCCAAAGATAATCGGTGTAATGAAACAAAGTGACAATCCTTTGTAGGACCAGTTGTGTGTCTTCCCAGCTGAGAGTAATTATCAGCCATGGGAGAAAAGATATAGAGACAAGAAGAAATATTTCTTTTTTTTCATCTATTTCCCTCATATGCATACTTTCTTCTGGGTCCAGGAGAGAACTTTCCAAGGTAACAGCTTCCTCTGGGGTTTTGAATCTTTCAGGTCCCAGTAGACCTAGAGAAACTTCTCATTCCTTCTTCATCAGAGACTGGCATCTTTTTCTGCTTGAATCTAATACAGCTGTTACTTAAGTTCTCAAACTGAAATTTTATGAATACCAAAACCAAATCAAATGCTTAATTGCAGGTTGTACCTTTTATGGCATAAAAATATTCTACCAGAGTTCAAAAGTTTGACAAGACATTTCCACAAAAAGCCTGCAGTTTATTCACATGGATAAATTATCAATCTTTCCTTCATCTGTATGGAACTGAAATCTGGTTCAGTTTATAATCTCAGATTATACCCATTACACCAAGGAACCTTTCTTTCTTAACTGGAAATCACACAATAATGATAGTTAAATTCTGAGTAAGCATCTTCTCTTAGGAACAATCAGTGATTTCAAGCAGTCAACTTTTGTAGAACTATGAGGAAAAAATTCAAACATCCATAAATATCCTATTTGCTTCTCTTTTTTTGGTAAAAAGAATGGACATTTTCCTCATGCAGCTTTTTCTGAGGACGATAGTTTCTGCTTGTGAACATTGGCTGCTCTCTGTTCGAGGTAAGAGTTCAAGAATCACCACACACTCCTGAATAAATATTCAGTTTGTCTAGAGCTGATATATAAACCTCTCTTCTATTACATCTGTCTAAATACTCGTCAAATTTACTAAATCTGAGGGTTACAGAGCACTGGATAAAGTCTTACCTACAATGGAAAAGTGCTAAAGTACTTTAAAAGATCATAACCTGATGTCTTCATGATGTACATAAAATTACATCTGGGTAATATTTTACAGTAATTATATTCCGGTATTCTGACTCCATGCATAACTTAGTACCAGAACATGACTAATGACATCTAGGCACACACAACTATCCTAAATTATTCTTGACATTTGTTACCGTTATTCAGTCCCTGCCTGCCACATCCATGCTCGTTTCCGCAGGTTCTACTTTGAGGTTACAAAAAAGTCAGAGATAGTCAGGACACAGCAAATTCAGAACGTAACCAGAATGTTTAACCTAAGAATGCATCACAGCATTGTGGAACACAGGGTGAAATATGTATAATATAGACTAATATAGCTTGCATATGCCCTCCCTGAATTTAGAAAACTGAAGGATGTCACTGAGAAGCAGACTTAAAGCAATACAGCTACAAGATCTTGCATGTGTGTGACTGTTCAAGTGCTTATCAAATGAATGTTCTGCACATGCTAACTATCCCCAGTCTGAGACTACAGGATGTAGGAATATTATAGTGCCTCTACTTAAATTTCATGGTGCAGAGTTTTTCAATTATTCTGCATTAGGACTGGGAAAAAAATGCAGTTCTATTTCATGAATTTCCTCCTTAGATGACATTAAAATGGAGGATTAAAGCCTCAAGGTATTTTGACATAGAGGTTGTAGTTTAAAGTTTTTGTGACAGCTAGCTCTAGCAGCTTGTTAACACTCCCTGGATTTAGGTAGAAACTTTAGTGGGAATATCAGAGAGCTCCAACAATGACTTGCCAATGACTTGGAAACCTATTATATAATAATAAAAACAAGCTCACAAAAAGACTTTTTGCTACATCAAAAAATAGCTTCATTTCAGAAGCTCCATTAGCATTGAGTTAATTAATGTCTTTTTGAACCCCCATTAAGTGTTTAAGAGAGAGTGCCAAGTTAACACAACATATACCACAACACAACAAACATATTTAATCCAAAAATATTGGGATAAGCCCTCCTTTTCTGATGCCCGCTTGGATAGGAGCCTATCCGTGGAACTGTGGAGTTGAGGGAAGTTCTTACTCTTCACTGAACTCCAAACTCTAGGCACACTTCCTCCCACTGTTGCTTCTCCATTGATGACTTCTGTCAGGGCGTTTATTCACTGCCTTCTGTACCAGTTGAGATAATTTTTGAAAGCGCTGGGGTACAAGAGAGAAATTTATCTCTATAACTATAATATTTTTAAAAGAACATTTATTTTTCTGATGCCATGTATACAAAAATATAAGAGAAAAAATTTGCTAATTACCAGAGTAAAACTTCATCAATTCTCATAATTCAGTGTGTGAGAGTACACAGATTTTTTAACAGAAAGTCTTTCAGCCACACATTAGAAAGATACTAATTTCTGTAGTTTCATCTCTCATCACCTAGTTCTCCACCTTCAATTGCAATCCTTTGTACTTTTGTGCCTTATAAAAATTGTAAGCACCTTGGGGCACAAATAGGTCAGTTTAATTTGTCTATATTGCACCATTCTTTCTAAAGGCATTGAATGAATAATATACGGCAATTTATAATGGAGGTATTTGTAAGTCAAAGCAGGCCAGTGAGTAGAAAAGCAAGAGAAACTAGAAAACCTTTCTTCCTTAAAATAAGGGTGGTGTTAGTTGCTAACATATGTTTTTTGTTCATAAGTACTTTGTATGAGAATGCTGTCCCTTGGCAAAGTACTTTCTCCAAAGCTGAGGAAGCTGGCTGCACCATCTGAGCTTACCCTGAGCTTCATGAATGCGCTGTAGATCACAACTCTGCTAACTATGCCAGCAAACGCATCCTTCAGAGGAATATATGAAACTAAAATGTGTCCCATTTAAACTCCAGGACTGGAAAGAAAATAGAAACAATGGAATGGTATCTTTTTTTTTTTTTCTTTTTTTTTTTTTTGCTAGGAGAAATCACAGAATCATAGGATCATAGAATGGCTTGGGTTAGAAGAGACTTTAAAGATCATCTAATTCCAGCTCCCTGTCATGGGCAGGGACACCTTCCACTGGCCCAGATTTCTCAGAGATTCATCCAATCTGGCTTTAAACACTTCCAGAGATGGGGCAGCCACAGCTTTTCTGGGCAACATGTTCCTATCCCTTACCACCCTCATAGTAAAGAATTCTTTCCTAATAACTAATCTAAACCTACTCTCAGTCTAAAACCATTCACCCTCTTCCTGTCACTACATGCTCTTGTAAACAGTCGCTCTCCATCTTTCTTGTAGGGTCCCTTCAGGTACTGGAAGGCTGCAATTAGGCCAACCCAAAGCTTTCTCTTTTCTAGGCTGAACAATCCCAATTCTCTCAGCTTTCCCTCATAGCAGAACTGCTCCATCTGTCTAATCATCTTGGTGGCCTACTCTAGGCTCGCTCCAACAGGTCAATGTCCTTCCTGTGGTGAGGACCCCAGAACTGGATGCAGCACTGCAGGAGGGGCCGCATCAGACTAGAGCAGAGGGGCAGAATCACGCCCCTCGACTTGCTGGCCACTGTGCTTTTGATGTAACTTGCTTTCTGAGCTGCAAGGTGCACACTGTAACTCACATCCAGCCTCTCATCCATCAGCATCCCCAAATACTTCTTGGCAGGTCTGCTCTGCTCTCAGTCTGTTCATCCCCCAGCCTGTAATGTTTACACAGTTAATGTGATAGTATTAAACATTTCTCAAGTACTTATTTATCAAACTTATGTTCAAAACAATCTGCCAAAATACGCTTACTCAGTAGCACATCAACATTAACATGCTTCTCTCAGACTTTCCTCCTATTCTTCTATGTTTCACCAGACTTTTTTTTTTTTTAAAGTGTGATATGACAAAGTTCCTATCTTTCCACTGAAAAACTACTAGATTTGTTGCAGAGACCCTGTGCACAGTTCATGCTCAAAAGCTCCCATGTATCCAGAAAGCATGTCCCATAGAACAGATGAGCCATGTGAAGGAGCCATTTGTCCTGTATTTTCAGACACCAAATAGCCTAGTCAGACCAATAAATTTTGATTTTAAGTACTTTAGGGCAAAAATCTGTCATTTAAATTTGTTGAGAAAGCACCACTTTTTCCTAAGGCAAGGTGTGAATAATATACGACAATTTAAAAAGGAGATATTTGCTGTTTCTGCTCCTGAAAAACCTCTAGATTCTCAGACAAATGAACAAAGTATTCTTAATGCACTCAGGCTATATTTTTAGGTGCAAGGAGAGGACATATACTTTAAAATCTAAACTTACTACAAGCTACATATTCAGTGTTACCAGCCAAAAATTAAATTTCACATTATTTACTACTCTAATGTTATGGCTTGTAGAGGCAGAATTGCAGTTCTTCCTTTAATTTCATATAAAATGTCTAAATCCTATTGAAATCAAGGTGTTATATATATCTATAGTTAATCTTATCATTTGCAAAGAGAATCCTGAAAATAAAACCCAACTTCAAAAAAAAAAAGAAGCTAAAAAGCCTGGAGAAAACAAATAAATAACAAAAAAAACAAACAAACAAAAAAAATCAAACAAAAAAAAAAAAACAAACCTCCCTGAAACCAGAAATTACATTAATTAACTAAAAAAATAGACTAACATATTGGTTTCTTAAATTTCTTCAGTTTTCATATTTCTTCAGTAACCGTCACCACATTACTGCCAAAACAAGGCATGAACATGGCATATCACAGAAATTTTCGTAATGCACCAACGATAGTGCTGTAACTTGTAAATCCTGGTACAAATAAGTTACTAGAAAAACATGTATCTATGGGTCTGTATACACGTTTCTTCTAGAAGCAGAACACATGTTTCTTCTAGAACATTGCTGCTTGTATAAAGTGAGCTATTAATTATTATTACATTAATGATTAATTAATCATTATCAATTATATGGAATGTGGAATTGCAGAATAAGAAATAGTGTATTTTGGAATATGCATAAATATAGACAAAAACAGACCCCAGAGTGAGTAGAAAGAACATTAACATCAACATTGACATCATTGTCCTCCTGGTAAATAGGAGAAAGAACACTGTTTGCTCATCATGAAACTTTCTTTTTGTTGAGGAGCACAGGAAGATCACCAAAAAAATAGGTAATTATTAAGAAGTTTTAGTACTTTAGTTTTACCTGTATTATAACATCAATGACCTTAATAAGGGGATAATTCAGATTGTATGCGCTAATACCACTGCACTTAGATTAACAATAAATCTTTGACTAACCATTAAGGCTTTAAATAACAACTTCACATAGAAAGTGTCTTTCTTTGTCCCAAATGTATTGCATAGATGTTTGTGTTGACAGTTAAGTACAGATGCACCAATATTCACATCCCTCTCTGTTTATGAACAGTATACCTGTTTTCATTATAACCATCATAAAGTCTTGGATATTTTGTGTAATGACTGGGGCTGTTAACAATATTCTGTGAGCTGGAAGTATCAGTATTTCTACAAAAACAATGAGAATAAAGAATTAGGATCCATTTCATGAAAAAGGCTCTTTATTTAACTTTCTGTTTTCTGCATGTTCAGATCCCAGCCTTTGTAAACTTGTCATCTAATCCCTAAAAGTTAATAAACCCATTCTTCCAAGGCAACTGTAGAGAAACAGTGGTGCTTCATTTACTTAAGACAATCCTCCAGAAGCCCCAAAGTAAAGAGCTTTCAGAGGAAAAGACATGTCCATCTCCATTTTTAAAATGCAGAAGCATCTCCAGTCATACCTTCATACAGTCTCTACCTCTGTCCTGGTTTCAGCTGGGGTACAGGTAATTTTCTTTCTAGTAATAGGTACAGTACTGTAGTTTTGGATTTAGTATGAGAATAATGTTGCTATCACACTGTTATTTCAGTTGTTGTTAGCTAGTGCTTACCCTGAGTCAAGAGCTTTTCAGTGATCCAAACTGGCCAAAGGGATATTCCTTAACATGAAGCATAATACCCAGTATATAAATTGGGATCAGCTGGCCAGGAGGGAGTGATGGCTGCTGAGGAGCAGGCTGGGCATTAGTCAGCAAGTGGTTTGCAACTGCACTGGAGATGATGTATCTATTGAGTTTTATTTTTCTCTCTCTTTTTGTTGACTTCATTATCATATTTTACTTTATTTCAATTATTAAACTGTTCTTGTCTTAACCCATGGGTTTTGTTTTCTTTTGTTTTTGCAATTGTCCTCCACATCTCACAGAGGTGAGGGAATGATTGTAGTACTTAGTTGCCAGTTGGTGTTAAATCACTACAACCCAGAACACTCAGAATAGCAGGGATCTGAAACAAACAGAGGATTGTAAGAACAAAAGATTTAAAAACAAGCTTACGTTTAAGTAAGATGTCACGTTTGGAAAGGATATAGAAACTGTATGTTACTATTCTGCCTTTGTACTATTTTATGCAAGACGGCACATAGGAAGTTCTTTTCAATGCTGCAGTTGACAGCAGCAGGAAAAAGTGAGAAGCAAGGTAGAATGTACCAAACTTAAATAAAGTTCAAATCATCCTGGCTAGGTTAAATAATGGAGCCTCTGAACTGGATGAAAAGGCACTTTGCAAGAGATGACACACAGGCTTACTCACTGCCACAGCTAGCAAAACAGGGAAAGGGAAGGAGATGTGTAAAATGAACCTGCATAAGCTGGATAACACCTGTAGGCTGAGAAACGAGTCAGCAGACTGATGCCAAAGTCACTGCTGAGAGAATGCTTTAATATCATTCCTGGTGATACAATTTTGAGATGTGTTACTAAACTCCTTTCCTTAATAATTATTTCCTTGCTTCGTGTGAAGATTCAAAAATCATCATTGGACAAATACGGCAAATATCTAAAGCAGATATTCAGTATTTTTGGGCAGAGATTGGAGGGTGGTTAGTTGTTTGCCAACCATGAACCTTGTTAATAGCAAATGGGTTACAGTTTGAGGGTGTTCCTTAATGCTGTAAGCTGATACAAAAGTTTGCATTTGAATTTCACAACTGGGCTGTAGCAGTATATTATTTTAACATTCTCATTAAAATTCAGTATTTTCACCTACATATACACCTAGATGGAAAGTTCCGGATTTTCCTCAAAATTTTCTATGCTATGTCTTAGCCCAAAGGTGAATATTTTTAATTTATTTTCTTTTTAGTAAATGTGATCAAAATCAACTCATTTCCTTTACTTTCCTTTACTTAAGGATTAAAAATTGTTCAGCATAAAGGAGTTAGACATTTAATGCATGCAAAAAGCATCTGAACTTTAAAAACTGAAACTTAGCAGGCTGATACAGAGGATTAGTCTCTAGGGAAATATCAAAAAATGAAATATTACAAAATAAGTGTAAAATTCTACTAAAACTGATTATGCAATGTGTTACTTTCTTACTTGTTGCAATTTCATTTCTGACTTTCTCAAATAGCTTATAATGGCTTTGCTCTTTATTTGCATTCAGAATTACATTTATGACGCTGATCTTGCAAAGTAGTGCAGGTCTGCTTGGTGTGTCCTTTCATTGAAGTATTTTCTGGTTCATAGTCCTGGCAAAGTGTGTTCCTAAGTAAACTGTGAGTTCCAGCAATAGAGACAGTGTTCCAACTTTAATTATTATCTTTTCTCCCTGAGAAAAGCAAACCTGAGATTTGGAAGGCTTTTCATCCCTTTGAGCATATTGGCAGTTTTTTCTGGGCACAACTGTGGCCTTTCGTCATAAGTAGAATTTCATCATAAGTTAGACTTCACCATACAACTGCGGGCTTGGGAAATTGCACAAGTCTAAAAAAATTGTTTGATACTGCAGAAGGAAAATTAACATTTTATTCAAATGGGAAAGTAAGGATTTAAAAGAGATGATTCTCACCATCTTCCTTAAACACAGAAGTAAGATGTAGAGTCAAACGGTGGCATCTGAAATACCAAGATTATTTTGTAGCCAGTGGAGCACAGAAGATTGACAATACAGAGTTAAAACAGATTAATAACTCACAGAGAGCACCTTGTCCACCAACATGTGCATGGACTTGGGCAATGACACATGGGATGTTTGGGGCCTACAGAAATCTGACCGAGTTGTTCCAGTAGTTTAGTTAAGGACTTATTCATCCCTGTTCTTTCACCTACCGTTATAAGCACTGGCTCCTTCTCCAGCTCTATAAGTCTCCTCGTAGACTGCCATTTCTTCCCCATAAGATTTACAGTAGCCATGGCTTTAGGCAAGTGGACCTTTCCATCACTATGAAGAGGGTATTCTCACCACCTGTTCTCTTTCATTACACTTCCCATTTTGCTGAAATAGATTTGACCCCGAAGACTTGCTGTGAGCAGTGGTCTTCTATGCAGAGGTCTTGTGCATGCTTAATGGGTTGTTACTTATGTAATACCCAGTGTATGGAATATGAGACATGTAACGCTACCGTTCTTAAAAATGAGAGCTATGAATGTGTCTCCACACAGACATTTTCTTGCCTGCAATGTGCACTTTATCCCTAACACATAACTTAAGATTTGTCCTTTTATCTTTTATAAGACAAAGTCTTTACAGGACTGAGTGAACAAACTGGGTCACAAAGAGAAGAGTTATGAGATAAACTGAACTGTCCAACCAGGTGTTCATTTAGACAGATAAAAAGGAAAACAAGCCTATGTTTGAGAAAATATTGCAAAACAAGTTTTAGATGTTGCTAGAAATCACCTCATCATTTTTTCCAAAAGTGTCCTGACTCACAGTTGTCCGTTAATTCAGTCTTGAATGCCTTCATTTCATTTACATAACACAGGCCTTGTCACAGTGTGAAGTTACCTAAAATAGTTATCATGTCTTTGGGCAAAAAAAAAAAAAAAGGCAGACAGTTGCAGAAAGAAAAGACTGTGAGCATTTCAATCTCCCACTGAGACAGAGATTATATGTCTGGTTTTCTAAATATCCAAAGCAAGAGTAGACTAAAGCAGTGATGTTTTGAGACCTTCCTAATTTTACTTGATGCCTTCCAACTTACTTGCCTTATACCAATACAGAGTTTGCCCCTGTGGGTTTAATTTCACTCACTGTCACCATTCATAATAGACTGCAGCATTCACATTCTTGACTCTATTTCTGACTTAATGATTTGTCCAGGGTTATGCATTACAAGCGGTTTCAAAAGAGGATTTTAATTCTGCATGCCATGATTTCATGTTGTTTGTGCAAGGGTCTGCAGGCAGATGCATGAAATTCAGCCAGCCTATAACTATATATACACATACAAAGAATAAAAAATATTAACATTTAGATAAAGTTGGCTTTCTTTTCCCAGAAGTATGTCTAATAAGTCTTGCCTGTCCTGCAAGGTATTGCACAACTTAATTACATGTTTGTGAAATGCTTTGAGTTCCCTGTGTTTTTATGTGCCCTGCTATTCCACTTCTCTTAGTGACTCAGTATTGTCAGAAGCTGTATCTCCTGCCGATTGCCAACAGGAAGGCAGCCAAAGTGCAGTGGCAGACAAAGAATCTGTACCAGGAAAGCTAGAACAAGGAAACTTATTGAAGTAAATGGTCCAGAGAAAGGGACAGAAAGGGAAAGAAGACAAAACTTAGAATGAAACAAGAGATAAGCCCATCCTCTATCCTCTTTGACTCTATAGATGGACATTTTCTCCACCACTTTTCTCCTCCTTCTTTCTGTTTTTCTCTGAGATTTATTTGGACATCTAAAGCACCTTTTCTTCCACCTACTGCCTCAGAATGCTGTCAGGGTCCCTTTAGGGGAGTGTGTTGAGTAGGATGCTATTAGCTGGACTCACTGGCCTTTAAATCCCAGCTTTGCTGCTTACTTGCTGTAGGGTCTATTTTTCTTTCCTAGGCTGTATTCATCTAGGCCAAATACAAAGCTCATTGACAGTCTTGTTTATGGAGGATTAGGCCTCTGTGCACTCTGTGGTTTTGCTAAAATTAATTCAATAGTGTCTGTAGAACCCTCTGGAAAAAAGTAGAATTAAAATGCTATCCAAGGAGAAACTGGCATTACTATCTCTTGGAGAGCTTGCAAATCTTGCAGATTTGGGTTTTTTCTCACCAAACTAGGCATGCAACTGCAAAACCAGTGCAAAGCACTCTGCCAGTCCCAGAGCCTTGGAGGAAGCGCTGTGATATCATTTCAGTTAACAAAATCTAGAATTTGTTTCATCACAAGTACCTTGACAAATACATTATTTTTTATGGACTACTGCTTACATGTCCCACAGTGGAAAAGACAGGTAGTCAGACAGGGCTCATCTCTCAGCACATACTAATGAGGCTGTTCTGCCTGCAGCTCCCTGTGGCCAGATGCTCTTCTTGAATGGAGTCCCACTGGGATTCTTCGAAGGGTGTAGTCATTAACAGCCAGTTGCATCATCATTGCTGGAGAAAGCAATGAGGAATGAGTATCAAAGGTAAATGACACATTGCTTTGCTGATGAGGAAGGATTCCTCATCCCACTCTAGCTTTTAACTAAACTCTCTAAACATTTCACTGTTTTGGGTACAGGTACATGATAAAGTGTGTTCAACTATCTCAAAAAACTGTTTCAAAAGTCTGGTGAGGCTGCAAAATTTCAGAGACCATGCCCATGTACTTGTGGCATCAGCAGGCAGCACGACAGGTCCTCAGATCTATCTTAGCTGATAGACTTCACTCATACAGAAGCAGCATTGCCTCTCTCTGCAAAACAGACACAAGTGCTGCATTAAACTACTTCCACTCCTCGAAACATCTCAAAGGCTGTCAAGAAAGAGGCTGACAAAGACTGCTGTCTGTCCATTTGCCCATGAAAGTGAGCAGCATGGGTTTCCCTGCAGGTTTGGACTTGTCCAGAGAAAAGACAAGTGATCGTCACCTCCTCTACATGTTTCAAACATTATAGCATGGATTACTCAGTCTCAACAGACTTCAAAAAACCTTTGTCATCCATCAGAAGTGGTTTCATCGTTCCCCCACGTGCCAAGCAATGCTGTTGTTTTGTAATGAGCAGCTTCCACCAGAGCGCACAATTTCTCATCCTGTCTGACTCTGCAGATCATTCTTGTAATTAAGGTTCTTTTGATTCTCTTTGGCAGCACACCATCTGCACAAGAAGGCACACCTGGAAAGCAGTTTTCCTCTGGTTTTACTATCCTTGATTAAACTCTGTTTTAAAGCAGAGAACCTTAATCAAAAGAATTGCCTGAGTGGAGGTAGCTGAGCCTGTCTCACTTTTGTCACAGATTCCCTCTGAAGTCTGCAGGATTTGGATTTGCATAACAATTTCAAAAAAAAGTGGGCACTGTGGACGGGGAATATTTTCAGAGGATTTTGCTCTTAAGAAAAAAATACAGTGCTATGAATTGTAGAGGAAAATAGCAGGGTACCACAGATATTTCATAGGCTTCAGTAGTAATTACTATAAAATCCTATAGAATCTATTGAAAAAAAAAAAATACTATTTGTAGTATTCTTCTATAACTCACAAGAATCTCATTTTTTAGTAAGTTCAAGAAAACATGAAAGAAAATAGTCATCTTTCAATGAAGTGAGTTTAAAATTATGCTACCCCAATAATTTTAGGAACCAGAGGCCAGATCAGTGCTGCACCTCATATGAGGCAAAACAGATAGGCAGCATGAGAAAAAGAGATCTTTTATTCTGCTGTATTTGATGGGGGCTGAAGATCAACAAAACTTTTACTTTGTTTACTCTGTGTTGAATCAAATGGCAAAAGGAAGATTCATTTGGACTCCTATGTATGAAAACATTGGTGCATATTCCAAACAGATATCAGTGCCTTCTTCCTGTCCATTTCTGAACAAAACTACACCTCACTTCCAGCCTAAAATCAAGACCCATGCTGGTGTTCCTACTTATTACAGGTCTCTAATGGCTTCTGGTAGAGTGTAACAAAGCTCTGAGTCCCTGTACCTGTTAACAAAATGACAAGCTGCTTCCAGTCTCTGATCTCCCATCATGACCTTTACACCACGTAGAAAAGACAAGAAACTTTATCTTTTTCATTTGAAAACTTTTTCCCTGGTCATTTACCATACTCAGAAGCAACTAGATAGAAAAGTTGAGGCAGGAGCCAAATGGTATGAAAATAAAAACTGAAAAAAACCCAAAACAGTTTCTGAAGTGAGTAAATTGCATAGGAAAGGGTGTTTTCTAGTGTTTGCGAATAGTTGGCACCAACCAGTGCCACAGCTTTAGAAAGCAACAATAAAAAACCACGTAGTTTACTAAATAATACACTTTTTTACCCTCGATTAAAAGGGCTTTCTTATCACACAGATATCAAGGCGAGCCACCTAATGGCACTAATTTCAAAACCTGCTGCTGTAATGTTTAGTGCACAGGACAAAAATTACAATGGATTCAAAACAGTTAGTGGTACATTTAAAAGAGGAATAATACTGAAATGCCAATATATTAGCTTCTGAAATATGTGTGTGAATGTTCATAAAACATCTGCTAGGAAATGGCAAGAATCTGTAATACTGATAGCTGGGGCTGGGCAAAGCTTAGAAATAAAGGTAAGTGCCTGAAAGACTTGTCACATTCTCAGTGGGTGTCATGCTATTTGCATGGTTTGTAGTTCACATTTATAGCAGTGTGGGTTGCTCTTTATTTCTCCCACTTTACATCCTTTCACTGCAGTTATCTGCTCATTCAGCAAACATGTTTCAACGGAAGCTTCCTTGACCTGATTTATATCTTAGAAAATGCACCTGTAACAAGCACAATTGAATGCTCAACTCCCACTTTTACCTCTGACACCATTTTTTCTACACCTCTTCCTTGCCAAGTCTCTCTTTTTCTTGCAAACTCACATAATTTTAGTAGCTTCTTCCTGTAGAAGAGAATTAACTACAGCTCAGAATTACATGCCTACTAATAAATAGCTTCTCTAATAACATTATTCTGTAGGCAAAAAGAATGTAAACACAGATCCACTGCTTTCACAATACTGACTCACACAGGACCAGCACAGAATAAGTTTTCCAGTGTATCACTGCTTCACTTCCGCCAAAATCATCACACTGACAACTCTAGTACCACATTTTCTAAACCTGCTATGAAACTGGGTAGTACTCAAAAGACTGATTCCTTCTCCATGGTATCACTGTTTTGCAAAATACTGTGCAATGGTGTCAGAAAAACGTGTGACAGGCACACTTATTTTACCCAAAGGTAATGGAACATGATTCATGTGGCTATGTCTGTTGCAAATCTTTCATACAAAATTGTTTAAGGCCTTGAACTAACCTGCATAAAGACCATCTCATTTGGTTTACTTACTATAACAGAAACGCTTATAACTATCTAGAGCTTTTTCTTTACATACATTGCTAACTAGCAACTCTGAAAATCATCTTGTAGAAATCAGACTTACATAGGGTATATTATTGAAATATAAATAATAAAGCACACAGAAATCTTCTGGAAGGCCTTTCATGGAAAAAATGCTACTATAAAAGATACCTCCTCTGAGTTGCTCCCCCCAACAGAAGGCTGTAGCCAACAGGGACACAGGTTTAACTGGTTCTTGTGATCAAGGGATACTTTACCCATGTAACAGGTTTTTCCTAACAGTGTAGTGATCTCGCTCAGGAGCCCATCATACCTCAAGGAGGCAGTGCTCCATATCACAGTTATCCTCAGCAAGTACAGCCCTGTGCTGTGCTGCACCTCCAGCTTCAGGCTGTACTGTGCTGCTCAAATCTCTCGGCTGCAGGACAGCCTCAGCCAGCTATTCCCAACAGAGGAGCCTGCAGGCAGCTCCCACTCAGCACCTGCAACTACACCACTCCCATGGCCTTATGTTATGGAGCAGTGCAGCAAGAAATCTTCATGAAATCATCCCTTCTGATTGACGTTAGAAATGATAGTTAGATTTGTTTTCTTATAAGAAAATCTTATTCTAGCTCACATAGCCAAAAGGGGGAAATGTCTTCATAAAAAAAATCTGTTCAGCAGGCCGTGTGAAAATCCACATTGGGTCCACCCAATGCTTCATGAATGTGGGATGCCCAGCATCTGAAACTGTCAAATTCACTCATTCTCCGTGTCCCTCTTGTTATTGCCTCTTATTAAAACAAATGTTTTATTAAGCCTTTTGTTGTTGGGTCTTACTGAGAGCCAGAAAGAATCTTCTCGCTCCTTTTCCTTCACACCCTTTCCCTTATCCAGAGCAAAAGGAGACACCTTAGCTTACAGTGTGCCATACACTGTGCATGTGAAAAGACAAAAAAAAAAAAAGGAAGAAGAGTTCAAAGTGATTCTGGTGCAGTGGTATATAGTTAGGCTTTACTCGCTGGCAGCAGCATAACTTAAGGCATTGACTGAAATCAGTATTGCAGAGTTCAGTAGCTCATGTTTAATGACTGACAGAAAAAATACTTTGAATGGGAAACAGCTACAAATGAAAATATCTACACTTATATGTTTAAAAGTAAGTTTCTACCTGTGATTCAGCAGTCTAACTTCATAACAGAGGAAAGAGATCCAGAAATTACATTCACCAAGTTCTAGATAACAGGTCAATTCAGTCTCATGTAGTCAGCAAGTTCTCAATTCAGTTTCTGAGTCTACTGTGCTGACAGGTCCTAAGATATCAGAGACATCCAAGTGGGGATAGCAGATGGAAGGAGATAGAAGATTTTTTGACAGATTGGAGCCCAGCTGGAGGTCAGAGTGTGTTGAGCGTCCCATACATTGTTCTTGTTCTATCATCAGTTTGAGGAATAGGTTCAGAAAATAGAAGACACAAGCACCTGTTCACCTGCACAGAAACAAACAGGAGTAAAAAGCGGCAATTGATTCCCACAAAAACAAACAAACAACAAAAAAAACAAAAACAAGAAAAAGCAAACAAACAAACAAAAAACCATGAATCTCAGAAGAATTAGTTCAACACCACAGTTTTACCTGCAAATTCATTGAACATTTTCTTCTATTTAACTTCTTTTATTTTCATGGCATATTAATTCTCAGCTTGACATTTGCTGCATTAGTACTTGATTTAGAGTTAAGAAAATAGCTCAATGAGGAGAAGAGATAGGCAAAATTAAAGGTTATTTATATCATCAATGGAAAGAAACTTAGATGCTCAAGACTGTTAAAAGTGATCTGAGACTCAAAACATTTTAACGCTACAATCAAAAATATGGCTAGAACCTTATTTCAATAAAGAAGCATGGATAACTTTAGTTATGTAAGTTAGAAAACAGTGAATAAAGGTGCTGTTGGCAGGGGGGGAAGGAAAGGCAGAAAACAGATAATTATTTCATTCACCAACATTATTTTCAAATCTGTGGGGACCTGAGCACAGGTCTGGGGCTGGCACAGATACAACAAGAAAATTTGTGGAACTAAAGGTACTGACTCAATAACGGTGTTCTGAACAGATGAGCCTTGAGAAACAAAGTCAAAACAGTCATGTCCCCATTCCCATCTTCAGGGGGATGAGGAGAGGAGAGGAAATTCGAGGAGAGGAGATTCGAGGAGAGGAGAGGAGATTCAAGGGGAGGGGAGGGGAAAAAGGCTACCAGAGACCTCATAGCAACCTTCCAGTATCTGAACAGGGCTTTGAAGAAAGTCAGAGAGGGACCCTTTATCAGGACCTGTAGCAATAGGACAAAGAGTGATGGGTTCCATCTGAAAAAGGGGAAATTGAGGTAAGATATATGGAAGAAATTCTTTACTGTGAGGTTGCTGAGACACTGGAACAAGTGACCCAGAGATGTTGTGGATGCCCCATCCCTGGCAGTGTTCAAGGCCAGGTTGGATGAGGTGTTGACCAACCTGGTTGAGTAGGAGGTATCCTCGTCCATGCTGGAAGGATTGAACTAGATGATCTTTAAGGTCCCTTCCAACCCCAACCGTTCTGTGATTCTATGATTAAGCAACTAAGGCATCTGTGACAGCAGGTAGTATAGCTCAGCTAGAGCAAAGAACTTGAGCTGGTGACCACATAGCTACAATATGCATATAGTGTAGGTATGTGGCAGTTCAAATACGGTCAAAAATGGAATTCCTGTTAGAAGATATTTCCGTTTTGTTTCATCCAAAAGGAATCAAGTTCAAAGACTCTACAATGCAAACCAAAGTGTGGTAAATGGGAATAATGTGAGATTAGCATCAGAAGCTTCTGATCCTACAGTGCACCCCGGGAACCCAACTACAGATACAACCCAGAGGAAACCTCTTCTGCTATTTGCTCTATCGCAGCAAATGACACTAGAAGTGATTCTCTCCTTCCAACATTTCTTGCTAAATTCATTGGGATGAACAGAAATTCATCGACCATGGAAGTAGGAAGGTACCAGTGGGAACTCACTAGAGAGTTAGCTTGTTCCTTCTGCATGAAATCAGGTTATCGGGCAAGGAAAATAAGAATTAAATCCTATGGCACAGGGCACCATCTAGGGAAATACAGACATAGGAATACTACCCCTGCCATGCTTTTTCCTCCAAATGAAGTGGAACATGACAAGAACAGAATTATCAAAAATTAACATAAAGCAACATCAGATTTTTCAGAAGAACATTGACTTTAATAAGCTGCACTGTTGACAGTCAATCAGGAGCTTTTTTAACTTTCTCATATAGATTTGACATAGATAGGTGACTGAGAAGCCATTGACTGTGTTCTGCAAAACACACCTTGGACTTACCATTTCACAGAGGGAAAAAAGTGAAAAATTGGTGATTCATTTGTACTTTTCTTGCCCTGAGGTATTGATTTAGTACCAAATATGTTCTGATACATAATGCTGAGAATTTTAAAAAGGTTAGTGTTAATGGTAGTGGCCATTTAGTTGGCCTAGCTTGACTGCTGTGTCCACTGTCCCTCTAATAGAAGACATGAGAACTAACTATGCCCTGCAGTCAAATGGTCAGGCAAGATATAAAATAATTTCCAGCAAATAGGCATTTATACTGAAGAGAAAATGAGATAAAAGCTAGGGAGACAGACTGACAGCTCAAAGGCTCATCAGAGAATGAACTTCTAACATATGGCAAGAAGATGAAGGAAGCCGTGAGGTAAAATAGTAAAGATGGCTATCAGTTGTGGGGTTGCTTTAACAGATTTTGTTGTTGTTGCTGTTATTTTCTACAGAAAATAGAAGCTGTGTTTTCTTCTTAGCAGATTTCACCTTCATTCGTAATTCAAAGTATGTAACATTGTAAAACCATAATTCAAAATAAAGCCAATATGCATTTGTGGTTTAAACACAAAAAAATATCTTAAGCAATAACCTAAACAATCCTTGAATTAATGAGCTGGAGTCTGTCCTGTTCTTTAATGCTGAATTATTGTACAAGAAAGATTTGTTTTCTAAGTGCAAATAACATCTAATGACCTTATCATGCTCCATCCTCCCCAGTGGAGTTAATGTCTTCTTCCATATTCTGCTTATATTTGGTAGCAAAACATTGCACAAGAACTGAAAATACCATCCAAATATATACTTAATATTAAAAATAATTATAATATTAATTCTTTAATTGTAATTGGAATGGAATAAAGGTAAAGAAAAGGAGATAAAATATTTTTAAACAGCTGCTAGTAAAGTTATGAAGTATGAAGGAGAGCAATTCCACTTGAATTTCAGTAATTATACAGTTTGTGTAGCAGGATCCTTAAAACCATCTTGTAACAAGGCAGTAGGGTAGCTGGGATAATTAATATGTTACTTTAAACTTCAGGTTGTATCAGATGGTTGTGTCATGACAGATATAAAAAGATTAGAGTCATGTTCTAGTTACAGAGTAATTACACCGTAGATAACAAACCTATGAGTTACAACCGAAAATGTCATGACCACTGACATCCCACTATTTTGTTTGCAGGTCTCAGT
>JAWWMP010000081.1:26022383-26088031 GCA_035047865.1 Dendrocincla tyrannina
TAGATAACAAACCTATGAGTTACAACCGAAAATGTCATGACCACTGACATCCCACTATTTTGTTTGCAGGTCTCAGTTTTGTTATTTGTCATCCAGATAAAATATGTATTTTTCAATTCCTTGCACAATGGGAAGGGGGGAAGAGGACCATATTTTTTCATATAAGCTTTCAATAATGAGAGATAAATACAAGTAATGCAAAGGAGTATAAAAAGATTATTTTCATTTTGTTGATCTGATGAAAATTAAGGATTTGACCCTCGTCTTCAGAGAAATTCAGAAGTATTCACTGCAACTGCCCAGAAAGGGAAAGCATTTTCCTTTACTGCAGCAGCTGCTACCTTTTCAGCCAAACAGTGAAACAAGCACTGAAGCTGCAGGTTTGATACTTTGAGACCACTAAATGGACAGAGTAAATTGACTCAGTATAGTTTATTAGCAGCAGTGAAGCAGTACAGTAAGCATCCATTCTATTCAGCACGATAAGTTTTTACATTTATTTGGTAGACATATTATTTAAATCTCTCACAGTGGCTTTTCTGCACTGAATACAAATGTTTTGGTGGGAAATTCTGACTACTTGAACAGGGATGAAATACTGACAGAGTATACAAAGAATATAAGCATTAGGTCAGGAAGATTGTAGCATTTATTCATTTGGTCTTCAGACTGAACGAGTAATCCAACATGCTACAATTTTAACTGTGGCATTTTTTTTCTGTGCGACAAACAGTATGCAGAAAAATAAGTAGGATATTGGCGATATATCTCAGCATTCAGTAGAAACACTAGTCCTTTCTATTCCTATTAAAATTTGACTTTGAAGGAGTTACATTGATTTATTCCAACTGATGATACAGTCCTTTACCAATTGTTATAGGTGTAAATTTGCCAGACAGAAACTGCCAGTGCTGGTTTGCTGGACATGGATTGGTGGCATTTCTTAACACATCATGGATTTTTGACAAGTCCCTTATTTTTTTCCTTAAAATAAAGGTAGACTTTAATGTTTTTCTTAGGGCTTGTTTGATGCTGCTATGCTGACTGCAGCTCAGTAAAAGATGGAAAAAGGACAAGGTGAGCAGTGGCTATACTGTGACACAATATGACAGAAACAGTTTTTGTCTGTACCTTTCTACAGACTGGAGATGATTACAAAACTGCCATTTCTTCCTTTCATCTACCTCACTGTCTCCCAAACACTGCAAGATTAATATTTTAAAGTTGCTTGAAAAATTTTATTTTTTCTTGTGTTTCCATCATAAACTGACTTCTCCCAACTGAATTTTCAGTTTTCAGAATGTGAAATCCGAGAACTTTTTGATACAGCTGAAAATTTCTACCAGAGATAGATTTCTTTGCTCTCCATTGCAATCAAGGTACAAAGCCACTTTGTATACAAAGCTCACTTAATATATGTATGTGAGTATACTGTGGATCTCGGTGCATGTGTGTGGGTATATTTGTACACATAGAAAACATCTGACTAACTCTGATACGCAAATGATGGCACATAAGATACCAGAACAGTGGAGAATAGACAGTAGGCAAAATCATTTTGCATTACATATCTGGATTCATAATCATAAATCCCCAAAAAAAGCACAAACACACGGAACAAAAAAAAACAAACAAAAAAACCCCCATAGAATCACTCAGTTGGAATAAACTTTATAAGGTCATCCAGTCCAACTCTTCCATTCAAAGCTTGAAACTTAGAGGGAACTTCAAAAATTAGAAGTTGGTCCAAGTTACATTCTCTTAACATCATGCATTGGAATACAAAAATAATCACAGGAAACAAAAAAGTCACCTACACTGTTCCCTTGTGCTGAGGGAACATTAGCTCTACCACTTCTGATCCATGCTTGTCACATGTTTTTGGAGACATCCATAAGAAGATTTCTATTGCTTGTCCACATTCTTTCACTACTTGACTGTCCATACACTTGGAATAGAAAAATCCTGTTACTCAAAATTAATAGTTTAGAGCTCTGTCACCTTCTTCTTGTCCTTCCATAATACTCAAGCATAAGAAATTAATGCTGTTATTTTTAACAAGATCTTGGTTACACTATTGTCATTAAAAATCCAAAACCTGCCTCTTCAGCCTATTTACAAGTATATAAATATATTAAAATAACAATAACTGGAAAATCCAGCTTCAGAAATACCATTATTATATGAATAGCAGAATATGGATTTTAAAGCCCCATCAAAAAAAAAAAAAGTCATCCTAGTATGGTAGGAAAACATAATACACATGGAAAAACAAAACAAGACAAACAAACAGAAAAAACCCAAAACAAAACAAAAACAAAACCCAAAACCAAAACCCAAAAAAATCCAAATGTTGTTTTCTGTATCAGTGAATTCTAACTTTAAAAAAAAAATAATAATCACCTAGAATATTACCTTAGTTGTTATACAAATCACTTGGTCTTTCATAGGACCTGTTTTAGGACTTTGCCAAAATATATTCTTGTTTACACCTAAAACTGGTCTTAATTTTTCAACAAAACTTCCCCTTTCTATCTATCAGTAGAATCTGCAGACTCCGGTCACATCTCTGTGCAGTTTTAGCTCCACTAAATCAGATCTAAGTGCTATGATTCCCAAACATCTGCACATTCAGAAGGCCAAAATAGGAGTTGATTCCTTCTACTCCACTGGTGGCATCCGTTTCCTTTTCACATTATGCCATAACACCCTGTTTTACAGAGTGCTTTCCTCAGATCTTTCTTAGGACAGTGACAATACATTTCATCCTAAGCAAAATTTCACTAAAAGGCTAAGCAAGATAGCCTTCAAACTAAACTACATTCCCCAGCCTTTAGAGAATATGAACCAACTTCCTCCAGTTTTGTTTGAGAGTGAAACAGTTGTGGAACACTCAGATGTAAGGTTATCTCATTTCATTAATAAATTACAAATAAAGATGTCATGTCCCTCACATCAAAATGATCTAATGTGGACCAACAGCACAAGGAATTGCATTCTCACCCCTGCCTTTGATCACCAGAAGAGGATCTACCTCTCATTCTTTGGCTCTCACATACAGAGTATAAACACACTGGAACTTTTAGGTGCCTCATCACCTATTCCCAACACATATAAACATATTCACCTCACAGAAATCCTAAAGTCAGCTGCATATTAAACAGTAAGACTTTTCTCAGTGTCTGTTTCTTCTCAGTGATTTCAAGCTCTGTAGGTTTGAATTTGAAAATCACATTCCTTCCAGAGCTTTTTCAATGTCTGTGACTCTATCCTGCCCACTAAAGCTTTGTGCTGTGCTGTTACTCCCTCACCTGCTCTTTCAGTTCACTGCAGGTTGCTCACTTAGTATCTCCTGCCTAAACTGCGATCTATCAGCGAGAGTCTAAAGCATTTCCATTGTTGTGACCAAAAGAAACATGTCAAACTGCTTCCAAATTATACATGAGCACTCTATTTGGAGTTTTAAAGGAAAAACAAGTTACTAGTGAAGCTTTCAGAAAAATCAGAAGCAGGCTGAGCAGATGTCTGCTGCTTATATAAAGACTTACATGTAAAGCTGCTTGAAAATATTTGATATGCCTTAAGTAGCTTTTAAAAATCCAGAAAGTATTTTTAAATGTTCTCAGATTTCTAAGGAGGACTGAAACATCAAAGAGAGTTTGGGTGTTTCATTGGTTTTTTTTGTTTGGTTGGTTTTGTCTGGTATTTTTGCAAAAGGAAAAAAAAAAAGAGCAGTTTGAAAAATAGCAAAGAAAATTTCAGAGACTTTATTCTCCATTTTTTTTTCAACAAATTTCATGGAAATTAAAATAATTTCTGAAAAGTCTACTGATATGAAACCAGGTGCTCACATTTTTTTTAATATATATTTTTAATTATCATATATATTACCATATTACATTTATTCATAAAATAACTGCATGATCTGAGGAAAGAAAGCTGCTTAATCCTTTGAAGAGTCTCAAGTAATAAGATATTTAATGAAAAAGCAAAGTATCAGCAGTCTGATACCCAGTGCAAACATATACTCTCCTCCAAGGCATATTTGGGTTAAAGGGACCCTGGAGTATTACAGAAGTTCTTCACCAGTTACATTAGTACAAAGTTAGTGATGTAAAATTTATTTTGCATATCACTCACTGGAAACAAATTTTTTGTGTTCTTCACTAAATGGTGATTTACCAGTAGCATGGTAATACCTCACCACTGAACGCAGGACTGGAATTAGTGCAGACTGCTAGTGTTCTTAAAAGCTCCACTTTTGTTCCTTAATCCTGTATTCAGGGAATACTGCAAGTTCTGATAATCAGTCTGCTATTTCCTCAGACTTTGTTGCTATAAATGTATTAAATTTTTCATAAAGCAATCTGTATTTGCAATTAATCAAGTGAGTTGTCTCTTTAAGATAGTAGCCTAGCAACTTCCCCGAACCAGGGGGAAGTCCCAGTTGGTGCTGCAGACCGACACAATTATTATCTCAAGGCTGATCTAACTCGTCAGAGTGTTTCAAAGCACCTCTCTGATTAAAAGTGAGTAGAGAAAAAAATTTGGTGGATGCTCAAAAAACAATTATATGTAGGTGAATATTCTTTGTGTGAATGTGAGCTAAAGCATTTTTTGGGGAACAACTAATGTTTTTAATTTGGCTAGAAATTAAAATAAATTTGTTTCTCATTTCCAAACAGACCCAAGAATGAAAAATTAGTTTTTTATTCTTTTTTGTTTTGTTTTCTTTCTATCTTAACCACTTATTCAAGTGGAGCAAAAATAGGATGTTGGAAACAAGAAAATGTACTTTCTAGGTGAGCTAAACTGAGTGTAAACCCACCTATATTGAATTCATCTCAAAGTGTCTAGATTCACAATTCCATGCAAGACTAAAGACCTGATAATTTCGGTTTTGACTGAAGTTGTGTCAGGGCAGGTTTAGGTTGAATATTAAGAAAAGGTTCTTCAACCAGAGAACGTCTGGGCACTGGAACAAGCTCCCCAGGGAAGTGATCACAGCACCAAACCTGACAGAGTTCAAGAAGAGTTTCAAAGATAGTCATAAGTACGTGGTGTGACTTGGGGATGATCCAGTGCAGGGCCAGGATTTGGAATCACCAATCCTTTTGAGTCCCTTTCAACTCAGCATGCTCTGTAATTCTGTGATTGTGTGGCCAAGCCTTTCACAGCTTCATGGCCTAGAGTCTAGAAATAGCAGGTTAGTGGGACTCCAAGATTCTGCAATATCATTCCTCAATCAGAGCTGCAGACCATAAGTTCAATCTGAAAATGGCCATGGGGCCACTCTTGTATCAATAATAGATCTTTGATCAGGAGCAAAGGAAATCTCAGGGACAGAGTTATATCAAGGTTTCACTTTTGCACACATGTTGTGCACAGGTAAATTATTTGCAATGTCTTCTTTCAAATCTAAACCAGAATTCTTCCTCGCCCATTTGCAGAAATGGGAAATATTGTATGCCACAATAAACAACAGAAAATATGCTTCTCTATTCTGCCAGAACAAGTACTGCTAACAGCAACTGAAAAGAGGCCTTTCTGCCTGTGCCTTCTCCGAGTCTGAATCAAAAGCCTTTTCACATGTTCACCAAAATGGAAATTATCTATGTCTGTGTAGACAATTCAAAGGATCACAGTGGGGAAAAGTTTTCCTAATTTTTTCTGTTTGTTTTCTCTAAGCATCTAACAATGATCAAAAGCATCACGCCACTCTGGGCTAATTTTAAAATTTCAATTTAACTTCAGTTTGCAGGGACTAACCTGAAGAAAAGTTTGTCCCTCGTGTAAGATCATTTTTGTTGCTTCCCTGAATATTCAATCAAGCAGCAACTGTAACGTCTTTTCCAAAATCTCCTTGTATTCATTACCACAGAAGTAGAAGAGTTGTGATTCAAATTGCTGAAAGGATTTCATATAAATCAATATACATTGCTTCAGGGCTTTCTGTCGGGGACCAGGGATGAAGATTGTTGTAAGCAGCAGTACTTTCTACCAAAGACAGAGCCACTGAATGCTGAGGGGTTTATATGACTGGTTTGTATAATCACCCAAATTTACATAGTTTCTATGAAGGTGAGTATGTTTTTCTTCTTTCAGTTCAACCTGATTATGAAAGTGTTCCCCTATTACATAATCCTTTAAACTTACTCAATTTCAGAAGCAAAAATTGGCAAAGTGCTTACATCATTCTTGGGAGTGATGAAGTCAAAATTATTAAAAAAAATATTTAATGTTTTTATTAACTTTTTGAAGGATTGCCTAAGCAGGCAAATTTGATTAATCCCAGTTTCACCACCTGTAAATTAATACCATAACTACATCTTGCTACTTAACTTCTAGTATGTTCTATGTGTCTTGCAATGTGTTATAGTGCTAAAGACCAATGGACTGTTGAGACAAAAAGCAGAATTTTTGTGCAATCTTTAAAACGTTTCTTCAGAAAATATGGATAAGGTTCAGTGTTCTTTGCACAGCAATCACAGACAGTTCTCTCAAACTGTAAATAGTAAATGACTGATGCAGATCCTAAAACATGAGGATTTATAAGGGATAGGAATCATTGCAATGTAGTTGAAGGGACTGGGACTGAGTTAAGAACTACGTTAAATTTAAGACAGACAGAATGTTGGCAGAGGATGTTTGCCTACTTGCTGTCTTCATCTTTGCAATTCACTTACAATCCTAGACCTAGAGAGTTCTACAGTTAAAAGGTTTTCAGGCCAATAGTCAGATATATGGGAAGTGGGCAGATAACCGAACAGAGATGAGCATATATGATGTAGAAGAATCTGGACAAACTCGGCATATTTAGCCTCTTATTTGTTTACATAGTATAGGATGAAATTTATTCTAAATTAAATCCTAAAAGAAATACGATCTACTGATTATAGCCAAAAGAAATGTGTATATTGGGGCTTTAATATAAAGTTTTATTACTTCCTAAAATTCATCCTAGTTTGTGACTCTCAATCGTACCTACCAGCCAGCTACTATGCTCCTGCAAGTATCATATTTAATATGTCATGGGGATGAGCAGGGAAGCATTTTTTTTGTCAGTTTTGAGTACCTGTTCTCTAGCTGAACTATATGACCCATTTACAGTTTTGTTTTCTAAGGCAGAATATACAGTAGCTTTAAGAGAACAAAGGATCTCATCCTTGTTCTATGAATAGCACAGAACCTCTCACCTTTGATTTGAATCCTCAGGGACACAAGACAGCTGCAGTCCTTGCAAGCTAGGAGATACTCAACTTCTGCATAGCTGCTCCACTAAATGGTAACTTTCTTCAGGAGGTTAAGGACCTGTTTCCTAGCTTGATATTATCTGCCATGACCTGTGACACAAATGTTCTGACATTTTTACACAAATTATTAAGCTATCAATTTCCAGATGTCCGGCAGCCTATATTGCCATGAGTCTGGAAATCTCAAGTAAATACGGTGAGTCTCTACCCAAATATATCCAAACAATGTTGCTGTGAATCTGTGCTACATAGGTGACACATCATATTTAGTAAACTTGACAGATCGAAAGGTATAGAGAGTATGCCCAAGTTACCACTAGTCTGTAGCACAAGAAGGCAACTGTCTTTACCAAAGTCTCTAAGGGATGTCATCTGAACATGTTTCCTTCCAGAGGAACATACTGTAGTTGTTATAGGAACATAATTTTCAACTCTTGGATATTTCCTTTCAGAAGAGAAGAGTATCATATACTCCAGAACAGCCCAAAATTGTAGGCTTTGTGGCCATTTACCAATGTGAATGTAAATATCAACATAACTCACCTACCTTGTTTCCCAAATTAACTAGAGAAAACAATGTTTAAAAGAATGCTAGGAATCATTGTTAGGCTGTGGCTTATAATGCTTTCTAAGAAGTCTATGAATAGACCACTCATGTTGCTTTTATAATATTTACAATTAAAATTTTGGTAACTAAGAATTCACTGCAGTTTCAAAGGCTAACAGTGATCCACAGCTTCTTGCCAGGAGTTCCAGTTAAGGAATCACTAAGTTGGAAATTGAGATAATCTGTTATCTGGAAGTACTGCTTTTCTGAATGGGTTTAAAACACTGATAGGTCAGCTGTGGTATGCTTTCACTCCCTGTTCTGCAGATAATTAGAAGAATTTCACCTGATGGAAGCTGACATTTCAGCACTTTGTGAGAACACCATGTTCTACAGAATGTACTTCTATAAAGGTGGTTTACGTTATGAGTGCAGTGTTAAGACATGTTCCTTAGGTCATCAGGGAGGGAAATGTTCTGACTCAACGCATAGCTGAACTCATAAAGATTCTTAAAGTCTACAGCATCTGGATTTTTTTTTTTAAAGCTTTTTTTTGGGGGGGGGGTGGTTTGTTTTTTTTTTTTTCGAACTAGACTGCTTTTGGATCATTATAATAAAATAACTATACACTTGTGTTCTTGCATTAACTGACTCAAACAGTGATAAGGGTTGTTTAATGGAGTTGGTACTTGTATCGATCCCTCATTGCTTAAAAAGGAACTTGCAGGTTAATCAGATCTGCAAGTGTCTTTCTCATTATTTACATTGCTGAAGAGGATTAAATATTAGGGGGAAAGACCAAGGTTTACTTTGCCAGATAAATAAAAATCAATTTGTTGTCGTTAGTGAATGCGTTAGAAGTAGCAAGGTAACAAATCCTGCAGCCCTCTCGAGGATGATTTTTCAAGACAGAGTAGCCTCTGAAAGGCAGTAAAGACATGGCTGTGAACATGGTACTATGTAGGAGGTATTGCTCACTCCCTCTTATGGTTAATTCTTCGGTTAACCTCATTTCAAAATCTGATTTTTCATGTAATGTGCAATATTAACCTCCACAGGGGATGGACAATTACACACAGCTGTTTCTTCTTTTAATCTTGTTTCCAATTCGTAGCTTGGACATTTCTTATGCAAATTGTTTGTGTTCATGACATTCAGGTACTCTAACAGATCTGGAGACAGCTAATGAGACTGGAAGTACATCTTGATGATAATGCAGAACACCTTCACCACATATTGTTTTGCAGCTGTACTTGCAAATTCCATATCCTTGTGTGTTTCCATCCCTCTGACTACTTTCAATACAAGCTGTATTGCTGACAGCCAAAGTTTCTTGGCAAACTTTTGAAAAGTTCCAGAAGCTGTGGTACCATTTGTATTTGTATTCCCGTGTATTTGTATCAGGTCGCAAAGTAAATGGATTTATAGATTAAGGAGTGTTGAACCTGATGTGAGGCAAAGTTATAAGCAAAATTATGTTCATTTTTAAGTCTGCTTTCTCTAAAACTGTCCTACTAGCTATTCTGGAAATATTTTCCCTCTGAAAGTGTGTCTTCCCAGACTGGCAGACCAGGGATACATGATTTATGTGAGGGTAGGTTGCTCTTCCTCACAGAGGTGTCTAGTTCTGCAGTAAGGAGTATACAGTGTGTAACAGCAGAACAGGTTCTTATCTCATTCAATTGCCTATTAGACAATGCAAGTCAGAGCGCATACATTATCAGTGTTATGTTTGTTTACTTCTGTGCGTCCATATACTGTATAAATCTCTGAGTCCATTTGGCTGAGATTAGAATAGAAGAATCGACAGTGACATAGCTGAAATGCAGCTTGCACTTTGGTTGTGTATAGAATAGGCTTCATTTTTGAGTATCTGAATAAACTAGATTGCAAGGAGAAAAGAAGGTGCTTGTTCTGCAGTACATGAGCTCAGTTTGTTTCCCAAATTGGAAACAGGTAGAGGATTCACCCTTTTTATTGGTAACAATTAAGCAAAGACTGTTGGGCTACAGTACAGAGGAGGCTGGACTAAGTTGGAGCAAACAGCTTCATGCAATACTGCCAGAAGTTAAGGATATTCAGTACCATACAGGACTAAGACCTTAATCCACCAACTTCCACAAACAGTCAGTGCAAGCAAATATATTCTAAAATAAAACCATATACAAAAATATGTTTAAATTTCTCCTTCTGTGGTATTTGACACAAGAGAGTTATCTGACCTTCCAATAAAAACAATGATTTCTGTGATTTAACCAAACTCTCCTTTTCTTCTTCCAGCTCCATCAACATCTTAGGTCTTACAGTCCTTCAATACGAAGCTAATTTTTCTCAGGTTCTAAGTTCTTTGACATAGAAACATCTTCTAAAAAGTCCAGGAGACTGTGGCTCCAGTTTTTCTTCTGCAGCATTAGGCACACGCTGTCAGGATCCTGCATGAACCACGCCCTACAAAGGGATTTGCCTGCCTTTCCTGGACTGACAGTTGACTGTGACTCCCTCAGACCTGCCCTGCTCCTGCCACTTGGGTGCAGTGGGACTATGCCTGAGACATTCAGGTCTCTGCCCCGGCCTTGTTATCACCCTTGGGTCCCAGCGGCCCTTCCCTTGGGGAGTAGCTGGTCCTGCAGCTTCTGGACAAATACCTTTAAGGTCAGAAGGTGTTGAACTATCATTTTTAAATACTCTAAAACCAGAACTGATTGGACAGATAGCTTTTGATTATGTTTCTATTAGGCATCTATCTACTCACTTCCAATTTGTGAATATTAATCCTTTTATCTTAAAAATTGACTAGTTAGCAATTTACCTATTATGCACACTATCATGAGATCACCATGCTGATGTGCCTCCAGTCTTGACAGCAAAATCCCACCAAGAACTGCTTTTAACCTATCAGACAATTTACTCTGTTAAACTACAAGAGCAAAACAACTCATCAGCAGTGGATATTTTGCAGAGTTCTTTTCCTTTTTGAAAAAATTTTAAAATATTGGAAAATTGGAAATAAAATTATTTTAATTTTATGAATTCACTTAAAAGACTTCATAGTGTATCATTGGTTTTGCACTGTAATCCTTTGTATAAGAATAGAATGTTAACATTGCAGTTCTTTCTGCAAGTTTTGTCTGATGCCTCACTTTTATTCTGTGCAAGACATCAGTGCTATCTGATCTTTTCAAGCAAAAGGTGTTTACTGCCTCAGCCTTTAAACAGTTTCTCATTAAAATGGCTCCCATCACTTCCTTCTTCTTGCAAGTGCTATAGTTCTGCCTGGAGCTTTCACAGGTCATAGCAAGGGCAGCAGTTATCTTATTGCTTCTAGACACCTCTGAATGAGCTCATTTTCAAACTTCTCTTAATTACTTAGGGTAAAGACAATGTTTCATTCCTTGTCCAGGTAGTGCTAGGGTAGCCAGTAGGAAATCAACTTAGTTCTGGTCATCCTCACAAAGTCACAAGTCACAGGGTGCTGTTACAACACGGAAGGCTACCAGCATATTGACCTGCATTAATTAGTAAGAGCATAATCACCAAAATGAAGAAAATTATTTCCCTCAATTTATCCCTCAGAAGGTCACATCTGGAGTCTTGTATCCGGGTTTGGGCCTTGTCAGTGGAATCCAATATCAACAGCTAGGAGAGATTCCATAAACAGTTATTACTATGATGGGAGGGCTGGAGGACACAGAAATACAGGTTATTGGTAGACCAAGTTCTGCTTATCCTCATGAGAACACAATGGGGGGTGAATTATTGCTACTCTTCAGAAAAAAAAAATAGCAGAAGCTCAGGGAAACTCTCATCCTGAATCATTCTTAGGCAGGGAGAAGTAATAATCATGCAGTCTCTGTAGTTGCTTTACTTTATCAATGAGTGGTGGAAAAAAGTGAAGGATTTAGCTTCCTGTTATCAAGAGGAATTGTTGCTGTAGTTCACCTTCATACATAAATGCATTTTCTTCAAACAGTGAGCGGTAGAACTGTGTAGAATATGCCAGCAAACAGTTGCACATTTTGAGTTTACAACAATAAGGATTGCATAGTTTAGTCTGCTTGTGTACAGCACATACATTGTGTACAATGAAGCACAGCATGACAAGTGGTGACTAAATACAGTCTCAGAAACAGAAGAGTTACTTTAGCAGAACAAACTAATGACACACTAGAGCTCAACCTGTGTGGATAAGACTACATTTTCTCAAATTAAAAAGTATTTCCTCATTAATATTTTCTTAATCCAGTGAGTATATTCTTCATCATCACATAATCTGTTAATATACATTTCTACAGATAGATTTGTTCAAACTTGTGCAAGAAAAATGCAGAAAAATGTGTCCCTAAGGAAATTCTTAGAATGAAGATCAATACCTTACTTAAAGAAAATAGTTACTATGATATGAAAGAGGAGCGAATCAGCTGTCATTTTTATTTTTAACCTGTTTGGAATTTTTATCCTCAAAATTATGAAGAGAATTTGACTTTTTGTCTTGACCTACCTGAAACCAGTACTCTTCATAACAACAGGTAAGGCATATTGTATGATTGTAGCATAAGGACATTTTCCTTTCCCTGAAGATACTCACCATGCAAGGCTTCTCCAAACAAAATCTGTAGGTATGGATTTAAGTCTAGCAGCAAAGAATTAGGGCAGAATGCAACAACTAAGGCTTTTCCTCATCCTTGGCAATCTGTTGGGTTTCCTCAAGAAATCTACATTGGAGGTGACACATTTTCCTACTCTGCTGATCCTTCATGACATTTGCTATAGTGGCTCACTTAGCATTCCGCAGGATTTTTCATAACATTTGGAGGTAGAACACTTTAGAGAAGGCACCCTGCTCAATTCTGTACCCTAAGATTCTCTCGCCTGAAAATAAAGATATTTCCTCCAGCCAATTCTGTCATTTCTGAAATGCTGAGAAGAAAATACAGAGATTCTAATGATCCTACAGTTCTGTTTAAGAACTGGAGGTAAAAGGAGATGGGTAAAAAAGCAACCCACTTGATTTTGTATAAATATAGCACATAAAAAATTTCTGTTAATCATATTCAGCATGAAGGGGTGAGAGCAGAGCATGTTCTGTCCTGTACATGGGTAATTATATGACTGTATGTAAACAGCAATGCCTGCTCCATCACTGACTAAATTCCACTCTTCCTGAGAAGGGTTTCTTTTCACTTTATTTATTTTTAGTTCACAGCACATTTCTATTCTGCCTCTTGTTCAAGGATATGATCTCTGCAGGTATACTGTAGTACTCATGGACCAGCTTTCATTCTCCTTTCCTTCTGCTTGTAATTTAATATAAAAAGGAAATAGAGAATCATAAAATAATTGATTAACTGAGATATACTAGCAAATGAAGTCACAGTTCAAAAAGACAGAGGAGCAGAACAGATGATAGTCACATCTAACAGTGATAAATGCCATTTAACTTTTATGAAGTTAATACTGAGCATTACTTTCACAGCAGATGAGGAATGTGAGAATGACAACAAATTGTCTTCTTCTGAATCTATCAACCCATTTCCTTCCCCTTGATTGACACTTTGTTTTGAGCTAATGGGCAAAAGCTGATCCTCAAGTTCTCATTTCATGTTGGTGGTGGTTTAGGGTTTTTTTAAACAAAGAAAGATTCATTGTTCATCTTAAAAGTTTCAGCACTCCAGATGGCTCTGTCATAATTTCAGTGCTTGCATAGTAGGAAGTAAATGGCTTTAGACTTTGCATGCCACAGAGGGCACTGGATGGCTTTCAGGTTTAGTCCACAGGATTATACTTCATGGCACTGTCTGAGATTATAGGCAGAGAATAGAATTCAAACTAAATTATGAACAATTAACAAATTCACTTCTCAGCAGAAATTAATCAGGGCACTGGATTTTGGGATCAGAAACAAGTTCCGCTGTGTCCTTCATCAGTTGAGTCAAATGGTCATCTTGGAATCTGAACACACCAAATAGATGCTATGTTATCCTGCTTTCTATCAGTGACTTCCATTAATGCCACTTGTTATATAAAGACATTGAATAGCCTGGCCATTGACAAAGTCACATTCCAGTGACCTTGCTTGGCTACTGCCCTGTCTTGAAGGGAACTTCAGCAATCATGTGTTTCACCCACCAAACACTGCTTCTCTTTACACAAAGGGTACAGAATTTCCAGTTGCAGCTGCCTCTCTTTAGATACTAAACTTATTAATAAAACCATATGCTTACTTTAAAAGCAAAAGTGTGAAATAGAACAAGCTATAAATTAGTTAGAAACAACTAAAATCAGTTTTTCCTGTCTCGCAAGCAAATATAACCATGATGATCTTAACTGGTGATGCATAATCACTAGATAGCTCCCTGCAAAATACAGAATGCAAAACTACTTCTTACTTAAAATGAAACTGCATGTCATAGGGTGGAACAAATCACCTTTACATAATATTTCTGAACTGCTACTCTTTCTAACAGTGCTCTCATTTTTAAGTTATTTAATCAAACCACAACATCATGTTCCTGAAGATCACCATCTTGCAGAAAACAATACTATGCTTTGCTGCTCATTCTGGCCTATGCCCAAATCAAAGCTGCCTACTGTATACTGGTAAGTATATCATGTCTTACAAATTTTACCTGATACAGCAAGCTGTTCCATATAGACATAGTATTCACCTGTACTGAACAGGCTATGGGGCCAGGACTCTTTCTGGGTTAGAAATCAGCTGCAAACCATTTAATATATTCCTCCAGTGTATTCATCCTTAATTTTCACCACCAATTTCTGCTCTCAAATACAGTGGTTCCTAGATCTTCTTTGATGAAATAACTGTTCACGGATTGGTCACTGTCAACTTCCTACTTTTTTCTCATTGGAAGATACGCAGAAAGGTAATACAATGAGATTATGTAATGTTAAAAAAACCCAATATTTTGGCACAAAAAAACCAATATCATGAGCCACAATTTATGAATTTTTCTAGAATAAAAAAGTTTGAGAGAAATCACTATTATATTAATGGGTCTTGCTAAATATTTTTAAGTAATAAAACACCAATCTGAGAATCAGAGTGAGATTAAAAAGAAAAATCTTTTTTAAAGCACAGTAGTTTTTTTTTTTTTTGCTTTTGTCAATTTGAAAGGCTTATAAGGAGTGGATTTCAATTTAAGATTAACATTTTTGTTCTGTTTTTATTCCCTATAACCCTCACTGCTGTGCTAATTGCACTTAGATTTTGGCATATGCCAGGCTTATGTATCAGACATTAAACCCTTTTAACAAAATAAAAGTTTTGGGGAAATTTAAACACATTTAGACAATTACTCTAAGTCTCTGTATGAAATTTTAGTGGAATTTGAATTATATTTTCTTATGCACTCTTCCTCTGATAAACTCTGTTTCTGAAAAGCTGCCCTTGAAAGCATCCCTTAATATTTCTGGCTCTAATCTAGTCCCTGCTCTATTAAAAGCTGGGCAGAGTTTTTTTCTCTTTTTATCCTAAGCATTTGGTACTGTGATGTGTCTATATAAGTAGTCTACAATCAAGATCCAAAATAATTTTTACTGATAAATTTTCACTGTCAGTAGGAACAAAGATGGCTATATAGACATATTTGGGGGGTATATATTCCATTGTCATATTTTGCTATCACATATGTCTTCCAGTTTCTAATCTTATAAACTACTATGAATAATATTCACTAGGGTGTCAATACAGGACATTCAGACTAATTTCAAAACTCATCTAGGTCCTTAAGATGTAAAATGTCAATAGCCAGAGATAAGAGCTGACATCTGGCCAACCTCCTCCACAAACAGCACAGATTAGATGCAGATCAATGTACAATAAATGTCTCTTTGTCCTTCCTCCCTGTATGAAAAACAAAGCCCTGTGTTAGTGTCTTGATCCCACTTGTTTCTCTTTGGTCCTAATGAGAAACTGAAATGTGTATGTTATGACTTCAATTTTCACCATTTTTTCTCCTTCGTGATATCCTAGGTCTATGCACATGACAAGGAATTGTGAAACAGCATCACAAGGTTTCTTCAAGCAGTATCCTTCAAAGTCTGGCCATCAGTTAATGGCTGGCAGCTCGATCAATATGAGATTACATCAAGAACCTATTTCCTGGAGGAGGTCAGTAGAAATGTCTGCTCTGAATGGCTAACCAAAAACTTCTACTTATCTCATTATGTGCAGAAACACACTAACTATGGTGTTATATCTTCTCTTGACTGGTGGAGTGATGATCAAAACATTAATTATACAGGCTCAGAACTGACGGCACCACCTTATTTCTCCCCTACATGCACACTTTTTGTTTTTGCTTTCTGACAGAGGAGATGCAGCATAGTGGCTTTTAAAGCTAGCATTTCATCTTCAGGTGATCACTGTCAGTTCATACACATATTGGTCTAGTCAGGATTTAGGTACTATAACAGAGGCCTGATCCAGCTCTCCCTAAAAATCAATATGAGACTCACTGATCTCAGTGGAAGCTAGATCAAGCCTCAAATAAACTGGAGGGGAAATTTTCTGAAGCACAAAGGGGAGTGAGATGTAAAAGTCCCAATTCCTATTCGTTACCTTGAAAACATCTTCTAATAGTTCTTTTCCCAATGTGAAATAAAAATATAGATCAGGGAAATGTAAAAAAGCTGTTACATTCCTGAACATAGTGAATTGCTAGCTTGTTTTTTATCTTGACCTGAAGTTGCTATAAAAGTACTTTGAAAATTTCTACTGTCCCATTTAAGTTAGCTGGAACTCAGACTTTCATTTAATGGCTTCGGTAGAAAAGAAAAATCAGAGCTAAAATGAAAAAAAAATATGTGAAGGAGGCATTTTTTGAAGAGCTACCAAAGCAATATAGTTTAGTTGCACACCATCTTTTCATAGTAGGCTTCCCCCAAATTTAAGTACAGATCAAGTAGATTGAGTTATTGAGAAAGGAGAGTGGAAAAGAAATATTTATCATTATCATAAAAGCATTTTTCTAATTTTTTTAATGGTTTCCATACCTCTAATTACTGTTTGAATTTATAGTAAGTGTACAAATGCTTCTTTGCTCTCACTGAGTTGTGACACAATAGCTTAATTATAACAGGTAAGCTCTTCTTTTGCTTAACAGCTAAAGGTCTGGATCTTTGGCTTGGAAGGTCTGTTGTCTTCTCTACACTAAAAGAAGAATGAATAATGTCAGTTTGTTGATTCATGTTTCCTACTTCATCTTGCCTCTGAACAAATATTTGTTATAAAGGAAATGTATGTATTCATTGTGCCATCAAGGATCATAATTTTGAACTGCAGAATTATTAGTCTGCAGAAAGTGAGCTACCACAGATTTTTGTTCTTTAATTACATGCCCTGGAGCTACAAGCTCAACTAGCAGTTTTTCTTTTAAAAATACACAAAGCTCCAAAAATTCACCCATTGAATAGTTTGAAGAGCCATCAGTTTTTAGTACCTTGAGGTAGCATAAAGAGAAGGTGCAGCACACATTTTCTCATCAGATACTTTTACTGGGAACTTTAGAAAATAAGGGAGAAAATAAGAGAACTTGACAAAAGTTAAAAGGGTAATGCAACATGGAGCATTGCACAAAACACTGACTTTGCACATGCTAACCCATATGACAGCAAAATTCAGCCCATTGGCTTTAAGTTACCCAAAATATTTAGAAAAAAGATTAAGAGAAGACGGAGTAAAGACAGAATAAGAGAAAAATAACTACCACCAAAGAGTCCTGTGGAAATCCTTCTTTCACACAGCCAGGTGAAAGGTTTCAAGCTAAAAGGGAGCACGTGATGCTGTTTTTATGTGGTTTGGCCCTCTGTAGCCGCCCCTCACAGAGGGCACTTCTGGATCACTGGCCATTCTGGGGCTCTGGGACAGAGTGAGGGGCAGTGCTCCCGGTGTCAGCCCATCTAAGTGTGGGTTAGGGGCTCCAGGGGCTGGTATCTCAAGGGGTGCCTTTGACTGACAGCTGCTCTAGGGTTGCCCCATGAGGCTCTCAGAGGCTGCTGTGTGGAACATGGCATTACCTCACCTCCATGAGATTCAATTTATTCCCCCTGCCTTGAGTTGGTTCTGACCAATAATTAATATAATCCAGTGTCTCACACATTCTTAGAGAAAAAATCCACCAGATCAAAAATGATTTTTCTATGGCCCCATAATGGTCTCCTCCTAATTTTCTGTTTCTTGGAGAAATGTACTCCTTTAAAAAATTCAGAAATTTAGCTGTTAGTGTGCATGTCACTCTTATGAATGTTGGATATTCCAGTGGATTTAGATAACCAGAAATTATATAGCAGTAGTGTAATGCTTGTGAAGCATTGTGGTATTGGCCATTGGACATTGAGACTAGAGATAATGGGATAACAATTGCAAAACTTAAAGACTATTTCTAGTAAGATTTAGCTCCTTAATCTTTAGAAGGATTCATCTCACCAAACTGTAGACATTCACCATATAGATGTCTGCATCTGAATTACTTTATGTCTCTACAGATAAATAGTCAGTTCTCAGAGTAATTAATATTGTACTCTTGTGGGCATCTAAAATAGGTCAACTGAACTGTTTTACAAGTGCTTATATCTCTTGGCTAATTGTAACAGTAGTTTAGCTACTACTGCACTCATAAATGTCTTATTACAAATACCTAGGGACCTGAAAAATGGATCTGATCTGTGACCCTCAGGATGTAGTTTAAAAGATGGACTTTTGACCAGCCAGGTGTTTTAGACTCTTCCAAGGAGGGAGGGTACAGCAGGGAGCTGTTCTAAACTTCTGACCACTGCAGGAACAATTTTGAGCACTGTTATACAGCAATATCCCTGTTCTCCTGGAATAATATTTTGTTTGGTAGGTTTTCCCTCAGATGGATAACAGCTATCTTTCTATCTAAGAACTAAACCCCTGCCCTGTCTTCTCAGAAGTAAAGGTTTGGAATAACTTTAGAATGGCTAAAGTTTTTATACTTATGAATACACTGACACAAGACAAGTCGTCTTCTTAGAAAAACTTGTAGAATTGAATAAACAGTTTCTCTGCACAGCAATCACACTGAAAGCATACGTTCGCATGTAGCATTCAAATGGAACATTCTCAAACCTTTTGCTTTATTAAATATTGCTGTCATATAATCAAACATTTTGATGGCTAATCTCAAAGCAACATGGCATAATTAAAAATATATACTCTAATACCGCAAGATCAAGTTATTTATCAAAATAGATTATACACACCAGAATATTATTAAGGCTTCTCTGAATTATCTAACCACTCATCTTACTTTCAAAAATGTAACTCCAAAAAAACTCCAAAGAAAATTTCTTTGCCCGTACGGTTTTCATTCAGTGTTCACAAATGATGGACAAAAGCTTAACTCCAGGAGAGAAATTAGTGTTTTGTCATTGATATCTATAGCAATAGCATCTTGCTTAATATATCTGCATTTCAATAGCATACCAATCATATATATCTTTGGCTAATATGGAAAGGAAGTGCCATTGTTCCTGAGTTTTTTTTCTTTCTTTTCCATGTCTTTTACTTGTATCCTTTCCACTTCAGAAAAGAAACACGTAAAAGTAAAGGAACGATTTCTTCTGCAATTTCCATTTTTTTTCTCTGATAATCTTTCCTGTCATAATGCATGAGGAACATATACCTAAATATTAATCCCTTGTGAGAACTTAAGGAAAAATATCTGAGACCTAGTTTTTTGAAATAAAATGGTTTTGGAGGAATATCTACCTTGGTATTTCATAGATATAAGAAAAAAACAACAAAATATATAAAAAAAAAAAAAAAAGAAAAAACAGATTCTTATTCTATTATCTAAGTCAAAGATTTTTTTTTTTAATTTAACTGGTGAATATGTATTGTTGCTGTTATAATATCTAGGTGCCATGTTGTGCTATCCTTCTTCACACCTGACTATTAAAAAAACCCTGCAGTGGAACACTAATTATATAGACAACAATACAGGGCTAAACAGGCATTTGAGGGATATCTGAGTTTTAAACAACCTGCCCAAGGTAAGAATCAAAACACAAACCTCCAAAGGCCTAGTACACTGTTTTAACTTCCTTCCTTTAAAGCAAAACAAAGCAAAAACCAACTACCAAACTAAAACTCCAACCAAAAGAAAACCAAGAAAACCAAAAGAACACACATCTACATGACACCTGATCACCTGATAGTTTAGGACATAGGCTTAAAATTAGCCAAAGAGATAACCACTGTTTGACAACTGCTTGGTATTTTAATAGTAAAATCTTGGACAAAATAACGTTGCCTAAATAATAAAATGAGGCCTTGGGTGGATATTTCTGAGCAGAAGTCAGGTGCCATGTGAAAAGGGGACATTTTCCCAAGCCCTTGGCATTTGATTAGTCTGTCACTGCCCCAGGAAAGGTGAGAGACCCTTGTGCCTGACCTGTTTCCTTCTGCTTCAGCCCCCTTAGCATGTGCTTAAGGTTGCAAATTGTATCTGAGGGGAATCATCGTGGAATAGGTTTCAGGCACGCTCCTTCCATTCCACCCAGAGAATAGCAACTGCATTTAACCTTATAATTTCTGTACCATTATAACTTCTATTAGGATATGAGTATAACTTCCCAGTTTTCCCTGGCCATCCTTCCACAGTCAGGGTACAGAATTTCTTTAAGAACAGCAATCCTTTGTTAGGCAGCTATGATATCTATGATCAGTTTCCCTTAGTAGCAGAGACTTCCAAAATAAACAGCAAGATTATAGCTGAGACCATGAAAGTGAAAGAACACTACAGTGCCTGGGGGTTGTAAGCATGAATGGCCAACCACAGGTTAGTAAAGCAATGCAGCACTGGGAACTAAATAGGACTGACTTTGGCAGACAACAGCGTAAATCTAACATGAAAAATTCCAAATGCAGTGAAAAGACAAAGGAGATGGGGCAAGGTAAGAAAAAGCAGGCTATAATCCTATAAGAATGGGAACAAAGAGAGGAGTTGCTCCATTGTTGACAATCCTGGATCTTCTGCAGACCTGCTGCCTGTTGGTCTCCACAGCCTAGCCACAATGAACCTCCCTTTCCCTTCAGTGAAGAAATAAGACAACTTTTTTGCATTTGCTATACACCAGATGTTACAAAGCTAGCAAGTTCCAACAATTTCTTCTTCAGATCAGCTGTGTGGAAAAGTAAATTAGTGGGGTAAAGCAAATCCTACATTCCATGGTAGGAAGAAATAAGGAAAAGACATTGTAGGTCCAAGGGACACTTCTGAAGAGCTACCATGAATTTTAAGAACTGTCATCTTCCTCATCTCTGCAAAAAACACCAGCAGCCCTCTGTTGTCCTTACCTTTCTGACAGACTGGGCAAAAAGTTTTCCTGCAATGCCTGATTCATGTTCCTGTAGCCCAGTTCACAGGAGTTTAAGCCATGAAAATGAGAGTAATCCCATAGGAGGAAGAGTTAATGGCAAGAGTGCCATAAGTTCTTATGTTCATTTACTCAGCTTCTCTTTTATCAGTATAAATTTGGATTTAATAAAGTGACATCATTCTGCTTCACTAACAAAGCCATGTCTGTGTGAACTCTGTTATATAGGAATAGCAGTAATTCTGAATAGCATTTCTCAAGCAGTTAATCCGTTCAGTATTTGAATTAAAGGAGGAGCTCTGTAATTATGGTACAGATGTAACAAAATGCACTTCATTTTAGTCTCAGTCAACCCTCAATTAACAGAGGATGCAGCAGATAGGAAATAATTGCACTTACTACTTTGATTCTCTGTTTTACGTTAATGCCATTGTAAGAATTCTATTAATAGGATAATTAATTTTTTTTTAGTTTAAAAAATATCAAACATGCTGGTAAAATTCAAGCATAGAGTCTATTGCCAAGTGAAAGATATTATGGAGCAACAGAATTAACTATGCTGTTGTGAGTTATTATTTTTGTGTAATTCAGAAAAGCCTTCAACACCAGTTCAAAGTTCAGCAGCTGAGAGTTTATATCCTGCATCTGTAAATGACCACTTAGGAACCTTGCACTGTGAAAAGCCTACTACCTGCCTGGGCTGTATCTCTTGTGAAAATAGAAAAGAAATTTGCTTTCATTAAAACAAATTCTGGAAGTGAGAAAGGATCAAGTCACAGCTGAGGGAATATGGATTTTACACTGTACTATAACATATCAAACTATACAGTTCTGATCTGACTTTCAGGACAAATGTCTTCTGGATAACCAGCATAGAATTGCAGCTTCTGAAAATGACACATTTTTCTTAGTGAGTATGAAATCTGTTATTAGCAAATAACAGATGTAACTATACTGACTTCTGAACATCAGTTCTTCCCTTACATTTGTGGATGTTCTTTTGTTGGAAAACACAGTTTTGACAAGAGGAAACTGCTAGTCTTGACTTAAAGATCACTGATTTACCACTGTTAAATTAGCATTTTACTCAATGTCTCAGTACAGTAACAAGCTCTCAATAAAAAAATCTTCCAACACATACTTATAGACAACAGCTCTGAGCGCAATTTTTCTTTTTCATGCCAGAGGTTTATACAATTATCAGCTTAAGCTTTAATTGGATTTAACTAATTGGTAAACAGGATTTTTATTCATTAGTTTTATACATGTATCAGTTCCTCATTTAAGGTTTAATTTAAATTCAATATAAGCAACTGGATGGCTGAGATATATTAAAAAAAAATAATAAAAAAAACCAGTAAAAAGCCTTGACAAAGTGCAGCCATTTCTTCACTTTGGTATTTTTAAAGATGCTTACTATTAAATCTAATCACTTTTATATACATATTTAATCATATTATACAAAATACACATTTCCAGAAGGTCATCCTATGGATTTTGATATCAACAGGAAAAGAAGTGCAAGAGCCCTTTAATTTGATGTTTATCAAGTCTTACATATAGTCCATACAAAGGGACTATAATGAAGAAGAAAAAAGTACCCATTTTAAAATGTGTTTATATTTTAAAAATGAAGGTGTTAAAAACAAATATTTGTATTGCTATGAACTAATCCCATGGTTTTACAAAAGATTATGGAAGAGTGTTTAAATACTGTAGCAACTTAAAAGAATAATTATGACTATGAATAAATGACCATTCACAAGACATCAGTTAATTTCCTCCTGCAGAAGTACTGCTCTTAGAGATATGGGCTATTGAACCATGAACTGAGCCCACAAATTTTCATAAAACCCACAGATAACACTGCAGAGCTTTAGTATTATTTTAGAAGGCTTTTCAGGTTTGTCTTTACTGTATTTATAAAAAGAGTAATGGAAAATAAAGGATGAAAGCATAGCTGACACATTCTTTTATGTGTTCTAAGACCTTTCTATGTACTTTAGCAAGATTCTGGCAGTAATCACATGTGTTCTGACTGTACCCCTCTCTATGCCTTTTGTTAAAGCACACGTGCATTAGCAGAAAAGATGTTTTACTATGATGGATTAACAGCAACATAAATTGTCCGACAATTCCCACTCATCATTTTCCTTCAATGAAACAGTACAAAGTAATATCTCCTTTCCACTAAAACTGTCTATAATTGAACATGTTAAGAGAAGATACTGATTCCATTCTACAATATGTATCTATGTGGGATGACAAGAAACCTTTTGGCAATGACATAATGCTGGCAATTGCAAAATATAAAGATACAAATGAAAACTGGGGAGGGGAGGGGGAAGAAAAAATGCACACAAGCATAAAAAAAGTTGGCATAAAGTGACAAGAGCAAAGATAAAAAAGATAAAATAAATGCAAAGAAGGAAAGTTAATAAATCGATAAAGTTAGAGACAATGAAGAAACAGAAAAAAAAAAAGACTTGAAAAATTATCATTTTCTGAAACCCATCCAATAATTTTAGTAAATATATAGAAAATTTTCACTGGTTTCCTACAAAAATGAACATCACCTTCTTCTGACAGATGTCCAAAGTTTTATGTTCAGTTGTGTGTTTTCCATTACCGGTGTCTCCTGCAAGTGAACTGGTGGGAAGGTAAACAGGAATTTGACTACTCTAAGCTGCGGCTTCATTTAATCATTGCATCTATGCAACAGTTTTGGCAGTTCATTACCATTGACTCAAAAAGTTTTGAAATGCTTTTCATAGTAATGAGAGATCTTTTAGACACCTACTCACTCAATTAACTGGTCTAGCAAGGGTGTGAGATAAAGGCTAGCACAGATGAACCTCAGATTTTTCCATCTCCTTTTTCTTAGGGTCCTATGACTAACTTGTCCTTCAGCCAATTGTTCCTAATCCTGAAGTACATAGAAATTAATTCTCAGTGTTTTCTGATGGACTTCCTGGTTAAAGATCAATTAATCCTTGTAAAATTCTTATGAATATTTAGGCTGCTCTTCACAGTCTTAGATTCTACTCAAACTCAGTTGTCTTCAATTTCACTCAGTTCTTTTAAAGAGATTTCCTGTTGCATATAGTTTTAACATTTAGCCTCCCCTATTTTGACATGACATTCTTCTCCACAGGGCAGCCCTTGCAGGCAAGATACTTTACTATGGTCAAGACAGTGATAATGTTCATCTTTATCACTTGAAGATTAAGTAAATGAAAATTCTATGAGCTACATATCATGTTCTCTTCTTGTGCAAGTCCATTGACATTCATTCCACTGCCCAGGAATCCCTGCTATAAGTAGCTGCTAGAACTACAGTTTAAATAGGAAGGGACACATTCTGTTACACTAGCTTAAATCACAAGTAATTCCACTGAAGTCAGTGGATTTGCTCTGGATTTAATCCATTCTAACTGAAAGCAGAATTTGGCCCTTTGATTCCTGCTGCCATTGCTCAATTATTGCGAGATTTACTATATAGGGTATGCTCTGTACAACTAACACATTGCAGCATAGTTGTTGATCTACTTACCAGCAGAGTAAGAGCTTTATATTTGGCATAACTGAAACTTCTGAGTAAAAATAGATTGTAGGAAATTCCCAGCTCAACTCTAATATCAATTTTCAGGAAGCAAAAATACAGCTTTCCACAAAGCTATACTCGTTGAAATGGAGGTAGTTTAGTGCACAATGCTTTATAATATATTGAATAGTCTGTCTGCAACACTCTAAATGGATAACATGATGATTTGATAGAACACCTAAAAATTACTTTTCCTAATGGGAAAACGAGAGAAAAATCCAAACACTGTTGGATATTGCACAGCTGCAATTCATCATCAGAACTGACAGCAAACAGCTATTCTCACTGACTTCCACAGGATTTTGTAGCAGAAATTTGAAGGGGAATGAGAGGAGAAAGTGCTTACCTAACCTTTTAATTTTAAAATATATTAAACTTTGACTAATTATTTGATAGGCTTTATGAACAAGGAAATAGTGGGACAAATGGGGAATTTATATGAAAAAACAGAGCAAGACAGTATGAAATAGTATAGCAGCAGAAAATCTTGATGATCACAACAACAAAAGATTGGTGAAAATCTATACAGAAAGAGAAAGGAATTAACATAGTCTGGGATTAAATTTTCTCCTGTCTACACTGCACCAAGTTTACATATGCAGGCCAGTTTTACTTCAAGCATAGACAATGAGGATTTATTTCAATTATACAATTTCCTTTGTACAATTTTAAAACATTCTAATCAGCAGAAAGGGAAATTACATTAAAAATATTAAATATACTCTTGACTTTTCTTAACAAAAGCCACAGGAATTCATACATGATTCAGAGACTACTGGGAAAGATCTACTATTATGTTAAAATAGAAACAAGCATACCACAGATCTAGTTCTTCCTAACCTATGCAGATCTCAATAGAAAGAAAAGTGGCAGGATTTCTCTAGTGAATTGTAAAATTTTGGAAGCTAAATGTGTATACCTATGCATACGTGTATGTATACATCTCCCTCTGCTATTTCGTACCTACTATTATGCAAAATCACCACTTTGCTCCCTCAGCACTCTTTGTGCTCTTTAAAACCCTAACTCTCTTCTGAAGCTGTTTCATGTTTGTTTTCAAAGACTTCTTGTAAAATATTGGTGGGCTGTGAGAGGTTTTTTTGACAGTAAAAATAAGAAACTATCTTTCCATTTGGGTTAGAACTGAGATGAAATGAGGAATGGCTGCCACCAAGCAGAAAATTTTCTCACTTTATGTGTGCCAGTTAATTACGACACTTCAGAGGCGCTTCTGAAAGGATAAGGCAAGCTGCATAAATTTAGCTGTAATCCAGGCAGGCAAAACTAATTTGCAGGGGATGGCCTTATCTAGCTGCTGCAGCTTTCTCAGAAAATTAACCTTGGATATTTGGGCCCAATTCAGAAAGTGTTTGATTTTTTTTCCTTTACTGCTCTGCATAAGAGAATTTTAAATTCAATACAATACCTGACTTTTAAGAGGCACTATGAATGCTGTAGGCAGTTCAGAGTTATTACTGACAAGCAAAAAAATATATTTATATACGTACATATATATGATTGTCCTTCATGCCCATTATCCTGCCTTCTTGCCTGTGCATCAGAGGGTTTATCACCTTATGTATGGGTTGGGGGGGGGATCTTTGGATTAACAGAAGATGCAGCTCATTTTAATGTACTTAGAAAAATTCATCAAAGTTCATTGCAGAATAAGTCATGCATACTGACTTGTTCATTCCAGTGGAAATGAAGAAATCCCCATAAAAATGTAAGTTTAATGAAGTGTTGGAGCAGAGTCCTGCCTGTCATTCCAATTACCACTGATTTAGAATTTTTTCATGATACACCACTATTAATTGCTCTTACTCAGCACAATCAAAAGTTTACCTTAGATTTCACAAGCTTCACCAGTTCATCCAGTTCATGGATGAAAGATTTAGTTAATAAGTGTTGCCAAATCCACCTTAAAAGCTTCAGGCATAATACAAAATGTAATAAGTGTTACTGACTCCTTCGAATTTCACAACTACCTCACTAAGACTGCCTTTTATTTTACCTAAAAGCGTTAAGGAGCTCACAGTAGGATCCCCCCTCTGCCCGGGTAATATTCGCTGTAAGAAAACATGAAAGCATAATTCATATAACATTTTGCTTCCATAATTTAACTGGCTTAAAGCCACTGGATTTTTTGTGGACAAGACAATTTGTGGTCAAATCTGGTCACCAAAAAAGCCTGTCTAAAGTTAATTGGAAGAAAAAGTTCTTTCAATATTTTTAGGCATATGAATCGCACTTCCTCCTATTTGCAGAGGTAGATATCTCATTTACAGACACTCTTTCCAGTTTAAGCTTGATGACTAAAATAGGACCACAGAAAGGTAATATCTTTTTGGTCACTTCACTGACTCTTGTCTTCACTGACAAATCTTCTGAATCTAAGACAGCCAAATTCATACTAAATTAATCTAACCTCTAGTTAAAGTCCATTAACTGTTTTGATGTTCAGCAGTATGTTAATTATGATAATCTTTTAAATACATGCTCCGTTGTTATTCTGCTTTGTTTAGGTGCTTGAAAATACAGCTAGCTTTCAACACAATCTATAGATTTTATGTATATAATTCTGAACAGTCCTATCCAGCGTAGAAAATTGCATGGCAATGAAATCTCCATCCTTGCTCTGAATTTTGCCAGATTTTAACTACCAAGGGCTGTTTATGATCAATGAAACACAGGCTAATTTAGCACTGCCCTTCTTCCCATTCAGCTTCAATATGCCCCAAGACACCTTTCATTCTTGCATTATGTCAGTACAATTTTATGTTAGTGTAAAGATAATGAGTAGCTGTCACTTGATCCTGATTTTGGCCTTCAAAGCAGTAGTAAGATTTCTTGTAAATATAAATGCCAACATAACCATGTCATAATGAAAGATTTGTCCTTTCATTATTGTAATTGTCACTATCATTATTATTTTTATTAGTGCTTAATTTTTACCACTGCAAAAAATTTGCAGACTATTCATTTGCGTAAGTCAAAATGTTGACTGGTACAGTTTTCACTCAAAGAGACACATTACTTGAAAGACAGAAGGGGGACAGTTAAATGTACAGGTAAGTACAGACTTTTTCTTAGGGAGCACAAAAAGAGGTTCAAATCTAGAAGTTCATCCTTCATCTACAGGCAAAGAAAGGTAGTAAAGCTTAAGTATGAAAAAAAAAATGGTGGGCACAACTATCAAGAGAGAGTATAAAATGAAAAATCACCAAAGCATCTGACCAGCAAAGCACAGCAAACTTTCTCCTTTGAAGACAGTTTTTGCAATTATATTATATTCTTAAAATAGAGCTTAAATTGCTTCAGTTTCTAAAGGTATTTCTCCTCTCTGAAGTTTTATATGATGTTAGTCAATATATCTCTTGAATGTGCAGATATTTCACTCAGAGCAAATAAAGAACAGGATCAAGCTGCAAGAGAAAGAAGGATGTTGAACTTCAGAATTTTCTTGCTTCAGACTTTACCAAATACTCACAGAGTTTCTGATTCAGTAAGATGCCTTAATTTGTCAGGTTTTTATTAAGTTGGACACAAAAAAAAATAGAACCAGATATTCAGTTGAAGTGGGAATGTTGCTATTAACATACAGAGAAATGAAGTAACTGGTTCATCACACACGTTTGAAAGTGTCAAGAGCAATCAGTGTCAATGATTACTCATATACTACTCCTTCATTGTGTAAAGGGTAGTCAGGGTTTGTGAAACTGTTTTTATTAGATAGTCAGGTGACTGTTATGGATAGGGGCTCTACATAGGTATTTCCAGATTTATGGACTTGTGTAGAAGTTAAAAATCAGAACCTACACAAATGTTCATATTGAACACTAATTTACATGAGCTTCCTTTATGTGGTAATTCCTACTCTTTGCATGGACAGGATAATCTTGGAAAATTGCCTCATGTTGCTAAAAATTACACATAAAATGTAGTTCAATACTGCCAGGCATCTCCTAAGCTACATTTGTAGTCTTACACATCAATGTAAAAAAGAATCATCTCCACTGATACGTGCTCACTGAGATAAATCTGATAGTAGGTTTATGGTCTTCTTTTCTTCTTTTCTTTCACCACTAAGAAAAATTGTCAATTATAAATTTATCATCCAAATAACTGAAATTGGTATATTGAATCATAGCCTAAACACTCTTTGCTTTTTGTTATGTGTCAATACCTGAAATGTTACTTATCTTTCTGTTAGCAAGTGAAAAGTCAGGGGTGGAATCACTAAAAACACTAGGAATGGTCAATACTCATGAAGTTTGAACCCCAGATGAAAGAATTCCACAATGTATTTTGAATATTTTCCCATAGTCACAACTGATTATGGTGTTTCATTACCAGAGTCTTCAGGACAGGACATAATACCATAAAGATCTAGTGTAATTGGACTAGTATTAGCATAGTCACTATGACAAATGAGTCCAGCTGTGCTGATAAAAAAATGCATGTTAGAATCCAGAACCACCAACATAGCATTTATCTGTTTATGAATAAGAAGAGTAACGACAAAATCTTGAGTTTATGAATCTCAAAACACATGATTACATGTCATTTGAAAAAGTCAAAATTATGGCTAAAAAACACTGGGAAGTGTATCTAATGTGAGGAAAATTTGTCTTAGTGGTTACTGCATAGAGAACATTAGGCTTGGAATATTTTCATTTTGTAGGATTTTCACTTACTTGGGAGAAGGGTTTAAAACCAATATTGATTGTATTGTTTACTCACATACTCAAAAACTAGATAAAATGGGAATTTTTTTTAAATGTCTCTGATTTAATACATTCAGGAGATTTCCAGTTATCTAAAGGGCAAAACTGGGATTAAAAAATAGAAAAAAAACAAAGCAAATCAAACCAAAATAAAATAAAATGGAAAAAAAAAGAAACTAGTCACCACTCAGAACCTCAGGTCAGGACAGATATATGGAATAGAAAATGCTGTTTAAGTGGTCACAGTTAAAAAAAGCAGTCAAAAAGAAACCTTTGATAAACTGAGTTAGAATAAACCGCTTAATAGATAAAGGTGTAAATGGAGCCCAGTCTATCAGACTTGGCAAAAAGGTAAATTAAATTTCATGTAAAGCTATAGATGCTGTTCAAGGAAGAAGCCAGATTATAGCAACAAACATTTACAAAGGATTGTGGAAATTAAGGATGGATTCTTAGTAAAATCAAGAATCTACATTTGCAGCTTGTGCAAAAGATTTATATTGTACTGTTCACATGCACTTATTTTTCTCAATTCAGGTATGCAAATTCTCTATCTATGCATCTTGGCCATGTGGATTTCCCACAAGACAAAGAAGATATGAGAGTGTACTTTGCACATATACAACCAATAAGGCAGCAAATAACATTTTATTTTTTACCTCTAACTCTTTTTTTGTCCAATGGGGCGGAAAAAGGACTAACTGAATAAAGCACTTACATTTTCTTCATTCTAATTTTACTTCTTCTTCCATTTTTTTTTCCATATTGAAATATGAGAGCTGCCAATAAGGATATTAATTCCCTGAATAAATGACCTACCAGCATTTCTCAGAAAGAATATGAAAAACCAAGATTTTCTTTATTTTTCATTCCAAGAATTACAAATCTACCCATCATTTCCAGTTATTTTCCTTTCAGATTAGGTTTATTTTATTTCCAGTAAATCCTTTACACACACGTTTAGCATTCACTCTTTTTATCACTCAAACAGTCTAGTCTTTGGTAAAGGCAGCTTTGCTAATGAAATGTCAAAACACCATGTGGTTACTTTTTAATTTAGCCCAAGGTAGAATGCTGTAGTTTACAGCCAGTGACCCATTGCTAAATTCAATTTCCCAACTATTTAATTAATTTGTGTATATAATTTAATGATATTTAATTTGATATGCATATTCAAGACGCAATGTGTGTATCCATTTCTAAATAAAATCCTGAGTAGATTACTAAAAATTACTAAAAACTGAAGCAGATAATAACTTTTCAAAACCCCTGCTTTTTTTTTCTTTCTTTCTTTTTTTTTTCTTATGTGCACTGGTGGTGTGTACTTTGGGTCAATATAAGACATGTGGTTGCGAAAAAGAATCATCAGAATGCTGGGAAACCAACAGAAAGCAATCTGTGTGTTCATTGTATTAGGCAGATAAGGCATTCAAAGGATAACTGTGTTATGTATTCCAATCTCATGAAGGGCTTTGGTTCTGTAGTCTAGGACCATGACAGAAAAGGGATGTTTTTGTATTGGATTAACCACAAGTAAAATAGTGAATAACGGAAGACAATTCCACACCACTCTGTGTGTTAGAAAATAAAATCACATGAAGTCAAAAAAGTCATAGAATCAGAGAAAGTCTGGTTTTATGGGTAAATGGTACTTGTTACATCCTAGGAGTACCATGAAGTATCCTTTGTTACAATAAAGGCTCATGACTCATGACCCCCGTACTGTGCACGCACCTTACAGCAGAAGATCTGGATCACAGACGTTTTGAGTACAGAGACCAGAGAAAGGAAGGAACAAACAAATCATGTCTCACCCTCTGACTATAGTGAAAGAGAAGATTAAGCCCTCAACAGTGTTGCAGTCTGACACTTTAAGATTCTACTTTCCCTTTTCAAGAAAAAGAGGCAAAAACTCCAAAGAAACAACCTGTAATTATGATTTCTACAGCTTCACTGGATATAAAATGTAGAATCCAGATATCCAAAGAAGGAAATCCTGAATGGATTTGAGCAGTTTAGCTACTGATGTTACATTGCAAACAGCAATACATTCAAATGTCAAGTATGCAGCACAGCTAGCCTAACCCAGGACCTCACAACACTTTCATAGGCACCAAGAAGAGCACATCTCATCTAGATGCCCTTTTGTGAGTGAAATGTAAGAAGCTTTACAAGTCACAGAGACTTGGACAAGGTTTACATTAAAAACATTAATTGCAGAACCACATTATTCTTCACTTTTTGGTCAGCATTGGGTATTTACATTGCAACATACCTTAGGAGCTTCTTTTACTAATGCCCGTTCAACTGTTCAATGTAGGAACAATGTAAGAACAAGATGATCTGAAGTGGAATTATCTCACCTTCCTTTAGACATTTAAAAGGTAGACATCTAAGTCTGAACTTGAGAGAAACTGGCACCTCTAGAGGGCAATTCATTTGACCTATCTCAGATGCCTATTTTAGTCAGAGATGAATCACCCTCTAGAGATACCTGGATTTCTCTATTGACTATAAGGGAAACCTAGGGCAAGCAGTTCAGAGCTAGACTTCTGACTTTCAGACATGTAATTTAGAAGTGATATATCCCGCTCACTGTAGTGGTAAGTTTCAGTTTCCACACTTAATCACTTATGCTGTTTTCAGTTTCATAACATACCCAAGAAGTCATCTCTAAGTATTCGTCATTTGCTTTTTTTAATTTCTCGTTTGGGTCGTTTGCTTCTTCCCAAGCACTTACTGCATTTAATTGTCACTCATTTTCTCACTTAAAATATTCACTTATAGAAAGTGCATTATAACCTCTCTATATTTCACTTTCCAAAACAGAAATCTCAGTGATAACAGCCAGAACACAAAATAAAATTACCATGTTTCATCCAGCTGTTATTCTTTCTTAAGATTTTCTTTTTGCTTCTGAGATGTCCAAAGCCTCACTTTTCAGGTCTCTATAATGAACATAAATTACTGGGCTGTTTGTTTTTTCATTAATTATTTAGTTACTGATTAATAAGATGATTTATTTAACTCTGTATGTGATATGAATTAAATCCTTAGAAATTATTCAAAATATTCAGAAAACCAGAACTAGTACTTTAATTGGACTTAAGCTTCTTCTGATCTAGAAAGCTGACATTCTCAGACCAATTTTCTACTAGTGTAAGTCCATTGACTTCAGTACAATCTTTGCAGATCTTGCAATCTTGCAATCTTGTAACAAAAGAGACTGAAGAAATAACCCTAGGTTTTTGCTAGACAGTAAATGGTTGCAGTTGTTTATATTATTTATTTGTATATTCTCAATTTAAAAAATAATTTGCTTGTTTTATTAAAAATCATTTCTGTTTGATGTAATACAGGTAGACATTTCTGAAGTCACTTGCTAATAGTAACACAGATTTGTAGTGGGCTTTTTTATTTGACCGATGGAAAAAGTCTGTGTTAATCAACTGCTTCACAGAGCTGTTAATTGATATAAGCAGCAGCTTATGTTCCCTCCATATTTAAATGGAATTTTTTTTAAATAATCATCCAGCATATCTTGAAACTTTTACTCTAATCATGAATTCTTTTATTAAAATATATATCCATTTATTTTAACATAACTTCACTTACTTCAAACATTTAAACAGAGGATTCCTAATGTTAAAGTCTTATAACACAGACCGAGTGCAATCAGCATAAAAATAATTTGACAGCCTTCCACATTGCTGAGTAAATGAGGCGTAACCTTGAATATGAAACTTAGACGCTGGTGATTTCTTTAGCCTATATTAGAGAATTTATGACACTTCCTTTGGGAAAGCAAAACTGTTCAGGAAATTTTATCCCATCTCCCATAGGCACAGAAATCTTCTCTTATTTATACTTAGATTATCAGCATGAGCAGGTGTTTCTCATTCTCTGTAGGAGTCAGAACTGCAACAACAGAGGTAAAGTTTGTGTGAGAGAGTAAGTTCTGGAAACATTTTTCGGTTATTTTTCATGTCCATTGCTTCAACTTGACTGTGTCAAATATGCCCGATTGGTTATACTACGGGCTTAATCCTAGAAATGGTGAACAGTGTCCAAGTACACGTGACTTTTACTTCCAATGGACTTTCAAGATGTGCAACAGAAATTGATTGTCATTAATCACCATGAAGCCATTACCATGGCTTCATGATTTTTTTTCAAGCATTGAGTGCTTGAAACAAACACTTAGCAGGTGGGAGAGGAAGAGTTCCTATGACTTGGCAGGGAGCTGTTGTGGCTGGGTTTGGCCCTTTATTTCTGTTAGAGAAACACACTGGATTTGCAACAGGATGTATAAACATGTTCTAAATAATGGATATTTGTGTAATCCTATAATTTATAAATGTGTAAATAAATACTGTATGTATTTAACAAGACTGTCATAAATGTGCATTTAATAAAGCTTTCTGGATATAAACCAATGCAAGAATTACTTGCAGAAACTTCAGTTTTGTTAAGGTATTGCATACCAAGAAAAGATAGCACCAAGGTAAACTGAAAGTATGACAGCCCATTTTAGAGCACTCTCGGGACCAATGGCCATTTGCTTGGGTGAGCAGTTAAGTCCAAATCTAAAGAACTTAAATCTGAGAGAATGTCTTTAAATAAAACAGACATGCATAGTTTTCTTGTTATTTAAAACATGATGTTCTGTTTATATATTTTCCAGTAACAGTCATTAGATAGCATGGATGAAAATTCCTACAAAGAGAAGTCTGGGTCTTTCTTCCCAGATGAGTCCCCAGAGTATGAAATACAATTTTCTTTCTCTCCAGCATTAATGATGTGCTACTCATTGGTATCATTTCAGTAAAAAGGATAAAGATTAACTGATATCTCACTCCAGAGATACCCTGTTTATCTCCTAGGGGTTTCAGTGCAATAGATTCTGTTCCCTACTTTCTGCATGAACACGTCTGCAGAAGGACTTAATCTAGTTGCAGTAGTTCAGATCAGTTTTCTTAAGTGCAACTATGCAGACAAACACCAAAAATAAAAGAGCTAAAAAGTTTCAGTTCAGGGGCAAAAGAATGAGGAAGCTATTCAAAAACATGAAAGAGAGAAGATGCATAAATAGTGTTGTGACAGTGATAAAATGAAGCAGTATTTTTGAACCATTGCATATTCACTTATTAGTAGAAGTGGAGAGAAAAATCTAAAAAGACTTGTCATTGCTTCCTCTTGCCATTTTAAACATGATAATTGCACAGTAATTTATCACTGTCTCACAATTAAATCAAAGTGAATTTATACTCAACACAAATGTGCCAGAATTTTGCAGCGAGCAATACCTTTTTCATTAGATGGAAGCAGATGTTGACAGGAAGCTAAGTAACAGAAAACTACTTAAGACAAAAGCACTAAAAGAAATGTGAGAATACAATCACCAAATATATTACTTATTTTGATTCATCATATTATGGCACTTCTTGCTTCTATCGCATCACAACATTTTGAGTTTCATAAGTCAGGAAAAAAAGGCCTGCTTAAAACTCCGTATACTAATGACACTTTTTGGAGGTTTCCAGATACATCTCAGTGGTGTTTATTACTTTTTTGTTGACTTGCATGTTTTACTTGCATATCTGTGTTACCATATCCCTTCAAATCCTTGAGGGCAATACCCAAGTGAAAAAGTACTCCCAAACAAAGTGCAGAAAGTTGGAAAGGAAGGGAAATGTGTGTGTATCTGTGGTTGTCTGCATGCAACTAGTGTGCTCTTATTCTTTATTGTATCTAGTGAAGATTGTGACACAATATTTAAATATTTGTGTATGGTTATTTAACCTACACATATATACAGTTAAAAATTATTCCGATTTTTTTAGTCTTATCTCTTTTTTTTTTTAACATCAGTATGACCTCAGCAAAGGAATGTCTTTGGTTTCTGTGCTTAACAATTTTTCAGTTGTTGTAGGCAGATTGAATAACTAAATAAAAACTTCAGCTGATATTTGTCTTTAATCTCTTACTAGAAGGAAAGGATTTTAACAGACTAGGAAACTCAAACTGTTAAATCATGTAATATTTTAAGGCAATAAAATAGATTCAGAATTTTCCTCCTGCAGTTTTGTTCAGGCCATTCTTATGTATTAGTCTCTAATGCAGAAGAAAAACAATAGTTACTCTCCCAGTGTTACTCTTTCCTACTTACTGAAGGATGCAGAGGGTATATTTGGGGCAGAGGAAAGGAAAGAAAACATAAGGTAGGTATAGAAACTGGGTGAAGAAAAGTAGGAGAATATAGAGTAATATGGTGGAGGGAGATAGGGTTGGGGTCTGCAGATGTGTGAATTAGCCTCTCTACTGAATAAATCAGAGGATTTGGGGGGACAAAAACCTATAAAATCACAACTGAAAACTGTATTAAAAAGCTGCACCTGTTAAATCTGTTATTTCTAAACTCTTGAATGTCTAACTTGGCATTCTTAATTGCTGTTTCCTGTATGGCATTCATAAAAAATCACTATGCTATTAGCTATAACAAACCAAACACAGTAATACATTTTAGTTTTCTTTTAGTCATATAAAGATAAATACATTGCAAAATGCCTCTCTGTGGGATAGATAAAATACAAATTTTAAATACTGGTGCTTTTTCATGTTTTTATGAGAATGTTTGATGAGGGAGTGGGGTATAAAGAGAGAAAGAGAATGGGCTTTGTTTTCTGCATAGAAAAAAAAGACACACTACCCTAACAGAAGGTAACACAAACACTCCCTAAATTAAATTCATAGAAGTGAAAAGTAAACATCCTGAACTAAAATAAAAAACAAAACAAAACAAAACAAAACAAAACCTCAGCAAACCAACAAACAGAAAAACCCAAGGAGAAATGTTTGTCTACATCTATAAATGAAAAAGAGAAAAGAAGAGTGAAATGAGATGTGACTGCTTCTGAGCATAGGGATTTTTAGGCAATACATTCATTTTCTTTAGTTGTCAGAGAAGCAAATGTTCCAGAAATATGGGAGTTGAAAAATTATCCATCATCTCTCTTGGTGAAAGAAGACCTAGCTAGAGGATGACATACGATGAAGTCATAAGTTGACAGTGTGGGCAAGGTCACATTGCTGTGCAATTTCAATAGCCAGGCTGGGCAGCTTGTCTTTTCTTTTACCTGGCATCTTAAGCACTGACCATTCAAGTTTGCTTCTTACTGTGACTCTCTGGTTAGTATACAGATGACATTTAGAAGCATCAAAATTCTGAACAATAGTTTTAATAAGGCCTTCTGACACAGTCAAAGCTTTTAAATTAAAATAGCTTGTGTTTTTCTAAAAGCATTTTTCCAATTTAAATTCTTTACTTATTTTTACTTGAATTTAAACATAAAATTCAAATTTCAAATAAAAAATTGTAGTTATGTTTGTATTTGAAATGAAACATTTCTTGAAATTCTATTAAAATTAAAAAATAAATGTCTCCACTTAAAAACATTTTCTATTTTACGCAAAAGGTACTATTTAGCATCAGGCCAAAGTTCCAGCTTCAAATGACTTTTCAAGAACATTATGCTACTTTATAATCTTTTTCATCAAACTTGATCTGTATAGATAAAATTTTACCAATGAGTGAATAGTAAATGTTAAAACAAGAGAGTGATAAATTCATTTTCAAACTATGAAAACAGAATATTATTTACTTTCTAAACAACAAATTCCTGTACAAAGTTTCCAGTGTGATAAGGGAGAAGCTGCACCCTGGTGATTGCTATTGCAGGGATAGTAACTCTGCTTGGTGCTTATCAGTTTCCATGGGGAAGATCTGAGATCAGATGTACAACATTCACGTGCACTTGTTGCATTTATTGGTTATGCAAGGCAAGATCCGGACACATAGCACTATAGTACAAGAGAGACATGGATCTCCTGGAGCATGTCCAGGAGAGGGCAATGAAGTTGATTAAGGGATCTGGACCATCCCTCTTATGAGGAAAGGCTGAAGGAATTGTGCCTTTTTAACCTTGAGAAGAGACAACTGAGAGGAGACCTCATCATGTCTATGTATCTGAAGGGGGATGCCAAAAAGAAGAAGCCAGGCTCTTCTCTGTAGTGCCAGGCAATAGAACAAGAGGCAACTGGCAGGAATTGATGTACAGGAAGTTCCACATAAATGTAACCTCTTTACTTTATGGGTGACCAAGCACTGGAACAGATTGTCCAGAGAGGTTGTGAAGTCTCCCTCACTGGACATGTTCAAGAACCATCTGGATGCAAACCTGTGTAATGTTCTCTCGGATGGCCCTGCTTGAGCAGGGAAGTTGAACCAGCTGACCCACTGTGGTGCCTTCCAACCTGGCCCATTCTGTGATTCTGTGATATTTTAATTAGCTGTATAAATTCTCTTGTAATGGTTTTTTTTACAAATAGAACTAAACTCAAACAGTAAATATCTAAATTCTGGTTTTCCAGTCTCCAAAAATTTCAACTGTGAATAAAATGTACTTCAAACTTTACAGTCATTATTGCTTGAATACGTTTCAGTTACTTATTAGTTTATTAAAGTACTGAATCTTCTGATTTAACTCAGGTAATTGTACTTAGAATGAAGCTGTTGAAGCATTTGAGTATGAATTTCTCCCATGAGTAAGGATTACAACATTCAACCTTTACAAATTAGCACATTTTTAGTTTTTGGTCTTTGCACTGTTGAAACATAAAGATAAATTCTTCTCAGAAATAAGAAAATATACTTGCCTGAACAGAGCTATATTGTTTTAGCATGTATTTGATAGCTGTGAATAATATTAATTCTCACTGGCAAAGCTAGACACAGTGTATGCTTCATAAGGCCTGCTGTAGTATCAAAAGTGATTTAAATAGAATCACCCAGAAGCTGATAACCTCATGGGTGAGATTAGCTGCTGTTAAATTCACAACTGATACCCAAACTGCACTTTCTTTTTATGCACTTAGAATGAATATGGTTAATTTCCTTTTTCCTGAATCAGAAATTACAAAGGAAATATATGGTCATATTGTCTTCCTTCCAGATGACTTTTTCACAAGGTGAAAGCATGCTTAAGCAAATGCAAATAAAGATGCACTTATTGTAGTATTCACCTAGAAAATAGTGTATGGCATTGAACTAGATAATTCCAAAACCTGATACTAATGTGTATGACCAAACCAGGAAGAGTAAATATTTCTTATGAAAATTTTCCCAGAAAATAAAATGGCAATTTTATTTAGGTCAGAAAAGCACAACAGTATATGTGGGATATACTCAGTCTGTAAGATCAAGTTCAACATGCAGAAAGATATTTCAAACAAACATCATGTATTGGAGAGTTATCAGTACAACAAGCAACTTTTAGGTTTTAAAGCAGTATTTTCTGGAAAGACAAATAATTATTATTCTGAATGTATTATGTCTTAATAGCCACTCCCCTGGCTGTTCTGTATTGTGTCAGGCCTAATAAACATGAAATATCTAGATTTTTCTGACTGCAAACTGAGGTATTCTTCATCACAAGTACCTGGAATACCCAGTAATGTCTAAATACATGACAATAGACCCCTGCTCCTTGGCCAGCATCCTGCCGGTCTCAAACTTGTGTTAATCTACCTCTCACTACTGAATGGAGATTAGAGGAAATCTTGAATTTAAAGAATGATAATGTGTTGTGGTTTAACCCCAGCCAGCAACCAAGTACTACACAGCCACTTGTTTACCTCTCCACCCCATCCCTGGTGGCATGGAGAGGAGGATCAGGAAAAGAGCGAAACAGCATGGGATGAGAAAAGAACGGTTTAATAATTGAAATAAAGTAAAATAATATAAAATAATGCTACTAATAATCATGATAATAACAATAGTAATGATGAAAAAGGAGGCAACATAAAGAGAGAAATAAAACCCAAGGAAGACAAGTGGTGCACAATACAACTGTTCACCAGCTGCTGACTGATACCCCCAGCAGTGATCAGTCCCTCCTAGCAAGCTCCCCCCAGTTTATATACAGAGCATTGACATTCTGTGATATGGAATATCACCTTGGAAGTTTGGGTCAACTGTCCTGGCTATGCTCCCTCATGGCTTCTTGTGCATTTCCTCATTGGCAGGGCATAGGAAATTGAAAAGTCCTTGACTTAGGGTAAGCACTACTTAGTAACAACAGTGTGTTATCTACATAACTCTTACACTAAATCCATAAAACACAGCAGCTGGAAGAAATTTCTACAGCTTCTACCAGCTACTGGAATTGACTCTATCGTAGCTAAAATCAGGACATAGTGAAAGATTTCTTCATCTGACTTTGCTTTTAGAACCTTTCAGACATTTAATGAAATAGGGATATGTAATTTGGAAAAGTGTTGGTCATTAATGCCTACCACTACTGTCAGTTGTAGATTAATGTGTTTATACTCATACAGAAATAAATTAGGGCCATTGCTTTAGCTTGGCTTAGCAGACTTGCCACAATTTTATTCCAGTTTGATATTTCCAGGTTTTAAAGTTGTCATCCATGTGTAACATTTTCCTATGTCTTTAAATTAAAGCTGGGAACAGAAAATACTTTTCCATCCAGTTTGTTCTCAAACCTTCTTGAGTAATCACAGGAGGTTTTTCTCTGTATAAAGTGATGTTGAGCCAAAGTAACAGCTCCCATGCTAATTCTCATCTTTCTGGCTGCTCAGATGGAGTGAAAGGATTTCCCTGTTGCGTTTTGGCATAATCAGATCATCTAACAATTGTTCCAATTTTTTTATAAAAGGTTGTTATCTCCTCATAATTATAATTAGCCATTTGGAATTCCTCTGAATATGTCTTAAGAAAGTATTTTCTTAAGAAATAACCAGTATCCATCATTTCCACTTTTTCAATGAAGCACTTTAAATATTGTAGTAGCAAAGTGGGTAGCACCACCTCTAGTTACAATTAACTTCTTTCTTTTACAAGGTCTTATTTTCATTTCTTTGCAGACAAAGGATCAAATGGACAAGCAGGGCATCAAAAAGTGCACTTGTCTTCTTAAATTAACAGCTGGGGGGAAGGAGAGAGAGAGAGAGAATTAGAGAGAATGAGAGAGAAAAACAAAGCAGAAACCCACGAGTCTCACAGGTCCATAAGGTCCATATCTGCTGCTGTGAAAGTCAGCACTGCACTGCATTTCAGAGGGGCTAAGTTGATTTATGCCAGCTGAGATCTTGGTTTGGCTCTAAAAGCTAAATGATCAATGTCAGTGTACTTGGGAAATTTTCCTTAAATAGCAGCACAGGTGATATAGGGGGACTTAGAAAAGCTTTCATTCAACTCTGTCATCTCTATAGTCTCTTACTACCTGACAAATAATCACTGCAGATACACTTTTCACTTCATGTTCAACACATCTCAAAAGGATACACCCTTTCTCCCAATGTGCCTGAGAAGCAGAAAATACTGAGTCAAAAAAGACAGCCAAAACAGGCTGAATAAATGATTATGAATAAAAGTTTATGGTTTATTTTCATTAAATGAGTGGAATGATATAAATCCCAACCATCAATAATGCTTTGACTTAATTCACCTCTGTATTACTTCAGCTGCATTTCAGTACACTTCCACTAGAATTACAAGAAAGCTACATCACCACACATTCCTCTAATATCGGCCATCTCTATTTTTTGCATGCCTACTGAATTTTGATACATATTATGAACTTTTGTTTTACTATGTAGATATAGATGCAGACATACACTGTGCCTTTCTGTGGGTCTGTACACATGCTCGATTATATACACACTACCTGTGTACACATACTGCAATAGGCTCACTATGAGCACAGATTCTTATCAGATAATTGCTCAAGTGTAAACTGTTTCCCATGTCATATTTTATCAGGTAGCTAAGGATATTTAACATGCTCTGAAGCTGCCTATTTTTGATTCCACATTGTGAGTTTATAATGTATCCTTTTTTTTTTTTAAAAAAAAAAGTACTTAACCTTTTATATTATGTGCTGCAAATAAGCATTTAATTTGCATTTCAGTTAACAGGCATCTATTGTACGGTAAGACTCAAATGACTGCTACAAGGACCCTTTTTATGATTTAATCCACTCACAAGAAAATTCAGTTGCTATCATAATATCCTCAAAATTACATCAATAATATATATAAAATTAATATATTATTAACAATGAAATGTGGGTACCTAACTGACATGAAATAAGTTATGTAGAGAAAATTAGCCATCAATTAACATACTTTCTTAATGTCAAAAGTATTTAAATTAATTTAATCTTTCACTAATTAATTCAAATCAGATTTATTTTCTTGGTCTATGAGACAACTAAATTTCTAAAAAAGGCTTTTAACTTTTCTGTGTGAGTAATGGAAAATAGCTATAACTACAATACATACACATTTCAGTTCAGCAGCACTGGACTGTGATTTATATTGCCGTCTCCTAAAACATACATACAAATAGCCTTCAAAAGCTAAAGGATTTCCATAAACCTGCTGCAAAAGATACCGAAGTAGTTTAACATTTAGATAATCAATGTTTATCCAGTTGGATATTTAGTTGCAGTGATGCTGCACGTATGCTGCACTCTCAGGGTAAAAGCGACAGAGCGCTGCATAAAGTAGTAAAATGAAGGTGAGGGATGCTGAAAGTACAGTAAGCTTACTCCTCTAGCCTCCCCCAGTTATCTGGCTTCAGTAGGTGTGATGCAAATCGACATTATAGATGGTGATAGTTGTGGCTGCTCAAGTAGAAAACTTAGACACATGACAAAGTTGAGAGAATACTGGAGAATTCAGCATTAACAAAACGGTGTTGCTATCTGTTTAATTTATGTCAGTCTATCAAACATTAGGATAAAAGTCCTAGGGTCCAGTTGTCCTTGAAAAAGTAATTAAACTGAAACCTAACAGAAGCACAGAAAGCAAATGAACAGAAATATTCTGCTTAGAAACACACATTTTCCACTTTCTCATTCACGAATGTTACTTTGTCAGGGTGAAAATCCATTCCTGTGCCATCTCTTCACCTTAGCTATTCATAGGCATCAGCTCAAATGCAGAAGCTTCACAGGCTGTCATAAAGGTCAGCATACATATGCTATTTCCTTTGCCTATCCTGAGAACAAAATCCAAAATCAGTTTTTCAAATCAGTAAGCCCTATTTTATGGTCCAAGAAATGTGAGGATGTTGCAGATGAAAACCAAATCCCTCAATCTACTCTCAGAAACCACCAGTCAGAACCTGCAGAGTTAAAAGAACATAGATATCTCTTTGTAGCTCAGAAAGTCAGTCATCATCTCTATACCAGTAGGAATATCCAGATAATTTAAGAGGCAGACTTAAAAGTAGAGTACTGCAGCTGCTGAACCCTTAAGTCAAAGACTAAATGACAGTTGTTAAGACTGCACCAAAAATGTACAGTTGAATGGAGGCCTATAGAAAGATCATGAAGATAATTATTTAATTGCCTTAGACAGTTGATCACAGAATGATAGAATATCCTGAGTTGGAAGGGATCCACAAGGATCATCAAAGTCCATCTCCTGACCCTGCACAGGATGATCCTCAAGAGTCACACCATGTGCCTGAGAGTTTTGTCCAAATGCTTGAACTCTGTCAGGATTGGTGCTGTGACCACTCCCCCTGATGAGCCTGTTCCCATATCAAAGGCTTTACTGAAATTAAAAGGTTACATCAAGTGGCTTCCCTTGATCAGTTAGATGGCTTACCTTGTCATAAAAGGAAATCAGGTTTGATGCAGGACTTTCCACTCATGAACTCAGTGCTGGCTGTGACCAAGGACTTTATTGTCTTTCAGGTGTTTTTCAGTAATTCCAAGAATAGACTTCTCCATAATTTTACTACTATTATCATTTGTTGATATATAACAAGACAATTAATAATCAATGACTTTGTAAGCCATACTTAGTGGCAAACAATGGTACCAGCTTTAGCTGTACCCCAAATTCAAAGCAGCTCATGCCTGTACAATGCTTAAGTACACTGGTGAGAAATGTATCTTCTCTAGTTCTGTCACTCAGCCTCAAAGCCAGCGCACCTTTCGTCAACTAAGTGAAAAGTGGCAACCAATGCCCATAACCTCTGATCTTGTTGTTTACCTGTTATATAATATCTCATATTTCAGTTATTGTTACGCACAAAGAAATACCTTCTACTGTGTCCTCTTTGTTAACCAAAAAGGAAAAGTGGGAATAAAGTATTTTTTATATTGAAATTACATCTGAGACATAGAAGACTTTAGTAACAGTCACAAGGAAACAGCTTAGGCTGTTTGTCAATTTTCCAACACCTGCTATAACAGACTAGAGGCTGTGACTCCCAGACACATTTTTCCAATAACTAATAATTACAGATTTCAGCACTGACCTCCCCTTATTTGCAAATGTTTTCACATTCCAATATAAATGCAAAATCTTTACTAGAGAGCTTTGGTCTCCCACCTATTCTTTGAGCTAGCACAGGCAGTTCTGCCTCTTCATGTGCCCAAGAAAGGCAAAGGGAAAGAGGACAAAGTTATCCTATGTTCAGACCTTACCCCAGCATGAACTTACATTATAGCAATGGCTGCATCATGGAGCAGGTACTGAAATGACAGATCTCTAAAAACTTGGAAAAGTCTATGTAACTTTCAGACCTTTTATCTATCTTGATCACAAAGCTGGTTTGTGTCTCATAAATTGCTCTGACACAACCAAAAGAGTTTGTTACCACAATTCAGGTCTGTTTAAAGTTATTGAAAATAGGGTTTATGTCACCGACTTCATAAAAAGCCTTATGACAATGACTGTTAAAATTCTTCAACATCAGCCAAACCTTGCAGTAAGAGCTAAGCTAAAAGCTCTATTAAAGCTGCTGGAGGCAAAATTATCCAATTCACTCAGTCTTTAATAGGAAGCTTTAGAGCAGCTTTTGTTATTTTCCAAGGTTTCTCAAAAGGTGTTTTAATAAACACTTTTCTGTTGTGAATCTTTTGATCCACCTTATATCTTTAGAAATTATCAGCCTCAACTTGTCTCAAAAATCTTCATTACGCCTCATGTTTATTTCTAGACCGGACCTCTCTTTCCCATTTAGTGTTTTTAATCATTGGTTCCACAGAGACTAGCTTTGAGGTTTGGGGGTTTTTTACCCATTTTGGGTCACACCGGGGCTACTTCTGTGAAATTCAATTAGAACCTTATAACACTTCCCTATAAATTTCATCACTTCAAAAAACAAACACTAAGATTTTGAAAGAAGCACTCTGTGACTGCCAGAAGGTGTTTATTAGCACTTTGTCAGAAAAGCATATTTGTATTGGGCAGATCAATCAAAGCTACTTCAAATGACAAGTCCTTGAGCTCAGAATAGTGTGGACCTAATATTCAGATTTTATTTTAAAAAAAATCCAGCACTTCATCTTAACATGAAAGGCTACAGGATGAACTGACTCTTAAGTGCAAAATTGTTTCTACAGAACATTTGCTTTTACCATCCACTTTAGGTAAAGGCCTGTTCTCAGAACATTTGTCTTGTTACCTTGGTCTTGGCCACCAGAAGAGCCATTAAGGTTAGCAAATGATTGTTTTTCCTTTCTCAGGTCATTATATCCCAAGGATGTCTTTTCAAGCTACAGGAAGCACTGACTAATTTGACACATTTAAGACATGTGTGCTTTAGAAGAATCTGCAATAAAATAATTGTATCAATGTCACTAAGATTGTCAACATCCAAAAGTTCCATGTTACAACTGCACAGAACATCTCCTCTGGGAGATTGCAGTGATGTTAGTAATGACACTGGTGAAAATTTCACCTGTACAGCTATGTTGTTATAGAGTAAGTAACCTCAAGATTTTCTTTTCTGACATCCAGACTGTCAAAGATGAGAAAGAAGCCATCTGAGTAAAAGACTTCTGAAAAGGATCAACAGCCTAAAGTAGTTGTGAGAAAAAACAATCAAAGTTGCAGTGAAAAATGTAATCTCTTTATCAGCAAGTTTCAAAATAATAAAAGGCAAATATGATAGTTTTACCATTTGGGCTGGATATTTCTCCTAACTTCTCATGTGCTTTGGGTAATAATATTTTTGTCATACAAACCATAATGCATGAACAGTTTCAGGAAACAAGTTCATATTGTCTTAATAGTTGTTAAGGCATTATTTGGGTTATGACAGAAATTTTCCTGCAAATTGGAGCAGAGTTGAATCTGAGCTGCCCTACAACTAAACCATTCTGCAGAACGCCTTATATGTTGTCCTTTGTCTTCTTTATGTGCACTATTAGACATTAAAGAGAATCAAAATGCTATTTACTACATACCAAAAAAAACCAAAAACAAACCAACAAAAACCAACCAACCAACCAAAACCAAAACAAAAAACACAAACAAACAAACGAACAAAAAGAAATAATCCATCAGCAGTAACAGACTATGTAAGTGATTAGTGCAATCACTCATTCTGTGGGCTACACATTCTATTTGATCCAAATATGACAAAAGAAAGAGTAGAATTTTGGTTGCCAACATGTAATGATAGCTTTTAAGTATTTATAGCCAGCATAACTGTGGTTTTGACTAGAAAATACATTTTGACCTGAATATCTCGTAAGTGAAAGTTGCTTTGAAATTGTTAGGTTAATATATATATATGTAAAAATATTAAAAAGTTTCAATAAAGTGCCATTTCAAATAATGGGGAAACAGCATCCAAAAATTCACAAACAGCTGTATCTTCTGAACTGTTTTACCCCAGTGTAATTGTATAAGTTCTCATTTTTTTTCCTTTAGCCTCTAAGTCAGCTGAAATCACCATTTCACTCTAGTGGCTGAGTACATGAGACAATTTGACCATTTTAATCATCACTCAAGAGTTCTAACTACAGGTAAATATTTTAAAGTTGACTAGATGCAAAGGGAGGATAATTATCCAGCGTTGCCATTCAATGTACATTTAATATTTTCAGCAATATTCAAAGAACATGCCTTTTCCAATCAAGTGTCTTTCACTAAATATCCTCAGGACCACACATACAAAGATACAATGCTTACTAAAATCAATAGCAGTTTATAGTTTGTGCTGCCTAGAAACTTAATACCTTGATGCTCCAGATTATATTCCATCATGATTTGCCTAAGGAAAGAGCAAAGTAGTAGCAGAGAAAGTTTAAACTCAAAAAATCTGTCTCCTGGGGCTACTTTTCTAATCAGTCATCTGTAGGCGTTCACCTTAAAATTCTCAAGTTCCTTGTTGTGTGGAAATTTATAAAGAAGACACCTGCCAAAAGTTACTTGATAAAATCTCTAGAGTTATTCTGGAGAGCTTTGTTGAAAGAAAATAATAATATTTTCTAATATTTACTGAATAGGGCACTAGAATTGTACTGTTCACACATCTCTGTTTCAGCATTCATTTTCTCTTCCTGTTGAAGTACATCTGACTTTTTTATTAGTTGCTTTTGTTTCCATTTTTATCACTGATAACATTAAATTTGTGTTGGTTTCCTAAGTACAGTATATAAAATACTAATTGTTTACACAGTTGCTCTTCAGTTTATCATTACTTTGCTTCTCACATTAATATCATCACAGACATCACACCTTCCTTGCTAACCTGATGTTGATTTAATGTCTTGACTTCCTCACAACAGTAATGCCTCTTCCAAGCAGCTTAATGTATTTAAGAACAACTGTGATCTCAAGTGAATATGCAAGCAAATTAGGATTACCACAAAAAGTTTTGTGGTAAAAGATGATTACAGGAATTTGAATGCCAAATTAATGAACAATCAAATGATTTTATGTAGGTCCCAGATCACAAGTAGTTTCCCTAAATAGAACAGATAAGAATTAACAGTCTTTAGCTGTGGTTTCTGTAGGACTTCAACAGGAAATTCATAAAATAATTCCAAACCTCTGATATAATTGCCAAAGTATATGTTGAAAACTTGTCAATTCAATTGGGGGCCTTCCTGAGGACAATGACCTGGATGGAAAAAACATTCTGACATTGTAAACAAAATAGCCAAACTGGCTATCATCCTGGCTGGTGGAAATAGAAATTATCTCAAACCCTGGACTGAGTTTACCACAGACAGCTATCATATCTGCCTTCCGTTCAGCCCCTCCATTTTGACCAACTAACTAAAAATTAGCTTCATGACATTTTTCAGTACTCCAGCAAGAATTCAGATCTCTCCAACACACATAATTTTCTGGTACAATAGAAACATTCATTAGTCAAGAAACTAAAATGGAGATGTACAGGTAGTAGTACTCTATCAATTCTCAGGGTGTATATATTCACACTACCAGAGAAGATGTTAATGTTTTATTTCTCAAATTAAGCTTTTAAGATTTAGCCACCTCATGCCAATCCTTAAGTGCACATCTACATAGTCAAGTACATATGCTTAATGAGTCCAGGAATAATTCTAACAGTGACGAAGGTACTTCCATGTTAAAATTAAGTAAATGTATAACACCAGGTGTTATGGGCAGATATAAGAAAAATATAAGCCCATGGCACATGACATTTATTGCTTTATGTAGGCATATCTGGAATTTCATTGTAAGCAAACATTTTTAACTCCTCTGTGTTACACATTAAGAGGAGAACTCGTCTTCATGTTCTCCTTTTCACATTGTTGTGTATTTCAAAATTGCATATCTTGCAAATAGAATTGTACACTACTAATTATTTTATTGCAACTGATTATGTCTGCTCCTCCACATAATGCTCACCACCAAAAAGTTTACTTCTTTCACTGGAAGAAGCAACATTGTCTTTTCATTAGCATGGCCTACTACGAAAAACATGTTTATGACTGCTGCACATTATGTGTCACAGTGGGAAGAATCACCAAAAACTTTTGAAAACTTGAGATACGGGGTCAAGTACTGCATGAAGTTTATCTGATGTTATTTCCATACCAGCTGGTACCATCTTGGCTGTTGCTAAAGGTCAACTTAAATGAAGCCTGTTTCCAGACACCACATACCTATGCCAAAGTTTAAAGAGTTAATGGCCTGAAAAGCAGAAAAAAAGGATGAGCTAAAAGGGTACAAAATTAATGTATAGTAATTAACAGTGAGTATATATTTTTAACAGTCATTCATTCTTGAGCAGTATTTTTGACTTGCCTCCATATTTAGTGATCATTATGTGAAAAAATGCTACACTGAAAGAGCATTTGAATGGTGAGAACATAAGGACAATATAAAAATAGGAATAATAGAGACATTGGAAGAAGTTAAATACAGAGAAAAACTTTTGTATGATCTTGTGGCATTATTTGTTTAGAATTCTTATGAGCAAGTCTGAGACATCTGCATTCATATAATCCAAATTACAAGAGAAGTCAGGAAAACAAAGATGACTGAAACATTTTAATGCAGTGCTGCTCCTTATAAGACATGCAAATCACATTCTGATTCCATAAAAATTTTCTCTCCCTCAGCTTCCTGTCTGCCATTATTAAAAACAATACACACATTAAAAAAAGCACAATGTTTCTTAGGGCTCCCTACAGATTTGTATAAAAAGGGCAAAACCCTTTAGTCTCCAGAGAAAAATAGCAGAGTTGGGTGTTCTGAGTTACTGAATCTACAAATACAGTGTTTGCAGTCAAGATTCCAGAAGTGAATATAATATACAATATACACATATTTTAGGAGCTGAATTCTATTTCAGGATTATGTGATACAGTAGGTTTCAGAGTTTTAGACCTACATGTAATCTTTCCTGAATGACTACAGTCCTATCTTGGCAAAATAACAAATGTAGCTAATTAGTGTACCTGAAAAAATGCCTCCTTTTGCTGTTAGTTGCAGTTTATTAAAAGCCAAGTATGTTCTGAGAACCTATGTTATTTTAATGACATAAATGAACCTTCCTTGTTACTTCAAACAAATGAAAAGATTTTGTCATATTGTCCCTAATACATACCTAATACATACATAATCAAAACAGACTATAGGAAGCCCTAATCTAATTTTGGATTCTGGGGCTGCTGCTGTTTGCCCCAGCTAGCAGCAAAGCACCCACCCACACCACACACAGAGAAGAAAACAAGAATAAGGGAAAGAAAACTCATGGGTTCAAAATAAACAGAAAAAACCCAGGGAACACACTGACCAAGTACTGTTACAGGCAAAACAGACTTGGAGAATTTAGCTTAATTTAAAACATTTAGTTACTGACTTGGATATTGGGAAACAAAGCAACAAACATTTAAACAGTTGAGCAAAAAACTTTCTTCCCCATTTCCCAGGCTCAGCTGCAGTACAGGCACCTGTCCTCCTCCCCACTTGCTCATCCTCCATGTTATCGCCACAGGCTACAGTCAGTCCCTTTGGTGGGGCAACAACCAGCTCAGGAGGCTGGGGTGAAGATGTAGGGCTTTCTTTTAACCTCTTGTTTCTACCTCTTCCACTGCTCATTTCAAGTAGTTTCCATTTCTCTGCTACTCTGGCATGGGCTGCCCACAAGCCCTTCAGGGAAGCAGCTGCATCTACATGGGTTATCCACAGACCACAGCCCCTTTGGGATGCACCTCTTCCAGAATGGAGCATTTCCTGCTGCTCTGTCCTTGCTGGTCCCTTTTCCTCCTGTGTCCCAAGTGTAGGGAAGAGTTTTTGCAGTTCCTAACTTTTTGTAAATACAAAATGAATGACCTATTATAGATCAAGACACAGATTCAGTATTCAGTTTCCTGAACAGAAATGTCCCTGGTTCTCTACCCCAGATTTGAATCTCAGATGAGGGAAGGGAGGCAACATAGAGGAAAGAACGAACACATTGATTTCAGGGTTTCTTCCAGAAAACTCCCTCACTTCAAATATCTGCATGCACAATGAGAGAAAACCTCCATGCAGAAGCTCTTCCTCCATTCTGTAACCCCTGGAAGGAAAGGACTAAAACAGGCTTTGACAGTCAGGCTCTGTATGTGTCCATTGCTCAGAAAATAAAACACTGCTCCTCAGAAAGAAAATTCATAAACATTCCCTCATATATCATAGAATCACTGAGGTAGAAAAAGACCTCTAAGATCACCGAGTCCAAACATTAACCCAGGCCATCATGTTCACCACTAAACTGTATTTCCAAGTGCCACATCTGCAGGCTTTTTTAATACCTCCAGGGCTGGTGAATCCCTGGGCAGACTTTTCCAATGCCTGACAACCCTTTCAGTAAGAAATTTTTTCTAGCATCTAATCTAAACCTCCACCGGTGCAACTTGAGGCCATTTCCTCTCACCCTGTCATTTCTTATGTAGGAGAAGAGGCTGACCCTGACCTTGTTGCACCCTCCTTTCAAGTAGTTTTAGAGAGCCTCCTTTTCTCCAGGCTGAACAACCCCAGGTCCCTCAGCCACTCCTCATATGATTCATGTTCTAGATTCTTCACATATCTCAAGTGTGCTCTACTGATGGCATTTAAAATATTTATTCAGATGATAGCACACCAACTCTTCTTTCCTTTTTTTCCAGAAAAGTAGCAAAAATAATGACATAGCTCTGAATTTCAAGGTTGGCAAAATTGAAGTTGAAAGCAAAATGAGATGAATACAAAAGACACAGATGTAGCAAGAGCACAAACCTTTATGTCATTTTTTGTTACATGTTAAATCTTGCTCCTTCTTAAACATGATAAAAAAAGACTATGTACATTCAATTGGATGGAAACCTATATATATATAATCACACATTTTTTTAGGCATCCAGTTGAATACATTCATATGTTGCATTAGAAGATGGTAATAAATTGGAATGTACTTTTGTATATTGCAGTGAGCATAAGTCATAGCCCTGACTGCAGAATCTGACAGAAAGTGATTACAGAAGGAATATTGTGATTGCAGGGAAGAATTCTGACTAAATCTGCAATTCTTGCAACTTTGATCAGCGTAGACTGAAAGTAGCATTTTCATACCGCTTTTTTTGCTTTGTCATCCATTCCTTTGATTTTTCTTTGTGGTAGATGTTACTATTCATATTATTTGCATCAGGCAGTGACTTCAGTCCACAGGCACTATGACTGAGTCCTGCTTAAGTTATGCATGATATGGAAAGCTTCTCTCTTTTGTACATGTATGTTGATTAATCCTTACCTATTTGAAGACACACTCAGCACACTGCATGATTTGTTTACATGCATAGCTACAGTTTAAGCAAAATGTCTAGTGCAATACAGCTGGAAATACATTTCAAGAATATCTTTCGTTTGTCCAATCTCTAAACTTTTTGTTGGGAAATATGTATTTTCACACACAAATTACTACCACAAAACATTTTCACTAGTTTCATTTAGCTACAGAAGTACATATTTCTATGTGGTGCACCTCAGTGTTACATGTACATTGACTGTCCACATAGAACCTTAATACCTTTCACAGAGACTTACAACACCACAAATGGACATGAGCTTGAAAAAAGTCTGACTCTGTATGTAAGTGTGGAATAAAGGAAAGACATTTTGGATGGCACCACAACACATTAGATTTTATCATCACCATGATTTAGACTTTATACTAAAGTATTGTGTTCCTTTCTTGCACATTCCTAGTTCACTATTAAAGTCCTTGCTCCTACATTGGAATAACATAATTCTGTATAAATCAGATTATTTCTTCCCATTCTCATTAAATAAACCTTTATTAAACAATCACCACTAAAATTTACAGCAGTTCACAGCATAGGAGATGGTGGGCTCTGAATTTGTAGCAGACTTCAGTTGGTCTTTTGGTACAGCACCATAAGCTCTGCTAATTGGCCATTGATTCCAATCAGGTGCTGAATGAAAACTACAGATGCCCTCCTTCCCATTAATTCCCCAATGTTTACCCTTTTAAATCATAGATGATGCTTTCAAGTCTAGATCTGCTGCTTTTTCAAGTGAGAAAATGCCAAACCCAGTCAATTTTAAACTAAGTAAATGAGCATAAAAACTCTTATATCACAGCATAAAATCTTTGAACCAATAAAAACAAAATCAATGATTCTTCAGGTGAACCTCCTGTGATCGCTAAACAATATAAATGGAAAACAAACTTCTCATGTAATTAGTACAGTACTCATTATTTACCTTATCCTTGTTAAAAGCACTATGAAGAAATTACTCCATTCTCTTCAGGGGTGAAGCCACTGTTGGAGCAGAATACAGTGGTCATCACAGGTTCAGTAACATAGTACAAGTTTTTCAAGGCTACCTCGTTGAAAATACATGATTGAATAGCCAACAAAGCAGCTACACAAGCTGAAATCTGTCCAGGACATATTTTTTCTCATTAAGGGTTCTTGGGGGTCTTTAATGACCCAAAGTAGCTTTCTCCTTGGTTCTAGCTCTCAAAACCATTTCAGCTATTCTTTTAGAATCCTGAACCCTAGATATCCCATCAGCAAAAAGCCAAAGGGAAATGAAAAGGGCAAAATGTCAATAGTATGTATTGTTTTAGTATAAAGAATCCCCAAAAGCTCAGGAAACATGCCTTTTTAATGAGAAACAACAGCTTGTGGCCAGCTGTTCCTCATCGTTATGAACGTTAGCTCCAACAAGGTGTACAAATGGGGACTATAAACACAGTACCTTGTAAATAAGGGCTGCACAGATAATCTTGCCTGTTAGTGTAAGCAGCACTGAGAAGAGGCAGACTGAGCTCATACACCGACTGACAATTTAGAGCAAAACATACTGTTTTTCTTCACTATATCAATGAGAAATCAGATGTAACATGGGTCCCACAAAAAGTGAAGCCCCTTAATGTGTTTATTAAAATGCGAATTGAAATTGTGGGTGGAAACATGGCACTGCATATGAATGTGACAGACACTCGAGTTCCTTCATATCATTAAACTTTACACACAATAGGATCATGTATTGGATTTATTTTTAAAACACAGCATAAATATGGATTTATGCAGCTTTTCTGAAGGGTATTATGAAAAACATACAAGTGCAGGCAAAGAGCTAAGTTTACCACAAACCACAGAACATTCTCTTCCTTTATAATAACAGGGGGTTAGCCAGAGATGATGGAGTTGCAGCAGATACTTCCACATTTTCTGTCTTCTGATTAAAGACAGTCTACTGAAGAGATACTTCTGTCTGGCATTAAATAGTTAGAATTTATCAGGCAGAAATACAACTGAGAAAAAAAATCAAGAACCTTATCCATGAGTTTTCCATAGCAATTTGCTCTACTGGGTTTCCTTTTATTTTAAATATTTCCATAATAACCAAGGGGAAAAAAGTAGAAATCAAATTCACTGTCTAAGCTATTTTACCATAGAGCTGCATTAATGCAAATTAGGCAGAATGACTTTTCCCAGTTATAATTGGGCTGAAATGAGGTGGAAGGAACAGAAAGACAATTAACTTTAAGGGGGTTTCTTTCATTTATTCTTTTTTTTTTTTTTTTTTTTTTCTCTCCAGCAATTCGGAGCAAGTTTAGTGCCCGTTGGTAGTAGGCTGTCAGTGCTGCCTTCAAGGGGCTTTGTTTATCACATTTTTCAATTAACCTCTGCATTTTAACTTGCCAATTGCCTGTGCCAATTCACACTGAAGAACAAACAAAAATCATCATTTCCTGTCTTTATTTCCTAGCTTCATAAAAGCAAGGGGCTTGAGTCTTTTTCCTCTTTCTCCCTCTTATTTAAGACAGGGGGAAAAAGGATGTAAATTTCAAATTACAGAATACCACCACAAGGGGTTTAATCTAAATTACATTTGTACATTAACTTTTCTTTCTTTTATTTGCTTTTCTGCTTATGATGTGAGGAAAATGGTTTCCATGCAGAAAGCACTTTTTATAAATTTTAGTTTGAATTGAGGCACTTAAAGTAGATTCACAAGGTTCAATACTAAACTAACCTCAAGTTTTAGGAATGCAATCACAAAGGGAAAATCATAATTTTGCACCTTTAAACCCCTTCACATGGCAAAAGAAGCACTACATGTCTAACAATTCTGACAGTATGTTCGTAGCAGCATAATTTTAAGCAACATTAGCTAAGCAAGTTTAGTTGTAAGGTGTTACTGAAACCTCATAGCTATAACTCATATATGTTTAACTGCACGGAATAATACACCTTTTTCCTACGTTGTTCCTTTCTTTAGCTCTTCTCCACAGATTCATGCTGAGCATCTGCATCTAGAACAGAAATGAATGCAATTGTGTGCCCAAATTGAAGCAGTTTGCATTGCATATGTGATACCACGTTTGCCGGAATAAACACTTTCTGTGCAAACAGGTTTACAAACCTGAGCACCCAGCTTTCAAACAGAATAGGCCCGTATTTAACAAATTCACAGGTACTTTTAAACATCTGTTAGATAATGCTATTTAAGAACATCTAATACTTGATGTCTGGCTGCTTTCATGGAAGCTGGGAAGCTAGTCCCCCTTGGTTCCCTCTCAGGTCAGTGGAGAGTAATGGGCACTTTCAAGGTTTGATTCATTTCACTTCTCTTAGACAGCTGCTTTAGGATGAGAAAAATTGCACTTCAGAGTCTACCTATGATATTGACTACATCTCTACTGACTATGAATGGAGCCTAGGGCACAAACATTACTCTTGATGAATTCAATTCTTTGTCTTTTTCCCATCATCTGCTTCAGGTACATCAACTAACAGATCACTGACTAAATTCAGGAAGTTAGTGATTATTAAACAACCAGTAAGACTGATAGGCAATACGCGAATTTTAGAGAGGGGGTAGGATTTGGAGTGGGATTTGGGGGACTACACTGAACTTCAATACATTGAATTTTTAATGATTACTTACAACTCCCTGCTGAGTACTGACAGCCAAATCAATTGTTAATTCTCAATTGCTTTTTTATTTTTCCAAGCCACAGGTACATGAATTCTCAGCTATTTGCCAATAATAAATCATTTTAAAACTTTTCACTGCATGATCAGGCATATGACAACTTGCAAAGTAGGAGCTAAGCATGAATGATACTGAGAAAAAACTGTTGTCCAATGTTTAATCTGGGTAGCAGCTGCATAAAATCTGAAGAAATTTGAAATAAGCCTATATCAAACTGAGAATGGGGAAGTTTGGACTAGTATTAGGCTCATTAATTCGAGTACACTTACATGTTCTCCAAAGCCAGGACAGAGCTTGCCTTGGTATACAGTCTTCAAAGGTCATAGCACATACTACGATCTGGACAGAGAACTGAAGTCTAGACTCAGAATTATAAGTATGCAGAAGATCAGGCTAAGGCACATATTTTAGGCCATGTTAGTATGTAGTGCATGTGTGTGTACACCTGAACGAGACAGAATTGCTGGCTGACAGTCAAGACTTATTAATGTGGTTGCAGTCCTATATTAAGGCAAATATCTCACTTTGAACACAAAACTATCTCTGAACCACTCTGTGCACCTGCTCTGCTTGAACTATGTAGCACCTTTACAAACTTTTTTGTTTGTAAACTCAACACCTGGGTAAAGATAGATGTCCTTCATTTTCCAAGAACCACAGCTGTGAACAGTCTCTTGAGATTAATAGATTTAATCAGGTCACTCCTTTCCAGAAAAGAAAAAACGTAAATAACATTACTGCCCCCTTCTCTTGCCTCCTTTATTTATTCAGTAAATACCCCAAGTTAGTACAGTCTTTGGGGATTTGGGAGATCCAGGCTTGAACCATTTTTTTTCTCATTTGACTCAATATCACATCCCTTGCCTACCATCCCAAGTCTGTCTTAACCACAGAACTACAGATTATTTTGAGGCAACAACTCAGTTTACCTCCTTTAGGTAGATTTATTACCAATATATGCCTTGGCATAGAATAGGCTGCAAGTGTTTGTATAACCTGCTCATTAAGAGTATTGTCCTGCTCACAGTGCAGATGTAGATCTCAGAATCTGATCCACATATTAGATAATAGGCTCCACCAAACAACAATTCAGGTCTGAAGGGCATGTTGGCACACAGTATATTGCAAATCACTAAATTCCTTGTGGTTGCAAATATTCCTTGGAAAAAACAGTTCAGATCCTTTAATACTTCAGGTGGCAAAAGTAAATGAATAACAAATGTAAAATTAGAAATATTTATGTAAAGTAATATTCCATCAATACAAAAAATAGAAAAACAATTCCTTCAACTTCGCAGGCAAATGCAAAGGTTTCCCTCCTAAAAAACCTGCAAATTCAAATTGCATTAGAACTTAAATTAAAAGCTTTGGCAAAGTGCAATTTTCACAGGGTACACATTAAGTAAATGACCTGACAAGAATTTGCTGAAAGACAGATTTCTCCTGGCAGCATCTCTATTCATATTTTTCTTGAACGTGGAAAATCCAAAGTGCTTAAAAATTCTGGTAGGACAAAGTCATCAACTAGTGGTAAAAGATCTATTATCTTTTCTTTATAGATTGTATCAACTTGATTGGAAGAAAAAGAACCATAGCTAGCAGGTCTAACAACAAAGCTACTACCCATGGACTGCTGATCAAACACGAGGAAAAAAAAGCAGATAAAGGACAATGCAAAATTCTCATATGCAACTAGAAATTTACATCAAAGTTGAGAAACTTGAATGGGTGGATTCATTCAGATATCTTGGAATTACCATCACAAAGGAGAGAAAGCTTGAAGCAGAAATCAAAAGTAGAATTGCTTTTGTAATATCAGCACTTGCAAAATTCAACAGAAACCTGACAAGACAAGGATATCTCAAGTGCATCAAAGGTAAAAGTCAGAATAAATGAGAATGCCATAAGCCTAAATGTACCTGAAACCTGGACTCCAGTATGGATCAAATGACACATTCAGCCCTTTACATTCAAATGTCTCCAAATAAACATACATTGTATAACTCTATCAGAATGAACATTTCTGAAATAATTGCATTCCATGAGTCTGCACAAGCAACTGCTAAAAAAAGAGCTGTTGAGATGGCTTCAACATGTGAGGAAAGCAACAGGCCTTGCAAACACATCAGACAAAAGTCAAAAAGTAGGGGGAAAAAGACTCCCAAAGGCCATATAAAGAGAACTCGGTATGAAAAAAATGTTCATTTGGACAAGATAATTAAAGGAAACTAGATAGTTTCTCCAAGCTAATAAGAATTACCTCAAAGCCCAATCAGTGACTGAAAATAATAAATCTATAATCATGCAAATAATGAAAAAAATATTTCTTTTTTTTTTTTTTTACCACTGGGATGAAAGGAGTTGGCTGCACATGTAAATTTCTCTGACTTTATCTTTAAGACTTTGAAATTGATACACAGATCCAGCATATTAGAAGTGTACACTCTGGATGGCTTCCTTGCTATTTTGTTGTGTGGCAGGCAGTGTTAAACACTGTCCAAAAAGGGGCTTACCAGTAAAGGTTTTTAAGGTCATATTGTACGATGATGTTACTCCAGCAACTATTATTGCTTAAACACATTTGCAATGCAACTGTACACTTGTGCATTAGTTTAAACATACATTGCAGCTTAGCTGTTGGTACACCTAAATACACATTTCCTCTGTAAATATTAAGGACTGTGGGTCAACCAGTCTACCCTTCAATTTATGCAGAAGAGTAAGTTGTGCATGACCTCCGTTTGCTAAGTTGTGGAATTTTGCTTCTCTTAACAGTTTCTGCAGCAGGGAGGTTGGACCAGATGACCCCATCGTGGTCCCTTCCAAGCTTGCCAGGAGTCGTCTGTCCTGAAAGAGGTGGAACACTCCTTTAAAAAATGGAACTGTTGCAAATATGGTTTGTATATTTTCTATCAGTAATTTTAATAGACAAACTTAGTGCAAGAAATTCAAGTGCAAATAGAACAAAGACAGTTTGCAAAAGCCAAACTTCACAGGTCCTATTCCTAGTGTTACTGTTGGCTTTCCTCAGAAATTTACAGCTACAGACTGTTGAGTATCCTAAGCACAAACACATCTAATGTTGAATCATATATTTTGTTCAGGACAGAGTGGGCCATAAATTAGCCATGAGAAGCCAGTGGAGGAATGATTTTTCTGAACAAAATACATACTCCACATAACCAATCACATAAGATGCATGGGCATGTTACATATCAGTCAAATTAGACTCATCGGAGTAAGCTTTTCTCATGAGTTAAGAAGTTTGTGTAAATCTGAGCAGAAAGATGAATTAAAAGAGTATGTATGTCTTCAGGGTAGAATCCCAAAAGCCTGAAGTTTGCCAGATATAGAAATAGATCTAGCCTATAGTTGAATAAATTTATTTGAAAGTTATGAGAAGAAAGGAACTGAATATATTTTTTTCAATACTGTGTTTTGACAGTCTTCTTGACATTTAGGAAAAAGAAGGACCAAAATCTTCATGAATGGTAGGAAATAGGTTTGCTTGAAAAAAAAACCAAAAAACCAAAAAGCTAGAAAACATCAAAAAAAATTGAATATTTAAGGCATTTATTGAGTATAGATACTAATGGTATAAATTATATAATTATAATTGGTTTATAACAGCAATTCTAATTATCCTGACTGGATATGAACACAAATACTTCTCATGTCTTTTAGGGGTTTTAACTCTTTAGGGTTTTGATAAAGGTATGCTAGCACTTCAGCAATCTATAGTAAAAATCTCTGTAAATAAGAAGATAACTAGATTTGCATGGCCCAAATCTGGTTTCAGTGTGAATACATGGACTAAACAGTGTGATGTAGCTTTAATGATGTCAAAGGAAATCTACCTACCTTCCTAATTCTATACAAGTTTACGGACGATTGAAGCAAAAGGCTGAGCATAACACCAATAATTTCTTTGTGTTTTGGTTTTAGTGCAGAAATTAAATCCTAGTAAATTATTCACTTAATTTTAATGAAATAATTCCACTCAAATCAATGGAACTAAACAATATAACCCAAGTGGAAATCTATCCAATGGTGTTCCTAGAGTAATTTTAACTTGTTTTAGTTAAATAGCATGATAGCATGTGATTTTTTTCCCTTTCTTTCTATTCGCGCAACTTTATCATTTTTGTTGTGTATCTTATAAATTCAAATTAGTTTTACATAATCCTGTTTCTGTGGGAGTAAGATGGTAGGGTTTTGGGGTTGAGGGGAGTTTTGTTTGGTTTGGTTTTGGGGTTTGGGTTTTTTGGGTTTTGGGGTTTTCTGGGGGATTTTTTTTGTTTGTTCATTGTTGGTTTGTTTTTGGGTTTTTTTGTTAGTGTATTTTATAGGAACACAGATCAGCGTGCATGTATTTTCCATAACATGTTTGTGCATCCAGCTGGTAATCTACCATAGCAGACGAAATTCCACAAGGTTCTCGGGAAAAATACTGCATGACAGCAAGCTACAACCATGAGAACAATTGATCTGGTATGCACCTTCTCCCCACCTTTCAAAGAAAAGTCTGTAAGGTTCTGTGTATTGGTGTGGTTACATGAGCCAGCCTATGGGTACCTCATTCCATTACCCAGGCATCCCTTTGGGCCTTCAGACACAACCTGTGGAGTGGACTATGCTTTATATATGTGCATGTGCATGAAGTAGATGGGTACAGTAAATCCAACAATGCCAGAAAACACTGGATCTGATACATCTGGGCAGCTGAGCTGAAATGTACATTCGTCATGATGAGGTGGAGGGATAGCATTGTTCTTGGGTTGTACTGCAGGTCAGACACAATTTCAACACCATTTAATGCATTACAGTATTTTTAAACCCTACAGGAGACATCCAGTTTATTCTCACCATTTCCTTATGGTTTTTGCCATGTTACTGAGAGCATTTTTTAGCAAAGGAACCAAGATTTGTCTCAGTAGTGAAAATCGTTTCCCCAGGTGCTCCTGCTTGGTCTGAATTTCTGGAGCTCTGGTAAGGAGCATATGAATCTGCATAAAGCATTAAAAGAACTACTTCATCTGACAACATTTCCCACATAAATATCTTGGGTAAGTTATTTATGGCTTCACAGACTCCTGTCATGAATAATGTCAGTGATTAGCTAAGATGATCCCTTGGTACTCTAGCAACAGGTTTGACTGCCTAATAGGAAAGCATTCAAATCTATGTCATGGACATTGATTCTGTCACTTTGAAACAAGCTTTCACAGCTACAAAGTATTCCCCTTTGCCAGAACACTGCCACTTTCTCCAGAAAATTGACTATCTGATGATTTACTCTTCTCAACAATGATCAGTTCCTTTGGGCCTGACCTGTACTGCCATATACATCTGAAGAACATTAAAGATCATGTTGTGGAGAAACAGGGAAACGGATGTACAAGCTATTAAGTTACTTTTAAAATTCAACAGGCATTCCATACTGAGCAGTGAAAAGTCTCTGCAACACAAAGTTTCCAAATGTCTGAGACACAGTATTAAGCTCTCACACCACATTTTCTCATAACCATCTCACATACAATCTATCTGTAATCCACAAGGGGAGAAGCTCATAGGACTGTAGACTTCAACGTATAAAAAAATCTGAAACGGAAAATAGAACTTTAAATAAGAAAATAAGTCATACAAAACAAAGACTACATTCCCCATTGCTTCTCACTGTCACCTGGATACAACTCTAAAGGCAAAGGATTTTCATGGAAAATACTAATGAATTTCCTAGGAATCTAGCTTCAACAAAGCTGAAAAGCATCTGTTCAACTTCAACGAGACTTGAATACACTGGGTAACCTCTTGAGAACTCCTGATACATCTTTGGTATGGCAAAAGAGAAGAAAAGGAAACCTGAAGGAGTCAGCTGGATGTCTAAATATTTTTATGCACCTGTTTTGAAAATCCCAAATCCTTGCTGAGTTAAGAAAAAGACAAATCTGTTAGTCTGACGTGCACTGAACTGAATGTTTTCAGAGCTCATTGCTATAAATATTCTCAAGAGTTAATTGGCATCTACAGTGGACTATATTCAATAACTGAAGAATACTGCATCATAGAACAATTCTCCATCATGTCTCATTTTATACAAACCCACCATCTTGTGCCACAATTAAATATAAAAAATTCTGCACAACTACAGTTGGTAGTAGAATCTACGTTTCCATTCCTAGAGAGGGAAAAATAACATTTTCTTTAGGCAGAGACCACACAAAGAAAAAAGACTTCCAGAAAGTCAGAAAATTGAGCAGTGTATGCTCTCGAAGGCCCTTGAGCTACTAAGGTTTTTGACACTATACGAGCAGTCAGGTGCCAAGGCTTTACAGGACTAGTCACATCTTGGATTTTTTCCATCTGGCTCTGAGCAAAAAGTTACTAAGACTCAAACATCTGCATGTATGAAAATGAAACAAAGCATTTGGCAATACCAAGAATATATTCATTATAAAAACTGATTTAATTATTTTCTAAACAAGTAAATGAAAGTGTAGTCATAAGCCAGAAGACCAAAGGTATATCTGTGCCTTCTTATTAATAATGTATACCAAGGTCCAACTACTTGACCAAAGGCAAAGCCTTTTGCAGATATCAAAGGTCAGACTGAGACCTTCTATGCATTATGAGCTCAGTTACTTTGTCAAAGAAGGTCCAAAGCAGCTACACTATAGACTATATATTCCTCTAGGACAATTTTCATATATGTAGTGCACCACACCAACAGTTCCAAAAATGGGAGTCTGTGCCACTTAGTGTGTGACAGATAATCTTTAGTTCTTTATAACTGGACCCCAGTTTTTTTGTTTTGGTTTGCAAGTTTTTTTTTGGGGGGGGGCGGGATTTTTTTGTTATTGTTTTGGTTTGGGTTTTTTTTGTTTTGTTTTGGAGTTTTTGGTTTGGGTTTTTTTTTTTGGTTTGTTGTTTTGGAGGGGGGGTTGGTAGGTGGCTTGTTTGGTTTTTTGGGATTTTTTTTTGCCTTTTGACAGAGGAGGACAACAGGAAGTAAAAAAAGTTCTTCTGCATGAACTCTTCTTCACCCAACAAATGTAAGAACGTATCAGCCTTTGACATCTTACTTACTACATTTAGTTAGAGATGTACTATATGTAATAGAGGAGGAAGAATAGTACTGGCTGTAGCGATGGTAGATTAGGGCATCATCCTTCATTTTGGACAATCACAGGAAGCCATTTTCTGACATAAAGCATAATATAGCAAATAAAATGTCTGTTTATGTGACTTGAACCTGCAGTAAAAGATGGGAAAGGCAGATTTCTTCTTCATACCCTTACCAAACAATACACCACTAACTAAGCCAGTCAGTTATGTTAAATAATATGGCATGTGCCAGTGTTGTTCCAGAGATTCTGAGGCTCAGATAATATAAAAATATCAAGTAACCACTTATGCAGATGTTAACTACACCTAAGTTTAAAAAAAATGTCTCTACTGTTTGTGAGCTGTTTGCCCAGTAGGACTGACAGGAAACCCAAAAACAGAGCACATGGCTTCCCAAAGAACAGTTAAAGGTAGCTGCATTTGTAACCCAAAACCTATCTATGAAAGAACCCACCTAAGAAATGCTTGGAAAGGTTATTCAGAGCAGAGAGCAATGGTAACAAGATGTTACAAATACTGTTTTAAAGGATGAAAGTAAGCCTAGGATTTTAGACAAGAGGTTAAGCAACTGGAAAGATATCCAGCTGCCAAGTATTTAATTCCTTCTGTTTCTAAGCTTGTCTTTTCAGGTTTTTACCCATAGTGTTGTTACATAAACCTTTCTTTTGTTTCATTGCTAAACCCAGATGGTGTTGGGGCAAGAACATGACTGTGAAATCATTCAAGCTCAAGATTCACTAACTCCACCGAGTTGGCACATATAAAATCACATGTTTAGACCTCAGCAGAACAGAATCCAACATCATATATCTGAAAATCAGAAACTGGAATCTCTTTCCTATCAAGATGGGAAAGGGAAAATATGGAGTCAGGACACAATTCTTTTAGAAAGGGGATCTTTATAACAACATCAACTAGGGACTTTCCTGAAAACTAATTCAGTAATGAGATATCCCAGGGATTCATGCAATCTCTGAAGCATCACAGGTAAGACCTGAGTTTGCACAAGTCTCTGTAAGAGAAACAGTAGAAAGGCAGGGGGGGGAAGAAAAAATCCAGGAAAAGACATAAAAAAATCTCTAGAATAAAATTTTAGAGCAAAATACAGATAGCTTCCTATTTGAACCTTTCCATTTCAGAGAAACAAAACACTGCCTTAAAAACTCCTCTATCAATATTTCCACCTGAGACTTTCAAGATGCCCTAATCAGGCAAATATCACATGATGAAATGGACAGCTAAACAGCACTATTGCTCCTTGTACTGCTGATAATGCTGCCCAGTCATGATTCTAGTTCATATATACGGAGAATAAGACAGTTTGTGTCCCCCAGGAAATCAATGCCTAAGTTATCTCCAACCTACTGAGGGCTCACTGCTGTATAACTGCATGGGACTTTTGAAACATTTTCCAAACCTCATTTCCAATCTGTTTCTTCATCAACAATGATCCCAGCAAACAATGTTCCCACACCATCTGAGCCAGTTTTCATCTACTGAAGTAGATACTTCAGCATATTTCAGCATGATGGAACATATTTCTCAGTTATCTTCAATGAGATTACAAGTAATTTCTGAAAGGAAGGATACATTTAATAGTGTGGTCACCCAGACTTAAGTTACAGAAATTATTAAATTAAGGAAGAACAACACAGAGATACATCTTGGATAATTTCTCTCATTCCTGTAGATAATGCTCAATGCAAATACTTACAGTCAGCTTCCATCAATTCTGCCGTCTCAGTGAATCCTATACCATTGCATGAAGCACTTCTAAACATCATCAGGGACTACATCCTCGTACCAAATCTGTCAAGACCTTCCTTACTTCATGGACTCAGTTGAGAACACCTCAGCTATCCACACCAGAACACTGTCCTTTTTTCTGCTGACCTGTTCATTAGTCGATTATGTGGGCAACAGAATACTTTAAAGTATCTGCAGTAATCTCTCCTCTCCAACTGTAGAAGCACTGACTGAAACATCTTTAATATCTAACTCTGTGGGTGCAGGACCATACAAAAGACCAGAGAAATAAAGGCAGTAACACCTCTTTCAGGAAGCACTAGATGGCATTTGGGTAACCAGGTAATAAAAATTTCTGTTTGTTCCAGAAATATAAACTTGTTCCTGATTTCTCTGCTGCAGAGGAATGGGTAATACATGATCTCTGTAACAGTTCAACACTGTAACTCAAAAACTCTATCAGCCTACCACAACCCTATAACGTGCTGTGCATCCTTCTGAAGTTTGGCTTAGACTAGTATGTCCACACTATTTTTCATTAAAATATCCATTATGCCTAATTAAAAAATGTGTTTTCACATCCATGCACAAATTAGCTAAATACTTAGATGTAATTTAAATACAATAAAAATCATTATGTCTGCAAAGATTCACTAGCAATCAAACAAACAAACAAACAAAAAAAAATACAGTGTAAAATAGTAGAAATGAAGACCAAAAGGGACAGCATGATCTTAAGATGCTGTCATTTTTACATTGACAGCTTTTGTATATAGATTTTTTTTGTACCTCATCTGTTACAGAAGGGAAGTAAATATGACAGGAAAACATTCTGGTTATTATTATTATTATTATTACAATTATGGGCACACAAAGGATGAGCTCTAACTGAAGCTGGTTGCACACTTTCTCTGACTTCTGTAGGGAAGTCATACAAGCCAAACAAACTGGAAAAATAGAAACACACCTAGTTGCTGATGTTATTTTGGAATATGGTGTTTCAATACTATTCTTAACATCCCTTAATACATCCACTGAAATTTATAGACAAAGGTAGTAAATAAAAACCTTTCTCTATATTTAGTGTTTCTCCACCCTGAGGCACATGCACTATACAACACTGAAGTCCCTACAGTGTTAATACTTGTTTCTTGAAGCAAAAGAGTTCATATCAGGAAAAAGAAATAAATCAACCAACCCACACTACTTTTGATTAGAACAGTTTAATCCTAATCCCTTTTCTCTGATCTTGGCAGAGGATTTTTAGCAAGTAACTATATTTAAATAACTACCCAGAATTAATCCTTTTGGTTGCTCAAGGCATGAAGGGAAAGTAGTCAGAAACAAAGAACTGAGAAACATGATGCAGCTGTTTCATAGAATTCACTATTTATAATTGAAAAGATTCTTTCTTTTCTTTTCTTTTCTTTTCTTTTCTTTTCTTTTCTTTTCTTTTCTTTTCTTTTCTTTTCTTTTCTTTTCTT
>JAWWMP010000081.1:26089298-26163148 GCA_035047865.1 Dendrocincla tyrannina
TTCTTTTCTTTTCTTTTCTTTTCTTTTCTTTTCTTTTCTTTTCTTTTCTTTTCTTTTCTTTTCTTTTCTTTTCTTTTGTGTGGTGTGAGGGTAACCTTCAACTGCTTACTTGTCCTTTCCTTTTCACAATAGCAAATATCAAGAGAGAGACAGAATAGGTATAGAATATTTTCAGCATGAACTTAAGTGTTTCTGACAGTTTACAGTGTGCAGCACAAAGCTGTATGTAGAAAGAAGATTCTTTCTTCTATACAGGTTGATTTAATAAAACACAATAAAAAAAAAACCTCCTATTTTTAGTATCAGCAGTAAATTGTTGAATAGCATATCAGCTGGGAAAACAGTTGTATTTTTACCCTGTGGGCTAACAGTCTAGATGGAGGATATAATTAAAAAGTAATCACAATGTTGTTTAGGAAAAAAATTCATTGTGTGATATACACAAAATGAAAATATTTCAAACTTTTTCAGTGTTATCAGTATTTTTCCACTCTTCTGCTTACTATTTAGGTGTAGAAGCTGAAAGGTCCTCCATTCCTGATACTCAGTGTTATTCATGTGACTTCTGTATCATCCATGAGCCTTCCAGCCGGTGGCTAAAAGACAAAGAAACATAATTAGAAAGTGAATGAAGAATATTCAGGGGAAAATCATGTTCTTCCTGAACCAAGCAATTACCAGGATCTTTCACTGTTAAATGTAAACATTCTACCAGACTAATTGTCACTGCAGGGAATTTTTGCAGTTTCACACATGATATAATCTGTGGGTCCCACAAACATGTCAGAAAAAGACCGATGTTACTGGGAACACACAAGTAAACTCATACCTAAGGTAGGGGATTATAAAAAATAATTTAAAAAAATACTACTAATTGTGAATACAAAGCTGCTAGCTGCTTTGTCTGCTTGCATTATTTAAGAATGTACCATGACTTTCAATCCATTATAGTTACAATAAAACATTGTCTCTCTACAGTTAAAAATGACACTCACGAATATTTCTCCTCTTTCTCTGCCTTCTGCAACTATGTGACATTGCTAATGCAGAGGAAAAATCAAATCCAGACACCAATGTCATGCTTTGTAGTCTATTAAAGCCCAGCTGTCGGCCAGAGTTAAGGAAAAGATTGTGTTGTTTGTGCCATTTCTAATTAATAATAACTAAGGATTAATAAAGCAATTTGGAAAAAGAATGTACCAGGTAAGGATTTATAGGTGGGTGAAAGTCATTTTATTGTAAATAATCATGGGTACAATTAAATGGAAGCTAAGACATTTTATGGTGCAGCAAAAAAATGTTTAACACGTTTTTCAAGCTCTGCTTCTCCTGGAAGCGTATTATTGCAGGTACTAGAAAGTTGCAATTTCAGCCCTGACAAATACTCAGCTCAGAGACATCTGCAATGTTTAACAGGTCTCTGCATTGTTGCAAAAAGCACAAAAATTGATCTAATAGCAGAACTTTTCTCTGTTTATTGTATATTAAGGCCCTTAGAGGCTTCACAGCATGATGGGTGCCTGACCACACTGCTGAGAGAGAAATGGTTTTGGCTTTACAGGAGTTGCCCCCGAAGCTGCACTTGGCCTACTGCAGAAGGTTCATTAGGTCTTCTAGCAGAAAAAAAATAAGAGTCCAGTTACACTGGTCATGAATTTTTCTGCCATAAATAAAGGAAAGAGAATTCCCCATTTACCTTCCAAGGCAGGTCAGCCAGCACAAGTATGGAAATGTTCCGGTCCAAGGCAGTGTGTGCCACTGTCACATGAGCCCATCTCACTCCATAGACTTTCTGCAGGCTGAAGTTTCTTACATCCATACTCTAAATATGGGTCTTAACCCACTGTTTTGTTCTGGATTACCTGTCCATATGGCTGACAAACAGCACCAGCTCAGCCTGGGTGTCTAAATTAACCTCACGTCACACACATCAGGCGTGGAAGCCTGCAGCTTCTCTCCTGGGCAACTCACAGCTGGAGCCTGAGGAGCTGCTTCCCAAACCCTGAGGATGCAGACTGCCCTCTCACAGTGCTGGGCACCCTCAGCAGGCTACAGTGGAGGGGCTGGGAGTGTCCCAAAGAGAGGGGAGGCCATGGACTGCCCGGGCTGTGGGAGGGGAGCAGCTGTGGGGCTGGGAGCGACTGCCCCAGCATGGGGACCCAACCCCACAGGTGCAAAGACTGAGGGCTTTGGGGTTGTGGGAGAGCAACATGTCAGGCACAGCAGGACCCTGTACTGATGATGAGTACAACACTGAACCCAGGCATGAGCAGGGTCTGTGCTATGAACAGAGCACCTCGTAGCATCCTTGCTCTTAACCTCTGCTGAGTCTCAGAGCACAGACAGAGCCCACACCTGCAGCCCTTGTCACACCCCAGTTTCTTCTCTCTGAGAGATGGCCTCTGGTTCACCAGAATTGTTATGGAACAGTAAAGGAGACAGAACTGTCTTTGTAGTCACTGAAAAACTGTAAATTTTGCTTGCAGTAATGTATACTGGCCAGGGCCAGGGTAGCCTAATAGTGCCCTCAGGAGCCTGACAGGTACATTGTGGCTGGATGAATCCCTCTTACTACTCCTCTTACACTTTATTAGATATTGTGTTCTTTCATGGTAGACACTGCCTTAATTATCTATTGCCCTACTGGAAAAACATCAGGTTTGTATTTGATTAAAAAGATGCAAAACCAATATACTTTATAGAACAGACAGCATGACAATGGGGAGCTGCCTCCGCTCAAAACCTTGCTAGTCTGTCTGCACCAGGACCCCAGTTTCCTTCTGGATGTACAGTTCTATACCTTTCCCTGGTAGATAGATGTTTTACAACAGTGCCTGAGTGCCCAAAAATAGATTTTACAGACATCTAAGCATTTCTCTGACACATCTTGGAAATGGGATCATATTCTCCAATCAGTGAAATTGTTTGTTTTTAAAAACCTAATTTCTTTAAAAATAAACGATTTCTACAAATTAGAAATAAAAATTAAAAAGCACACATTCTGATCTACTGATTGAGTTTTGAACACTTAGTTTTGAACATTTTGGAACATTTAGTCTTTGGAACAGTAAGTCCTAGTTTCTTCTGTGGTTAATTTATATATTTATATGCATACACAAACACACACATGCACAGAATAATACAGCCTTGTAACTAGGAGACTGCACAGTTCCAGTTTGAATAATAAAAACATAATGCTTCAGGAAAGATTAGCAGAAGAGTTCAGATTAGCTTTATCAGCAACTATTCATATGTCCACACTGTAGAAGTGGGAGGTATTCATTGCTACTAGTGTCAACTTTCTGGAATTACTTTCACCAGGAAGAGAAGCATGAAAGAAGAATGTAATTTAAAGGTGAATTTTTACATATATGATAAATCTTGACCAGGCACTGATGGCAAAGAGCAGTAATAAATCTGCAAAGAGCAATTTTTTTTTCTTTTTAAATCTTGAAACCTACATTAAGGAAATACATTGTTGTTAAGGTTGCTTCATTTTTCAGGGACAGTTGTAATTGTGCTATGGTGATTTTTGCCTTTTCCTTTTTCATTGATCTATGAAGTAGATTTCCTTGATTTACAAAGTAAATGCTCAGATTGTCAGCTGCTCACCTTAATTCTTTACAGGACAACATGATAAGAATCAAAGCAAACAGTTTCTTTCTTTGATTAGCCTTATAGCAAACACAGCTGTACTTCTACCTTCGGATTATCTCCCTGCTTCAATTTCATTTGGAGGATAACTTGTGTTAAAAACAGAATAGACCGCTTTGCTAGATGCTACATATTATGAATATATTTTTGTCCTTTAGAAATAGCTACTAATTCCTAGCATAAAACTACCAAAATATCAAATATAGGATTAAAAGATAGTTTGTAGGGGAATAGTGTGGTCAGTTTAAGTAAGACTGATATTTGTCTTAGCAAATTTATTATCCTGTATGCTATCTTAAGAATATTTTAAAATGTAGATCAAGTAAGCTGTTCCTTAATCTAAATCTCAGAATTGCAGAATCACAGAATGGCTGAGGTTGGAAGTGACCTCTGGAGATCATCATATCTAACACCACTGCTTAATCAGGGCACGCAGACTGTGTCTAGATACCTTTTGAATATCTCCAAGAATGTAGATATTCACTTCCAAGAATGGAGATATTAATTTTCTCTGAGCAACATCTCCCAGTGCCCAGTCACGCTGACAGCACTTGCAAGTTAGCTTTGAATATTAGCCAACTTTCTTGGACTCTTCCTCTCTTCAGCGCCTTATCCCATGGAACTCTTCCAGGCAGATCCTTAAAAAGGCCAAAGTCTGTTCTTTGAAGTCTATGGTTGTGAACTTGCCTTTTGCTCTACTCCCTCTTCACAAAATCCCAGACTTCACACTGCAGCCAAGGCTGCCTTCAACCTTTGCAATTCCAGTGAGCCCTTATTTGTGAGCGTAAGATCCAGCAGAGCATCAACTCATTAGCTCCTTTGTCACTGAAGTCAGGAAGTGGTCATCAATTGTCTCCAGGCAAATCCTTGATTGCTTATGTCCTGCTGTGTTCTTCCTTCAGCAGATATCAGGGTGGCTGAAGTCGCCCAAGAATTCCAGTGGCTTTGGCCACTTCTTCCTGGTCAGATGGCCTTAGCAGACACCACATTCATATTGATCTGCTCTTTAATCCTTACCTTTAAGCTTTCAGTCAGCTCACCATCAATCCCGTGTCGGAACTCCATGTGTTCCAGTTGTTCTCTCACATAAAGGTCAGCTTTCTCTCATCTTTCTGGCTATTTCTCCTGAGAAACCTTTATCCCTCCATTGCAGCACTCTAGTCATAGGAGACATCCCTCTAAGCCTCTGTGATCCAAACAGGATTGTAGCCCTACAGCTGAACACAGATTTCTTCATGTTTATTGCCCATGCTGTGTGCATTAGTGCACAAGCACTTCAGAGAGGCACCCCAACATACTGATTTCTCAGAGAGGGTTGGTGGTATTTGCTCCAAAACAGGCACTTGCTTGCTTACATGAAAATGGAGGAGTGGCTCTGCTTAAGCTCTGTCTTGATTTTGTGTTCAATTCACTCCAGAGCCTTTGCTTATTGGCCCAGTCCAGACCTCCCTTATAGGTCTGCTGATAACTCACTCTGGATTATCTACTCTTATATTAAGAGAAAAAAAATTGCAACATTACCTACACAGAGCAGTTAGAGCAGTCTGGATTTTGTGTTTATTTGCTCATTTTACTATTTGTAATTTAGCCTGTTCTAATACAATGTACAGAGAGACTTTTAAAAGCAGTTACTATCATTATTTCAGCCCAATCTTGTTTCATAAAACACAAAGAAAACACAAATGGTAATAGGAGAAGCATCATCAGCCAGTCACTTCTTTTACAAAACAAAATCTTGGACCAGATGTTCTGCTGGGCATAGCAGAGGAGTTATTCCATTTATTCTATCTGGATAATTGTACCTATACATAGCAGTAGAGTTCCACAGATTTACACTAGCCAAAAAGTCTGGGTTTCCTACCCCTTTCACCCTAAGATTCTCATCGGTTTTCTCTCCAGGTCTAGACTATTTAGACAAATTTTTTCCAGCCCTCTAAAGGGTGAACAAAGTCAGGTGCTGATAGAATAATGCCTTGCTCAGAAAAATGAAGAGAGATTCATACAGTTTGCTTCATTAGGAAAACACATAGGAAAACATATAATTTCCAGCTGTGGGATGATTCTCCAAGCAGCAGTAAAAGGTAAAGTAGTAAGGGTCTCCCATTCAGTAAGAGCTCATGGTAATTTCAGGTCAGGACACAGGCAAACAAAATTCAGAATTTAAAACAGAAAATGTATAAGAGGTATATAATTTTGCTATCACTCTCTTGCTCTGAATGGGAATACATTTGAAACTATCCATAAACTAATTCCACTACCTAAAAGAGGAGCCAACAAGAAAGCGGAAGAGGGACTTTTTACAAGGGCATGTAGTGATAGGTTAAGGGGTAATGGCTTTAACCTGAAAGAGAACAAGGTTACATTAGGTATTAGGAAGAAATTGTTTACCGTGAGTGGTAAAGCATTGGAACAGGCTGCCCAGAGAAGTTGTGGGTGCCTCATCCCTGGACACATTCAAGGCCAGGTTGGATGGAGCTTTGAGCTAGCCTAGTGGAAGGTTCCCTGCCCATAAGAGGCAGGGTTGGAACTGGGTGATCTTTAACGTCTTTTCCAACACAAATCATTCTATAATTCTGATTCTGTGAATTCCACATGTACCTATTGCTATCTCTTGTGATGAGAAAATATTACACTTGGAATCAGAACCTTATAAAAATGGGAATTTGTTTTTCATACTTATTTCATTCTTCAGTTTTCAGAACTTCATTATCATCAGTGTGTTAAACAGAAATATTAGGCAATGTAGAAAAGCAACGTTTCTTCAAGAATGTCACCTGAATTGCAAATGACACTACAAGAAGCTAATTGTTTTAGCTGTAGAGAAGACTTTTTGATAAAGAGTAAAGGAGGAAGCCAAATACAAACCATATTTTTCTGTAAGAGAAACAGTAAATAAGGAGTACATAACAAACTCTCATCATGGGGGATTTTTAAAATGTCATTACAGTTGTTAATTGCTATGAACATGCACTTCATGCACTTCAGTGTGAAGAAAATAAACTGTTTGCTACAAGACACAGGGGAACAGGGACCTGAAATTAGGAATTTGAACCTTGACACTCTGTGCTTGAAGAAAACTATAAAATTAGGGTTTTACCATCTTTTTCATCTTGTCTACATTCAAAGTCTTCAACTTATCTGAGTAACAACTCTGGGATTCATTGAAATGTTTATTTGTATAAGATCTACTTCATGTGACCAAAGAAATTAAAATCATCTTCAAAATTTGCCAAGTATATGAGGCCCCGGTAACTTTCTTTGCTGCTAAATATAACTCCATAAGGAGTGCAGTTTAAATTGTTAAAGATGAGTTATTTTGCAATGTAAATAAATTTCCCCAGAGCATTCTTTAGCATCATGCTTTTATACTGGAAGTGGGTTACCAAAAAAATTAATCCTTCCAGGTATTTCAGGGGTTGTCTGTGGCATGTAGTTTGCTTTCAAGATAAGCATGTTTCTGATAAAGCATTAGCAGTAAGGTCTGTGCTAAATTTATGCTGTTGGCCCAATTTCCACAAAGGTTTATTTGACAAAAACTAGAACTCAGGTGCTGCTGTTCTACAACACTTCTATAACATTAATGTGGGTCACTGACATGATGACAGAAAACTATGATTTCATGTCAGCAGGGTTAAAATTTCAGACTTAAATAAAATGTTTCAGTCACAGGGGACAATACTGTCAATGAACAAAAAGACATTTCCATTTATCTTATCTGACAGTAGAAAATACACAGAATAAGAAAGTACTACAGGAGCGCTTGCTAGCACTATTACAACTAAAGAGGGCTTTCACACCAGGGAATGCTTTAAGTATTTTACTTGTTACATGGATTCATTTCCCTTGCAATTACCTTGTTCTATCATTTTGGCTGCTTCCAGTAACTACTTCTACTAATGCATGCCCTCTGCCTCTCTCAGTCTACGCTGCAATTACATTAAAATACGTGGTTTAGTGGCATCAGAGACATTGCTTTATGTACTCTGGTGTCAGAATTAAGCCTTTGCTCCATATAAAAAAGGGAGCACATAAATGAAAAAGTACTTGAACAGGTTTTCCATTCTGAAACACTAAAAAAATAGTTGATAACATAGCATATCTTTGCTGAAGATCCAAAATAGAAACAAATGAGATCTATAGGTGTGAGATCTATACCTGGCAAAATGTACAGTAGTTTTAAACTTTGCCCAGTGAAATTACTCCCAACCAAATCTTTGTTTTTTCACCTTTACCACTAAAATGACAATAATTTTTTTAATGCATTATCCCTGTCACAGTCTAATGGAGAATTTTACAGATTAGTCTATTGCCTCCAATTAAGAGGTGATATAAAGCTCAATCCTCTACTTTGTTACTCCTTATTTTCACTCCTAGATTCACAATCACATAATGAAAAAAAGAAAACTATACAGAGGAGAATTAGATAGTAAAACAATGCTGGTAAAAATTAGGAATGCAAACCTTATGTTTTGTTTAGGTTTTCCAATTTAAGATGTGGATAGAAAAATTTACTGGAGTCCATGTCTAGAAGTCATATCTTTGTCTCCTCTCACTGTATTATATTTCACCAAAATCAATTTATTAGGCACACCCCTACCCCTAATTAGAAACTTATCATGAGCTGCTGAAAATACTAATACCGCTGCTAACCCAAACCTTTACAAGTCATATACAAGTTGGCTTAAAATTTACCAGGTTTAAAAAGTGTCGTGTGTGGACTGATTTTTTTTTTCTCATTCATCATTGGGTTTTGAGAATTAGTATAACTTTCCACAAATTATTTTGATATTGTCAGTTTGTATTTGCTGTACTTGCCTTGCCCTCTCTCACCAGAGCAAGCGTCCTTGCCTTATATGCAGGTTCTGAATCCACAAAAGGAGAGTAACAGCCTACTAAGACTAGGTATTCTGCATTCCCAGGTTTTACAGGAGCGATCCTACTGCCTTAGGAAAGAGCTTAGATTTGAACCTGACCTTCTGAAAAGCTGCTGTGATAGTAATCCTAATACCAGTACTGGTGATGTTCGTGATGATAGAAGGCAGAAGTCACTTATTCTCTTTTTTACAGAGAGACGACAATGACAGGTGTGTAAGTTATCTTGGCCAAACTGGAATCTGACATATGCAACCTTCCTGTGGCATTCCTTATTGGGAGTAATCCACCACTCATGGGAAGACATGTTCTTGCAGGAGGAAGAAGAAAAGTACAAAAAATAGACAAAAGACAAGTCAGCAGGAAAGACTTTTCACTATTAAATTCTTGATCCTGCCATCACCTGTGCTCAGAGACATGTTTGTGAAGCTATCAGAGGATGACTGAGATTCATAATTCAGTACAAGTTCATTTTTGATACCTACAGTAGGTTGCAGGAAATGCTGGAAATGTCTTATTAACATCTGTCTGAGAGCTGACATTGACACCATTAAATGTCTTGTACATATGAAAAAGTTTAGACTTAATTGCAGCAAGCTCAGGTATGAGTGGCAGTGAAGCCATTCAAGCCTAGCTTTGAGCAATGGCAATTCAGGATTCAGCTGCTGGGTAACTACAACCGAAAATTTCACTGGTGAAGGGTAAAATGCTGTTGAACAATGCCAAAACAACTCCTGACAAATTAGAACATTTCTTTGTGAAATTATCTCAGTTCAGATGTTTTTAACTTTCTATGAAACAGAATGTTATAAAATTGAAAATAATTTTGTTCCAGAGTTCTCATTAACTTCAGATGACCAGGTCTTTTCTAAAGGCCTCCAAACAACATGTAGTATTAATGACTTCAAAATTTGTAAAAAAATGCACTTCTAGGATCAGTTCTGTATGGTGATTTTTAGTGTACTGGAGTCACATTTTAACAAACTCTTATTTTGTGAAAAAAGTCTTTAGCACATTCCACAAAGCAGGTAAAAGACATGCTCCAGCTGTTCTGACAAGGTTATTTATTCATGAATTCCTGAGTCACATTCAAAGATAAACCCCAATTCCCTGAAATATGTAATTTAAAAGCTAACATGAGATCCATAGCAAGTGAGAAAAGACCAGTCTGAACAACAAAGAGATAGACTGTAAACCTAATGCCATTTAATGCAGCATAAATACTCAGATATTTTAACACAGGTAAACCATCTTTTGTATCCATTGTAAAGTATATACCTGGAGAAGCTACAGGGAAACAATGCTAACAACAATATAAATTCTGGAGAGCTCGCACCAGGTACACCATGGTCATTCCTTCTGTAGCATCTTATCATCTTGTCATGACTTACCTCACATAGCATCACCATATTTTAGATTAGTTTCATATGGCAATCTAGTAACCATTTGCATGCTTGATCATGTTGAATAGTTATGGTCAAGTTATCTGTCATGTGGATAAATTGAAGACATTTGCTCCTTTACTCTGAGAGGAAACTGGTGAAAACAGTCAAGGTAATTCCATGTTTGTTCTGGTAGAAATACCACTGGCAAAAAATAAGAGGTTGTTAAATGCTCTGTTCTACAATAGAAGGAAACAATTTCTATCTTTGCATTTGTCAGTTTTTCAGCAAAACCATGAGGCAGATTGCAAACTTTCAACCATTTATGTTACATTAAAAATCAAGATTCCAGAAAATATATCCTTTTCCCCACTGTTCTTCTTGGCATGGAAGTGTCTATGCCGATCCATCACCAGTGACAGTTATAAGATCGTGGGACCTTGGACGCAAAACATGCTTTCTGATTGCTTTGAACACACCCTGAATGGCATCATGGCCTCTGTCATCCTGCAACTGCTTGTGCCTGACTCAGCTGTGCTGGCAGCATTTGGCAGATGGCGAAAGTGAGATGGAAGCTGTAGGAGTCAAAGGTGGTAGTCCTGTCTGACTACCTTTCCTGCATAAGACCTCTACACCAGTTGGGTAAGCCTGACTTTTTTCACACAAAACCTGCTCTCAGCAGTGGCATTGACCACTGGCTGTGCAATGATAGCCTAAGAAAGGTTTCAGGAATCTGAAAAATTAATGGATGGGCTAATTAGAGACTACTCATTTGTGACACAGCCAATAAGTGGTTCATAGCTAGCTAGTAGAAATAAATGGATTTCTGAAAGGCTAATATTGTGTTTAGCAGGAGAGCAAACAACCAGAGAAAGAACTCAAGAGCATATAATTACAAGTGTCATAATGACAAAACACAAGAGTAAACAAAAATTGAGATCAGATAGGTTTGCAATAAGTGTTGAACTAATCACAGCACAAAATAAAGGTACAAGAGGTTCAGAGTTGTTTATTCAATAAAATTTCTTCTGATGTACTTGCAAGCATAAACACACAGATTAGTTGTAACGTACTCCAGTGCAGCTGTGCAGAACCAGTTTCACTTTGCCACAGACCCAATATACACCACCAAGCCATGAACTCCAAAATCCTCCTGTACTGTACTCTGCAGAGTGACTCATCAGCACTTCTTAAACTTTCTTCTCCCATGAGAATTTACACTGCGCAAGACCTTCACTCATATTTCTCCTTTACATCTTTCCTCTCAGAATGATAATCTTCTATGTTTTATTCTTCAGATTTTCATGTTTATTTTGTTTCATTTAATTTCCTTCCAGCATGCTCTGGTACTGCAGCCACATGTCATTTTAAAGAACCTGATTTCCTCTCTTCTCTTACCTTGCCTCTTAAAGCTTCCAAATGATCTTGATAAGGGTGGTTTCCCTAAAGGTTGTGTCAAATACCCTTGAATTTAACTAGTCCAACAGAAGCCTTGTATTTGGGAATCTGTTTGGGCATGTTCTTTCAGATGTTAAGATTCTCCTTAGCAACAGTCTTGTGTCAGTCTTTGCATTACTCTCACAAGTAATAATTCCCTACAGAAAATTACTGAGTAACTGTGCCTCCTCGTGGCTGCAGAAGAGGTGAGGCCAGACCTTTGCCGGATAGAACGGCATGTGTTTTCTTTCAACACTTCAGGACATAAGGGTCAGCTATCTTTAGAGCTGAAGGAGCACAGCATATTTGTTCCTTGCACTGCTTTACAATACAAAGTAGAGAGTTTGTATCCTTAATGCTCCAGTCTTACAAAAATACTTTTATTCCTTCTTTATCTCTCAAGTTTTTCCATATTTTTAGTTACTTTCATTTTGATATGACAATAAGAGACAATATATTGCAAGTTTCAGCTCTCAATTTTTTCAGCAAGCTTAACCTTAATGCAGCTTATGGACTAAATCTTCACTTTTGAGAGGGCAGAAACATAAGCACTAATAACATAGAGAAGATGTTGCTTCTCTTTACAGGGGCACAATTCAGTGGCTTCTGCCAAGTGGAGGAATAAGTGTGGTCTAGTTCATTTAATTAATTTTATACTTGTTGATTGAATTAATTTGTTAGGCCTACAATATGGTGGTAGATTTTCCATTTTCAGGACAAACACATGCAGCAAGTGTGCTCTTCATTTAGTAAAATGGATCATTAACAATTGATGCAAAGTGGCATAATAGATACTGCTGGTTTTCTTTTGCATCTAGCATTGGGTTCAACTGGGGATTAAATTGTCTCCTATCCCACACATTAATAATTTCTAAGGCTGGCATTTATGAGTGTAGCATGAAGGATATTTGAGGCTTTCAGATGAATGTCATTTCAGAGATCATGGATTAGTTGTTTACATGTTCATGTGGATGCTAATTATTAAAATGAATTTCCATTATTGGATGCACAGATATCAAACCTTTATTGACAAACATTATTAAGGTATATATAATGCATATGCAGTGCATATATAGGATGTACATAATATCATTTAGGGTAGGTTTTCAGCAATAAACAAAATATATTTGTTTAAATTCACACTAGGCAAAAATACTATCTACTATTTAGTTTAATATTTTGAAAAAACATAATCAATCCCTGTTTCTTCCTGCAGCTTTTCTGCTTTCATAATGGAATGGAAAGTCATGATGCATTCCAACAAAGGCATCATTCTTTCTGTTGGTCATTATAATCAACTTCCATAAACAGAGCAAAGCACTAAGATCAGAGTATAATACAGGAATCCTGAAGTAGCTGAGATGAATGTGATTATGCTTAAAGAGATATTTACAAGTTCAAAATAATTGCCTGTAAAACTATTTCTTCATGCCGTAAGGCTGTGTGTTACACTAAACAACTGTGCAGCTTCTGCTGACATCCATGATGCTATGCATTTATGTTGTAGACTTTGGGTGAGGCATTGCCCTTTCTGCCACTACCTCAGTAGACCACAGTTTAAAATTCAGTTTGTTCTAGGTTTCTTTTCCACTTTCTCTGCCATCTGGCATTGGCCTGCTCCTTGAATCTATCAAACAACTCCATGGCCTGGTACATTTATTTTTCTTTCAAGCATGGCTGGTTTAGCTAGTCAGCCAAAGAAGTTTTGATTCCAGAAGAGGTCAGTGTAAGTGATTTAGCTGTAATCATTCCTATGGATATGCCGGAACCAAGACTGAACCTGCCAAGTACTCAGAATCCTACCTACGCTTGGTAAAACTTGCAGGGAAACAGGGCTGCCCATGTATTAATTTTCTATGCCTAAACAGAATAGATGAGAGACACCTTTGGTGTAACATTTCTGCTGATGGACTGTGCACCTGTTTGATGGCAGCTGCAAGAAGGTGCCATCACACACCAGATCAGGCATTATTGGGTCAGAACGTCCTCCTGGGGTTCGTCTCTGTGTGCATGTGTGTGTGTGTGTGTGTCTGAAGGGCTGGGCTGGGTCTGCAGGCACATGACTAGAGCCCAGGGCACACGAGCTGCAGCCACACAGCCATAAGAACAGCCTGGCTGGGCTGGCAGTCAAGGAAGGTCTGCCTGGTAACCCACCCACACCACAGCCCCTGGAGCCCCTAATTGATTGTGGCACCCTCACTTGGGCTAAGGGGACTGGGAGCGGTCAGTGAACCAAAGGTCCCACCTGGAGGGAGTGGCCACAGTGTCCAGAGCAGGCAAAGAGGCAGCACCAGGTCCACATTTTGCCCTGGCCTGTTCTCTTTGTCAACATGTGACCTTCTGAGTTCTATGTTCTTTCCCTCCTCTTTTTCTCTCTTTATTCTTTCTTAATCTCTCTTCTTTTATTCATTTCTTCCTCTGGTGGGTAACCTAAACACTTATTTTCTGGGGTAAGTTATGGGTACCTAACCTAAGTGGCATGGAGTTTGTGTTTGCTGAGTGAAGAAAAGTTTCTTACTATAGCAATGCTTGCTAGTCCTGGTAATCTGCTGTAATGCTTTCATGAAGTTGCATGTTTATCTCTGTAAAACTCTTTTTGCCAAAATACCTGTATTTTCACCAAATTTTAAAAGAATCTCTTGTAGAGAAACGTGTAGTTATTCTCCAGATGTTAATTCAGGGTACCAAAGAACCAGTGGTTTTTCAAGGGTTTGTGTGAGGAAAATCTCTTGGATCCTGGAAGTAAAATGTACATCCAGTAAAGGTTGGGCCCTTGAGACAGGGGTGTAGCAGCTGCTCTCTTTAAATAGGAATTTTCTAGCTCAGTGTAAATTATATAATATTTTTTCATCACTATTTGTTCTTTTTTTCCTTCTGGTTACTTAGCTCTGAGATCACAACAATGAAGCTGTCTGAGGGTCCATATGAAGAGTTGTACTGCATTACTGCACGCTTTTGACCTGGAAACAATCATTATTTCGATGTAGTCATGTAAAGCAGAACCAGGGAAAAAATCCTGAATGTATTCGTGAGAATAATATCAATCATGTCTCATGAAAGAAAGGAAGACACTTGAGATTTCAAAAGGTTGCTCATAAAAAAAAAAAGCACAGCTAAAATAGTAGTTTTATAACACCCTCCAAGTGACAAATTGACCAGATGTTGTATAAAAAAAGGCCAAACAGGAACTGAAAAATGCCAGAGAGAAATACACTTTCAATTCCATGCCTACTACACCTAATGTATGCTCTTACTGCTCTAACTTAAGAGGTAGCACCAAAATTCCTATGAAGATGAGCATAGCTATACGGGGAGGGAGACTTCAAATAGACCTCATTAGAACATTTTTTAAAAGATTTTAGAAACTAACAATGCCATCTTGAAATTATTCTACTGTTTCATGAGCAGCCAATTTAGAGAATGCTGGCAGGAGGTTGTGGTATCAGAGTTGTTCATACAAAGAAATGAACATGTTTCTGCATTCCAAGAATCTGCAGGGAACAGAAAAGCCTGCATAAGCTATTAGAGAATTACAGTAAACAGGCCTTTTGATCACAAGGGCACATATTGCTGTTGCAAGGTTAACCACCATAGAAATAGTCAAGGTGTTTGTTTTTTTTTTAAATTGGATGGAAATGCTTTTCTTTTTTCTACTGGAACTGATGCATTGTTATCCATGAGAGGAGTTTGTTTCTAAACAACACAGTGGGCTTCAGTGGTTTGGAGGTTTTTTCTCCCCTCAAAAAATGAATTGCTGTTTTTGCTAACTAAATTAAAGGGAAGAAATTAAAAATTTGCTTGCCCAGTCACTCAAAGGCTAAACTTGGTGGCGTTATGGGCACAACTAGTTGGGTGCAGAGTACTTTCACCATCACATTTTTTTCTTGTTTTTACAGGTGCCAAGGGTGATACACTCATGTGTGGCTCATTATGAACAAATAATTCTGTCATCAACAGTAAATATTTCATTATAAGTGTAGTCATATATAGTGACTACACTTTTATATATATTTTTTTACAGTCTCAGAGCCTAAAGTTGTGTGAAGGTTGAAGATTTTAGTTTTTTAGAGAAACAGTCTAAAATGGCCTTTGCATGTTTTGTGGCTACAAGAACTTCACAATCCAAAGGTTCAGAAAACAAACCACAAATACTAAAAAAAGTGTGGATTTTTATCCTCATTTTTACCTATTCTTCTTATTTTTTTAAAACTTGGGATTTGGCTATGCTACTAATGTGTCAACACAGAAAAGTTTGCCATTACTATCCAAAAGGGACCAACAGGAAACAGAAGTCCAGACAGTTCACTGGAGTTTTTCAGGTTTTTGCAGAAAGCTGTAGTCTGACCCTAAATCTGAGTTTCCCAGGCCACAAACCAATCACTTATTCATTCAATCTTTCCAATTTGGGTAATGTTTATAAAAATAACAGTGTGTTGAAACCAAAGCTTCTGGGAATATTTATTTTAGATTAAAAATACTTACAGATGCATATGCAGTGAAATAAAGTCTGTAATAAGCAGTTAATCCCCAATCTTAACAAAGGAAATTTAGAAAAGCTCAGTAACATTTCCCAAGATTTTATTTAATTTTTACATCTGAATTACTTATCTTCATTTGCTCCCAAAGTGAAACAAAGTGCTTTCCATTTTTTGAAATTTATTTACTCAGAAGGCAGATAGAAAAAGAATCATATTAAAACAAAGTTTGATATTTTTTTTTATTTTTTTTTTTTAATTTCTGTAAGCTTTGCACAGCTAACATCTACATTCAAACACAGGGTATTTAGGGGAAAATCAGAGTACAGAGCATGGCATGCAGCTGTAATTTGCAATATTACCTACAGGAAACAATATGTAGTGTAACAAGAGGCAGAAAAACTTGCAGAGATTATCTGAAAGTATTGAAAGTCTCTATGTTAATGAACCTTTGCTAAGCTCTCTTTTAATATTTTCTACCTCAATATCTTCCCAAGGAGTTGTCTTTCCTGACTATTACTACAACAGCTACTACTGTGAGTAAATTGGTGAAAGGTGTGTTATATATAAAGAGTATGGAAAGGACTGAGTTCGGGAATAAAAAGAAGTTTACATATCATGTACTCAGGATTTATAGCACAATTGTCTTTTCAAGAGAGGGTCACTTTGCAATGTCATAATTGTTTCATTCATCTTGTGCTGAGTTACAATAGAGAACAGACTCAAAGTTGATTAAAAATTAAAATGCACTTTATTCAACATAATGGTAAAGTGATGCTGCATAAATGGAATGGACTTTTGCATTTCTCTCATCATAGTCTGCTCTCTGGTTTCTTTTCACATGCTGATATTCTTAAATGCCAGATATTTTCTTCAAATTTAAGCATTAAGGATTAAAAGAGATAATTGCTCCTAGAGCTAATGGCCACTATTACATGGAGCATGACTGGAACATTCTTCTGCTTCATTTGGTTCTCTGTTATTCCCTACCTGTACAGTCAGGAGGTCACCTGCTCTACTCTTACGGTGTAGAAATACAATGAAAGTATTTCTTGCTTCAGAAATTTCATAGAAATGTATAATAAAAATATATTTGTATTGCATAGAATTATGTTGGGTCTTAGCACATGAAAAATTCCAGAGTTAGACTTCATATGAATCCATCCTTAAAGCTGGCAATAATTTTATTTGTTACTAAAGAAAACCTCTATTTTTTTTTTGTCCTCAGATTAATTCTTGGCATTTCATGCTGTAACCACAGTTACACAAGGTACAGTAAGACATAGACAATTAATGACTATTAAGACCACTTTATGACAGGATTAGGTAACCAGCATAATTTCTCAAATGTAAACTTCTCAAATTTTTCAGCCAATTTTTCAGTCCTATTCTTACATTTGAATTCTTTGATAGTCCTATTCATTGTAGGTGAGTAAAACATTTAGCTGCTATTTTCACCCAGGACACATGTGAATATCTGTCTTCAGAGATGTCTTCTTCTATTACATACTATGACTGCATTATCTTGATGTCCTGGTTACAGCCATGACAGGGGTAATTTTTGCAGTGGTCAGGATGGGATATGTTTAGGACCCAGAGGTTATTCTATACTACCTTATATCATTTTCCAGGAACAGGGGAAGGGGTTTCTTTCCAGGTCAGGGTAGTGTGGTGGTCAGATATTGTTGGGCAGCACACGGTATAGTGGTGAGCCTTCACATGTGAATCACTCACCTCTCTTGTGCACTTTTGTTATTAACATTGTTGTTGTTACTGTTTGTTTTCGTATTTCATTGCTGTTTCCAGTAAATTGTTCTTATTTCAACCCACGATCTTCACCTTTTATGCCTCCAATTCTCCTCTCCAACCCACCATGAGAAGGAGATGGGGAGTGGGGAGGGAGCAAGCAGCATGTGGTTTCACAGAATGACGGCATCGCAGAGTATTCTGAGTTGGAGGATACCCACAGGGATCATCAAGTCCAGCTCTTGAGTGGATGGCCTATGCAGGGATAGAATTCATGACCATGGTGTTTGGAGTGTTTCAGTGAGAATGCTAAATTAGGGAATACCATTCCTAAACCACAACATGTGAATATGACTTAAGTTTTTTCCTTGTCCCAATTATCCTAAACTGTTCTTAAATATTATCATTAGATCTACTGCCCATCATCTTCTGACAAAAAGAAGATTCGTCTCATTGACAAATTTCATGTGCCTTTGGTTTTTTGATCATTACTATTTTTCACTGTGATATCTACTTCCTACCTTCAGAATCTTCAACATCTCATCATTTTGAGTCTTCTACTTTATGCGCTTACTAGTTTTTTATGTATTGTATGGGAAACAAAGCTGTTAATTGATATTGATTAGTAGTTAATATTTATTTCTATATAAAACCAAAAGATAGTGTTAGGTTCTTTTATCGCTTTCCTGTGAGACTCTTTATTAGTACAAATCATGTCATGAAACACAGCAATTTCCAGATAAAAAAAGAACTACTTGAAATAGATTATATGAACTTACTCTAAGGTCATGGAATATTCATAGTTAACTCTCTTTCTACTTCCTCCTTACCAAGGCCTCCAATTTCAGGTCAGCCATGCAACAGTTTTTACGGTCAAAAAACTTGTTAGCTTATTAAGTGGAACCAGCTTCAATGTGGAAAGACCTGTAAATCACGTTTTTTCAACATAGCCTCTGTTGAAAGAACTTTATAACAGAGTGGTAGAGAAGAGAGAGAGGAAGACTTATATGTGACAGGTCCCAGAATCCTCACTTAATGTGTGTGATAACACAGTTCATCAGCATCCACAAGCATGAGTAACTGTAAGTATCAGAAAAGAATAAAATTAGTCTTGAGTCTAGTTAGAGTCAGTGGAAAATGTAGATGACGAGACAACAAGCAAAAAACCCAAACTCAACACATTCTTGAGCCTCTCATGTTAAGATTATTTCATGTGATTCTCTTTCACATGTTACAGAGCTGTTCAGACTCTTTACCCTGAAGATCATTTTCCATACATTTTTTTCTTACCTCCCCATGCAGCTTTCCATATGTACAGTGAATTATGTTTTGGATCAACCTACCTTTTTCTTGCCTCTGGGATTGTCTTGGGTGGGCTTGTTCTGCACCATGCTTAGGCTACTTGGTCACTTTCACCTGTTTCTTTTAAAACTTAGCAGCCTGTGCTGCTTGAAAGAACCTCTCTTGTTTGTTTGGAGGTGTCCACATGGGAATAAAGTAGAACATAGATAACCATTTATTATTACATTTTTGTATATTTTCAGAATTTTGCATATATGTCGTGGCTCTCACATCCATCTACCTAATGATTCCCTTATATTAGAGGCTTTATATAAGGGAGTATTTCATTGTTTTATCCTCATGTTTACGATCACAGAATTCATTAAGTCTTCAGCACTTTCTATTGTGACTGTGCAGAATTTCTGCTGTTCATTTATCAGCAATTCAACTTTTGTCCTCCTTTTGAACCATAATATCTTGGTTTCTCTTCCAACATCTCTTTTTTTCCCCTTGATTTGTTCAGTGAAACAGTTCAGTTCTTAATTTCATCCCTCAAAACCAAATTAAAAATCCATCTTTCTTAGTGACCATTCTATATTATCTTCTGAATACTCTTGATTTCATCCCAGAAAACGTCTTCATCAATTCTTTTGTATTACATGGCCAAGGCTGCACAGTCACTGAGCATCTACCCTCAGCAAACTCTGTTATCACTGGGTAAGAGCTGCCTTGTTTTATGTTTGGCCTCACAGATGAACATGAATTCAGACCACTGTGAGTACAACAGTGTGCAGGCATTAGATAACACATAGCCACAGGATGGATAGTGATATACAATACAGTTGTTCACATCAGGGAGTTGGTACTGGGCACAAGTGCTGAGGCCTGCCTAACAGGAGACCAGGGAACAGTAAAGAATTGAGACAGGACAACGAGGAAAGGGAGAACAGCAAAAAGAAGATATGAAAGAAAAAAAAAGGTATTGTGAAAAGAGTCAAAATACCTAGATGAGACAAGACAGAATACTCGGTACTTAAGTCCCCAAAAAAGGAGAATGGGTTTCTCTAAAACAGACTTCAGGGTGGAGCATCTCAGTTCTGTTCACTTAATACTGATGGCTAACTAGTGTGAAACTATACTAAAGAAAATAAGAACTTATTTTTAAGTTCTTTCCAAACCCACATGAACGTTCCCATATTAATAATCATATGTTGTCTTATAAAAGCTTTCTAAATAGTTCTCTGCCCTAGATAACTTAATCTACAGCACTATAAAATGGAATTTATAAAGAGATCTGTGAATAGAAATAATAGTGGATAGCAATATATAATGCATGGAGTGCTGCCATCTTTTGGTTATAACAAATTAGCAATTGTTTCAAGAGAGCTCTGAATATGTCTAAGCAAGATGAATACAGTCTGAAAACATAATATTAATAAGTATTATTAAATAAAATCACCGTTGTTACTAAAATGACTAAATTTTGTATTAAAGACTCACTCTGAATTGCAAGATTGTGGCTTAAAATAATGCATTGTTTCATTTAAACTATTATTTTAACCTTTTATTCTTTCAAAGATCTGGATAAGCAGAGCAATGAAATATTTTTTTTCTCCTCTTATTGCAGAGGAAGTTGAAACAGCATTTAGAGCACATAAGAAATAAAATTAGTTAATAATTTCTGCAAGTCCATCTATTTAAACCAGCAGTATGAAAGATAATTTTGTAGTATCCAGAGCTAGGCATAATTTTACTTAGACAATGTTTTGCAATTGTTGTCAAATTTTTCTTTCGAAAAAGAACCTTTCCTTAAAATATGATATATGTTTTGTTGTTATGTTTTAGAGATACCATACTTTCCATAGTCCCATACCAGAATAGTAGGCAGCCATTTCCAGCTATTTTTATGGTAACCAATAGTGATTGCATTTGTTAATAGTAATCAATAAAGAAATAGCCATCTTTTTGAGGAACAATTCCATCAGTTTGTTTTTGCATTTTTCTGTCCATATAAGGATACAATCTTTATCCTTCTGTGTGAAATTCATTTGAATTAATCATGTACCCAAATTCCATCCTCATCAGAAACATATCTCTGCAAATGAGTCATATTGTTCCTTTTCTATAATATAAGTTCCGCAGATGAAAAAAACTGTACGCATAGAGAATTTATTTAGCTTTAGTAGAGTTCAGAAGTGGATGGGGTTGTTTTGACGTGAAGGTAGTGAGCCCCTGGCCCTTGAGCAGAGGATTCTTATTTTGATTTTTCCCTCAAATTTTCAATGCTTTTTTGCAGTTAAGTTTCTGGATAATGGCTAATAGTAAAAGCTTGAAAATGTTATTTGAAAGGCAGGAAAGTCAAACACCAAAATAAGAGTTAAATTCAGATTATTTTCTCCGGAGACTTTTGAATAGTCACATTTATAAATTTAAGATTTTAATCAATCTGGAAATGTTTATATTTGCCCTCAGATTTATTTGATTCTTCACAGCTACAATGGCAAAACAAACAAAATAAATGAAATTAAGACCCCCCCCCCCAGACCTATTATCTGCTGTACTGGATTTTCTGTGGTTGTTTTCTGTGGAAAGCAGGTGTTTACTGTGCCTAATAATGATATTCCTCACTTGTTCATCGTTTTATTTACTTAATAAGAGAACCAGTAGAACATCTTCTTGATTAATGCTGTTTCTTTGACTTACTTTACAAGATTCCAGCTGATTTAGGTTTCTTTTTCTTACACGAGTGTGTTTTCTTGGTGCAGACATTGGTATTCACTATTGCACGTTGCGTATGTTTTGTTGTTTTCTGGTTCTGCTGATGCAGTGATATGTTTTCTGTCAAAGGCGGTTTACAGGCGCATTACCCTGCTTGACAGAAACAGCGAGCTACAAGGATTTCCTGAGGAGAAACTTCCAGATGCAGCGTATGAGATTTCTCATCTCCCAACTACATTAATTACATTATCTCCCTGAAACAACATTATAAATGAAATCATTCACTGAAAGTCCTACACACAGTCCAGCTGTCTGGACTTCTCTAATGCTCCTGTCATCTATAAATAATTCACAGAAAGCCAACTGGGAGACTGCATACTCATTTTCTGCTCTCTCAATACCTGCCAGTCATGGGTAAGAAAAGATTTTCAACCTGGCAGCTGTGGGAAGATAGAAGTTTACCAATTTCAAATCTTAAAAAGTCTCCAGTCTGGTTTTAATAGGAAATGGAATTGACTTTTAAAAATAAAAGTATTTTAAAATAGATTTGTCAAGTATCTTAGCTCCTTTTATTTATTTTGAAGTTCACTGACGTCCTGTTTTCTCAAGCGTTATTATAACCAAGAGAACAAGAATTTTACTTGAAAGCGAAAAAGAAAAAAGTGATTTCAACATAGTGCCTCATCTCTGGAAGCTGAAGATTTCAGAAAAAAAAAAAAAAATAAGAAAAACCACAAGAGCTGGAATGAGCATTAACAACACTGATACAGAAAGGTCCTTAATTTGAAAAGGTAGTGCAATCTGTTAGTACGGAACAATACAATTGCTTTCATAGGCAAAAAGATCATATATATATTGCTGCACTCAGTGGTTAAATAACATGGGTGAAATGTGATATATACAAACCTTCAAGCTATATCTACCAGGACTGGTTATTTTGTTTTGCATTTGTTTTCTTTGCACATTCATGCTGGGGAGTTGGGGGGGGAGGGGAATGAATTATGTCATCATTAATAATTCCAGTCAAAAGATGAGGAGGCTAAACTCAGATATGGTGTAATTGAATTTGTACTTACTTTCACCAGTTACAGATTTGGTTCATTATTTCTGTTTTCATGTTGTGTCAAGTGGCAAAAATACTTTTTGACCTTGTGATGAAAGGGAAAAATGCTTGCAATTTGCCCTTGAAAGACGAACAGGACACGCAGCTCTCTGAGTCATCTTTCTTTATAGTTACATCCTACAAACTTTTATTATAATAATGGGAATTTTGCCTGAAGATTATAGTATTGGACCGATCATAAACCTAATTTAGCTCAAAATTAATGCAACTCCATTGAAAACAACTGGTTGTATCTGTTTACACCCAAACTGATTTTGTGTCTGTTCCTTGGAGAGACTGTATTTCCTTTCAGCTATTAGAAACTTGTCTCTCAAAGATAGAGACATTATCCTATTATTTGCACTAAGGAACAACATCAAATGTTCATACAAAAGATTGGAAAATTAAGTTTTGAAAGAGCTGCATGTTTCTTTCTTTAAGGACTTTGTGGAAGAAAGTATACAAATGTGGCCTTATATTCCAGTAGTACCTATGGGATGCCCCATGGAATGAGCAGATTTCAGTTTTCACATTTTCACTCTCCTTACTCTAGTCAGCTAACATCTCTCCACAAATTCTCACTTAGAGCAGATGAAGTTGGTAGTACCTGCAATGATAGTAGTACTTGGACATGTTCTTAAAATTGCTGCAGAAAAAAAAATCTTGGTGACTTTTGGAAAAAACACAGTATTTGCTGTAACTGTCATGTCATGGTAGGTATTTTTATGCATCCTGACATTGTGTTGGGATTTTTTTCTCTCTCCTTCCTTGTTGCAGTTATTGTTTTCCTTTTTCCTATGGTTAATAAGAGTAAAAGTGAGAATGCAGCAATAATAGGAGTAATGAAAGTTGAATTTCAGTCCAGAGAAAAAAGAAGTATCTCTTTGCAGTATTCTTGAAAATAGAACTGAAGTGCAGTCTACAGCTTCCTCATGATGGGAAGAAGAGGGGCAGGCACTGATCTCTTGTCTGTGATGATCAGTGACAGGTTTAGGTTGGATAATAGAAAAAGGTTCTTCACTCAGAGGTGTTTGGGCACTGGCACAGGCTCCCCAGGGAAGTGATCACAGCACCAAGCCTGCCAGAGTTCAAGAAGCTCTTGGGCAGTGCTCTCAGGCACATGGTGTGACTCTAGGGGATGGTCCTGTGCAGGGCTAAGGGTTGGACTCGATGGTCATTGTGCATCCCTTCCAGCTCAGTGTGTTCTGTGATCCTGTGAAACAAGATTCATTCAGAGGGTTGACAGGATTAATTTGCTAACAACCAGCACCTTTTAATGCCTCAATGGTTTTATGATATAGTCTAAGAACCAGCAATTTGGTGCATGAGTCAGTGATCAGTTTCTGCATTTACAGCAGTATTATTACTGCTTTGGACACTTGCATGAGAAAGTCTCACAATCCAATTAAAGTTAAGACTTAAATTTCTTAAATTATTATGAGACTTTCATACAGACACAATATGTTTTTAATATGCCCCCATATATTCTTTGATGGAGCTTGATACTCTGTGATGCATCCCCTTTAGAACATGAGGTCAGATTTTCATGTTTTCTCTCTCCTGAAAACAAGAGTTACTGCTTCAGAAGTAGTATATGTGTTCAGCAGATGTCTGAAGAATGAAGGCTTGAGATTCTTCATAAAGTATTTTTAAAGGATATTTTCAAATGCTTTATTAGGTTTTAAAAAGGTGAACTTTTTCTTAAGGAGGAGGGGGAAAAGAAAACTCATTAATGTGACTGTCTGTACCTTTAATATATACTTTAGGTATTGTTGCATTTCATGGTATAAAGAACATTTCAAGCAGAGACTATTCATCTACTCTTTCAAACAATGTCTTTGTCTTCCTTTCTAAAAGGTGACCATACAGAAAAGCAAGTTTTCCTAAAACACTGGTCTCAGGATCTCGATACTAGGCTGGTCGTTCAGCTAGAGAAAATGACGTGTTTTTAGTAGAAATAACCACGTCTTTTATTGTCTCTTAACCACTTGCTTTTTAGGGTACAGTTGCATTTACTGTAGGAGGGTTCAACACACTAAATGTAAGTTTTTCTAGTTAAAGGACTCTTAAAGTAGCTACCTAAAATAAATACAGAAAAATCAGTCATGATCATTTGTCCATAATTAAGACTGAAATTTGCAGAGTCGAATAAAAGGGATAATAAGGGTACCACAAAATTCCTATCTGCAAAAGTGCAAAAAAGTGCAAAAGTACAAAAAAGTGCAAAAATGCTTACATCATTTTAATTTAAAGCAGTTAGAAAGATTTTGATGAGTGGTGTCCTCAGTTGTCAGTATTGGGACTGGCACATTTTAACATCTTTGTTTGTGTCATGGACAGTGGGACTGACAACACCAAACTGTGTGGTGCTGGCAAAACACTGAAGGAAAGAGATACCATCCAGAGAGACCTTGACAGGATTGAGAGGTGGACCTATATGAACCTCATAAAGTTCAACAAGAACAAGTACAAGGTCCTGAATGTGGGTAAGTGCAAATACAGGCTGGGCAGAGAATGGATTGAGACTAGCCATGCAAAAAAAGGCTTGTGGGTGTTTGTGGACAAAAACCTCAACATGACTCGTCAATGCCCCCTTACAGCCCAGAAAGCCAACTGTATCCTGGCCTGCACCAAATCCAGCATAGGGAGCGGTCAAGGGAGGCGACTCTCCCCTTTGTACTCCGCTCTTCTGATCCTGCGCCTGCAGCGCTGCATCCATCTCTGAGGCCAAAAACACAAGAAAGACACGGACCTGTTGGACTGAGTCCAGAGCAGGGTCACTGAGCTGATCACAGGGCTGGACACCTCTCCTATGACAAAAGCCTGAGAGAGTTCTGTTCTGGAAAAGAGAGGACTTTTGGGAGACCTTAGAGAAGCCTTCTAGAACATAAAGGAGGCTTAAAAGAAGGCTGGAGAGTGACTTTTCACAATGGCATATGATAGGACAATTGGGAATGGCTGTGAACGGACAAAGGTTAGGTTTAAATTAGATATTAGGAAGAAATTCTTTACTGTGAGGGTGATGAGGCCCTGAAACAGGTTGCCTAGAGAAGTTGTGGGTGCCCCACCCCTGTTCAAGACCAGGCTGGATGGAGCTCTGAGCAACCTGGTCTAGTGGAAGCTCTCACTGCCTATGGCAGGGGAATTGGAACTAGTTGATCTTTAAGGTCCCTTCCAACCCAGTCATTCTATGACCCTATAATTTTGGATGGGAAATAAATTTTATTTCCTTCAAGTATTCTGAATGACTAAACAAAACATGGTTTCAATCAAAAAATCCACATAAGTAATACCTATTAAAATCTACTAGATCATAAGCAGTATTTTGGCACTTGATTGATAGATTCACTCTTAAACATATGATTTTTCTCATAAAATCTCTCAAAAAACAAGTGTTCAGAATGTGCTCTTAAGGTCTTCTCAAAATGTCACAAGTTCTACATACAGTATTTTTTTTAAAGAATGCAAGTGTTGGGTTTAGGGGGGAAATAAACATTTCTCTCTTAGTACTGACAAGGTTAGCATTTATGTCATATGAGATTAATTGTGGCATTCTTCCTTTCTCTGTCAACATTTAAGGATCTCTTCTTTCTTCTTTTTCCTCTGTTTCCGGTAAAATTCTAAAGATCTATAATCAGTTTCTGAGGTGAGTATTTTCCCCCTTTTATATATATATATATATATATATGCTGTGTATTTAGGTCAACTAGAACATGATGCACTGTGGTGTCACATACAGAAAATAACAGCAATCCTAAAGATTTCCATAGAAATTATACCAAGCAAGACTAGCACAGTTGTTGAACATAAAATCTCTTTCCTCTTGCTGTCTCATTCTTTATTTCCTTATCATTAAGAAAAATTTCTTCACAGAAAGGGTTGTCAGGCATTGGAACAGGCTGCCCAGGAAAATTATTGAGTCACCATACCTGGAGGTATTTTAAAAACATGTAGATAGGTCACTTGGGTTCATGTTTTAGTGGTGGATGTGGCAGTGCTGAGTTAATGGTTAGACTCAATCATCTTGCAAATATTTTCCAACCTAAATGATGTTATAATTCTGTTCTATCATACTTACATATCTAAATCTGGACAATCAAGTCTATGAGATGCAAAGTAACAAGACACACTGGATGAAATTTTTTCTGGATGAAATTTTTTTAACTTATGAAATATGTGATCTAAAATGAAGACTTTGACACTGAAAAATAGTCATGATGCACTTCTTGCATCATGTGCCCAAATTAGTTTTCTAAAACTTTTAGCACCTTTCCATCTCAATGGATCCCCAAATCTCACTAAGCAACTGATTAGATTAGAAAGTTGTCTGGAAAGTAGAATTCTGTTTTCACACTTGCTTTAAATTGTTCTAGTGTGGGCATCTAAATCCCTTCAAAAAGTCAAAGCAGGAACCTGCACAGAAAGGCAACAAAGTACTCAGAGGTTTCAAGCCAATAGAAATATTTAAGGGAGACCTACGATATAATGGGTAACACCAATGGCAAAACGTAATAGTAGTTAAGCTTTTGGCTAAAATACTAAAAAAAAAGACAGTAAGAAAGCAGACAATTTTATTATTAGCAGACATTATCAATAGAGTTAATAATGTCCCTGTGCTGTTCAGCAGATTCATAAATTATGCAGAAAATTGCAAACACAAAAAGAGTGTGATGATGACATATAATGAACAAACAAACAAACAAAAAAAACCTTCCTAGAGAGAATAGTCACTGACAGTGGCAACTGTTTCATATCCTCTTGCTTTCTGTGAAAAATCTTCCATACGAAATCTGAAATACAATTTTTTTTCAAGTTAACCTGTTTAAATTGCATCAGGCCCAAAAGCTTCCTTCAAGATTTTGAAGACTTAATGGACCTAAATACTATTGTCTCCACTGTTGCAGTATTCAACTCTTTATTGAATATTATCTGTCCATAATTTAAATCCAATAAAATCTAGATCCAGAAAATATATACAATGTGTAATCTATATTTTTCTCTTTTACTTCATCACTGACCTATTAAATAGATCCATGCAATTTTTTTCCCGTGCCTTCTTTTCCTTTGTTTCTAGCTTTGGATGTTGTGAATGGCTATGCAATTGCCTTTGCTATATTAAAACTTGCCGCTTTTTTCCCTTTAATGCAGCACAACCAAACAAAGGACAGTACAAGGACATAGAAGCCATCATGAAATGCCTTTCATTTCACAGCTCTTTTCATCTGCTTAACAAATAACAGAAACCATGGTTAATCATTGCATACTTCTGGTTCCCTGGGCACTCATGGAGCTCTCCATATGGTCTGTTCAAAATGGAGGCACTTGCATACATCAGATTGAAATTATGCAAAAAATACGATCATATAGTGGAACAGGGTAATAATAGAAAAGATACCTGCTCAAGAAAAACAGAAACCTAGCTAATAATCACTCAACATTTTCAGCTCCCAGGGTAGGAGAACATTGTGCTAAATACATAAATCCCCATTCTGACATTAATTTCATAATATTTAAAACACATTCACTCTTGAGCTTTAAATATTGTTCCTTTGTGCAAGAAGCCAAATAGCACAATGAATAATTATTTTGTTTTCTTCATTCCTCTCCTCTTTTTGACTTTTTTTTTCACCTTGCTCTTGATACGGCCAAGGTCCTATAAGTCCCTTTTTTTTATTTACCATTTATTTTGCTTTCCATTCTTATTATTATTTTCTTCTTCCTTTACTATTTTACCACTGGTTTTTAATGAGCATGCCCTAAGATAAGCAAGGTTTCTAAGCCAATAGAATATATGATTATTTCCTATAAAGAGAAAAGTTGAAAATAATTTTATTCAAGTGCTATAGGCCTTGCACTGAACAACCTGTGGAGAAGGTTACAGATACACATTACTAGTGAGCAAAAGTGGTTATGATGAAAGTTTTTTGCTTCAACTTTTCTTCATTTCAGCAGGTTTTGAGATGGTAAACTACTCTTATGAACCAAGGGTACTATTAACCAAAGAAGGCAGGCAGGAGCAAATAAATGACTCCATTCCTAGTTGGCCGAAGTAGGCCAGACTCTCAGTTGGGATAAATGAGCATCAGTAAAGTCATTCACAATGCAACTACGGCTGGGTACTAGGTACTGTTATCAAGGGCAACCGACAGATGCAACCACTGCTGTAGATTTCATTCAGGTGAAAGGAAATGACTCAAAAAAAAGAACATAAAAGAATATTCTGACTGAAAACTCAGGAATCAAGAAACACCCAAAGTTTTCCTGTTAATTTAACCTGCATGTGCTGTAGGCCTAACGTTTAGGCTGGTTAGTGTCAGTGTCTGACTCTGCTGGAGGACACTTAACAGACTGAAAAGGTGTGCAGGAAAGTTATATGTGCCTTAATTTGAAAACTAGCATAGATTGTATTTTACGTGTGACAAGGATTAAATAAGGAAATTACTGTTGAATATGTAGTAGATCTGAGCCCCTGTATTGGCTAGTACCTATATTTAGGACAGACCCAGGCAATTTTTTTTCTTAGATATCTTTTAATGGGGAACTTTTCTTGGTATTGCCTCATAAAAATGTACCTAATTGTTCACATGAATGCATTGGTTTATGTGCTGATGGGGACTCGGGACTTCAGAGAGGTAGAATAATCTCTGAGAAAATTTTCACAGTATCCCCTCTTTGAAGAGAGAGTGTAAGAAAGACCTATCCTCCTTTTATATTGGACAAATCCTGCAGTTCCGCCTCTTACTGGAAAACTGTATAGCCTTGCAATGTAGATTCATTCCACTGGAAAATACTTCCATCAGCTACACCTGTATAATGTGTTCTCTGTTTAATGTGTCCAAATAATTTTGAACATATTTGATTTTAAGCTTAAATGTCATTGGCACTAAGTGCAGGTAAGACAATTCAGCTAAAACTTTAAAAAAGCAGGTCTAAACATGGAAGGCACTTAAACTGTGAGGTTTTTGTCTGGATTTGGTTCTTCAGCATTCCAATGAAGATTTGAAATTAATACCCTCTGCTTGGTCCAATGTATCTTTCCCTCCCAGGCAAGTTCAGATTAACTCAATTAGATAAAAAAAGTATTTTCATGAACATCAAAGTAATGTCACATTTTTCCAGTCCAAAGAGTGACACATGAAGAAAAAGCTGCCTTCTAGTACTGCTGGTTCTACCAGCTCTACTATTAGTAGAGTCCACTAAATACATTTCCTGGGATAAGGGATGGTCATATGGTTTAGCCAGGAGATAGCCCTTTGCCTTCAAAGCTGTCTAATTAATGTTATACAGTACTTTGTAAGTTGTTTTCCCTACAATTTTCCTTATGTACTATCACAGTTTGTTCAGTGTGCTGTGGAACCATTTTTTCATGAGTGTCCATGGAGCTGAAGCCCTCTTAAAATACTATCTTTCCTCTCATCTTCCTCCTTTTCCACTTGCAAATCTCTGTTCTATCTCTCTGAGGTTGTTCTGAACCATTTTTGGTAATCACTATTTTTTTCCTTTTTCAAAAACTTCCTATGAGGATGTTCCTCTGCCCCAATATGGTTAACAAGTGGATATTGTTTTCCACCCATTTTTAAGTCTGTGACTTTCTTTTAGGGCACCAGATGTTTCTCTCCATGAAAATAGTCTCAGGAAGTCATTGATTTCCTAATTAGTCTGTGCGTTCTGTTTCAAAGTTCTGAACTGGACACGGCAATACTCAAGAATCAGCATGGAACAGAATTCATTAGAGATGTGCTGATATATATTGACTAGGACTGCAAATTGCTGCGTGACAACTGAGCATATATTTTAGCCACAAATTTACTTAGAAGGTGTTTTAAAATATGTCTTAATATTTTCTTTATTAACAGGAGGAAATGCACTTTATTAGCAAAAAGAAGATAAGTGTAAGGTTCTCAAATATGAGCTTTAACAAAGGCTATGGTTAGGAGGGGAGAAAACACAAAGAACTAATTCAAGGTGAAAAAACTCAGGCATATGGAGCCATATGGACGATGGCCTAGATAAGAACCAGAGAAAAATTCAAAGCAATTAGTTGTGAAGCTCTGGGAGGACAGCATGGATATGAATTTATGAATGTTGCTTGTCTCAATCTCAATTTGAATTCAATTTATCCCTTATCCCCTTCTCTTCTTACTTGTTTTAGTAGTGCAGAATAATAAAAAGAAATAAATCTTCCTACTCTCTCTCTATTTTGAATAGGAATTAATCAAATCGACTGGTTGTTCTGCATAATACATTTTGTTGTGACAATTTTCGCCAACACATGCAGATTTGATGCATTGCGTGATTACTGTTTCTGCAAATCTCAGACACCTAATCATTTCTTTTGTTAAAGATAGTGGAAACAGATAAGATTCAACTAGAGTCCTAAGAAAAGTATGTGAATTTGTGCATATTTGGTGCAATGCTTCAATATTATACATACAGATCCTAAACATATAGTGAGCTTCTTCGCTGGAAAAGGGACATAAAACTTCTTGTATTGTTAAATTGATGTCAGAGAAATCAGTTAAATTTGAGAGAAGTGTCAAAACTTACCTACAGGTTATCAAAATATTGTAATGAAATTATATATATCCTAAGATTGAAATTTTTTATAGTGGGTTAACAAACCAAATGCCGTTGGGGGAGGGAGGAGAGAAAGAAAATCTATACAGATTTACATTAAAACAATTACATTACTTTAAATTCATGATCTTCACAATTTCTATGAGTCTGACAAGCTCTAAACCTAACCACAACAAAAACCAGGATAAAGGAAGTGGATTACTGACAAGGAGGGTAAAAATTCAATTTCCACATATGCTAAAAACTGACTGTGTGGTCTCAAAAGTATGAAGAACTACATGTTACTTTCTCAGTCAGTCCTCTGTTATCCCACGTAGCTGTGTCATTTTGTGCCTCTCACAGAGACAATGATCATTTCTGCTTCTGGTATTATCTACATATAAACCTGGATAACTATGTCTACAAACATGTTAAAAGGTTTAAATAAAAATTGAAAATGTTTTAAGGTCCACAGATTACAGATACTAAGGAAGTCTATAACATTTAGGAGTTGTAATAGTGTTGTATATATCAGTGTTTTTCTCTTGTACTTTGATCTTCACAGTCATTTTCCATTTCAAAGCAATAAAATACTGAACAATTCCCTCAGATGTGATTTCTGCATAAGAATTCTCAGTTCTTTCTGAGACACCCTGCATGACAGCACTGGGATTAAAAAAAAAGGCATATGGCTGAATTGCAAAGAATCAGAACTGCATAAATGAAATTAAAAATATGGTATCTGATTTCCCTATTTGCTGTGGATAAAGTCACAGTTAAGCAAACAGTTTACATTTCTCCTTACCCAAAATGGGATTTGACATGGGGTATAAAGCTAAAGGTCTGCTTAATTGCTTGGCTATGCAAGACCTTACGTACATAGCACAATAAAGGACAATAAAGCTGTACAACAACATGCCTACATTTCCCTTTGTATTTATTAGCTACCATATAAGCTTATAATTTATCAAAGACCTTTTGTTTTTAATTCCCAGGCAATGGTTGTGAGGAATTGACTAAAAGACCAATTGTCACTCATTGTTATTACCTGTGTGGCTCCATTAATTTAAATGGACCTGCTTACATATGTCAGGTGATAAGCATTTGGCCCATAAACTGCATACTTTCAGTACTATAAATCCTTAATTTTCCAGGAGTGGGTTTGCTAACACACAGGAAAAAAGAGAGTGGTATTCAGATCTAATATTCACATACTATGTAATATATTTGTTTATGCTCATTTTTAGCTGCATAGATAGCAAAAATGAAGATGTATGTTGTCATAACAATGGCAGTATTGGAATGTTTCTCCAGCCCACTCCAATGTCTATATTAAAATGCAGAGGAGAAATGTCATAAGTACACTTCTTGAAATAGAATAGCACATCAGTAACAGTGTTTAAAGAGACTCTGTTCCAGAAATGAAATGTTCATTTCATTTACACTGAATCTGAGGCGGGTTTTCTTTGTTAGGAGGGAGGGGGAGTAGAGGGGAATGTTGCCAAATGAGGGAAGATGGGGAGAGTTGCAAAGAAACATTTAGTCAGTAAAACACCATGCTTTCTCATAATGTCATGCATCTCACTCACAATAATTCTTTCTTATTAACTGCTTGGGAACAATTTATTTTCCTCTCAGGCTATGAAGGCAAGTGCAAGTGTAGCAGACTCTGGTTGGAGCTGATAAGCCATCCTATACAAGCAACACTGCTGGTATGATGAGATTTGTTAAGAGGACAATATCCCATTGGCTCAGACAAACTATGCTGTATATCAAACCTATCAACAATAATATCTGCAAAATAATGCCTTTATGTATCTGCCAACTTCCACAGAAAGCTCTCCAGTGTTCCTTTGGAAATGGGGTTTGATTTTTTTAATTTTTGCTTTGTTTGTGTCTGACATATACAACAGCTGAAGTCTTACTTAAATTTTGCAGTATTTTAAAATTCAGTTTCTAAAAACACTTAAGCAGAAAACTGCACTAAATAAAACAGAAAACCATCAGTCACTGCTGTAAAATAAAAATCAGTGTTTTCTGAAAGAAACATAAACAAACCCAACACATTTGCATTGTTGAATTATTGCTATATCACTGTTTAGAATGCTTTTACTGAGCTGTATAACCTTAAAAGAGCATAAATAAAGCAACAAAACTTCTAATATCATGATTAAAACTGTATCTCTGTTATCATCATCATTGCTTTTGAAATACCAGTTTTTCTTTTCAAGTGGTTCTGGTTGCTATTTATAAAGCTGTTTCAGATGTCATACATTCAAACACTGAGAGATAAGTCCTGCTTAGATTTTTCTTTATATTAAAAAGCATTCTCAACTCTTTCTAAGGAAAATTGGTGTTGGTCAAGGTCAGCAGGGAAATACAGTTTTATTTTGGAAAAACTGGTATCAAAGGCAATAGAAGTTTGATCACAGGAAGTAAATTTGCATCTCAAAGAGTTATAAAAGGCGAAAAATAAATTTGAAAGTTATTTGACATTACAGGCTGAAGCTTCCTTTTGTGTACTTAATATTCACATTCTAGCAAGAAGAATGAAGATCTCATAAAATTCCTGGGTGAGTATTTCCTGTCAAATCTGTTGATAGGTCTCAAGTTGAACAGTTCAATAATTGTTTGAGTGGCAATATCATGAACAATTCAGACAGAAATTCTATTTCTCTCTCCACTCATTTCATTACAAATATTTCTGGGAAATCAGTACTTATTTGAGTGGACTGCTCAGCTTAGATCATAAGTGCCTGCTCCCTGAAGAGCTTAAATTCATTGCTGCAAATTTTGCAAGTATCTAACTTTTCAGTGCAAAGTGCAGCTTTTATATCTATAAAATGGGAACATGCATATTTTTGCATTGAAGGATAGGGAGGATGGATGTGAGAATGCATGTATTGGGTATAGGACAGGTTCCTTTCGTTATTCACCAGAGCAGTGTAAGACCAATATGCAGGCAGATGGACAAGCAGACAGGCACCTCCTGTTGAAATGAAATTTAACTCAATATTGCATTCCTCTTCAGGTGCTATTTTCCTGGGGTGGAATGAAGGTGTCTGTCATGACAATACCGAAACCCTTACTACTGTACTGCAGCCTCTCTCCTTTTTCCAGATGCCCCCTGATAAAACTGATCAATCAGAGTGAAGCTGTAACCATTTGGATCTATGTAAATAGGATGGGGAGGCTGGGATTAGTGAAGAAGTAGGACTAAACCCACTCCTCAGCCAAAATCCCATGTTTTGGCACAACTATATCATGTCACCATTCACATATGGGAAGATCTCTGCTCCTGTTCTTCATATTGCATCACTGTGGAAGTCAGCCACACTGACTCAACTATACCAGGGCTCAGAGACTGTGTGTGCAAGCTGCTCCTGTGCCTTGTATCGAGAATGCACATGCACAGGAGTGGAATATGGATTAACTCCAGGGGACAGGCACTGCAGCAATTTTCCTAAAAGACAAATACATTTTAATTTTATTTTTTTCAATTAAAAACTGGTAGGCATCTCCATGGTTATAGTTCACTGTCAGTCATCTACCTTCACCCTATTGATGCAAGTCCCTTCAAACGCTGGAAGTGCACTGGTGCTTTCCTCTTACTTTTCCTCCAGCTCAACATAAGGAGCACTGTTTTATGCACAGAAAAGCAGCAGATGTATATCATTGTCTCAGCCTTGTGGAACATGATGATAGCTGCTTCTATGGAGCTCTCATGCCTGCAGACCCCAGCAAAATAAAGTCTCTTCTTTCCAGGGGTCCCAGACAACAAGTTTTGACCCTGGGCTCAAATGGATGTGATCCGTTTAATCATGACTGACAAAGTGGGAGACTCTCAACTACAGCCCCATAAAGTGAAAAAGAAAAAGGAAGAAACAATGTTCCATGAAGTTCAACAGTTAGGCTGCTGGTTCAAAAGCTGTTTTGCCCTGTTTCTTCACAGATATCCAAAACCCAACACATAATGGAGCATTAGGCAACTCCAACTCTTCCTAGTGAGATCTACTTGCTGGAAACATTTATTAGGAAACTTTTATCTCCCCTCAATATTTGGGCTGTTACCTGTCATCCTCCTTGTATGGGCCACTCAGAGCAATGAGGGCTTTTTTATTTAACTTAATAAATGAGTTCAGCCTTTTCCAAAATGAAGCTTAGCTACTAATTAGCACTTTTTGATTAATGCAAGCAATTTATGAAGATTATACTCACAGTGTTCAATTCAACAAAACACTTAAACTCATGCCAAACTTCAAATTCATCTCTAGTAAAACATCTTAAGAACATAATTTTCTTCCTGTAGCAGAGCTGATACCAAGAGGCAAAAGCAAAACCCGCTTTTTAAAGGATGTTTCACATTACAGAAATACTATCAATAGCAAGCAAATAGTTCATGAGCAGATTGAAATTTATCTGTATAAAGAGATAACAAAAATGCTAACTAGCATTATATTTTTTTAACAATCACAGCTTGATATCACTCAGTGCACTGCAGCTTCAGTTCTCAGCTACACAAAATGGCATAGAGAGCTGGTCTGGAATATTTGTAGCTGAAATCATGTATTGAATTCCTTTCATAAAAGAATATCCTTTGGATCTTCTGAAGAATATATTCTGAATATTCCTGGACCTCAAAGCTTGTGTTTTACATTGTTTGCAGTCTTATTGTTTCATCCTGACTACAAAATGCAAACTGTCCTGACAGCTGCTGCTCCTGAAATCTTTCTTAATTTTTTCTACTTGTCTATCACATCTTTGGCATTTATGTCAGTAAGCAGAAACCCCAAGAGGTGGTCATTGACATCTGCATACTATCATCCGAGCAAGGACTCTTGCAGATGCTGCAGAAGAGATTATAATTGTCATGCTCAAGCTACCCACCTAAGTGTATCTCTATTCGAAGACCTGAGAAACTGGCATACAGCACTGCTAATCGGCATACTGCCATAGGGACAGATGGGCATGAGTTTAAGCAGCCAAGAGATGGGATATGATCTCTAATGTGCATTTCAGTTGTTGCTTTCCCAGCCAGGATTATCACATCTGCAGCTTGTTCCCAGTGCTTACGCCTATGGCTAGGGGCATAAACCTAGCACCAGGTCAGTTCTAAGATATATTCATTCAGAAAACTAATGTCTGTTGTCCCTGGCATAAGATATGGTTTCAGAGATTTAGGGTTAGCTTTGTCTTTGAACCTCTATCAATGGCTTCCATTGAATTGTCTGGTAAAACCCATGGTGTATAAACTGAGAGAGTGAGGAAGGGGTTCAGAAGTATTAACAAGATAAAACTGCGTTTTGAGGCAACTGTTATTACTGATCCAAAGCTCTGAATGAACGGTGGAATGCAAAATCCTTAATATGCCACCAGATCACAGGGAATCACATGGAAGCATTTGGGTTTGAAGGGACCTCTTGAGATCATTTAGTTCAACCCCTATATTTAAGCAGAGTCAACTGCAGGAGGTAGCCCAGGACTATGTTCAGGCAGCTTCTATCCCTACATCCTGTCTGGGCAAACCGTTCCAGTGTTTGACCACTCTCACAGTAAAATATTTTTTTCCTGTGTTCAGATGAAGTTTAATGTTTCTCAGTTTTGTCCATTGCTTCTTGTCCTGTCACTGAGTACTACTGAGAAGAATCTGGCTTCCTCTTCTGCATTGTCTTATATAAGTTATTTTGCACACTGATAATATCCTTGAGCCTTCTCCTCTCTAGCCTAAACAGTTCCAACTCCCTCAGCCTTCCCTCTCAGTGCACATGCTCCAGTTCTCTCATCATCTTTGTGGTATTTCACTGGATTCCCTGCAGCGTCCTTGTCTTTCTTGCACTGAGGAGACCAGAACAGGGACCAGAACAGAAACCAGAACTTCATGTATTTTTTTGCCAGTACTGAGTAGCAGGGAAGGATCACCTCTGTCAACCAGCTGGCAGCACTCCTACTGATGCAACCTGGGATGCTGTTGTCTTTCTTTGACACAAGTATGTACTGCTGGCTCATGGACAGCTTGTTGTTCACCATCGTCCTTTTCTACAAAGCTGCTTCCTCCTTTCAAGCTAAGTGGTTCCAGTGATGATCCTTGTGGGTTCTTTCCAAATTGAAATATTTTCTGCCTCTGTAAGGGAGCACACAGTGGTACGCCTTCTTCCACAGAGGCAGGAATTGGCATTTCTCTCTGTTGAGTTGCAAAAGTCTTCTGTCAACCCAGTTCTCCAGCCTTTTCAGATCCCTCCATATCACAGCGCAACCCTCTGCTGTATCATCCACTCCTCCCAGATTTGTATTATCCGCTAATAATAACTTGCTGAAGGTTCACTCTGTCCCATCCTCCAGATCATTAATGAAGGTGTCAAACACCACTGTGCCAGTACCAATCCCAGTGGTACACCACTAGTGATTGGCCTCCCATGCCTGACCATTCAGCCAGTTTTCACATCTAACACTTGTTCGTTTTCAGTTAAGGTTTTAGAAGCAGGTTCCTACACTCTACATAGAATTTTGTACGGTTGGGGTTTTTTTGTTTTTTTTTCTGGCTGCAGGGTATATATCACCAGAATTTAAGCTTTACTACTAAGTTCAAGAAATGCATAACACCATGACGTAGCCAAGACATATCCTTCCAGAAATAATTCATTTCATTTCTAGTTTGTAGTAATGCTAATTCTGGTCTTTATTACCATAGGCAATTGTGCCAAAGTAGGTGGTAACTGGGTGTGATTTAACTTCTCACCCACATATGAGAGTAAACCAGAGCAACCAGGTTCATCCTAGAGAATTTGGATTCAGCTGCCAAACACAAGTGGAAAATTATGAAATGTGATCTACTAAAACAATTTCAGTAGAAAAAAATTAATTACATGCAAAATGAAAGGTCTGATGGCTCCCACTAATTAAGTCTCAACCAAAGTGTTATTGTAGGTCCCATTAACTTGCAATCTTTCTCTTTCAAATCTAAACTGAAGTAGATAATTTATGTGAATTTTAAGAAAAAAAAGATTTTTGTTTTCCAGGTGAATCACAGTTTAATTATAACTTCCATACATATGTAATGTTTCCATACATATCAATAATTTTTAAGTGAACCATCAAAATGTAAAATTTAATGTTGCTATTCTATCCTATGGCCATGGGTTGTTTTTTTTGGATTCTTTTTTTCTGCAGCTGAATTCATGAATGCTCTCTGAAACAGCACTGTTTGCTTTTGACTCTCTGCAGCTCTGGATCACTAGTTTAATACTCTGCACTGCTTTAATAGGAATACACATCAAAGTGGTAAGCTTCCTTCTGCTGCACCAGACAATAGAGTTGCTAAACGTTAACAATGCCCCCTGGGAAGGAAGGGAAAACACATTCCTAAACTCTTGTAAGTCAGAGAAAAATTGTAACATTCTCTGTATTTGAAGGCAGAATAACATCAAGAAAAACTGTTGGAATGGGACTTTTCAGATACCAAACACAAAGTGCAAGTTATCAGGATCAGAAAAAGTTTTATTTCTGTTTGTTACAATTTTACAGTAAATAGCTCCACAGGGTTAAGAAAAGCAGTAACTTTTATGTGGGAGAAGAAGCCATTGCATCTGGCAAGTAAGTGTATTTTTTTTTTTTTACATTATATCCTGTAATCCACTTGTATGCACAGCAAAATAAGAACATCGATTTGTCACATTGTATATATCAAAGCAGTCAAAATAGTCCTCCACATAGGTTTATAAAATGATAGCACATTGTAGAGTTATAATATTTACTAAATGTAGCAAAAGTCACTTTTCTGTATTTTTCTCTGCTATACTTTTTACTGAATGAACAGCTCATAATAAGAGGAAAGCCTTACAGAAGACAAAGCTGCAAGAAAAGTCATAGATTCCAATAACCCTTTGTCCATCTCTAAGCTTTCAACCCTCTATTTCTTTTATTTCTCAGATGAAATGAAATTCATCGAACCTAGTTCAGTTTCTACCTTTTAAAATACCGAAGGTGAAAAACAGAGAAGGTGGATAATGTGGTAAGCAAAAAAAAGCTCTGTGAGAATGGAATCTTTGTTCTGTATCAGCCATTGTCAGAAAAGAGAAACAGCTGTTCAAAAAGAGAAATAAGAGGCTACATTTTTTTTTTTAAATATAAGGGACAATAAGGTCTACAAAATTATGTGTGTGATATGTAGATCTCCACTGAAAAAAGTATTGTGACAGAAGCAGGGAATAGGGCTGATGATGGTTATGGTGACAGAACAAAAGCAGAAATATTGCTCAAGGATACACACATGAGTGTCAGTTGATTAGGCAGGACCAGAAAATTACTTAGAAATGACAACTGAGGACGAAAAAGAATGAATTTTTCACAAAGAACTTAGCAAAATTTAGATTTTTGCTAAGATCAGCTCTTCTGTGTTTGGCTGCTATACTCACATTTATTTCCTGTCTCGAGAAAACTCCCTGACCAGAGAAGGCTTTCTGTGTGAATCAGGACATTTGGAGCAGCCCTCTCCCTCAGCCTAACCTTTCTTAATGTTGGTCATTCATATTCACTGCTTTTAGATACTGCCCTGCACCCCATACTTCTCTTCAGGGGACATGGGTTCAATTACCACTGTAAGACCCTAAAGGCAGCACTTACCTAATCTCTCTTCGTTACTCAGCCGACCCGGGTTCTGCCTTTTTGGTCTATGTGTGGATTTGCATAGACTTCCTATAACTTCTTATTGGAACAGTGTCTCTCCCTATTGACTTACTGGACATAAAAAATTAAGTCCCTTTTTTTTCATGTTTTTGTCTGTACTTTTCTTCCTTAGTTTTTTCATGGTTTTGTCTGTACTTTTCTTCCTTAGCAAAATGACCAAGTCCCATTCATAAGAAAAACCTGGTCTGGTATAAGTGAAAGAGAACCTTTCTTAGTAATTAAATAGAGCTATAATTCTCCACAGGTAAATGGGAGAAAAATTCTAGCTCTTTATCCATGATTAAACTTCCTTCCTTACCAATTCTTATTAGCAATTAATGGTCCTATATAGAAAATTATCTCGGTATTGAAATTTAGAGTTATGATTGTCATCAAACAAAACAGAAATGCTGTTCCTCTCTTCTGCAGCTTTTTGGTTTTTTTGAGCCAAAGATACACAACTCTGGCAACATAATTTTATTACAAGCTTATAAATTAGTTTTTTGCATCTCACAAGTAATTGCATGGATATATCTTGTGCTGGAATTGAGATTAATTTTACATGATATGACATATTGCCTTTCTAGGATGAATTGGTCAATGTAAAAGGACCTCAGAGGTACACTGTTACTGAGCATAAATAAATATGGAATACCCTCCTACTTCTTGCATATTATCTTCCCTTTTTCAAGCCAGTATATAGCCACTTCTTTTTGAAAAGTCCCCTGATTTATTTTGAAACCTCAAAAAAAAAAAAAAAAATGGATGTATAGAGAATTAGTTTGACTGCTTCCTTTCTGTGTTTAATACTCCAGTGAAATTCAGTGGATGATACAAGAAGCTTTGTTGTTTGAACACTCCAGATGTCTCTTGGAACTTGTCAAAGTTCAGTTCCTCGACAGTGAGCTCAGCCAGTGGTTGTTCACCCTTAGTGAGCTCTTAATTAAAATATTCATCAAAATATCACACCATATATCTATAACAGGATTCTGTGTAAACGTGTATTCTATTCATGTGATAATTCTATTTTTGTCCTCTATCTAAGCTTTTTTATTGTTAATAGTCTTTTCTCCATACAGTAACATCCTTGTAGAATGACCTCACCTTATTAGTATTTCTATACTGTTCCATCTGCTTTACCAAGCTAGGCAAGTATTGTCATTTGCATTGTTTTATCAGTCTCTTGACATTTGTTTTATCTTGGTCATATTCCTCAGCAGGAATCTGACTCCCATCCGAACACATGCTGTTCTTACACTGCTGGCAAACAGTGTACATAATTAACCTTTTTACCATTCAGTTTTGTCCACAAAAACAGCTTCAGAAGGCCTTTACTCTGCCTTCCCTTAATTTGCCCAGAGCACAGAAATGACAGCCTGGGTCTCTCTGTTGACCTTATTATTGCACAATGATACCAGCCACACTGGAACTAACCAAAATTTCATCCATCAGCCTGATGACAGAGTAGAAGTTACATGGGTTTCCTGAGGGACCAGAATCCAGACAATGACTGGTTTGAGTTTTATCCCCTTTTCTATTTTCAAATTTTAAACAGAGAAACAGCTGACTTATTTTTGGCCAACTGTACCTTTCACAGGTATCCTTCTGCTTAACTACAGTACAGTGTAGAGTAGGCAATAAGCCCTTCATCTGCTCAGACATAGATGTATTAAGTAACATGCTTTTCTGTTCTTTCTAAGCATTTCCAGGTAATTAGATTCTGGAAGCAAGGATGCAACATGACTTCCCTAAATAGAATGTGATCTTCACATGGGATATTAAAGCATGTTCTGCTGACATCACTTATATCAGCTGAGGATCTGCCCCACCAATTCTTTATTGAGACATCAATATAATCAGTACCATTAATATCATACCAAAAAGCATTAAATCTTCTTTTTCAGCTTATTGTTTTTTGTAATTTTTTCAATTGTCAACTGCTGATTGAAAGAGGATGCTTGCATTACTGATTTCAATAAGGCTTAGAAGAATAAGAATGCAAAAAACAGGCTTGCATGTGGAGACACTTCTGAATTTACAGTATATTTATTGGTTCATCTAAACTACATTTTGGAGGGTGAATTGGTGTGTAATTTGGGTCAATTCTATGAGCCATTTTGTGCCATGCATAATTTTACCAGCAGAAAAAATTGTTCTATGTAAAAGTAGAAAGCCCCACCCTCTGCTCCACTCATCTAATTTAGCAGGTAAAAGTAGGCAAAAAGGGAAAAATGCAAATGAAATAATGTCTTTTGAACAGACATGGATTATTCAATAAACAAGCTAGCAGATGAACAGTATCTAAGCACAAATGTTGTAGGGCAAGAGAAGGATGCTGCTAAATAAAAAAATAATTGGTTTACAGAGACAGTTGTTTTCTGTGTTGTTCTGCAGTCCTCTGATTTTAATTTTCTCCCCTTTCCTTCCTGCCTTAGTCTGACTTTCCCTCTGTATGGGGTGGATTAGTCCCTCATTGCATTTTTTTTTCTTTCTCTATTTTTTTTTACTTTTTTTTTTCTTCTAACTACAACTCAATTTATCTTTATTACGTTATCAGTTTTCAACTGTAAGCTCATTTTTAATGCCTGCTTTGTATCAGTATAGAGGCATTTTCAGTCTTGAATAAATGAGGTTGCAGTTGCACTACATGGCTATTGTGTGAAGTAGGAAACCAATGACAAGTCCTAAGAGCAAGACAGGAAATCCTGCAGGCTTTCACAGAATCAGTTAGCCTCAGAAGTGGGGAAATTGCTGAATTTACTGAGTTGTTACAAAAATGAGGTCTCTGAGCATACATATTTCCCTTCCCATATCCTACAGAACCCATGTGTAGAAAACACGGGACACATTTCTATGTAATGACACATAATGCTCCCATTAACAAGGTCAACAGTTTCAACCAGTTTGAGCTCTGGATGTCCCAGATTGCATCCATGATGTGCAGACTGACAGCCAAAACCCGGAAATATTTTTTTTCCCTACTGAGGACTGGAGTAGGGTTTTTAGTCTTCCTCAGCTCGTGTTCAAGTTATATATAGTAATATCCAGCACAAACCAGCTGTCTGTCACTGGGTTCCTTTTTAAAGTATTAGGAAAAGTAATGTTACCTAGTCCATTTTCTTGAGGAATGCTGTGAATACCTGGGGAAGCCAGTGAGGACCTTCCCTAGTATTTAATTAACTTCTCAGTTTGGTGAAATGTGGCCAAAGGTCAACAATTCAGCTGTAATACCTTTGGTGGCTGCAAAGGGTGACACATGGGGCACTTAGATTACTCCACAATTAATAGGTTTCTTCCCAGTGGATGTGGTGCTGTGTGTGTCCAGCTCTGAAACTGGAGAAAACATCCATCACCTTTGGGTAAAGCTGAATTTTTTACTCCCAGCAGCATCCTGACAGTAGAATATTAGATGAGTTCTGTCGAAACAGGTTTTCAGAGATTCAGTGGGACTCTGAAGAAATATTATTGCATATTATCAATTGAGGCCCACTGAGAAAGCAGCTACCTAGATAGCAGCAAACCAAAAAATAAACCCTCTATAAAATGTCCCAACTCTTTTTATAGCCTGCTTAAAATGAGAAAAACAATGACAACCAGAGTTTAAAATGCCACTTTAATTTATATTTTTTTATGTCTTTCCCTAGAAGTTTGCAGAGCACTAGAGGAATGGAAATAAACTGATGACGTGGGATGTGAATATGACCAGCATTTTCTTGGGGGGAAAAAAAACCCCTAACAAACAAACAAACAAACAAACAAAAAAAACCAACAAAACCAACCAACCAAAAAAAAAAGACAAAACAAACAAAAACCACAGAAACAAAAGACAACCAAACCAAAACCCAAAAACAAACAAACAAAACAAGAAACAAAAAAGTGGTATTTTATAGCAAGACAGCAGAGACACTTAGGGGTATTTCAGTGAGGTGTTGTTATTGCTGAGTTTTTTTACTTAGGGACAGAATGGTTGGATCTTCAATATATTTTCAATATGTCATTACCAACTGAGAGAGCTATCAATTTGTCTCAGATATTTACAATGTAAAATGGTGGAGTTTTTTTGAAATTATATACACAAATACGTAAGACACGATAAACAACACCTGCCTAATTCAGCTTCTAAATGCTTTGCTAGGAACACTCCTAGCAAATCCTTTCTCCTTTGATTTAATGGAAATTTGTTACATTCAGTGAAGTACAGTGAAGCGGAGACACCAGGTTCTTTCTTAAACGGGGGAAAATATGAGCCCCGTTACCTTTACATTTTATGAGTTCGTTGCTCTTTAGTGTTCAGCAAGACAAATAGAATTACATACTGTGAGTGACTCAGAACAGAACTTCACTATCAATCACCTGCCTGACTCTGCACAAATTCTGTAGGGCATTCAGGACATTTTGCTGCCTATGAATATTTTAGACAAGATGAATCCCTAACAGCTTCCTGACGGATTAATTCTAGAAAGTAGGACTTTTTCTTGTTTTATAGATGTTTGTCAAAATACGATTGCCACTACTGCTCTGCAGTAGCATGTCTCTTTAAAGGAAGGGGCAAACCCAGGGGAATTTCACTGACTCCCTTTATCATAAGTCATTCGAAAGAAATTATATATAATATGTTAATATTGTATGAACTGCAACAGCAGAAAATTGAGAGTTTTATTAGCTTCCAAGCCTTTAATATGACACTAATGAAAGTGAACTACTGTGGTTGCTTTCATAAAGCCACACCACCAGGCAGAGTCATCCAAAGGCGGAGGTTGTGGGCCTGGACCTGTTGTTAGTCTCCAAAGGCACCCCAGTGAATGCTATGGGAGCATAATCCCCACTGCTCTAAAGACTGCTCTAACCTCAATAAAACTGTGTGGTTGTTGACTGTCTTTTCATAAGACAAGCCACCTTTCACTGACAGAAACTTTGGAAAGAGACTATTCTATATAGAGAAATGACTCTAATAACTCCAGCATACATGGTCATCACTTCCAAAGTGCATATGATGGAGAATTGCTCTGTGAACACATTTACCCGCCCAAAGACCTCCAGTCTCCACTGCAAACAAGGCCTCCAAAATGCTAAAGATACCTATATCACTAATGCTCTTATGATAGGAAATTACCTGATTTTGATTTTATTCATGACCATTAAAATGACAGCTTTGTTTTAAATAAATTTTTATCCTGCTTCCCCACACATTCTCAAGAGGCTGTTCCAAAACTAGTAGAACAGTTTTGTTCTGATTTGTGCTGTTTTTCTCACATTAGAGAAATCAGAAGTAACCTGTAAAAGCATCATTTTTATCAAAATGCAATTTTGTTTGCATCTGATTAATTTAATTAATTATCTGTCCATCTAAGTACATAAAAGAAAACCATCAGTGAAGTGTCTATTTCTCTAATCAATCTACAACGAAGTAGTTATCATAAGCCAGGCATATGAAATCATGATATAGTCAACAGAGTCTTTATCATAATACCCATCCTTCAGCTAACCTTCCATTCTATACTTTTACTACCAAAATTTCTTCTTGATTTTACCTCATCTACAGCCTTAACCTGTACTTCCACCTCCTTTTAAACAGCTGCTACATGCTAGTCCAAGGACAGCTGCATTTCAATTCATGTGAAAAATTCCGTTATCTCCCATGACTACCTCTCCAGGCTAAGTATTAATTAAATTTTCAGAAGGCTTCAAGACATTTGGATGCCAAAAAGTGCTATTAATTACAACCTTATGCTAAAAGAACATATCTTCAGACTTACATAAGTAGCAAATAAAGTCATATTATGCCAAAGCATTCTTGAACTTGCAGGAGTATTCACAAAAAGACATGAAATTTGGAGGTCAGGTTTACTTTCAGTCAAAACATGAGCCTTTGAAGAAGAGGAAGAAAATAGACCAACTTTTCTCATTTAAGACTTTGTCAAATGACAGAATATTTTTCTTTATTAGCACAAATATTAAACATGATCTGACTAGTATCACTGCAGTACATCTGTTGTAGTAATGGATATGAATTTGCCAAGCTATTCTCTCATTTTGTTGTAGTAAGAATAAAAAGCCCAGCCCATTAACAGGAACAGGGTAAATGATCTCACTTCATCATTTTCAAAGGGACTGATGGAATATGAAATGAGTTTCATGGCAGTAAAGCATCATAGTATTACCGAAATTGTTTGAAATTACATAGAAAAATGGACAGATATCTGCAAACCAGTCTCCTGAATATTTGTGTGTATATATGTTTATATACATCTGTGTGTATATAAAATACGCAAATACAAATACGCATTTATATTTACATTTCAGTGTGAAATAGGATAGTATTGTTTAACTTCGATTATTTATATTTGTGACACTGAATATGTCCTTACCAGAGACACATGCATTCTGTGTCAAATCAAGTTGGTATAACTGTTGTTACCATCTGCTGAGGAGCTGGCACTGCATGTGTGCATGTAGATATGTATGTATATAAATGTATGCAACTATAAATGTATGTACCAACAAATATCACAAGGACACTTTGAACAAGAGCAGCTTACCTTTTTATGGTATAAAATATTCTATGCCCTTTTTATGTCTTCTGCCTTCTTGGGTGCAACAGCCAAATACCAAGAAACCAGAGAAAATCTTTAGGGAAAAAAATAAATGGCTTTGAAATAGCATTAATGTTTTGCTGGACTTGTTAATTTATTTATTAAATATGGTAAAAATCATGGTTTTCTCTACAATGGCTGGATTACTCATAAAAGTTTTGTCCATCTTCCCAACAAATGTTCCAGAATTGGTCTCCTCATGATATGCTATACCAGAGATGTCATGAACTGCTGGAGCTTGTATAGTGTTTCTGGACACAAACCCAGGCTTGCTATCCTTCCAGGAAAAAAAAAAAAAAAGTCATTTTATTTATATATAAAGTGATAAAAGGTGCCTATTAAGGTTCTGGGCATGCTAACATATTTCTCACAAAATACAGTGAAATACCAACTTTCCCTTGGCACGTGGTTAAAATGCTGAAACTCAACACAATAGGTCACAGGTTTCAAGGTCACAGCCAAATGAGGAAAAATGGGATATTGTGGAGTTCTTTGCAGTCTTTCCTCTAAGAAAACTAAGACTTTAAGGCCTGCTGTAGACAATGGAGGGTTAGTTTTCAAAATCAGAGTTTCGTGTTTAAGAAGTGCTAAATGTGCACTTTCTGCTTCTTTATGTAAAAACCTTATCTGCACTTTCCGCTTCTTTATGTAAAAACCTTATGATGGCTTAATCGATTATACATTACTTTTACATAATACTTTCTTCCATGCTCAACTTGCCCACACAGGGAGGGGGAATGAGGCTTGCACAACCAACTGTATAGCTTAGTGCATCCCAATTTCCATGAACATGACTTTGCAATCTAAATATTTTTTTGATTTTTTTCCCCCCATGGTCTTATATGTTCCAAGCATAAATGGCTCTCACATCATGACTTGCTTCCTGTCCCTCAGGGAGCAGCCAGCCCTTGCTGCGCTGTGGCAGAAGGATATTGATAGCTGTGAATCTGGGATGGCTGCCTCTGGCAAAAACCCATGCTGAGCTATAAAGGTCATCAAAGAAGAATTACACTCAGATTCTCTTATTTGATAATCAGGCAAAAATACTTTGCATTTAAGCAACAGAAGTATTTGACAGTTAAATCTGTTTTCTTTGTTCGATTCAGATTCCCATGGAACAAAAATATGGAGATGGCCAGAAGAAGGAAAGCAAAAAAAAAGAAGTTATTAATAACAAATATAATTAACACTTTAACATTAAAATAAGAAACATAGTAAACATCTTCAGACAAATAGAAAACAGCGTTAATATTTTAGACATGTACGCATCAATTTTCAAAATGCAGACTATAATCTGACAGGTGTAAATGTGAAATGATCCCCTATTTCCTAAGAATCCTAGCTATTCATTGCAACATATCTTATGCCATGTAATATATTTTCTCATATTTTGTAAAATAAATCTATTAAATGTATCCCAAGGTGTAGTATTGGAGGTGTGAAATTAGTTCTCTCCTTACACGTGGTTTTGATTGTTGGGGATTTAGGACATCCTGAAGCTTAGCTTGAAAAAAATTGATACAGTTGAATACATTACTGTTGAAGCGATACTTCAACTAAAGTTGAAGTAATCCATACAAAACAAGAATAAAATAAGAATAGATTTTTTTTTACAAAATCTACCATGTACAATTAAACAGGTTTGGGGTTTTTTTAATACTGTTTTCAGCATTCAGTGGATTTTAAAGAAACATTTCTTTTAAGCACTAAAACGTGTTTCATTTCCCATAGCCTCTGAGCCTCTTTCACATTGCAATTATCACAAATTCTCTATAATAACAAGATCATTTTGTTTACAAAACCATAATATTGCAAAACATTTGCATCACTAATGTAATTAAGTACTTGTGCACATGCTAATGTGTTCTACCTAATCTTAGGTTTGCAAATTTTCAATTCTGTTTAAGGGATAGAATCATAATTTTTTCCTTTTAGTAAATGCTTCAGGATTTAATGACAAAAATTAACTGGATAGCATTAGTATATTCCAAGAGACAAAGACGACTAGGCTGCAGGAAATTATCCTATCACCAACAAACAAAATTTTTTTCCATGTAAATTTTACATGGCTAATGCTAAGCATGCACTGAGCTTTTAAGCAATTAAAATGCTGTGCTATGTTGAACCATCATTTCATGCCTCAAAAGCAGATAAGAAGTATAACTGCTGATCAAATATACTAGTCCAAAACTCATTGAAGTCAGTAGGAGATGTACTTATCTGGCATCCTATGAAAGTGCAAGCAGCTCTCTAGATGCACAGGAGGCTACCATATAACTGCATTTGAAATGCTCTTATTGAGACTAGGTGCTGTCTGTTAAAGCAAATTACTTTTAGTCATCTGTCCTACACCCTAAGGTGGAATACCTACTTGTTGTATTAAAAGCTCATGATTCCTAAATAGACCTTTCATTAATTACTGCCTAAGAAAACAATTGGCCTGAGCCAGAGAAAATGCACATTAATTATCACTGCTCAGTCACTTGCAGGACTGGATCCTCAATATGGCTATATAATACACGGCTAATGAGGCTTCATTAGAAAGCACCTTCTCAGTCTAAATAATTTCTGTACTCACATTTATTACAAAATAAAACTAGGTTTGTTTGGTGTTTAGGGTAAGTCTTTTCCATGTTTTTACCTATGAAAATCCTACATCTGCCTGCTTATTTCTCCACATTAGTTTACGTGTAACACTTAAAATAGCTGTCATTTACCACATTGAGTCATTAAGAAAAATTGGTTACTTGGCCATATCTTCTTTAAGATTTTCCAGAGTAGGAACAGCAGTCATATAACTAAAACATTATAAACTTGCTAGCAGAAAGTAGCCGAAAGGAGAAGTCTCAACTCTTCCATTACGGCCAAGCTCTAATCCATGAAAAGAGTGAAGAAACAGGATTCAAAGGACAATAAACACAACTTCAGGCCACCTCTAGCATTTCTTATTTAACAACCTAATCAGAAATATGTCCCACCTAGACTCCTTCCCCAGTGCTCAGTCCAGCTGGGCTGGATCTCAAACGATTGTGTTAACATCTCAAGGTGTTCAGAGCATTCAAGTAGCCAGAAGGTAACTTAGAAATCCTATTGTCTTTTATTCATGAAGTTACAGGGACAATTACTGCTGCACTTACTGTTTCGGAAAAATTTTAGGGTCAGGTCCTAGGCAAGGGAGTTCCCACTGATTTAATGCTTCTGAAAATAAGAAGGTTATCTAATAGTTAGATTTAGAGATTAAATATTAAAAAGCCATACTCATAAGAATTTTTTCAAGATTCTAAATGTCCTGATCATAATATTGCCCTTTCATTACTCACTAAAAGTGAACACTTTTTGAACTGTTTCTTCTGCCAGTATGTTTGCTTGCTTTTGGTACAAAGCATCAGAACTACATTCAGATGTCATTCATGAACTAGGATAATTCCTAATTACTGAAGAGTCATTACCTTAACCTGTTTTATTTTTTCCTGTTTAAAATATTACCTAATTCAGGTGCAAAACCACCATCACATTAGTTGAAAGATCAACTAAACTTCAAGAATGAATATTAACAGTGGACATGACTGAACCATGTTCAGTTTATTACTAATTTTAATTTCCAGAAACTGTTGAAGCAATAGGTCACAACATCACTGCTCAGAGAAGCACAGCACGTGTTAGAAAAGGGGACTACTCAATTGCTTAATAAATGACTAACAGCAGAAGCAGTGATAAATCCTGCTGCACACTGCAATGTCTTTACTTTCAGACACTTGGCTTTATACCCTTAGCATTGTTGTCTTAGCATATTGTTTGTTCCTGTAGAGTTTTATAATGAAGATACTGAATATTTAGAGCTCACCATATCCACTTAGAGTGTACTTAGGTATACTTCAGGCCACAGTGAAGCTATATTCATCACACTCTAGAAGTGGAAGACAAGTACTTAGGAATCAGTAAAAGTAAAGCATTATAAAACTGCCACTTTTAAGAAGTCCATATGGAAGGAAAAAAATTCAATATAATTTATATCTTAATAAAAGCTACTCTAATAAAATATGTATCTATCTTTATGAGTGTCATTTTAATAAAAATAAATTATGTAATAAAATAATTTAATACTAAAATAGAAAAATAACCCTCAAATTAGACCCCAAAGATATACTACTGTACCATTCGCATCAACATTTCACTGTTATAAAAACCACGGGTTCAATTTCCCACACAGTGACATAAATAAAGACCAGATTTGTGTTCATACAGAGAAGTTCAATGTTTCTTTAGTTTCTCTGATGCATGCAGTTAATAATCAGCGCCAAATTAAGATAAACTTCCAACCCTTTTTTTTTTCCATTTATTGCTGGGAACCAAGTCTCACTGCTATTTTTTACTGCTCTGGAGAATTTACCATACCAGAAATTTTCCTATGTGCATCTTCACAAAAGCCATACCAGAAGAAATGATCTACTGTTTCCAAAATGCAACTCCAGTGCCCAAGTTTGTATTGCCTCTCCTCCCTCCTGCAGTTTTTGTTTAAACTCTCCTCCATCCCTCAAGACTTTGGCAAACTGGCCTATTTGATCTCCCCTCTCCAGGTTTCTGCCATAGCCCTTGGAAAAGCTTTCATCCTCCAACATAAAGGAAAGCTAAAGCAGAGAAAACAAGCTGGTTCATACTGGGTCCTGGACAAGGAGAGAGCAATAGGGAGAAAGTGAAAGGCTATGTAGGAAAGCACTTGCACAAACACAGAGCAGGAGATGTGTGGAGACTGAGTGTGGCCAGTGTGTGCTGACTCCACACCAAGCCTGGGCAATGTACTTGCATCAGGCACTAAACACCAACACAATGGGTTGTTAACAATGGGTGTTAAAATTACAAGTACTACAAATTAATGTCATTTGCTTGTATATTTTTTGAGAGCAGAAGTGTGTTAAAGATACTCAGAGCACTTCCTTTACACCTCTGCTATTAAGTATAGCTTTCATTATCCACTGCAGCTTAAAGTCCCCATGTCAGTCTTTTCAGGGTCATCTCCTTTTTTCATAGCAAAGAAAAAGCAACACAAGTTATAAAAAAACCCGCCCTGGTTATTCAGACACTCATGCAGAAGCTGATTTATTTTTAATAGAACTGCTGTACTTTAGGTTTAAATCATATTAATGTAAAAGCATGTTTCCTAGCCCATTAAAGCTTAAATTGTGCAGATTAATATACTACATCTACTGCTTCTCTGTTTTGGAAAGCAACCAAATTGAAAATGCAGTTAAGTCCGAAGCAAACATATTTTTATTATTATCTTTGATATAACTGGTCTTGTTACGAACAGTATATATTGCCAGTGTAATTTGAGGCAATTGAAACAAATGAGGGTATAGTTATGCTAGATAAAATATAAGACCATTTCATTTCCTCTGTGAAATGTCAAAGTTTATGATTCTGATATCTAGAATAGAATAGAGTTGAGATAACCACAACTCCCACACCAGTTTCATTTGTGGCTTGTAGACACTCCTTGATCTGTGCCCATAGATTACAGTAGTATGTTTTTAAAGAGCTCATCATTTATATAAGAAGACAAGAGTTGAAATGAAAATGTGTAGGGGAAAACAGCCCTCATAAAGTGAAAGAAGCCCAAGATAGCTGTAAGGTGACATAACATCTATCAGTGAAATGAAACAGCTGTCTCAGGCAAGAGAGATAAAAAGCAAATGACTTCAAGGCGGAGGAGGAAAGTCAGGACCAACCCTGGATTCCTCAGTCTAAAGGGATGCCCATAATGGAGAAAGAGGTTTGAATACTAAACACAGGGTTTTAAAACTTCTCCACATCTGGCAGCTTCTGGGCAAGCATTAGAGCAGATGGTACATTACATGGATTCAATACGTTAATTTTTTTCATTCTTTGTGGTTTTGGTACAAAAAATGAGATTTACTAAAGACAATTTTGAAATTTTTGAAAGCATCACTCAATCAAATTTCAAAAATTTTTGAAAGTACTTACCCCCTCCAAAAAAAACCTGTTAAAGACAGAACAATATGATTATCTGTCTTAAACCAAAAAAGTCATTATGAAAATTTGAAAACTACTGCTGAAAGTTGAAAGGTTGAATGCATTACTACAGCATTGTAAATATTGGCATTCCAATTAAATGAAAATTAGTGCCTGCTTCCTTAAAATTTCCCTTGAAATTAAGCAAGTGAACAAGAACTAATGTAGTCTAGCATGGAAAGAAATATAATTTTTAATACCCTGCAGCAGATCAAGCAAAATATTCCTACTTCAAACATCATGTCATTACAGTTGATTGGGATGATTAGTTTTGATTGTGCAAAAAATAGCCTAACACCATAGTTACTTATCTGTTCAGATGGAATAATGGAGAGAGCTTTGAAATTATTGTTGGGTGTTGGGTAGTATTTTTATAGTAAGTGAAAACTGTGCACTTATAACCATGTTTTATGTTCCTCATTATCTGAACTCTGCTTCCCTACATTTGCATGTGAACTTAAATTTCTGGCACACTTCTAAACTTCTACTGGTGCACAGGTCCAGCATAGCATGTATAAATAAAAGTGAAGGCACTTTACCTCTCCATAAAGCTAAGAGAGTTACAGTTAGATCTGCCCAGGAGGAGTCTGACTGTGAGGTAACAACACAAGTCTTTTTCCTCTCAACAGTCCACCAGATCACTGGAAACAGTAAAGATGAAAGTCTTTGTTTATTCTACTCTTTTCTTACATTTGTGCTAGAGGTCAGTTTTGCCAAATAAATTGGCCCACCAGCTATTCATAAATACAAATGTAGTTTACAATATTCAAGCACTGTGATATATTCATATAAAAGGAATTTAGTGAAATAATAAAAAAATCTTTTACAGACAAATATAAAAATAATTATTAACAGCAGTAGTAGCATATCCCATTTTGCTAAATACTGAAGAAGTCTTGCATATGAAGAAATTATTATTTAAGAAAAGACAAGAGCAGTAGAAAACTGTCTACAAACCGAACAGGCTCATAGCTTATGGACTAGCTCATGCCAATGCTGTGACATTGCCAGTGAGGTCCAAGGGGCTTCATCTGTGAGACTGGCACCAGACAATTACTGCTTTTTTCCAGTCTCCACCCTTTACTGACTTGACTGGACCCTCACTCATCTGAGGAAGATAGTGATGATGATGATGATAATGGTGATTAAAATGCAACTGTTCAAAAAGAGACAGCAAGAAAGCTCACTGGGAAAGGTTTATTTCAGGCAGTATGTTTCATAGACCAACAGCTGCTCTGCCTCCACACAGCCAGCTTTCAAAAATCCTGTTGACAGTGTGTTGATGCTCTTCCAGCCTTATCATCTTCTGTGAGGAATACTGTTCCCATCAGATAAAAGACTGTATATTTCCTGTCATGTTTGCTAATGTCTTTGATATCCTGAAGGACAATTCATTGTTTTAATGCATGATGTAGTGCAATTCATCATGCAGCAAGAACAATGTTAATCCCCCTTCTTGTTTGCACCAGCCATCACTCTTCAGGCCCTATTGTATCTGAATCAATCTGAGCTCGTTTATATTAATCATGAGTTGTTTATAGAGAAAAAAAGCAGTTGCAAATTTTATGCATTGGTGCCATACAGATGAGAGTACTAGAAAAGATAAAAAGAGGAAATGAAAAGTGTGTTTTATTTTCTTAATATTATAAACCAAATTAAAATCTTAAATAAACAGCATATTAAAAAATGTTACAGATGATTATGATTCGTAGTCATGAAAATTATCAATATGAACACTATGCAATGTTGCATATATGTTTTCAACGGGATGGTTTCTAAGATACCAACTTCAGCTTTTACACTGAAATCTATCAGTCTCTCCTAAGACTGCAAGCTGGACATTTATTTATTGTCATTTCCATTATTAAGGGTTTCTTATATTATGCATTAGCTACTGGGATGAATGCAGTATTCTGTTGCTTGTAAAAAAAAAGGTTAGCTTTGACTCTTCAGTTTTACAAACCTAAATATAAATGCTTCTTGCGTGCATTTATTACAAAATGCATATGCCTAATTTTAAATAAAAAAATAATTTTATATCCAAAATAGTAACATTGAAGTTACGTGTACCATAAGAATTGAACTATATTCTTAAATAATTCTTTGATTCATGGCTATTATAGCTTTGCATGGACATAATATGTCACAAACCAGTGTATATTAAAGTTGACAGTACAAAATAACCCTACATCATATTTCATAAGAATATTTCTCAAGGCAAATTATAAAACCAGGGTGTAAAACTGCTACATCATTTAAAATTAACTGACCCAGAATAATTATTTTTCTCTTTACCTTTTAATATTTATTAACCTGCCAACTTGGCTGCAAGCCAAAGCTGATTTCCATATTTCTACTCATGTCTAAGAAATTTTCCTTTCTAGTCTTAAATTTTATAATGGACTAGCTCATAGAGAGCAGTTTCAGACAAAAATAGGAGTAATCTACATTCAACTACAACCATACTTTTTATATTATCAATCCCACTCCAAAGGGTCAGTTGCCCCAGAGAATTCATAAAATCCCTTTTAAGGTTAATGCCCATGAGATATTAGGAAATCAATGGGAGAATATAAACAGTCAAGGTGTTTAGTCAAGTCCATACCATATCAAGGTGGTATTTATCAGTAATTTAGTCTAATGCATAGAAGAACATTAGCATTAAAATAATCACAGAGAAGAAAGAAAATGCACTGTTTTGACTGAAGGCACTGGCTGACATTTTGTAACCAGATCTGGTAATTCATGTCACTCTCAGTGCCATGAATATGCCTTGATTCTTTGGGGAGGGTTTTTTCACCAAATGGTCACAAGATCCAGCTGCTTCGAAGATATTCAAGTCTTAAATTTCTACCTGCTAGTGTTCAAACATATGATGCAAGTAAGACAAGAATTCAGACTGGTAAACAACAAGAATACATTCAAAATAAAAAAAAATCTAGTACTAATATTTCTAGTACTGCAAAGATTGTATTTTTGTGTAAACTACTCCATGAATTTTTCATGAAGTTTTATTTGTTTGTTTGGGTTTTTTCTCTGGTTTTCTGTGGTTCTTAATAAAGAAAGAAAATAAGAGGCTGAGCCATTACTCTAATACGTGAGAAGCTGAAGAAAGTACATGTTGAAAATTGGCAACTGTCCTCAAAATGAGATAAATAAAGGTGGTATCACTCCAACTTTTTGGTTACACAGGACTTGATCTGAGACTGAAAGTTTCAGGAGAACAGTAATAAAGACATGTAAGGCACAGCAATGTTTTCATCTACAGGTTTCAGGCATGATTCACGATACAAGAACACTGTTAAGACTGTTACTACAAAAAAAATTTCATAGAGTTTCAGGTGAAAAAGGCTTGGTCTGAGAGGCATCAATATTGATAGGAATTATTGAATAGACAGGAAAACCATTAGATTATTGCAAGATACAATAAAGTCTTTAAAGGATTCATCCATCTGAAACAGGATACTAAAAATATTGCTGAAGACATTCTTTTGGGGCTGTTCTGCAATGTGATTTATGAAACAAGAATTCCATCATCCTCTTTATTGTTTTGCTAGCTAAAGAAAAAAATACTTTGAAATGGCAGTTTTCTTCTAAAATTAAGATTTATTGAAGACATAATCAGAAAGATTAGACTTGTCAATGTCTGCTGGATGTATGGTCTAATCAACTCATTTTTCATTTTGCTAAGCAGTGCTTTAAGCTTATAAAATGTTTCCTAAAAAACACCCTTCTTTGCATGAAGCCTTATTTCAGTAACTTTTTCTAAGAGAGTAATGAGGTAACTTCCAAGTTGCTAAGCCATCAGAAGCAAGACAAGACACCTAAGCATTCTTATGTTGTTTCCAGGATTATAAGATGAAAACTTATGTAAATATATATATAAGAATCCTTGATAAAATCCCATTATATTTCTCCAGCAGAATAAAATTCTACTGGTATGCCTATTGCTTCATTCAATGTATTAAAAAATAAATCTTATCACATAGTACCACGCCTAGAACACAACAAGGAAGTAAATTTCTCATTCTTATTAGTGGCAGAGTATTTACACATTTGTCCAAATTTTTCTCACATCTACAAATATATTAGTGCTTTACATGATTCTTTTAGTTAACAACTTGCACATAGTGTTTCTGCCTGAATATCAGATTAAAGCTTAAAGTAAGGCTTGGTGTTTCAAAGGAAAATGCTTTTATCACTTAGCAACCATTCATCATCTAAGCCTAGGGCTTCCTGAAAGCTGCTGCAAAGAAAAAAGTGGATGTTCTGTTTTTTTCACTTGCTTTCTGGCTGTCATATATTTTATTAGCAGCACTACAGGGGACCAATTATAACAAGAATAAACAAGATATCTCTTTGGGTTTTTCATTATTTGATTGCTGCAGTTCCCTTTCCTCTATCAGAGCTTTTCAGCTGAAAACACCCCATGGTTTTGCCTATAAACAGGATTTTGGAAGCATACTTAGAGTAACAGTAACCACTGGTGCAGAAGAAACTCAATCATAATGTTAAAATGAAGTCTCTGGGTTTGTTTTTGCACAATTACAAGCTTCAGTGTGAATTTAAGTCTGGCTGCACCTTACGCTACCTTTCAAAGAATAACAGCAATTCTGCCTTGTTTCAAAGACTTCGCCAGAAAAGAACAGCTTTAGCTAGTTAGAGCATTCAGGAGATGTACTTGAGTTAAATAATAGCTGTGTCCATGTGTCTAGGTCAATGCTATCAAATTTACAATCTCTGTCAAAGGCAAGGCCAAGTCTTGCCTTTGTTGGCCCATATGACTTACAACAAACCTTGTATATCCTTATGGCTTACAGTATTTGTTCTACTATAATAACCTTGGAGAAGAAGAAAAGCTCACGTTTCGTTCAGACAAAGAAAAGAGATTATACCACATCAAGTCACTAGCTAGTCACTGTCAAGAAAGTTTGGAGAATGGACCATAAAAATGAATCAAGTTATTTGTTCCCTTGATACTCCAAACATAGGCTGGATGCAATTCCAAGGTTTGCCCTTCCCAGAACTATTTTTGATGATTGAGATTCCAGGCATAATTTTCTACTAAAGCCCAAATATTTACTACCATACAGACAAGAACTCAAACTGAGGGCAACTATTCACACAACTATTCATACTAATTAACACTTACGGGATCTGTGGAAACTTTTGAGTAAAACTTTGCATTCCTACTTTCATCTTTCCTTTTATTTTTCTATTATGTTTTCCTGCCTTTAATGCTTAAATGCTTAATTTGTCTCACAGCTGCATTATGTATCACTAAGTCAATGAAATACCTTCCTTGCCACTATATGTAGACTTGTTTTTAAGACCAAAAAACCACCAGCCTACTTAACATGAGTATAAAAAACAAACAAACAAAACTAACACTCATATTAACTATTAATAATCATGTGAACGGTAGGATAAGGTACCGCCTTTGTTAAATGTAATTTCTTATCCCTCATATGTATTTTCTGTAGATTATAAATCTTCTGGACAAGAACCTGTGGGAGGACACCAGTCAAAACAAAAAGAAAATGACCAGGATGCCCACTTTTATGAGTGGATAGAACTAGCAGCAAAATGAACCTTATTGGACTTTCGTGAGAACTCCACGTCACACATTTCAATTATATATGTATGTTTGTTCTCATTGGTTGTTACTACCCTAGTTACCGTTCTCCCATTGGTTGCTTGATCCCTGTTTTTCTATTGGCCGGCCAGTGGTGCAGTGCAGCACCACCTTATAAGGCTAGTCACTCCCTGGTTTCCCATATTTGTATTAGTCCCTCCTTTCCTTCCCCATATTTGTTGCGCTCCGCCCTAACTCCTCCCAGTTTCTAGAAACCTCTCCACCAGACCTTATATAAGTCCCATGCGTCCTAATAAATTGTTCCAGTCTTTCTCACCCTACTTTGGCTGTGGACCTCTCCTTTGCCTTCCCGGCGGAACGCGTCAAGAACCCTTCCCTCTGTCTGAAAAAAGATTAGCTACATGTTTTGGATAAATGTAGGGCAAGGATAGCAGTGAGGATGGTGCTGTGGATGTGGTCTGCACATCACATTTTTTGAGGGTAAAAAAATGATGGTTTTGTGATGCTGTGTATATCTGGAGGTCATCTGCATACACAGTTTTACCAATTTAGGTTGCCAGAATCTGTGCTGAAAATTTTTTATGGAAACATAATTGCCTTGGTATATTTCAGCATATTTAGCTACTATTTAACTTTTCACTTCCTTGAAAATAGTTATTTCTTTCCCACTTAGTATAGACTAATAAAAATACTATTTCTTCATAGAAACTTCAATGCAAATAAGCATTTTCACATTACTTATTTTTGTTAAATACATTTATATTGCACAAGCTTGGTCTACACTTAACGAAAAGTATGGAGTACAATGATTGTGTTTCAAATCTGTTTGAAATTCAATCCAGCATTGAATTTCACCCCATATCATTTAATGAGTTTATGAGTGTGCTTAGGGAGTTAAAAACAGTCTGATTGTGGTATAACCGCACAATTTTGTGAAGCCCTCTCCACAATTACCTGAAAGGAGGTTGTAGCAAGGTAGGTGTCTAATTCCAGATTTAAATTGCAGTTTTCCCAAATGTTTTTCATTATTTCTGGAAAGAATAAGGAAGTCAGGAGGACTGAGCTGCTGTGAGAATGACATTCTGCTCTTGTGCATCTTGAAAGACACCACAGTGGGTATGTTTTACACTGTACTTAAAGAGGAGACCTTTGTACAAAAATTTAAAAGATAAGTTCCCTGAACAGCAACAACAACAAATCTCTATTTGTAGTTCGGGCAGAGACTAAACATGGATATTTTGGTAAAGGAATTAAAGTAATCAAAATATCAATTATTTCAGCACTACTTTGATATGGAATAGAGCATTTGGTCACAATGATCCATCAGAAGTAAGGACTATTTTTCTTACATAGGAAGTATTTTTCTCTGACATAACTCTTCAAAATTTATCCATCTGATGCCTCATGTATGGCAGCAATTATAACCAGAGGTCTCCAGGAAAACAGCTAATAGACTATGAGTATAATGCTACACCAAATCCTGAAAACTGAATGAAAGACATGATTCCAGGTAAATGTCCATTGGGACACAAACTCTGTGAAACATTGAGTCATCCTTCAGTAAAGCAAATTTCATACAGCAATAGCTTTATTATTCCCGCTTTAAAATCCAAATCTAGTAGACTGTCCCCACTGCTGAAAAATATTTTGATATGTTTACAGTGCTTAAGGAATACCAACATGATTGATTAAACTTATCTATCTGGCAAATGACTCTGCTTTCCTTTCTGATCAACTGTTGAAAGAAAATTAAGGTTTCTTATGCAAAATAAATTCTTTGTTTATATATCTCCCCATCTCTTCTTTCCTAACAACATGTAAATCTGTTGATCTACTTTTACAAGACAGTTGACAGTCGTTTAAATTTCTACAATGATTAGGTTACTACAACCTTCAAGAATATTGGCAGCTGGAAGAAGGAGACCCATTTATACATCTCTGATGTGAGGGAGACAGAAATTCAGACAGAAAGAGACAGTTATTGACTGCAGTTGGAAACTGATAGAAAGCCTTGCAAGCATGCAGCTAGCATCATGGCTAGACACAGCACATGTTTCTGGTGGATGTCATGAGATGATGGAAAACGTGTGCTTAGTTTTTTTTGGAAGAGTTAGGGGACAAGATTAAAATCTATAGGAAATTAATCGTTAATAATTCAATAACTACCACTTTCTCCCTAATGTGTTCCAGTACAATCATCCTCATGATGAGGATTTGTGACGTAACTGCTAAACTTCCAAGGACCTGCTTGAGATTTAGAAAAACTGCTCTCATTGACTTTAACAAGATTAGTGAGACTCTACTGCATGCAAACCTTTGAAAATTTAAGTGGAACCATTATACATTAATGACTACAATGGTTAGACTCAAATAAATTAAAACAATTGAACTAATATTACTGTAGTGCATCACCAGAATTCTGTGATTGTTTCTCATAAAATAAATAATTTTATTTTGTCCTTTCTTCAAATATTCCTTTTTGATATCTCCTGTCAGCCATGACAAATACTTTGCACAGTACTGTTTACTCTATTGGTGTTATTGAAATGGGTAGGCGCTCATTTGTTTTCTGTCATTTATAGAGAATTTCAAGTATTTTAGAGCTCTCATAAGTTCTTGCTTAAGTATTTGTCATTGTGGTACTATAGTCAGTTCCAGAGTATATACACACATACACACACACACACACACACACACACATACATACAGCTTGAACTTTGAGGAGATAGAAAAACAGTGAAGGAAAAATGAAAACTGGTGAACTACTTCTGAAAATGTAGTATTTGTCTTAATATTGCAATGCATTTTAGGGATGGGATTGGGAAAATTGGTGGAGAAAGAGTACTAATAAAAGAAAATAATTACAAGAACAAATCGAAGGGGGGGGGAGGGGGAACCCCAGTGTACAAAAATTGAAAAAAAAAAATCAGCATTTACTGTGATGACTGAGGGAAGAGAGGACTGCAGTCACTAAAAAGTCTGGAATGACATATTTTATATGCAGGGGAATGGGAATTCTGCAGCAAGATGTACACATTTGACTGCATCATGGAAGGGAGTCATGTGGACTCCAGCACATAGAGCTAGTGAGGAAAGCATAGAAACAGAGGAAGTGTCCATCTTCTTTTCTGTCCATGTCTGCCTGCTCTTGTCCATAACATCTATTAGGCCATCCCTAGATACTTCCTGAGAAACCAGTAGTTATCTGCTGGAAGTCTTCAGAAGTGGAGAACAGGATGTTGTGATTCTTCAGTGGAAGAGGGGTGTGTATGGCGTTGAGCCCAAATACTGAAGAAGACCATGACTGCTATGTTGTTGTTTGCTCAGGTGCTCTGCTGTCTGCTGAAAGCATCATGAGCTTCAAAGTGTTGCTCCTCCAGAAAGCTTTGCATAGAAGACGACTGACTTGTCAGGGATATCAAAGCAATCCAAGTAAGCACAGCTTCATATGCCACTGAATGACAGAACTGTGAATTTTACATGTGAAGTTGAAAGAGATTGCAGCCAAAGTAAATTTTCTTGGTCAACTGTTCAGACATCTGGAAGCAGAAAAAGAATGGGTGTTGCATTATTACCCAAATAAATCCTGTAACCTTTGTTTTCCCAGCTTTCCTTAGAAGACATCTTATTAACACCAGCTTTCAAAATGGCTGTAGTGTGTGACACAGATAAACTACTTAAAGTCCGTGTCTTCTGAATGGTACAACGATCAGCAATTAGAGAAATGAGTAGCAAGAGTGAGTTCCAACCATTTCAATGTTTCCATACTCAATAACCATGTTCCCTAAGCTATAATTCATCACAAATTTCTACAAATACTTGGGGCACTGCTGATTTTCTGCTAGGATTTATAGAGTGAATGATGAGATTCAGAGGCTACATGGTCTTTCATGGCAAAAGATTTTTTTTTTTCAAGTAGTCACATTAGATTTGTAATCAAAACTAGTAGTACTGCACAGTAGTTACACTTAAAGGATTTGATCTTGTGAAAACATTCCCAAGCAAATAACTTGCCTGTCGATTAAAGGGTGTACATTTTGATTTCAGAGAGACTAATCATATGAGCAAAGTTGTGCATGATGTTTTACACATTAATTTGGATCACATCATTATATCTTAGTTATTTCTCTCCTCATGTAATATATTTAATATTCTTGAACAATCTTCCAGGTTATACAGGAAAAAAAAAAGTCAATGTAGACAATAAAGCCCTCCACATATATTTTTTGCAATTCACCTAATTTTAAAGTAGCTGACTTACCTCCCCCTGTTTTGTGTTTGTCATTTAAATAAGTAAACAAACTAACAAACAGGATTTTGCTTCTGGACTTCATTTTTTCTGTCCTTTTTCATCATCTAGCAAAAGTGCTGATGTAGTTTTGTAAGAGCATTGGTATAAAGATGTGCTGAATGGTGCAGAGATGACTACAAAACAAGCAGTTTAGCTCCACAGCCATCACTAAACAAAGGAGTTTATGAAGGAACTAGTGTTTCATTCTGACATTTATTTCCATTGTACTTATTTTCTCACTGATTAAATTATTTCCCAAATCACCTTGGTTTTTTCTATCATTCCTTATAGTTAAGCACTACTACAAAATTGCTTTTGCTCAATTTACATGGTAAATGCAGTAAAATGTGTTACCACACAAGTACATACCTCAGAATGTGACAACCTGAAAACATATAATTTTCTGTGTTAAAGTGGGTTCAAAAGCTGTGAAATGTTTCTTTTTTTCAATTTTGCTAGGCAGCTGAATTTGCTCTATTACTAGTCTGCGCTGGTCAGTTCTTAAAGGAATTTCCATACATTTAGCTCACAATAAATGTTTCATTTTATGTAAGTTAAGTTTTTCAGTTAGAAGTTGAACATCTTGGCCTAATTAGGTGGTTATTCAAAATATTCTGAGGACAGGTCAAACCTAATAGCACTGGTGAAACTGCACTGAAGACAAAGCAACTCTATTTTAATTTGGTCAGAGAAGTAGGTGAGAACTATAACCTAAGCTGTTGGAGACCACTGGGCTATGTAGGTCACTCATCACTCCATTTTTAAACTCCTCATTCTCAGTCCTTCTCTGCTTCATGCTAGAAGGATGTGCCTTCTCCCATTTGGTTATAAACTCCTATGTAGGAGCCTCAGAACCTTTAATGCTGACTCTTCATGGTACACCCGTTCTTCTGGATCTGTGCTAGGATAACAAAAGGAAGCTCTGAGCCTATCTGGGCAGCGTGGGCATTTGCTGCAGTTGACAGGGAAAAGAAATTGCAACAAGACAGAATCAAGATGCAGAAGGATGAAGAATTGTGTTATCAAAAGTATGAAAGTTAAAAAAGAAAAAGTAACATTTTGTATTAAATAGTTGCCAACTTCAGTTAAGGACATGCTAAGGCTTTAGATGACAACACGCCAACTCTATCCATTTCTAGAACAAAAGCTTACCTGAACCTCAGCTAACCGCTCTTATCCAGGACCCCAGATTTTGTAAATACACTGTGTTCACTGATGGCAAGATATCTTTTTACATTTTCTATAGAGCATTCTAAATGGAAAGTTATCAGAATACCTTTGTCATTTTCATAAATTCTATTCCTAATTATCAGAAGAGAAATTAATAGGGTTAATTCCTTTTGTTGATTCTACTGACCTTGGAGGTATTTAGCAGATAAGCAAGTTTCAAAATTTTAAGGCAAGTAACACTTTATTGAGACATAAAGAACTGTGTCAGTATATAGTGAATGGAATGGTGCTAATGCATACACAAAAAAATTAACCCAGACAGAAAAGGTTTACAGTATATTCATACAGTCAAGTAATAAATATCAACAAGTGCCACAAACTAAAAGAATCAAAATTATTGAGTTCCTTAATACAATGACTTACAATAATTGGCTAAAATTTAGTGCAACTAATATTAAAAAAAAAAAAAAAGGCACAATTATTTTTAGTATCTAACTATTTTGGTTTGAATCCCATTTAAAACAATACATTTCTGACAATTTTGTAAGTTTGCTTGCTAAGGTTATCTCAGTTCCAGTTTTGTGTTATCCATGGTATAAAAAGGAGTGCTTTAAAATACCAAAATAAATTATCAAATGTTTCAGTTTTATATACCCTTAAGTTTAGGAGGAAGCAGCATTGGAGTTTCACTTAAAGGAGTAAAAACTTACCATTCAGCTTTCAGTATTTCCATTTCTCTCACAAAGAGAAAGAGTCATTGAACAAAAATTTATTGCATTTTTTCTCTTTCCCACATTGGCAGCCACAGGAGATGGAAAGCAAGCCCTTGAGCCTGGCCAGGTATCCAACTGCACTGCTTATCATGCAGTTTTCTCCTCAGTTCCCCCTTCCAACAATGGATAAGGGCAAAGACTATCTGCATGCAATTACAATCTTCAGGATGTCTTACAATGACTTTGGTTTTATGATTAAGGTACATAAGGCTAATGGAAAAATAATCAACTTCCTATTTCTGCTGAACCTTTGACAAATGATTCCCAGCTTTCCCCACAATTTATTAGCTACTTCAGTTTGTACCTAGCAAAGTGTATAAATGCTAAAAGAAATATTTTGAATATTTTTTTTTTTTACCCAGAAGACTTTTATACAACTTCAAGGATTATGGTTTTTTACTTTTTCTGCAAGAGTTACCTGGGTTGCTCTGTAACGTAACAATGCAGTTCTTGTCAGTCCCTGAACATTTTGTGCTCAACTACATATAACAGTTTTCTTTTTCCTCACAGAAGGAGTTGCTTAGGACAGGAAATAACGCAACTTTGGAAAAGTAGGTGTATATGAGCTTTGGGGGTAAACACTTATGTAGTCTTTGATATGAGATGATGGCTGTATGGTCAGATATCTCTGGCTAACAAAACGATTGCTGTGATTTGACCTTCCATTTGTTAGGTAAATTAATTTAATTTATTTTACAAAGTACTCAGTTTTGGTTTACCTCACTAATACCACCACTTAATGAGACAGGAGCATAAGACTTTAGGTACATAGAATAGAATCATACAAATTTTTCTCTTGAACTATGTGCTTTCTACATGCAAATCTTCCTCTTGTAATTAAGGTTCAGTTTGAGAGACAATTAAACCTTTGCAGAGATGCCCATGAATTATTGCATACTCTTCAGCATTTTCAGGGGAATAGCCATTTGGAGTGTAGGTAAATTCTGAAAGAGATTAAATGAGTCATTCCTACTAAAATTTGATTATGCTACAAAGAATCTGAAAAACAGGAAGGCGGTCATGTCTGGATTATTTGAACTTTGCATTAGGACTAACCTACTGGACATGACTCTTATGACAGATGGGTACAGGATATGATGCATATGACACACAGCAGACAGAACATATCACCAGGTAGGGTTTGTACTGACTACAGCCTTCATGTGAAAGTTCTCTTAGCAGTCCCAGTTTCTTAATAGAATACCTTTTTATTCTTCTGCTGCTCTAGAAACCTTTTTCAATATCTCTGCTATTGGCTGGATTTTGGTTGTTTGGTAATTCCAAAACTGTTTAAGCACAAAACTTTCTTTTTCCCTCCCCCACCCCCTTCCTTTCACTACATTTGTCTCTCTATATAATCAATTTAATGCATCTTTCCTACTCTTTTCATTCCCAGTGCGGGCACAATGCTCAGTTTAGGGTTGATGTAATTTTACAAATTTTATCTGTTCCAATGTTAAAAATAAATTGGACCAACTTCATGTTTTTAGCTCTCAGAGTTCAAAAACCAGAACTATAACCATCCATGCTGGAAACCAGAGATTCAGTGTACTCTAAGCTTTTCTTCAGGCAGAGGAAGCTACACTCATGCTTGTCAAGGAGATTAACGAGAAATCTGATTGAGTCTGGAAGACTATTGCTGCAGTGGATTACAAGTTTGATCTTCTCTTTTCTCAGGGATAAACAACCTCAAGGGCTAGGACACTGGCACAGAAAAGCAGATAATATCACTGGCTGTGAAGAAAAACTGTGGCCATATGGCAGGCCCAATAAATGAAAGTAAATGAAAGTGAAGCAATCTATTCAATAAAAGAATAGTTGCGTGCTCTTGTACAAAATCGTCACGTTTACTTTTGTATTTGTAGATTAATGTGCACTCTTTCTCCAGCTCCTTTCTATCTTATTTATTCAGACTGTATACTCTTTGGGAAAGGCCCAATTTAGTATTAAGAGTATGCATTGGATCCTGGAGCTCTCATAGAGCAAATGTTTAAAATTGAGTCTTTGAATAATCAGATTAGAATAAACACAGGCATAAAGAATTATAGCTGCTGGTGGAGTGTGGAATTTCTAAAACTGCACAGTACACTACATAAAAAGGAGGGAAATTCAGGAGAACTTAGCAGCTGACAAAAGAGACAAGTCCTCTAACTCTTTGATATCAAGGACCATAAGAGTATTCAGAGAATAGTTACCAAATGAAATATTCATACAAAAAAATGATATTGTCAGAACCCTCTAGGCTGCATGTTTCTTATGCAGGACAGATTTGTGAATATAAAAACAAACAAAAAATCCAACAACCAAACAACAAGAAAAAGATAATAATAAAAAAACAGGATTTCAAAGTCCTCTTTTGTAATATTTATTGTATTTAAAAAATATTGCAAGACAAAACAGCACACATATGTATTATATATACTCTCTCTCTCTCTCTCTCTATATATATATATATACACACTTATTGGCAAAAATAGGGCTATCCCAGAATGTAAAACACAGTAACATCCAATAACATTAATTTCAGTGATAGCACATCTGCACTAAATGCAGGTTTTTCACTTCTCAGTGAATGCTTTCTGAGTAAGATCAAGAAAAGATTCTGATGATTTTAACTCTGTCCTAAAGCAAGATGATCACTGAATCAGATAAACTACTAATCTGTTTAAAGCTTGTTACTCCTATTTTGCCAAGGCTGAGATGCTTTGCAGCAAAAAGCAGCCAGCACACTTTCTGCCAAGAACCAGACATCTCATGCATGTTTCATAAATATGTTTCTCCACTGAAAACACAAGGATTAAGCAAACACTGTTTTCCATTTATGAAAGCTTCTACTTATGATTTTTAAATAAGTCCAGAAGAAATCTTGGCTCTATTTAAAGGAACAGTAAATTTTACCTCTGATTATATGAGAATAAAAATAAGTCACACCAGTGTACTGAATATGATGGTACCTATTTTTGCTACACTTGTTCAACTCCTAAATACCTACATAGATGCCTTTATACTATTAAGTAAAATCTCCTTAAAATTTGGATAGGTAGATTAAGCCAAGATTATGCCTGCATTGAATATTAATAGAAAATATTCACTGAAAGAAACTAAGACTTCATAATAAATCTGCCATTTATAACATCACCACACACCAAAATTTCATGTGGAACAGCTCTGTTCTTAAGGAAGCACCTTTGAAAGCAGGATTAAAAACACTTCAACAGAGTAGCAATGCTTGATAATGTTGATAAACATCCTCCTTTACTTAGAAAATCATAAACTATATGCAAGAATGAAGAAATAAATATAAACATCATCAAGATTTGTTTTTCAAGTGTGCTGGGGAGCCAACCTGAAATATTAAAACACATTAAGAAATAGGCTTGTTGCTTGATATATATTATTAGTGTAATCACTACCATAGCACCTCACACACCTGGGAACTCAGTTGAGAGAAGACAAAGAGAAATTTTTCTTTCAAGGCAGTAAAACGGCAAGAGAGCTGCTCACAAAGAGCCACTGGGTGACTGCAGTAGCCTTCTCTGCCCTAATGATGCACAGATGTAGGTGCAGCTGGAAGGGCTTGGAGGGCTGGCACAGTGCACTGCTCAGTGGACCGTTTCCAGCCCCAGCAACATAGATGTCAGCCCTAGAAATTCTACCTGCTGCTTCCCACGGCATGAGAGTCTCTCTTTTAAGAACTGATGTCCCCATAAGATTCAGCTGCAAAAGGACACGCCATGCTCCTGAAGGAAAGCATATATGCCATTTAAATGTCACAGGAGATGAGCCCTCTATAGTGGCTGCACACATTGCTGTACTAATATGGAATGTACCACCTATAGTACAAATATTAAAAAATATTTCATGTGTATACAAGGCATGCATTATGTGTGCACATGAACACACTTCAGTAGAAAGTATTTTATACTCAGAGTTGTACAAAAATCACTAATTTGTAATGTACATTCTTTGACCTGTTTGCATTTTGTAGAGTGCAAACACAAGGCAAAGAACTCCCATGGTTATTTTTTTCATGAAACATTCTAAATCCTTCAGCCTTGCCCTTTAAAGTTATTGAGTATGTTTCAGACCACATAAATTCACAAGGCAGAGGGCAGTGCTGCACAGGAATAATTGAGATGGCTCTTAACAAGCTGGCCTGGAGACCTGCAGTCGTGGCCTTACGGCAGCACTATGTACCTCTGCTGGCAGATGTCATGTGCTATGGTTGTGTGGTTAGACTGCTACTAGTCTGCAAAAACAGGCTTGTTTGCCCAGAGTCGTACTGCTGCAGAGCACAGCATTTTGCTGAACAAGTTTCCTTAAGGCTTAGGGTGTGCTTGAAAAGAGCCGTATGATCCCTTAACTGATGGTGTTGGCCAGAACATTTAAGTACACCTCTCACTAGAAATCAGAAGCTAATTTTTCATCTCTGTTGGAAGCTGCATGTGTTAATTAGTCCTAAGGAAATGAATATAGTCAAAATGTCTAAAAATAAGCAAAGTCTATTTGTCTTAGGAAACAGAGATAAAATGCAAAATAGTATACATTCTACAGAATTAATGTCATTGAGTCAAAAAATTATGTGAAAACTGACCTTGCTAAAGTTAAATGTATTTGTGTGCATATACAAAATAGTAAATATATGAAATAGCTCTAAAAGTCATCTCTGACACTTTGGATTTGTAAAGCAGCTTTTGTGAACCACCTCTACCTGTCATGGTTTAACCCCCCAGCCAGCAACTAACTCCCACACAGCTGCTCTCTTACTTTCCCTCAGTGGGATGGGGGCGAGAATCAGTTGGGTAAAAATGTGAAAACGCACGGGTTGAGATACAGACAGTTTAACAGGTAAAAGAAAAACCACAAACAAGGAATTCGTTCCCTACTTCCCACGGGCAGACAGGTGTTCAAGCGTCCCCAGGAAAGCAGGGATCCATCATGCATACCCACTACTTGGGAAGACAAACCCATGGCTCCAAACATCCCCCACCCCTGCCTCTTACCCCAGCTTTACATGTTGGGCATGATGCCACATAGTGTGGAATATTCCTTTGTTCATTTGGGGTCAGCTGCCCAGGTTATGCCCCCTCTGGACTCCTTGGGCAGCTCCAGCTCACTGGTGGGATGAGGAGCAGAAAAGGCCTTGACTATCAAAGCGCTGCTCAGCCATAGCTAAAACATCTCTGTGTTATTGTTTCCAGCACAGATCCAAAACCCAGCCCCATACTAGCTACTATGGATAAAATTGACTGTATCCCCTGCCAAATTCAGCACACTACCCTACTGAAAATCCAGTCCTAAAGGGAAATGTTGTTCTCATTCAAAGCAATCATAAACATCCATTTGACTACAGTGACATGAAAATTTCCTGCATATTTCCTCACTCTGCATATTTCCCCTTCCTCCCTGAACCTAAAATAGTCAACAGGCTCTTAATACAAAGCCTGCTGTAGCTGATGGGGAGCTCTCTTTTAATTTCAACAGGTACTGCTGCTAGTACAATAACAAAAAATCTGGTTTGAAGGAGGTAGCATTGTATGTGTCACTTTTGGATCTACAAAGTTGTCTACTTGGTATTAACTGTCTTTCAATAGAAAACAAAACAATACAGGATACAAATATCTTTGTGTCCTTTACAGTTGCACTTTTAAGTTGAATGTACTTTATTATATTCTTTGTGTATTTGACACTAACTTTATTTGGTTTTATGGTACCAAATCACGTACTCATGCAACCTTGAAAGAGTTAATAATATTCTAGCTATTTAATGTACAGTGATATTGTTTTGCCCAGGATATGATATCCCTTCCTTTTTAGAAAGAACAGGCTTCCACCACTGATCCTCAGTTTGATGGTAGACATTCTGGTATCGCAAATTCTACAAAGTTTTACTTGGATAACTTTCCTGCTTACTCAGAAGGCTGGTGACACGGCTGTAATGAGATGTTGGTGGGAAAAGATGCTATTTCTTTTTAACACAATAGTAGCCAATGATTCTAGCATGTCAGGAAATGGCATAGCCTAAGAGAAGGAAAGCTCCTGACAAGAAGAAGATATATGAGTAAAGTGGATTTCTCAGGCTAGTAAGCAGAAATTCTGGCTATCTAGCTGAGCAAAGGATGAGAGAATAAAGACTGAAGACAAGAAAAATGGAGACTTTAAGCAACATATCTATACACATTTATATACTGCCATCACTGAGCTTTTTTCATTTTCAATAAATGCAACATACAAACAAACAGAAAATCCATCCAATTTTCTATGTCAGAATTCATGTGCAAAAACATTTCCCTGTGACAATAATTTGTAATGGAGGAATTCATTACACTTCCACTGCACATTTTACATCTTCTGCTTTCCTATGCCTGAGTGAGTAGGCCGCTTGTTTCTGTCTATCCATTCTCCTCGCTTTGGATGTAAAAATTTCTCTTTCTGAGGTTTCAGAAAGCTCATTCTTCTTTCACATAAAAGCTCTCTGTAACAACTGAGAAACACAGTAAAATACATTCACATAGAATTTCAGATGTACTACTGGACTGTTTATTTTGCATTTGATGTGCACACAGGTAGATAACAGAATATTAAGCTTCATCCAGAAGAGCTCCACTGTTTCTGAAGTATACTGTTTAAGCCCCATGAGCCAGTAAATGCAGCTACATGACTCATTTGACTACTGAGGCAAGCTCCTAGACTGTAGGTTTAGGAGGTCTATTGCTACGTATGGTATAAATCATGTCTACCTACCTGACCACTGCGCACTGTGCTCTGTGGTGGAAACAGTTATTTGGCAAGATACTTTAAGTTTGGGGATCTCATTTTAATTTTGCCCACGGTTCTCCATTCATTATGAGCTCAGGCAGAGGTTAATAAATTGTAGAATTTGTAAAAACTCAACTAATCTTTACTCTGGCTACCAGGCCAGCTATGAAAGATTTGCTTTGCAACAGGAAACAGGCAAGGTTTGAATCTCAGGTAAGGTGTGAGTCATCCTTTTTATCCTCACTGTGCAAACACTGCATGGACAGTCTAAATCCCTTTTAAGCACTCCACTGTTGTAGACTGGGCCATTAGTCAACTCCCGACCTTACTCCCCTCTGCCAGGGGTTGACAAAAGCAAGCAATCGCCAGCGTCCTGCATAAAAAGCAGGTCGGGTGATAGCTCTTCACAACCCATCCATCCATGAAAAAAGTTGCTCCACCAGCATAAAACAGCTCCTGGAAATTGTGTCTCCCCTTATTTTTGGAAGATTCATATCCAAATGCATACTTTGCTACATTTCATTAGAGAAAAACTGACTTCTTCTCTGTTACTGAGTAACAATTTGACGAGCATCTCTTTCTGGTGATGCAAGTGTTTAATTTTCATACTTAAAATAAAATTAGATATAAGATGGAAGATCTTCTGAAACCTTTTTTCCTGTTTGGAGGCATATGACAAGTTTTGTCCAGGAACAATAATGTAGAGTGAGATATAAAAAACTATGATCTTTAATACAAACAGTTAATCATTAAGAGAAAGCCTATTGAATTAAAATACATACCGTTCAGATACAATTCACATGTACTTTCTACATTGTTTGAATGTTTTAGAAATTGTGCTATTACGAGGCTATGCAGAAAGAAAGAATTCTATTTTAAAAATTAACCATAAATTTGTCTTTATTTTTAGTTCACACTATGGGACTAATACAAATTTGTCATTAGTAATCTAAATTCAGAAGAGGATGCACCAGACCTTCTGCAGTTATTCTGCTACTGCTTTTTTTATTTTAAGCAATAATTTAAAGTTATTGGAATATCATGCTTTTGTTTTTACTCTCAGCCTAATTCTCACTGCATCCTAATAGGCCAAGCAGTCATGGTAGGTGTAACTAACAACTTCTGCATTGCCAAATACATGTAGAAATTGAAGGACATAAACAAGGAAAGCTCCCACACTAAAACCGTGCATTTACTGTAATTGATATACAAACTAATGCAGCTCCATCTGCCTAAACCATCACGTCTATTGCTCCTTTTTTTTTTTTTTTCTGGAATAATTCCTGAATTTACCTGGGCTTTTATGAAAGGGAAGGAGGGAGATGATTTGCACATGCCATAAAAACAATTCAATGATCCCTGGTCATTTTTATCACATTATCGTTATTGCAGAGCTGAATTTTCCTCCCCTAAGCTCCCAAAAAGCTAAGAACTTGTTTGTTTGACACAACATGAAGATAAGAGCACCTGAAGAAATTATCACCTTAACTCTACCAAAATTCTATAGACTATCCTAAGGTGTAAGTGGTACTAGTGTAGGAAGTTTGAAACTGGGATGAAATTCCATTTGCTTGCTGTTGATAATGAGTTCTGCTATCTTCCTGCTTATAGTCTAGCAAAAAAAAAAAAAAAAAAGCTATCAGTACAGAGGAAATCTTATTAGATTCAACCCTATTTTTAAACAGCTAGGATCAAAATCTTCATTCCGACACACTGGTGCCACCCCATTAAATTCCAGCAGTGGCACCACTGGTAGAGAAAGAATGGCACTCAGATTTTTCACCATTAAGTAATCTGTTTTCATTACCTTCTCAGCAGTTTGTTTCATTTGCCTGCAGTAGGGAAACTAAAATTAGAAAACATTTCATGTTCATAGTTTGCTTCCAATGTGAAAAAAACGAGTCTATAAATTTGTCTGTTGGGTTATGGCTTGTGCAGTTCTCTTGTAAAGTTGTCTTTACATTAAAGTGATGAACTGTAAATGGCATAGTGCATTATTTTGTCTAAAGTAATTCAAATTAATGACCCTAGAAATATTATTTTAGGTGTCTGCTATAAAGCATTGATAATACCCATGAATATTACCAGCAGAATTCCTGTTCTTCTTCGTAATGTATGCATTGCCGTGTGTTAATAAACTATTCTCTGATTATCTTCTAAACTTGCTGTCTCTTGCAGGAGTTCCACTTGCCAGTCTTGTGTCAGTTGTAATAGCAAATGAATGTCAGGTAGCTGACAGTAAACTATCAAAAGTTTGAATGCATTTTTCTTGCCTTGACATGCATACTTCAGTTCACATTTCACATTACCTAAAGTATTACTGATTCTGACTAATAACAGAAAAAAAAAAAAAAAACAAAAAAAAAAAACAAACAACCTGAGAGCAATCGTGGTGATCACATAGGCTCTTCACCTTGTAACTCTGAGAATAACATTCACTGAGGAAGTCTAAAAATTACTTTATCATTTCATTTACATGAAACTTTTAAAAATAAGAAAAAGAAAAAAATGTCAAATACTTTTCTGGTTTGCATCAGTGTTACTCTGGATGCTAAAAATACATTTGCTTGTCAAGAATGAAAGAGGTCTGTATTTTCTTGCACTGTAGTGGCTCTTACTGTTCTTACCAGGAAAGTGTTAAGCCTGATCAACCATAGATAACAACACTTTGAAATTATTGGGGGGGGGGGGGGGAGGGGGAGGAAGAAACCTCACCACTTTAAAACATCTGGAACCAGACTTAGCACATATTTG
>JAWWMP010000081.1:26170494-26190289 GCA_035047865.1 Dendrocincla tyrannina
TTCTGTTCAGGTGTGGGGTCACCTACGCAGTAAAGAAGTTCCTAGTTGTATTTATTGGGAAGTTCTGTGTATGAGTTTCTGCCCGTTGGTTGCTTGGCAGCACCGGGGATGGCCTGGCTCCGTCCTATTGACACCCCACTTTCACATGTGTATACACATTGATGAGGTCCCTTCTCAGTCTCCTTCAGTCTGAACAGGTCCAGCTGTCTCAGCCCATCCTCATAAGAGATGCTCCAGTCCCTTAATCACCTTTGTTGTCCTTTGCTGGACCTGCTCCAAGAGCTCCATGTCACTTTTACAGAGGACCCCAGAACTGGACATTATTCCAGATGTTGCCTCCAGGGCTAAGCAGAGGGGCAGGATCATCTCCTTCGACCCTCTGTCAGTGCTCTTGCTAATGCAGCCCAGCCACTGGCTGCCTTGGCCCCAAGGGCACACTGCTGGCTCATGGACAGCTGCTTGTCCACTGGGACAACCTCCTGGTGCTACTCTCACGCCTCCCAAGAGCTGCTGACACGCAGCTAGGGGCAGAGCCCACCCCGGCCTTCTTGCCTGGCCTCTGTGGCACCAGGACCGCTCAGGAGGTGTGTGGGAGGTGGGTGCACACACACACCCACCCCAGTGTCTGCCCCTTGGCAGGGCTCACCTCACTGGGGAGGGCTGTGTGTTTGCTGTCACCTGGGTTAAAAGTGGAGGGGGTGGTTTAAAGGCAAGACGAGAGAGTTCCATTGTCCTGAAAAGGATAGAGAGTGAAATTCATGGCAAAAGTTGGGTGCGTACATGGCATTGACAGAGACACTTGATTTTCAAAAGCAGTTCATAATGAAATGTTACATATAGATGATTCTGCCCCTCCACTGCACCTGGAGTTCTGCTTCCAGCTCTCCGTCCTTAGCACAGGAAAGCGAGCTCAGAGGAGGCCATAAGGATGATCAGAGGGCTAGAACACCTCTCCTATAAAGAAAGGCAGGGCTGGGGTTGTTCAGCCTGGAGAAGAGAAGGCTCCTGGGAGACCTTGGAGTAGCTGTCAGTACATAAAGGGGACTAACAAGAAGGCTGGTGAGAATCTATTTACAAAGGCATGTAGTGACAGGACAAGGGGGAATGTTTTCAAACTAAAAGAGAACAATTTTAAATTAGATATGAGGAAATAATTCTTTAGTGTGAGGGTGGTGAGGCACTGGAACAGGTTGCCCAGAGAAGCTGTGGATTTCACATCCCTGGAGGTGTTCAAGGCCAGGATGGATGGGGTTCTGAGCAACCTGATCACAAAAGGTAACCCAAAAGGTAAAATTGCCCCCAAGGTGTTACAAAATGCATTAGTAGGTAAAGGGAATATCAGCATGCTATTAACCCAAGACAGAAGGTGTCCCCTTCCTAGGTTAGAGGCAAAATAAAATTATATATATGCTTGTGGTTTCTGAGACTGTATAACCAAATAAAATTTGGAAGTACAAAATAAAATGGCAGGGAATATAGATGTTGAACCAAATGGTCTTCTATTTCACTTACTAGTTCCACAGACTGGCTTCTTATTTTCAAGAATTGTCTCAAGTTGTCACGATAAATTCTAAAAAGAAAATTTTTTTTTTTCAGTTTGCCAGAGCCTGTTTAACCTGGCTAACAGCTGGTTAACAGCTAACCATGGGCAAGACAAAAATGCTGGCAGTTGGCTTTATTCAGTAACTTGAACAGATGCATTTGACAAGTTCAAACGACAATTCGATGGTGCCAGAAAAAAATATTAACAATGTTTTCTTGGGAGTAATGCAATCCTATTACTTGTTTCCCTCATTTGTTTCAAAGTTGATAAATAGAAAAGGAGCATAGCTAGCGTGTTCCAGAAGTCTGTTAACTGTTCCAGTATTCATGATGTAGTGGGGACAGTACTTTTCCATTGTTTTTCAAAATGGAAAGAGCAATTTGCCTATGCTAAAAGTGTGGACAATAACAGAATTTCTGCTATTCTTTTATAAAAGAGAAATGCCCAAAACCTCCAAGAGTAACTCAGAAGGTTACACTGCTTATCCTTAGTACAAGTAGCTGAACTTTTCACCATATACTTGGATCACAGGAATTACCAGTTGCCAAGGCAGCTGCAGGATAACCAGGGAGCGACCAAAGACAGCCAGAAACCATGTGCGGCTGCTCAGCAAAACTCCCCTCAGACTGAAACAGTCTGCCTTCTTCTGCACAGCTGACATATGGCTAAGTGCAAAAATTCGTAAACTTTGAGTATCCTGTTTCTACGCTACTAAGGGAAGACCATCAGGGATACATTATTTCCACTAGATTATGTCTTGGGCACATATTTTTAGGAAAAACATCATGGCTTTTTTATGCTTCTCAGCATAATTTTTCACCCAATGATTTATACTTTTTGCTATCTTCTTGTGCTTTTGTGAATTTAAACAGAGGCATAGTACCTGATCAATTTGCAAAATTTGTAATGCATTTTATGGGCTTTCATAAATTTTTATCACTGCATCAGCTTTAATTGCCGGGGCCTCTATGCCTCAGCTGCTTCATTGTTCATATACATGTCTTATTATTTATGTTACTTGGAATTTTGTGTAAAGGAATGAATTTTGCAGACAAAAAAATTAAAGAGCGAAAGCAATCAGAAACCAGATTTTTTTCATCCTAATTTTAGAAATTGAGAGTTACTATTCTTAAATTTCATGCATTGCAAGCACTGCTAAAAATTCAAGCTCTCAGTTGCTTCACTTGGCGAAATTCTGAGCATAAACTCAAGACACTTCTTGGCGTCTTCATGGTGGATCCATGGTTTCTAGAAATCTATGTAGCTGCCAAGTCTGTATGCTTATACTATGCCATAGTTACATAAATTATATGGGCTAAGTTATAGTAATGCTGTCAATATATTGGCCATACTTGAAGACTAGCAATTTCTCATCAAGAATCCATCCATTCCCATAAAGACAGTGAACACTAGATAAAGGTAGGGAATTTTGCCACCTTTTTATCTGTCGCTTAGCTACTCAATCTGAAAGTAAACACATTTATTTCCTCTTAAGGTTTGGTGTCTGTCTTCACACCCGACAATAAAATTTATGATGCTTTAGTTAGATGTCACTTTTGTATTTTAAGTAAAGTTATTTTTGTGTAGGTTTCTGCTTTTAAATAAGTGAATCCATAAATCCTTCGGGTATTTTGGCAAGATTTTGTGATGAACCGATCCATTAAGAATTAGGTGCTAGATTTGCACTAGTGCTCAGCACTGCTGAAAAATCAAGTCCTCAGGTTATTCCAGTGCTTTATCATTTACTCTTTCCTCTTTTCTTTTGTTCTCGTGTACAGCCTCACCTCATGCCTTCTGTCTCTCACTTGTCCCTCTCTGATTGCTATTTTACCTTGCTCCTGTCCTTAGGCTCATTTGAGCTTTTGATGTCGGAAACTTTTCTTCTATTCCAGAGGCTTTTAGTATTTGGTGGCATTTCTGTTTCTAAAGTCTTCCCTAAACCTTCCCTGTTGTTATGAATCAATTCACAGAAATGTGTAGATTTCTACTCTGTTGAACATCAGTTATGGTATGCTTCATTTTTTTATATTAAAACCAATTGATTTTAGCCACAGATATAATCATGTCTAATCTCATGAAGAACAAGAAACTGAAGTTATAATAAAATCAGAGGTTATTTGAAGAATTGCACTCTTAAGGTTTGACAGAGTAAGTTCATTAAAAAAAGAAACAAATAAAATCTAGACTACTGGATTTGAAGATGTTCCAATTGGTCACTGATGAAGAAACTAAATTCATTGTAAATTGTTCTACAGAATCAGGACATTTCTCTCTTAACCAGAACAATGTATAAACTGAGGATTTTTTGTATGACTTACCAGTTTTGGTAAAAAAGCAAAGACTTATAATTCTTAGCAGAGAAAAGGAATTCTAGGAGAGCATTTGCTTATAGGGCTGTGAAATGGAGTGGCTTTGTATTCTATTCTTGCATCCCTGGTCTAAGGGCAGTCAGGGAATGTAGGGGACTGAGGTGGATGCATGGGGCAGTAACATTGCAATATAGGATCTTGTGATATCATCTTCCATGAAGTGTAAACATTGTAACTGTTGTGGAAAAAAAAAGTCTTAAGAATTTCAGTATGTTACGTTTAGTAAAGTCAAACATGCTCACAGAGAAAAAAAATTAAAAGAAAAAATTAAGGACATAAACAAGATTTTTTTTTTAAAATGGCACTAAAAATATGTCTAGCATTTAATAGAATTATGGTGAAAGGGAAAATAGCCTACTGGAAATTCAATATTAACAGCACAAGGGCTATAACAAAGAAGAAATTAATAACAAATGGTACTGAAATGTATGGCACAATTCTACTTCTCTCATTTATGTCTGTCAAAACTATGGGTTGATAAAAGTTCCTGTCTCCATACATCCATTGAAAGTACACAATAATTTTATGCAGTTTAGGGGCATGTTATGCAACACAACCTGGTAACAACCATATAAGCAAAATTTCTATTAAATAGGGGCTCTAGAGAACTGGAAAACAAACAAAAAATGTTAAAAGTGGTTTTATGTTCTATTACTAAAGAAGAATTGTTTTATAGAGTTTATAATCTGCTCAGCAAGTCAAAGAATAATACTCTATTATGATAGAAAAGCTTTTTTTAATTCACTTGCACTTATGAATATAACTGATAATTATTCATTTATATTAAAAATACAAATTGTGTTCTGTATTTTTACTGTGCTATTTGTAAACTTAAAGTTATTAGCCCTAATGTACAGATCTTCTGTAATATTACACTTTTATTAGGTGCACAGTTATATAGACTGTTGTAGCATTAAAGTAATTATAATTCCTTTAAAGCTAGTAAATCCTTACTTTACAATAAAGGCTTTTAATTTAAAATGAAAATAAATACACTCTGTACAAAATGAGAGTGACTATGTGAACTATGTGAATATGTGCTATTTAGCAAAAGTGAAATTACCAGTAAGAAAATTAAACAAGGGTTTTCCTAAGTTTTCTTTCCTGAACTTAAGCATCTTCTGGCAAAATGTGGATGTATTTTCAAGTATTTAAAATTTTGTCCTTGAACATGATTTTTATAAAATCCTAGTTCCTTGGCTGTCATGAATTGTTACTGGTGAAACTGCATAAAAAATCTGGAGGGAAGTTCTTTGTTCGTCCATACAGAGTATGAAAAGGATCATTGAACAGGGCATTTCTTAGCATGAAAATACTCTTCCCCACTCCTTGCACAGAAAACCTATTAAAGTGTATATTTCACAGTGAACCAGGTGGCTGTATGGGTTGTTCATAGTGGAATATTAGGGCTTTGTTTCTGCCAGTTAACAGATTCAAATCTGGATCAGTTCAATTTCTTCAGAGATTTTTGGATCAGCATAGCCGGAGACACTGGGCAGCACCTCAGGTAAAAGATCCTGCAGGAGCAAAGAGGTCACCAGCAAGAGTTTGTCTTACCCATTAAAAATAAAACATTTAATTTGAAAGTTGTTATGGGAGAGAACCAGAAATAGAGATGTGTAAGAATGTAAATTCCAAAATGGATGTAAGTACTCAAGTTTTAAATAGCAATATTTAAAAAATGGATGTGGTGCTTTTTTTTTTGTTGTTTTTGTTTTTTTGTTTTTTTTTTTTGTGTTTTTTTTTGTTGTTGTGTTTTGGGATTTTTTTTTTGTTTGTTTTTTTTTTGTTTGTTTGTTTGTTTTTAAATGCAATATCTCTCCATGACTATTAGGAACAGAAATTAAGAATAAAAACATGGAAAAAGCATAACAGCTAAGAATCAAATACTTAAAAGGAACTAAATTATGGTCCCTGTTTACTGTCTAGGTTCAAGAGAGCAAACAAAACAGCTGGTCTTTATACTTAATTGGGTTGAATTATGTAATCTGCCAAAAGTTAGGATGCAGTAATATAGACCCCACACAGCTTGCACCCAACTGGGAGACTTGAACCTGACCAGAAGATCACAAGAAGTTACTGGAATGATCCCCCTAAAAACTGTGCTCATCCAGTGCCCTTTTAAAGATTTCTTTCATACAATGGCATCCATAGATGATGGTATTTCCCTGTAAACTGCTTTTGTGTTTGATTTGAAAAATCATCCAACTCCATAAAAAAAAAAAAAGATAAGTGTAATGCCTTAATAAAATGTCAATACCTTCACTAAAAATGTAAACAGGACTGATACCTGAAACAGTTTTTAACTAGATGCTGCTTCAATTATTCAGCAAAACTTATTGGAGATAAATTAAAGCTGCTTTTGTTTCTAATGCCTATAATTGTCTCCAAGTTTTTGATCTTCCATCTTAATATAAGAGGTTAAAGGATGCTTTTTAGTTTCAGGTATGAAGGAAGGGGAAGCTCACTTGAATAATCCTCCCAGGACCATTCTGTGCCATTTCTTTTACATATGCTGGGGAAGAAATAGATAGTCCTTACAAGTCCTCTGATGTTCAAAATTTAAGTTAGCCTTTGGTTAATCTTTTGTTTGCATAAATAGTTTTACCAAAATTAACTCAAGTCTCAGATTATGTGGGTTTTTTTGTTTTTTTGTTTTTTTGTTTTTTAAAGCTTAGATTCTACACTAAGACAAGTCACAGATTTCCAGGTCTGGTCACACTAGTGAAAACTTATATTTCATCAGCTATCAGACAATTATTTATACAATTCTGTTTAGAGTTTGCTGTCTGAATAAAGCTATTCTCCTTTATTGTAAAATACTAGTTTGGTATTGACAGCCCTTTCCAGGACATATTGCTGCTCAGGAGAAACTGATGCAGCTGCCACTGGAGTGACTTGAGCAGGCAGTCTGGAAGCAGAGCAAACTGCTCTGAAATGTAGCAGCTTCTGAAATGTAGAAATACATACACAAAGTATAATTGACTGTGCAACAGCTGTAAGGAATGGCACATGAGACTTCACATTCCTATGTGTTCCAAATATTGGAGAAAACAATGTGATAATAACAAAGAAACATGAAAACTGTGCATGTTTATAAAGTATAGTCTTATTGGTGTGGCATTACCTGCAAAAGCTGTACCAACAGTGGATTACACAGAGAAGTATAAATTGATGTTGTATTCTAATTTATTTTTCTGTATTTTTTTTTCAATTGAGAATGTCAGTATTTTAATGGAACCACAACTTAGAGAAAGAATAAGGCTTTCAAATCTAACAGTTTCAATAAGCCAAAACTTGTTCTCATTTAAGACAGTGATAGAACCTTTAGAGCACAGTATGAGACATAATTCTGATCAAACTATTTTCCACAAACCTAGGCTGGAGAAAATTCTCATTCATCTTCCACTAACAAGAACCTCATGCTTCTATTTTCTTTATGGAAAGGGTAAAGAGGGATTCTTGCTATTTATGAACAGGACAGGTACCGCCATTTTGGAAGTAAGAAAGTTATTTATGTACTTTCCAAAGAAAACATTATTTGCCTCCTTTTTCTGCTGCATTTTTTAGAGTAAGGTTACTGTTTGCAAAGCAGAAAGGATTTCTGAATAGAAATTGCAGAAGAATGTTTTTCAGGTAGTTGAGAAATCCAGAACGTTTTATGGATTGCAGCAAGAAGAGACACGTCAATCCAGCAAATGACAGAACTATTATTGATTACTTTAGGAGGCTTTGAATTCTGTTGCAGAACCTGACACTGTTGGGTAACACAGAGCCATCTGAAAAGCATGAGTGTGCAGTGTGTTTACATGTGTTACAGTGAAGAATAGTGCACTGGGGGGAATGCATTTCGAAGAAGTTTAGAAATGCAAAAGTTAGGAGTTAAGTTTAAGCAAATCTTGCTTCTGAAATCAGTAGAAAGATACAGGTGGTTCCCAGAGGCAATCTAAACTAGAGCTAGAATAAATCACTCTTTCAGGATGTCATCTTTGGCCCTTGCCAAATCACCGGAGATAAAAGCTGATGCACAGGGATAGACTTCAGTTGCATTTCAGAAGGTGTTACTGGGTAAATTTCATGCTTTCATTACCCTTCAGAGCAAACCCAAGATATCTGCAGTATCCTGGTATGAACCTGGTAAGTCCTGGTGCACTTGTGTAGAACATCTAATAAAATCTGCTTCTTGCTATTCTCACATGGTTCATGCCGAGCAAAAACATTAGTTTCGGGGTTCCTCCTATGAGGGCTATGATGTCGGACATTGCAAGGGCTGAGGAGTCTTGTAAGCAGCCTGATTTTTGCAGACAGTGGCATATAACTGAAAATAAACAATTGATATCTTAACAATGGTTTAAACCCTTTTGTGGCTTTGCCAGCTGAAGTACAATTTAAACATAAACAAAATTGGCACAGGAGGGCATAGTGACAGGTTCTTGTAAAGAAGCAAGTAGCGCATCTCCAAGCCATTGCCATTTTACAATATCTGAAATTATCACATTTGCTTGAATCATTAGTACTTTATGCAGATAATTTCTAGCATAGCAGAATATGAAATCCAATCCCTCCTAGCCTCTTTTTTGGGAAAATACTAAATAAATATACTGTATTCTATTCGGGAGAAGGGAGGTAGACCATATTTCAGCCTGGATGCAGTTTGAAGTGCTGCATTGTACTCTAACTCAGCTGCCACACATTTTGAGAAATGACAGTTTTGTATATGAACTTATCTAGATTAGTACAAAATTCAGTGTTCTGTTTCTAAGAATGCAAAGTATCCCATGATCTCTCTCTAAATGAATCACACAACCTTTATCAAAACGTGCATGAAAGTAATTGTTTTGATTACACTTCAGTTTTACTTGCCTTTTTTTTTTTGAAGCATCTACTCTGTTAAAAATTGTGTGATGTGCCACTTATTGAGAAGTAGCATTCTCATATTATCCTTTCTTTAAATACAGCTTCATTTAAATGTAGGGAATCATACTATTATATTTGTAGGAGAAGGATAATAACATTCTTTGATGTGGGACTGAGCCCATCCTCCTCTGAATAATATATACAGCATATCTGTAAGATTCACATTGTGTGATTGCATGAAATATATAACTGTAATCAGACTTTTGAGCAGGAATTTACTTTATTTGAACAGCAAACTCCTCACTGAAGTGAAAATTATGTGAGGGAAAACTACAGCATGCCATGATATTTCTTCTTATGTGTACTAAGACATCAAAAATTTTCTTTGAGAACAGACAGAACATAAGAGTTAGCATATTTAATTAAAAAAGAGTTTCATAATGTACTTTTTTGTCTGTAGAAGGATGTTTTCTCCTTACATGTCACAAGAAATCAGATTATAGAGAACAGAATGTTTTGTTTACTTGCTTGTTTCAGAACATTCTTGGTCCAAATAAGTTGACTCCTGTCTTTCACTAACCTATTTGTCTGACTAACTTACAAGCTTGTGTACTTTGAGATGTTACTCCATTGATTCTGTCTTTGCCCATCTGTTTTTCCTCTTTGGGATCTGCCCTTAAGAAGCACCTCTTTCAGGCTGCCATCCTATTTAGGGAAACATAAGCAGAGCACCCAATACTCTGGGTGTTCAGGCGCCCAATACTCTCACCTTTTCCCTGTGGAATGCAGAACAGATGTGGATGCAATGAATAAATTTTAAAACTGGTATCTTCTGCAAGCATAATTTTAAATGCTGGAGCTCTGAAAAGCAAAAAGCTTGTCAAAAATACATCTCATAGGAGACATATTTACACAACCTCTTCATAGCAGAATCATTACTAACTGGAAAAAAAATCCTATAAGAGGCCAGTCTGGAGATGACTTAAGTAAAATAAGTAAGTCTTAAAAAAACCCCAATCTGCCTTATAAAACTTGAATTCAGTTTATTTGTTTGTAGTGTGAAATGAGCTTTCATTAAAAGCTGACCAAACTGAAATGGCTTGTGATTTTAAAATCAGAAAATTCCAGTGCAATGGGTTTTAAAAGAAGTAGTAGACACTGAATTTCTAAAGAAATAAATCAGTACAGTGGGACTCTTTACTCCCTGTCTCTCCCTCTCAGCTCTCCCATTTGATTTGGGAGGGGAGGAAGCATGATTTTCAAGGTTATAGTTCTTTTAAATTGACTTCCTGGTATATTGTTTCATGACTTCAGAATCTGGAAGAGAGAGAAGAGTCATTTGAGGGCAACAGAAAACACTGTGCACTGTGGATTCCACATATCTTTTTTCTTTAGAGCCACCTTGACTCACAGAATACAAATAAATAATAGTGAGAACACAGAAAGGTATAGTTTTATTACATGGAACAGTAAAGGATGTAGTGAATCACTTAGGCCAAAGTAACACAGTCATTTTAATTCACAGTAAGCTGAAGTGCTACTCGGAGAGAGTTTTATCCATCCTTTGACCTTGGGTACTCACGTTCCTGCACTGGTTCACATAACAAAAAGAGTTGAAACAAAAACGTTTTATCGAGACCAATTCCAGATCACTTCTAATGCAAGCATAAAGGATGTGATTGCAAAAACCATCCAGAAGTGAATGGGAGAGGGGGGATGAGACCTGCAGTCAAGTCTCACTACAGACCTGACTGATCTGACCATGTAGCTGCCTGTGTGTCACACCTGATCTAACATGGATTGCTGGCGAGCTGGACACTCATGCCTGCGTTCCTCTCTCCCTCGTGTTTCTGACTCTCTATCCCTACCCCTGGCTTGCACTGAATCAGCAGGGCTTCTTGGTAGGGTAGGTTTCTGTCAGATCAGAAACCGGCTCAGTGTATGGTTTGATAATTACAAAATTTGATCTAGGTATTGAAAATGGAACATGCCAGACTTCATGTGAAACTGCACCCTACCATCAGTGTGACTAAGGCTACATCATTGTCGTTAGACATTCTCATTAAAAAGAAGTTATAATCATGCCACTGTAATTGAAAAGAACTTTTCTATTTTCGTTTTTACAGCATTTCCCAAGTTTTACAAATATTTAATGCAATCTGGAAATCAATTCCATTTCCTGTAATTGTCACATGTACTTAGTCTGTATAAGCATAACAATGATCATCGCTATATTGCTGATCATTCAGCGTACAAATATCTTTCAATAATGGAGTGAAATCTTATTGCTGGAAGTCTTGTCCATGTTTGCAACTGGAGTTGTTCAAGTCTCTTCAGGATTTCTGTTTTATGAACCATCACAATTACAGTAGGTTCTCCTTCCATTCAATACTACCAAGCCCTCCAAAACTGAGTAGTGCCAAACTAATTTCAAATAATGTAGAAAAAAATAAGTCAATGTTTCTCTTTTTCACATCGAATAGGTCATCACTCTGACTGTCTAGCTCAAGCAATATCACAATATGGAAGAAAATCTGCCTCTTTTTCAGAAGTCCTGCAGCTCCAGGATTTCATCCCAGTTCTCGAGAAATGCTTGAAATTGAGACCGACCTGTAAAAATATTCAATTATTATATATAATAATACTGTTGTTGTTACAATTATTATTACAATATTATTTCTGAAACATCTGTATGCATTTACATGCTATTATTTCTTAAACGCTTATACCTTGAAAGTTTTATTTAAAGGTGGCATATAATAAACAATTACACAGAGACTTCTGATGTCCATCTCTAACAAGAACTGTTCTGGGGGCTCTGCCATCACATAGGAAGGTAAAATCCTTTTCCCTTACTTGCAAAATCAGTTCACCTTCTCACATCTGTTTTCAGGAACTTGTGCTTCTTGCCAAGCAATTGATGGTCACAGGCTGTAAGACTGGCCTTCCTGTAGTCTATTTTCTCCCCAGCCATAGAATGAGTTCAGATCTATCAGTTCTTGCTGCATTTTCCAGGCAAGGTGCCAGTAACTTTGCCATATGCTGCCAGCAGGGAGCCTTAACAAAGACATGTCTTGGCGATTGCTTTTTTTTTAAAAAAAAAAAGAGAAGGAAAAATCTATATATATGTTTTGATGAAGAGGAGTGGGTGCATAACTGAATGCCTTTTCTTTTGCAATAAATTGAACCTTAAATCAGATCAAATTCACAATTTTTCAAGAAAAAAACCTGCACAATTTGGCAAAACCAGATTAAAAATAGATTAGGTGCTATAAATCTGTGATGATAAAAGACATCTCTGTCTTTGCTAAACATTTTGTTAATCAGTGATATAATGAATATTAGAAGAAGCAGCAAATTGATTCCTAAGTGTCACAATTACATTTTAACAGACAACATTAAAAGCATTTATTTCCTTTCTTTATTGCTTACTGGTTTTATTATTTAATTATAATTTTTTATACAAATCCAAACCAGGCCAACTCAGCTTCTTTTGTCTACATATAAGGACTAAATAGAATTTAAAAGGAAGCTACAGAAACCCCTTCAGTGGAATTTATTTTATAGCAATTCACAATGATTTTTCTCAGAACAGCTGAAGCATTTTTTTGTCCTCAGCAACACCAAAACAAGATTGTATTGGAAAGGCTTTATGTGAGAAGGGTCATTGGCATTCACATTCAAAGTAATTATTCTTGTAAAATTAATTAACTTTTTTTTTTTAATCCAACCCCTCAGAATACTTCCCATTAGCAACAGCAGGTTTGTGCTTTTTATGTTCATTGTGGCAGATGTTCTTTACATCCCAGATTTCCTCAGAACAGAATGGTTTGATGGATGAAAGACTGCATCTGGAAAAAGTGTATCAGTCAGCATCATTAAAAGCCTGAGCCAGAGCCCACTGAAGTCAGTGGGAATCACTGGCTTATGTTCACATTTCTCATATCTTGTTAAGAGCGTGTAAGTCTTGATTATTAAAAAAGAATGGAATTACATTCTTTATGAGTACTGCACATAACTTCTTTATTCAACAGTGAGAGGTTGTCTTGATGGAAGAATCTGTCATGGCAGCTATGGATGGATGAGTTTGGGATCCCATAAGGCTTGCAGGCTTGGACAGTGATTACCAGGTGGGAAACGCCCTTGAGGAGTCTGCATAGGCTCCTAAGAAGTGGTGGGAAGGGGTAACTGGCTGTGGTGCGCCAGTACTACTGACAAAAGGGAAGGGCATTTAAGCAAACAAGGAAGCTGAATATATATTCCATGATAGCCTTTCATCCTGGTTCTTGCCAGGACAGGGGTAATTTTTGCATTAGCCAGGAGGGGGCATGGCTGGGACCTGGAGGTTATTCTGGGTTATTCTATATCACCTTGAGTAATTTTCCAGGGACAGAGGAAGGGACTTGTTTCTAGGTTGGTGGACTGTGGCATGCTCAGGTTGGGCTCCGCAGTGCGCATTTTGCGTGCGAATCACTCACCTCTCTCTTGTGCACTTTTGTTATTAATCTTGTTGCTGTTACTGTTTGTTTTCTTACCTCACTGCTGTTTCCAGTAAATGGTTTTATCTCAATCCATGATCTTTACCTTTTGTGCCTCCAATTCTCCTCTCCAGCCCACTGCAGGGGAGGGGGGAGTAAGCAGTGTCTGGTTTCAGTGGAGCACTAAGTTGGAGAATATTGTTCCTAAACCATGACACATTTTGTAAAATGCTTCCTGTCCTCCTTGGGACCATGGGAAGAGGTGGAAAGGTAGATTTTTTACTACCTTGATTGGATAAGTAGAAAAAATGCACATTCACCACAAACTGAGAACAGTTTCAGAATAAAGGGAGTACTTTATCTGAAATTCATCTGAATGAGTTGTCGGGGAGCTGCAGGAGGGAATTGCTTTCTAAGGGAATGTGAATGGTGCTGACAGCAAGGCAGACAGAGCGGAGTGCCAATGGCCAAAGAAAAAGAGCAGAGTGGTTGTGGAGATGGTAGACAGGGTCAGACTGTGTTTTTCTGACTGCCAGCCAGGAACACAGTGATGACGCAAGTATATGGTCAAGCCAAAATCAGGCACCCTGGTAAGACCAGGCAAGGCAATACAATATTGTTCAGGCAAGAACCATGGGTAAGACCTGACCTTCAATAACGCTCCAGAGCTGCAGAGCCCCACCCAACAAGGCTCCTCCCAGCACTTTCTCATACAGCTTTCTTCAGAGGCTCATCCAAGGTCTCAGGGCTGCATCACATCACTGCTGGTCTTGATCACTGGCATACAAACTGCCCTAGAAAGGTGAAGGGCACTTTGGTGCACTTAGTCCCCAACAAAGAGTGACATGGTGTGATTTTAAGTTTGACACTTAAAAACTAGAAAGTCATAACTACGCATTTAAACTGGAGAATGTGAAAGACCTCACAAATGCACAACACATGGCTATGAAATGACGATGCTGCTGAAAAGAAAAACTTGGAAGTCCTGTATCTTCCAGTAAAGGATGGGTCAAAGGATGTAAATGCTCAGCTTGGAGATGGGAAACTAACTTAGTGTTACTTAAATTCCCAAGAGAGGAACAAAACAGAGGTACACATGCTTACAGACAAATGTTAGAAGTTAAGGAAATAAAATAGAACATCAAGAGTGTCCTCCCTTACTTAAAAAAAAAAAATAGTTAACAGACATTGGAAACTTGGCAATCAGAAGACAATTGGTGGCACACTGTAACACCAAGACAAAAAATATACATGAGATAATAAAATAAACTGTGCCCAGGGCTAAGATGTAGTATACATTCAAGAAATCAGAATCAAAGAAAATCAACAAATGAAACACCCTACTGCATTTGTATGGATTGAAATTCGAGGTTGGAATTGGATAGAGGTGGTACTGTGTCTCTCTTAAAAAGAACCCAGAAATGTGGCAACACAAACTACAATATTGTGAGTAAAATCACAGAGAGCAGTTGTACTGGGGGACTTCAGTTACTTCTCTTCAGACTGGAGGAACATGATGCTGAGATTAGCAGAGATGAAAATGTCAGATGTTATGACTTACTCTTTCATAGAATAAATGATTGGTGAGTCCATATTCAAAAATACAAACCTTGACTTCATACTGAGTAACTATCAGGATTTAATCAAAATGTTACTACTGAATTGCTCTTCTCTAACAGTGACCATGTTCTTATTCAGCATTCCTGCAAAGGCAAAATATCTCAAAAAATCCACATTTCTTGTGCTCTACTTCAAAAGGAACATACAGAAATTGAGGAAGCTTCTTAACAAGGCATTTGAAAGGGATAGTCCAAGGAATTAAATTCTCATAGGCATGTAAGCTGCCGGAGAGCATTATACTGGAGTCATAACATTAGTGTTTATCACCTAGGGAAACGGAAGGGAAAATATAAAAGGAAGCTGAAATCATGTTCTAGCAAAGTCAGTAAGACTAATACAAACAGGAAGAAATCCTTCAAATTGCATTTAAAACAAGAAAATAAAAAGTATCATAAGGTCTAATTTATAAAATGTAAAAATATGATCAGTTAGGCAGAATGGAAAAAGAATTTGAGAATTAGCAAGACAAAAATATCAAAATTAGTACTAAGACATATTTCAAACAGAAAAAAACCCCATGCCAGCATCCATCAGGCCAGCAGATAATTTGTATGAAACATGTACTCGGGGACATGAATGGTCTTCATCACTATTTTCTGTGGAAATGAAATGGATGTGCTCCCATGCCAGAGTGCTGTTCTCTGGAGAAAGAGGGCTCAACAGAAAATCCGTATGAATTTGAAGTTATTGTGAAAGCAGCTACAGATAAAATATTAAGAAAAAAAAAAGATAAAATTCTCTAATAAAATACTAGGAAACCAACACTATCACAAAGACTCTAAAAGTATGCAAGTATGAAAGAGTTCAACTTCTAATGGTGTAAACTCTTTTGACTGGGCAGTAAATAAAATAGCAGATGCATTTCAATCTAGATATGTGCAAAAGAAGTGAAATGCAGTATAGGTAAATGGAAAAAAAATACAGAGCCAGGGTAAAGGTGAGAAAATACATATATAGATATATATACAGCTCTACTTTTCCTGGACTCTTATAAAACATGTGTACCATGCAATCAAAAAAAGCCCATAATTAACTAATTGACTGAGGCTGACCATGGCCTTAGGAGTACAAGAAATCTCTCAATATCTGATGGGAACATTCCCTGGCAGCATTTAACTGTAATAGACCTTGTAGCAATCTGTAGTTTATTTCAAAATCTTACTGTTCAGAGACTATTCATACTGAATTTTCTCCCTTTGTAATTTAAAACAGCAAGGACATCTGATTCAGTCTTTTTATATTTTACCATATAATACCAGACAAAAGAGCAGAGATCATTTTAACTGTAATGGCACAGTTAAAGAGTAAAAGCTGGAAAAATTCTCTTTGGAAAGATATTTCAAGAGGTCAGTCTCCCTACTACAGATGGTGATGTTTTGACAGACAAAAAAGAGTTTTCTGTTTGGATTCACACAGGTAGGTCACGGCTTTAACTGCTTGCCGACAGAGGAGAAAAACAGATACAAGATTTCAGACTATTATTTCTCCATTCACAGTTGATGGATGAGTTAAAAACATACTTACTCTTGAGTTTTTTCCCTACATGAGGATATGTTGTACTCTTCCTTTGAAAACTCCAGAATTTCATTAATCTAAGAATGATATTTTTAAGTTAATTTTTGTGAGTGTGACTGTATTCTCTGCTGACTTGCTATTGTGTAACTCTTTCTAAAATGGTCTTTAGAGAATCGTAACAAAGATTCTTTTTTCCTTAGGGCAAAAGTACAGGTAAAAGACACTATTTGCTCTCTTTCTTCAGCAGTTGAAGAGCAGCACTGAAATGGAGATTCAGACACTGACTTTTGCAACAGGCTGTGCCCTGAAGACTCAACCTAAAGAGAACCACTGGAATGCTGAGATAATTCAAAGACCTGATGTGCTTGACATGACCTGAAATACTGAAATTTTTCTAGGCCTTTTTTTTAGATATTATGTTAGTGATGGAGTTGCCATGACATTTTAATAATAGATGTATTATTTCAGCTCTTCATAATTTTCCTCTAAAAATGACCTTTTAAGATAATTTTTGTATGTGCATGAGGGTAGTACTTAACAGTGCTAAACAGACAACACTTACAATCTATTTAATAGATATAGCAATGTCAGTACAGTGCCCAGCTCCCAACAATGTGCCACTAATACTTCATTTCTTCAACCGAAAAGGCAACTGAAGATTTCAACATCCTTGATTATCTGCTGAGATTGGCAAAGGCCTTGCAGAAATAAGGGGATTAGACATTCTGAAGATTTCTTTCATTTAGAGTATGAATTCTCCTTTCTTTCCCCCTTTCTTGAAATAATCGGACTCTTCTAAAGGAGGTTAACATCTGCTAAGGGGGAATTACCTTTTAATAGGTGGTGTTTTAATAGCCAGAAACTTCCAAAGAATGATGATCAAAAGATAAAGTACTAGTTCTACTTAATTTCTGTGCTGTATGTTTTATTTATTTCTAATTACTACATTTGGAGGATTTGTTTGTAAACCCTATGTTTGTAGTGCCCAGAACGTTAAGGAAACAGTGAATAAATTTTAGGCACTTCACAGTTCTTCTCATTTTATTGATGTGGGCCTTTTTCTTTTGAGGAATGAGGGCAAAGTATGCAAGCTGAGTACAAAAGATAACAAAGAGTGTGTGCATGCTATTTTCAGAAATAAAAGTGTGAATATTCCTTTGGAGAGGGAAAAAAAGGAGAGGGGAAAAAAAGGGTTCGGGACAAGAAAGAGTAAGAGAAGGGCTGAGAGGGCTGGAGTAATGGGGCAGAATACATAAGAGGAAAGGAGGAAAGAGCAGTTGGGGAATGTGAGGTGCTAATGAGGAGCAGGGGTAGGCAGACATTAATTAACTTCTGTTTGATCACCTATTCCTGCCAGAACTATGTAGGCAGAAACTGGAATAATCCTAGCATTGCAAGCTGCACCAAAGGGCTGAACTGAAAGCCAGACAGTCCATACATCTGCTTTGACATTCATATTTAAAGGATTTATAAACTCCTCCACTGTTCTACAGGGAGCTCCTCTCCCCTTGTCTTTTGCTGAAAGCTCTCATTCTTCGAAGCTTTCTCTGCGCCTCAGCCTGATCTTCTGTTTGGTCCAAATCTGGAGGCAGTTGTTTAGTTTTCCTTCCCCTTACATGTGATTCGAATTGTCCTGCCAATCACTGTGTATGGGGTGAGACCAGGGGCTTGACCACTGGCAGGAAGGGCATTCTGCAGAACTTGCTGCACATGTCAGCATGGATCTGCAGTCTGAGTGAAGGAATCTGAGCCCTGCCACTTGTCTTTTAAGATTGAAATAGTGTATGAAGGGAAAGTAGGATGGGGATGCCAGTTAAAAGAAAAAAAACAGGGAGTGAAAAGCTAAGACATATGCAACTCCTAGTTGAACACGGAAGCTGATCAGAGTTTTGAAGAAAATACTAGACTGCATGGGCTGATAAGCATATTTGGGTAGGGCTGGAAAGACCAGGTTCAGGACAAGGATTCATTTTGCAGTCATGCTTCCTATGTAGCCAAAGAATTGATGGAGGAAACAGGAGGTGAACACATCAGCTATGAATGTGGTAATGTGCTACAAAAACCCTAGGAAATTCAAGCGCAGAGTTAACATGGAATTCACACTTATCCTTGGAATTTTCTGTCCTTCCAAAATAGTCAAAATTGGAAACAAAGAAAATTATTATTGAAAGCATTTCAGCTGCATAATTACATCATTCACCACCCATCCATCTCTATGCTCTATTTAAAACCAGAACATTTATCCACCAATGGTGCAGTACCCGTCTTTGCAATACCAAGAGCAGTTTTGACTCTGGGAATGCTTGTGCAGCACTGTGCTAAATGTGGTGCAAACTCTGGTCATGGATTGTATATTTGCCAAACTTTATGTCCCCTCCACGCTTTGTCACAGGACAAGTTTGGCCCTACTTGCCTTTATCCAACATTAAACACACTTCTTCCCATTTTAAAGTGCTTACAATTCTGTTGGAAGCTTTCATATTTAGCACTATTCTTCATCCTCTGGAAGTCATACCAGTGTGATAAATACAAAAACAACTTTGAAGAAAAAGTCAAACCCCAGATTATTCCCTCAGGTCTTTTTAAACACCTCATAAAGGTTTTGTGCAGGTGGCTCATTTTGTTGGGGTGGCTTTGGCAAAACTGTGTGCACAAGGGGCAGGGGTGTTCCCAGAACTGAGGTGAAGTTGGGACTCTGTTAAACATGCGGTGGTCCAGCATTGCTCTCCTTCATTGTCCATCTCTCACCATTTGGTTTTGTGCTTGTGAGCTCCCTGATTCGTGTGATGTGGTCAAACAATAATCCCTGGGGTTTGTATTATCACAGAGTCACAGAACCAAAAAATGGTTTGAGTTGAAAGGGGACCTTGCAGATCACCTGTTCCAACCCTCTGCTGTGGGTAGGGACACCTTCACCTGGGCTGAGCTGCTCAGAGCCCCATCCAACCTGCCCCTGAACACCTTTTCCCAATTTTCTTTTTTTTCTATTCTTCCCTGTTGCTGTTCTTCAAAAGTGCAAGAAGTGAGCTTGGCAATACAATAAAGTCCATGAGGAACTCAGCTCTTAGTGGGGCTTAAGTGAGCGCAGCTTTATAACACTTCATTTCCACGCGGGGGGAACGGGAAAGTGCCAAAGTGGGGGTTTTGAGCTGTTCCTCCTGACAACGAGATGCTGAGCAGGCAGTCCTGAGAATGAATGGCTTTGGGCCGAGGCTTCGCGAGGGGCGCCGCTCTGCTGGGACTGCCCACGGGAGCTCCCGGCGCTCGTGCCGTGGGAGGAGCCGGGCGGGACACGGGCACGAGCGGGACACGGGCGGTGCACAGGCAGCACAGGAGCGGGACACGGGCCCCATCACGGGCGCCGCAGGCCCCCGGACCGGCCCGGCCCGGCCCCTCCTCTCCTCGGGTGCCGC
>JAWWMP010000081.1:26191539-26208224 GCA_035047865.1 Dendrocincla tyrannina
CCGATCTGCCCACAGCGCTCGCCCAGCGCCGCCGGGCCGCGGGCTCCCCGCGCCTGCAGGGAGCACCAGCGCGCCGCTCCCGGGGCTGCCCTGCCTGTCACCACCCGGCTGCCTCTGCTTTAAATGCCCCCCAGCGAGGCTGAGTCCTCCGTGTGCCACCCTGTAACTACACTCTTGTTTTTTTCCCTGCAGTGGACCGCAGTTCGAAGAGGAGACAAGTGAAGCCTTTGGCAGCTTCGCTGCTTGAAGCTTTAGATTATGATAGCTCTGATGACAGTGATTTTAAAGTTGGAGATGCTTCAGGTAAATATGCTTTCTCCTTGGTTCAGAATTATCTCATTTTTGGTTTATGGTTGCTTGTTTAATATCATTTAGGAAACAGAATTTTTGTAGCAAACTGTTGGGACTTGGAGCCTCTTGAAGGGAGTGACATGATTGCATAACTAGAAATAAGTACTTCAACTACAATTTTTTTTTCTCAGCAGAAATCTCATTATTATCAAACAAGTTTTGATAAAAGCATTTGAGTAGCCTCTGTGCAGACTGCCTTAGGTGTATTTATTGCTTTTTATTTCTTCAGTGTAGAGATTTTTTTTTTAAATATTCACTGCATTTAGTATTGAAATAAGAAAGCTGTAAAACTATTTTGTTTTGAACAAGTCTAGATTATAGTTGGTTGTGAACTTACAAACTTTCCTTTTTCCCAAGTTTAATTCCACTTGGTGCATGAGAACCTATAGCAGAAAAAGAATCTGTTCAGGCTTTTATTTTTTATAATAGACAAGCTTAAGGTGACCATTCAGATAGCTATGCAGAAAGGTGTACGTATTTCATACTAGAAGGAAGTCCTTGCCTCAGTGTTACTTTTTTGCAGTCTTTTCTATATGTGCAGATTCCTGTATCTGCAGGGAACATTCACAGAAATTGAAAATAGACAAGATGCCAAAATAAAATTAATAAATTCAAGTGTAGCTGGAGGGAAGGGAAAGAAGAGGAAGGACTATGTTTGTCAATAAACTACACATTGGATGTTACCTGGCATGTGCTGAAGGAAATGAGGTAGTTGCAGGATGTTTAAGATATAAGAGAAGCATTATGATAGCTTGTCGAATAACTTCACTTTGTTATTTCAGCACTGGGGATGCTGATGTGTGTAAAAATATTTCCCATCTCCATTTAAAGGCTTATTTTTTAACATATGGCAAGTTCCTCTGTATTGATGAACTTATAATGCTTTATAATAACTTATCCAGTATCAGTTTTTCTTGTTAAGGCTTTTGTGGGCTTGGTTTATGTACTATTTTAATTGTGTTCTCAGGATTTTTGATCCCTTCTTTCGAGTAAGGGTACAATTTGCTGTAAAAGAAAATGATTTTTAATTACCAATGAAAATCTCCCTATTCTGGAACAGTAGTGTAGGCAGGATTTAAGGGAAAAGAATTGGAAAGGAAGTATGGGTGATGAACACATAATTCAGAGCAGTATATTAGTTGATCAAAAGACAGTCGTTAATTAAAAATATTGAATAGTTTCCTGACTCAATGTGTAAATGCAGAAGATTCATTTGTAATTGATATCCTTTTTGACTTTTAGGATAGTTTATGTACGCTTGAAGGGGGCAATCAGTATCTAGCCTTGAGAGTCTTTCAATCTCAGTTTCAATTTGAGAAAGGTGAATGGATTTTCCCTGAAAACCATATGAGAAAAGCTCAAGTTCTACTGAAAAAATGTTTTCCTAATTGCTGTTTTATGTTCATATATCTCATATAGAGTTATTTTAGCATTTCTGAACTTATATCTTTTCTTTGTAGGGGAAATTAATGTTCTGTTTAGTAAAATTTAAAGTTCAGTGAAAACACTTTGAAGAGAGTTTGACACTTTACACTTTATTCTGAGATTTTTCAGTGTGAAAGAAGAAGGTTGTGAGGATTTGGAGAAGTTGAGGAATAGAAAATTACAAATAACCTCCTAAGTGGAAAGAAAAAGAAACTATTTCTTATATATTTAAAGTTAAATGAAGTTAAATGAATAGTTGCAGGATATCTGAAGCAGAACATCTGTGCTGATTTAAAATGAAGCTGGTATAACATACTCTTAAATTTGGTTGTTCTTAGTCTATTTAGATTTGGATCAAGAAGTGATGAAATAAAGGGACTTTTTTACATGTACACACACACACACTCATATCTATAAATGAAATGGATTATTTCAAAGTTATATATATATATATATATAAAGAATTCGTGTGTATATGAGCAAGCAACCCTACTAGACAAATTCTGTAATGGTGTTAATAAAATCAGGTTTTCTTTTTCCTTACTCTTAAATGAACTCTTCAAAGCATAATGCACATTTCTATAGTACACTCAGGGATGTTGCTCTTTTTCTTCTTCCAATGATCATAGAGGCCTCTCCATGTGCAACCTGTTGCAAATCAGTATTTACTATTTGTTTGAATTCAGAGTGACATGGTATAATTTGCTTATAAAAGGAAATAAATGTTTTAGAAGGAAGAATCAGTTAGAATTGCTTTGAAAAGGCGCATAAATTCTACTCATTGCACTCAGAAAAACCTTGTAAGTATGGTAATTTCACAGCTTCACAATATATGTTTATTTAATTCACAAATGCATGTGTAGGTTTTAAAATAACAAAACAAATTTTAAAGTTTGAGGCGTTATTTAAATACTGACTTAAAAGAATTCTGAAGTTGTTTTCTCCCAGATGATTGTGTTGGGTCCATATGTATGAGTTCTGGGATCTCCAGTGGTATGTGCTGGTAGATGATACTGTACAAATCTATGATGACGTAACCCTGAACACTTAAACTTTTACACATGTTCATTGTTCTGCCAGGTTTCTGGGAACATGTGATGCAGTAAGCATTTGAGAAGTTGTTATTAAGTACTTTTAGGAAGGAATTGGCATTTCTGATTTTTTTTTTTTTTGAAGTCCTGATGTCATGGTAAATTTTTTTCATTACAGAAAACATTTCAAATCACCTAACTTCCATTTCCACAAAAAATCCATAGGAGATGTGGCCTTTAATTAATTACAGTGTAGTTAATTTCTTTTGGGTTTAGATCACACCAACAATCAGCTGCTGCCTTTTCCACTTTAAAGATCTCAACGTTCTGACATCTGTTTAGGGAAACTGATTTTAGAACTGTCATATTCTTGTAAATTTACTTAATATAAATAGCTTTCAGGCTTGGAGGCTTTTCATTACGTTAATATTGGATGAAGAAATTTTTAATGGTTTCTCTGTTTCTAGTAGTAATACCATATCCTAAAGTACAGTATTCTTCTGGTTTTTGTAGACATCTTGACAAATTTGTTCCTTCAGAAAGAATGTCATATGTAATCTTAATGTGGGATCAGTCAAAAAAATTGTCCCTTTGGAGTAAGAGCGTACAAATATGTTGAGTTGAAATGATGGTACTGTAATATACTCAACTGAAGATTTTTAATAGTATCTTTTACAATACACATCAGTTATTTGAATTTTTGCTTTTAAGTTAACTAGAGAATGCTTTGGGTTTGTTTTTTTGTTGTTGTTGATTTTTTTTCCCTGCAATGAGAGCAGCTGGAGATATGCTCTGAATTCTGACATTAGTATAGGTGCAGATTAATTCCCAATAGGATTCCCAAGCAGAGGTTTACCACTTTTCTTCTCTCTCATCAGTGAACTTGGTCAGTATTGTCTGCACATATACTGAAATTGAAATAATGCAAAGAAATGTAGTGTGGTCCCTGAACAAGTAAAATGTGTGAATTAAGGACTCGTTCTCTAGTGCAGTGTAGCTAAGAAGAACATAGCTGAATGCTGCCTTTGAAGAACTGATCCTGTCACTACTTCTGCTACAAGTCGTGTAAATTCAAATTTTTAGACACATTTAAAAATTTTTTTTTTTGGTGTTCAGTGTGGAGCCTGACTTGCATATATATCATGTACTATTATTGCAACTGAAGTCAGTAGGAGCTCTGTTTAAAATGTGTAATGATCTACATAAATGCATATATTAGGTATTTTGAAAAACCTGTCTTGATCTAGAAATAAAAAATTCCAATATAATTGTCTTTCTATAGTTTGTTTCCTCTTAGAACAATGGAGATTCCAGTTTTGATTTCCTGTATAGGATATTGGAATATAAAGAAATGTTTACAAAGCAGCAAAATGTAGTGATATGCAGTACTGATATCTTGATGAAGAAACTAATCTATTTGTTTTTGCAACTAAACTTACATGGTATGCAACAGTAAAGTTGTGTTTCCGCAGACGGTGAAGGTAAAACAAAATATTGACTAGTTAATCATTAGTAAGTTATCACATAATTACATGCTAACGTGTAGTTCCTCAGAATTCAGAAATTTTCCAGTTGAGAAAATGGAAAATACAAGCATTTTCTCTTGGATTGTCGTCATCCCAGGTAAAATCTTTTGTCTGGACAGACATCTGCCACTTGAAGGAAAACTTTGGAGTGATTGACAAGCATTTTCAACTTGCATTCTCTTTGGAAACACTGAGATTTCTGTTATTCTGACAGAGGAGAAATATAACAGAAATCTAGGCTTTCTGTGCAGGGTGGATTTCGTGATGGGATGACATTATTTTTCTTTGTTTTCCCCCTACTGTGACTTTTTGTGCCTCATCTATCCAATCTGTCTGTCCCTTACAGACCCCTTGCTTTTTGGTTCAATTCTGTTTTGCTTATTCACTCAGCCTTGAACAGGATTATTGTGGTCTCCTACTTTATTACTCCTACTTTATACTTTCTTTACATCTCTCTTTTTTCTGTGTGTATGTCCATGTAGTTTAGTAACTCCAGCTTGGTGAAATAGTCTTTTTGTAGCCTGGCCTCTGAGAGTCTAGAAAGGGTCAGTGAGGATGGGATGTTTCAAGTGTTTCACAAGCATGTACTTGTTCCAGTGCTTCAGAGACTTAGCGTTAGCTTGTTCCAGATGCATGTTTGGCTCTGTCTAAGGTGTCACTTCCCTTGTACAAGATGTGAAACTCTTAGTTTTTAAGTTTTTTTTTAAATATATATTCTACCTTATTATTCCATAATTTATATTGGAATTCAATTTTATGGATTATTCAGAACTGCAGCTTTGCTGGGGAAAGTCATGGGCTATGCAATACTTTATCCCAAACAGTTACACGTTACAAATGAGGAAACTGGAAAACGTCAAGGAAATTTAGAGCAACCAGTTTTGTCTGTGTTGTAACATGGCACTTACTAATGAATCAAGTCAAAATTGGCAACCTTTAGTTTTCAGTGGTTTTGCTACTTAAATAGATATCTGCTGAAATGTCATATGATACAATTACTGCTAGTGTAAAAGTGAAGAAACTGCTTACTGAATGACTTTTCTTTATGTTCCCCTCCCATCATTTTTTCTATTAAAATAAATACTTGTCTTTTGAAAGTGTAATTGCAGCTTAGTGGTCCTTTTCATTTCCTGCTCTGCCCAGTCTACAGCTGCAGTTAATATACATTAGATACTTAGTTGCAAAACATTATTTGAGAAGTTACTTTCTCTCTGTAGAGCAGTGGTATCTTACTCTATGTTGGTTTGGTTTTGTGTGTTCTTCGTGTGGTACTTCGGACAGTTGAATTTTTTTGACTGCCACCATTACCAGTGTTGAATTGCCTATAGTCTGCCAGCATTTAATCACCATAGATGGCAAAATATTATAGAAAATATTATAGAAAGACAGGGGTTTATATCTGACTGGTGTTAGAGTCTCTTTTTTGAACTTATGTTGAAAGTGAGATCTTAAGCCTTTTCAGTTCTTGCTTATATTTATATTGGTCTCAGCGTAATGGACCTGTCTGTCTTCAATCTAATAGACAAATGTGGTGACAATTTTACCAGTTACAGAACTCTGCCTTTGGCAATTTAAAAATTCATATTTTCCATGTATGGTCTAGGGGTTTTTGGCCTTTTTTTTTTATTTTCATCCAGTTATTAATATTTGTAACTTCCTAGTTAGTTTAAACCTTTCTTTAAGGTATTCTGGAGACTTTAAAATTATTTGGGATTTTTAGAACAGATGTGCAGGAAGTACAGCTGGTTTTGCATGTTTGGTATAGCACATGTGCAAAGGAGTTTTTGTGATTCTGGAGCTGTTCTTGTAAGGAAGTTTATGGGCGGAGGCTGTTGCTGACAAACACTTATAATAGTGCTTTCCTCTTTTCCCATCTATCAAGATACAAAAGCTCTGGGTAAGGGGTTGTACATGGTGTCTAACATGGTGTTTTAGCAGACACACTTAGGTAATATCACATCATCATATCAAAGACTTGTTGTTCACCTTGTGATGGGGGAAAAGGTGGCTAAAGGACCAATAGACAAGGTGGTGGTGTCTGAGTGACATAGACCTCATCTGTGTTGTGCTTTTGTTACTGCACTCAAAGGAACGGTATTGTGAAGGCTACTTTGGGCTGGATGATTTCTCACGTGATGGCTATAGGTTGTTATTGAACAATATTATTTAGCAGGAGTAACTCGGTAACTGTATTGCATGCTCAGTTTTTCATGTTTTTCACTACTTTTCAGTGTTCCAGGATCCTTAATTGTATTCTTGATAGGTATTCTTGAGCACCTGGATAAGACTCAACCAGATAGGACTCTGTACAAACTAAAGAACTTTATAATATGATTTCAAATGCTTATCATCTACTGGTTTGAGTTGTTTAAGCTTTGCATGGAAGAGGCAAGTCCAGAATTGAGTCTGATTGCCTTTAACTAGCTTATCCTTTAGAGTTCACTTAAAACAAGCAATAAATCTGCTATTTTACAGAGCTGCTTGTTAAGCTAAATACTACATTGAGTAATCAGACTGTCTCCTGTGAGTGGTTGGCCAAGTACTTACATAGTGCAGCACTTACTTCCTGTATAGCTGAATTTTCTTAGAATATTAAAAAAATATGGGGTATTATGTTTAAAATGGCTTGTAAAATGGTCCTGCAAAACCCTGCGAGGATTCTTGACTGCTGTAGTGATTTTAGTAGCTTTACCCTGAAGTCTTTTGCATAGTATATATTATACAAGACTTCATAGCTGAGTGGAGTGTTTCTTTATTGCACTTTTTTTGGTATGTTAATTCTGCAGTTCTGTTATGGAGAGTTCCTTTCAGAATTATTCTCTTTGGATTTGACTGCCACCTGCTGTTGTGCTTAGTATAGCTAAAGGTACAAGGTGTAGAGGAATAAATGATGTCTTTCTCCCAGCTGTTATCTCTCATATTTGTTCTCAGTGGAACTCTGTATTCTTCACTATTTGATAGTGTATCTGGCCCCATCTTTCACTTAGAGTAGCTTGACTTCTCTCCTATAGGGAATGACATGATATGGTTGCCAATTTTAAAAAGCCATTCTTTAAGCATTTCTTTCAAGGAGAAAATTGTATACTACAGCCTCTTCCTCAGTAAAAGTACAGCTGACAGAAGAACACCTGCAAAAATTGCTGTTATCACAGAATAGCTCTTTCTGGAAAAGCAGCTATCACAATGGCTGCATTCAGACCAAAGAGAGATATCCCTTACTGTAGGTATCTGGTGTGTATATGAATGCAGAAAGGAGAGTACAAAACAAAATGTACAAGCGGAAGGCAAATAGAATTTGAAGGAGAGAACTGAATGAAAATAGTCTTAATTTGTTCTCTGCTTTAAATTGTTTGCATGGCATAGTATTGATGTGCAAGAATCACTGCTAGTAATTTAGAGTGCTGCTAAAGATCAAACTGTATAAACTAAATATAAAATGGAAGCTTAAATTGACAAGAGGTCTAAGCATATTTACAAACAGCAATACAAAGCATCATAACAAACGTCTGTGATGGACTTAAGGTGGGGAAATAAAACGAGAAGGTAATAAAAGCTAACTTAAAAATCCAGTTCAGTTAATTCTAGCATGGCAAAACCCTATACTACCTTATTTACAGTGAGACAAGTAGGGCACATAGGTATTCACTGCCTGTGAAATGAGATGCTAAATATATTTTGCTTTTAACATATACATGGCATTTAATTCATGATATAAATATCTAATATGAGAGTCTAGCTTTAGGACTTGTAAAGTGTTTGAGACCTGATAAGTATCATAGAATCATAGAATTGTGTACATTGGGAAAAACTTCATAAGATCACCGAGTCCAACCATTATCCACCACTGTCAAACACATCACTGAACCATGTCCCTAAGTGCCACATCTATGCATCTTTTAAATATCTTCAGGGATGGCGACTCAACCACTTCCCTGGGAAGACTGTTCCAATACTTGGCAATCCTTTCCGTGAGGAAATTTTTCCTGATATCTAATCTAACCCTCCCCTGGTGCAACTTCAAGCCATTTCCTCTTGTTCTATCACTTATTACATGGGAGAAGAGACAGACCGCCCACCTCACAGCAGCTTCTTTTCACGTAGTTGTAGAGAGTGTTAAGGTCTCCCTTGAGCCTCCTTTTCTTCAGGCTAAGCAACCCCAGCTCCCTCAGCCGCTTCCCATAAGACTTGTGCTCCAGACCTTTTACCAGCTTTGCTGCCCTTTTCTGGACATGCTCCAGCACCTCGATGTTTTCCTTGAAGTGAGAGGCCCAAAACCGACACAGGATTCAAGGTGTAGCCTCACCAGTGCCAAGTACAGAGGGACGATTGCTACTTTAGTCCTGCTGGCTACAATATTTCTGATACAGGCCAGGGTGCCATTGGCCTCTTGGCTACCTGGATGCACTGCTGACTCATGTTCAGCAGCTGTTGGCCATCACCCACAGGTCCTTTTCCACTGGACAGTTTTTCAGCCACTCTGCCCCCAGCCTGTAGCACTGCCTGGGATTGTTGTGACCCAAGTGCAGGACCTGGCACTTGGCTTTGTTAAACCTCATACCATTGGCCTTGGCCCATCAATCCAGTCTGTCCATCTCCCTTTGCAGATCAATACTCCTGCCCAATTTGGTGTCATCTGCAAACTGTCTGAGGGTGCACTTGATTCCCTTGTCCTTGTCATCGATAAAGATATTGGTGCTAGCTCCAATACTGAGCCATGGGCAACACATTTGCCCGCAGTGACTGGCCACGAGATGGATGCAGCTGTTAACCACCACTCTCTGGGCTTGGCCATCCAGTCTCCAGCCAGTTTTTTACCCAGTGAATAGTGCATTCATCCAAGCCATGAGCAGCCAGTTTTTCCAGAAGATGCTGTGGGAAATGATGTCAAAGGCTTTACTGAAGTGTGGCTAGACAACATCGACAGCCTTTTTCATCTACTAAGGACGTCCTCTTGTCCTCAAAAGATCAGGCTGTGCAGGACCTGCCTTTCACAAACCCATGCTGACTGGTCCTGACCCTGTGGTCCTGCACACACTGCATGATGGCACTAAAGATGGTCTGTTCCATGACTTTCCCCAGCATTGAGGTTAAGCTGAAAGGACTGTAGTTCTCTGGATCCTTCTAACTCTTCTTGTAGATGGGCATCATGTTTTCTAACTTCCAGTCATCTGGAACGTCCCTGGTTAGCCAGGACAATGGGTAAATTATTAAAATTGACTCAGTGAGCATTTCCACCGTTGCCTCCGTACCTTTGGGTGGACCCCATCTGGACCTTTAGACTTGTGTGTGTCTAGGTGATGTAGAGGATCCCTGACCATTTCCTCTTGTTTTATGAGTGCTTCATTCAGCTCTCTGTCTTTGCCTTCCAACTCAAGAGGCTGGGTAACCAGAGAACAACTGGTCTTGCTATTAAAGACTGGGGCAATGAAGGCATTTAGTTCCTCAGCCTTTTCCTCATCCTTTGTCACTATGTTTCCCCCCACATCCAGTAAAGGATGAAGATTGTCTTTAGCATTCCTTTAGTGAATGATGTATTTATAGAAACATATATTGTTTCTTACAGCAGTAGTCAGATTAAGTTCCAGTTGGGCTTTGGCTCTTCTCTCTTGTATACCTCATTGCATCCTTGCAGTCCTCCTGAGTTGCCTGCACCTTCTTCCAAAGGCCATAAACTCTCCTTTTTTTTTTTTTTCCTGAGTTCCAGCCAAAGTTCTTGGCTCTATGTTCAGCTGAGCCAGTCTTCTGCTGGCTTGTGTTTCAGCACATGGGGACAGCCAGCTCCTGTGCCTTTAAGGTTTTTTTCTTGAACAATGTCTAGCTTTCCTAGACTGTCTCCCAAGAGACTGTCAACAGCAGGGCAGCATCTGCTCTCTGAAAGTCCAAGGCAGTGGTTCTGCTGATCCACTTCCTTACTTCACTGAGAATTGAAAAGTATCATTTCATCTTTGCTCTGCCCAAAACAGCCTGCAGCCATCACATCAATCCTTACCTGTTCACAAACAACAGGTCCAGTGGGGAGCCTTCCCTAGTAGGCTCCCTCACCAACTGTGTCAGGCAGCTGTCTTCCACACACTGCAGGAATTTTCACTCTGCTGTATTGTGTTTTCAGCAGACATCTGGTAAGTTGAAGTCCCCTATGAGAATGAGGGCTAGTGATTTCTCCCAGCTGCTTGTAGACTGCTCTTACAGACTATTCTATTCCCACCTTACAGACTTTTCATCCTAGCTGGGTGGTCTTTAACAGACTCCCACCTTGTTGGACTTCACCCCGAGTCTTACCCTTAAACAACCCTATTGTCACCATGATTATGCCCTAAACAATCAAAACACTTTAAAACATACAAGACTAGTCCACCACCTCTCCTTGCTGCCTGTCCCTTCAAAGAGTTTATAGCCATCCATTTCAGCACTCCAGTTGTCTATGTCGTCTTGTGTCTACATGATGGCAACTATGTCATAGTTTTACTGCTGTACAATGGCTTTCGAGCTCATCCTGTCCATGCTACATATGGTGGTGTAGATGCACTTATCTCACCACCTCTTTGAGGGGACAAGCCCTAAGTCTTACATGACCATTTTTCTCTCAAACATTGGTTTGCTGCTCCCAGGCATATCTCTAGTGAACCTGTTTTTATCCCTTTCCCCCTCAAGATGTCCTTTATGAATGTCTGTAAGTGGAGGGTGTCAGCAGGATGGAGCCAGGCTCTTCTTGATGGTGCCAAGCAATAGAATTAAAGGCAATAGACAGAAACTGATGCACAGGAAGTTCCACATGACTCTGAGGAAGAACTTTACTGCGGGTGACCGAGCACTAGAACAGATTACCCAGAAAGGTTGTTTAGTCTCCTTCCTTGGAGATATTCAAGAACTGTCTGGACACAATCCTGTCCCGTGTGCTCTAGGATGACCCTGCTTGAGCAGGGAGGTTGGATCAGAGGACCCACTGTGGTCCCTTCCTATCTTACCTATCCTGCAATTCTGTGATTCTGTATCCAAACAGAGTTGCTGTAATTTAAAAATAATTTCTTAGACTGCATATTAGTTAATACTGTTTTTTTAAGTCTTGTGCATGTCTGATGAGTGTTCAGCTGTTTCAAAATTTTAGTTAATTATGTTTTACTTTGATTACTATAGTTAATAAGGTGTAGATAGGTGTAGATAAATGACTGAATTACTCTCTTTTCAAAAGATTGCAAAATAACTGGTGTTTTTTCTGGATCTCTAAAGGTTAGAATATTTGTTGGAAGCTTTTAGTTTCTATTAGCTTGTGAGGGAATGGATGGTATTAATGTCCTGATCCATAATAGTACTACTGATTGGTGGTTTGTTGTGTTTTTTTTTTTTTTTGTGTGTGTGGATAATTTTATAGTCTCCTCACCAAACGCTTTCTCATGCAGGTATATGCAGAAGAAGACAAAAGTGACCATTATATTGATGTAACAACTGGTTAATCATTGGCAATGTTCTGTGGGGTGGAAATAAATAACGTGAAATGTGTAGCACACTGACCCCAATATTTGTTTATTGGGATTTATATATAGATGGATGTGCACAGAAATTCTCTGTAAAGTGATGCTGAGTGATGGAGAATTTTGGGTAGTAACTAAGGCAATTATTTTTTTTTTTAAATTTGCAAGCATCTTTGCATCTATATGACAGTGGATCAAGAACTTGGTAATGGCTTTGAGCAAACTGAAAACTGTAACCATTGCCTAATTGATCCCTGCAACTGGATCGAGCAGCTTTGTTTTCTTGTTAAGTTAAGAAAATATTTTCTGAGTTTTCCTTCAACAAAAATAATACTGCAAGTGAAAAGCAGTAGGTGTGTATAAGATGAGAGATAGTCAAGGTAAATGATGTTTATAAAATTTTAACACACAATATTTCAAATTATTTTTACATGTGCTTTCTAGTAAAATTATTTTAATGATTTTTTTGAAATACAAATCCTCTTCTATTGCATGATTAACCTGTGTTAATTAATGGAAATAGGGAATACACATAGAACGATACCATATGAGTGGTATAAGGTTAGAATTTATGCATTTTTCTGCAACTGCAGCTGTGAATGAGGCATAGCTTACGTGGGGTTAATAAGTGAAATAACACTGGAAATTAAAAGAGCCCTCAAGCCCAGAAAAATAAATGTACTAAAAATGAAGGTGTGGGATTATCCATACTTTATTAATATTTGTTACATAAAGTCTTCATTTTGTAATTTCTGTCTGTTGGGTAGCTGTTTTCTTTTGAAGATGCAGAAAATACCTCCAGAAATTATAGACTGGAATTCTCTTTCTTTAAGATGTGACTTCACATGGAAATTACGCTGTGCTACTGCTTATCGTTAATATGAGCTTCTGTTCAAAGGAACATGTAATGCTCATTTAATAAGTTCTACCATCTTTTTTTTTGGCATCTTAAAATGCACTCATGTTTAACAGACTTTCAACATACCACTTGAAATAGCAGTATTTGGACATCAGCTGAAAAAATAGGTGGAATACCTTATGAGGGAGGAACATGCATCATTCTTTTGTTTAACAACTTGCTTCAACAGATTTTATTTTTGGGGGTACATTTGTGTCGGAACTTTTTTTAAATTTTCATATGCTCAACAGATTCTGAAGGAAGTGGTCATGGGAGTGAAGATGCATCAAAGGACAGTGGTGAAGGTTCCTGTACTGAATCAGAAGAAAATATATTGGAGGAGGAACCAGCAGAAGAGAAAGTAGAAGAGCAACAGCCAAAAAGCTCCACTGAAGAAGAGGTGCCAACAGCAGATAAAGAGGTAATTAAAACTGAAAAGAAAGAGCAAGAAGATGAAGAAGAAAAGCCAAAAAAGAAAAAAGAGAAGGAGAAAGCAGCTGAACCTGATGCTGTGGCTGATGAGCAAACAAATGAACCAAAAAAATGGAATTTGCGCAGGAACCGACCTCTGCTTGATTTTGTATCGATGGAAGAACTAAATGATATGGATGACTATGATAGTGAAGATGACAATGACTGGCGGCCTACTGCTGAGAAAAAAAAAGGAAAAAATTCTCTGCGGAAAGAGGGGAGTGATGGCGATAATGAGGATGATGAAGATGATGGGAGTGGAAGTGATGAGGATGACAATGATGAGGAAGGTAATGAAGAAGATAACAGCAGCACGGCTAGTGATGGAGGATCCAAGAAGAAGAAGAGTAAAGTTCTTAACAGGAATAATGCAGATGATGAGGAATTGACAAATGATAGCCTGGCTCTTTCACAAAGCAAGAGTAATGAGGTAGTGCAACCAACTTTCTATAATATATCTCTTGACAAATGGAAACTTCTCGCCAGTAGCTATTCTGTTAATTTGAAAAGTTAAACTGATTGGAGTTGGGTTTACATGATAATAAATGTATAAGTGAAGCAGCAAAATTATGCTAAATAGGCACTGCATATAAAATAACCTTATTTGGACCATTTGGCCAGTCTAATGCCACAAAAGTCAACAGAGAGACTTCTCTTGGCTTTAGGGAGGTTGAATTAGTGCTAAAACAAATAGGAGGTCAAGTATGCAAACTAACATGTATTAGCAAGACTTCTAGTTCTGTTTTAGTGTAAATGTGGCATATCTGTAATGTTCTGAAAGTTAAAAGCATCTGTAACATAATCATAAAATAGATAAAGGATAACATTATTCTTTATCCTAGCCCTTCTTTGTGACAAACATGAAAGTCTGAACACTCAAGTTCACTGATAGAAGAATTTTAAATGAAATATGCACACTGGGTTTAAAATCAAATATAATAATTATGATAATTTATGTTGGGTTTGCTTATAATAGTCACAAATTAATTTCTTACCATAGTAAAAAGCATTTGGGAACTATGATTATTATATTTTCTGATTACAGAATGTGAAAATTATATATAAGTGTTTAATAAAGCAACCTTTTTCCCCTATGCACAATTACAGTTTCCTTGAAGGTTGTGCCTGTGGAAAAATTAAGATATCAGGCGGTCAGTAGGGCCGACTTCATGTCCTGCAGTAGCAAAATTTTGAACAAAGTTAAAAGAATTGCTGTAAAATCTACATTCAGTTTTCAGGAATGAATTGCAATGTCAATGTAACATTTAAGAAATAATAGGGATATGACACTATTTAAAGTTCTGCTGTTCCCTTTCAACTCTTTATTTAAATGTGTAAAATGACAGGGAACTAAAGAGTATTTGCAAGAATCAGCTGTGTCCATTTCAGACACTTTGATATATTGTATATATATGATAGTGAATGAGCTGTGCCGTTCTAATTACTAGTAATAATTGGGATTGGAAAAAAGAATTCTTGTTTGAGTATTTTTTCTTTTTAGACTTTCTATATAGGCATCTCATTTCATTGTTGAGTTCTGTGATTCTGGTACTGTTACCTGCATTCTCTTGGCTCAGGAGCTGAATGTGCCCTGCCAATACCGATGATCAAAACTTGGAACAGAGATAGGCAGTGTTCTTTCAGAGTTGTTTCCCATATCAGAATGGAGATGTGAGTTATGTATCCTTAAGTATGTGCATAATTTCCACTGATTTGAAAAATTAGGCCTGTTTCAGAAGCCCAGAGCTGTCTCTGATGTATCTTCTGTGAAGCTTCTTATTGTGTACGGATGTCAGTTTCTTTCATGCCTTTAGATTTAGGGCAATGATCAGAAGATAAAATCAAAATCTAAACATTTGAAGTTCAACTTACAATTTTGTAACTGATATTTTATCTTTATTCCTTGTAAAGAGAATACTGTACTTTTTATGAGTAGGACCTTAATAACAAAAGTCTTGCAACAGTGAGTATCTGTAGACTGAATTATAGACTGTAATTTTTAGATTTCTGAGATACTCAACTGTATGGTAACAATATACTCTCCACTGCTACAATCTTTTAAAATAGTAGGGGAAAAAAAAGAAGTAAAAAAATCTTTTCTGGCACAAAAATCTAGCAAAATCTCATTGCACTGCAGAAGTTGAGTTCTTAGAAAAACAGATGTCTAAATGCATAATTAATTTATGACAGAATGTTCAGGTAATTAACTCTAAACATGTTGTAGTGTCCTTAATATGCATTTTTCCTTCTTCCTTTACTTACTTTTGGAGCATGGATGTTGGGGAGGGTCTTGGGGATAGGTTGTATGGCTCTTGCTTCTATGTGATTTTTGTTTTTTTTACATTTTACAAAAATATTTTTAGGTCTGCATATACAGTATTTTAATGTGTACAATGTGGGTTTTTATTGTATTATGCACAGAATAAAAGCTTAGCTTGCTTTTCTGAGGTCAAGCATCATTAGTAGATAAATGGTGCTTTTCTGCTTTTATAGTTATTACCGTTTTATAGCATTCTTCTATTCTCAGTGTGGTGGTCATTGTATTGTTAATTTTTTTCCCTGTTAAAGTTAGAAATCTAGAGGTATATAGCTTGAAATGATCACTTTCTTCATTAACACCACAGAAACAGGAATTACATAGTGATTCATTACATAGTAAAATAATTTCACTTACTTCAGTACGGAACAGGACTTGCTCAGGAGTTGGCAGCAGTTACTATCTATGTGCAAGTTCCCGTGTTTTTGACAGGAAGGGTCTTTCAGGTGCTTGCATGGACTAAAAGCTGGGGAGAGCACCATACTTTTCAGATTACTCCTTCTCTGTTGTCTGCATAAAAAAATAAGTTACTCAGGTGCTTGCTTTGTCCTGTTGGCTGTCTTCGTATAAAGTAAACTGTAATGGATGGGGATCTTTACATTAGATCAAAAATTTGATGTCTTTTAATCATTGCCTGTTTGTTGGGGGGGTTTTGTCCATGTTTGCTCTCACTGCCTGGACAGTGTTACTTCAGAGTTGTTTTTACAATGCAATTCTGTTTATTCAATATAAAGTAATAGTTTTGGTGTTCTTCCTTTTTCAATTATCAGACCTTGGGCTTCCATAATAGTAGAGATTGCAAATTTCTTTTAGATTTCTCTTAGTGAAGCTTAATAGTAGTTTAAGTTGAAGGTACTGTCAGAAAAAGCTGATTTCAGTAGTTGTGAGGTTCATTGGGTAAAGCTGTGCTATTGTGCAATTAATCTTCCAGAGTTAGGGAGTATCTACTGCCATTTTTCTATCTGTAATGTGAATGGTAAGCTAAACATGGGTATTTTGAGAAATGGTGGGCCACAGTAATGGCCAAGTTTATTGCTTTCCTCAAAATGCTTTGTCCTAAAAGAGCGATGTTGGAAGAGACGGTCATTAAATCTGACCTCTGTAGCAGAGGATCTTTTATTTTTCAGAATTAGTTGCCTTCATTGTGAATGTTCTTTTTAACTTGCAGATGAGGTCATGTTTAGATCGGAAGAGCGT
>JAWWMP010000081.1:26208324-26278661 GCA_035047865.1 Dendrocincla tyrannina
TTTAACTTGCAGATGAGGTCATGTTTCCTTAGGCATGGTATTGGTGCTGTATTTTATGTCATAAATGGGGGTTAGATTCTTAAGAGGGCATATTTCACCTTTTTTTTTTCTTTTTTGATGTCACAGCACTTCTGGAATATTTTCACATCCTTGATATTTTGAACAGATACCATTTAGGCTTGAACTCTCAGCTTGTGCTTTGAAACTATTGCTATTTGTACTGCAGTGGTCATTTTTCATACATGTGCCTGATTTCACACTTACTTAACTGCTTTCATGTCACCAATGAAGGTAGTTAAAGCTGCAGTATAAAAATAAAAGAAAATCTATGGAGGCCATAAAACTGCAGAAGAGACAGTGGCTGTATCTCACAATGAAAATAATAAGAGGCCTGGACAGTGTTTATTAAGAAAATTAAATTTACATACAGCTTTATTTGATTTGTGAAACACTCCTTTGTGATTCCTTAGAAAAATTCTCTATTAAAACCGGTATTTTATTTAAGAGATGTAGTTCGTATTGAAGGTTACTGGAACAGGGCAATGTACTTGTTCTGCAAATCTTTTCTCCTGCATATAGTCAGAAGAAGATAGGTTGTTATAGTTTTAATAAATCATACAGTTTTGCATAGAGACATATAAAGTTGCATTGCAACAAAATCATACTGAGTGGCTAATTTGTTATATGTAAGTGAAAACTTGGCAGGCTTGTGTTATCTGTTTTTATTTTTTCAGATCCATGTGATCTTTTTTTAATTTTAACAAAATGGAGGGACTTTTCTGAATATTGGACCATTTGAAAGTCACCTTTGGCCTTTTTATTTTTTTCTTTAATTTTGCTTTTAAATGGTTTCTTAGGCGTTTCTTTTTGTAGAACATCAATAGTTTAAAGACATGTATATTTCTGTCTGAGAAAGTAACTCCTGTCTTCCTGTCTGGCCTTTGGATCTTAATAGGTCTGTAGCTTTATAGAGATCTATCCATCCCATAGCTCTTGTATTCATAGATGAAATGTTTGAATGTTTTGACAACAAAGAAACTTTTAGCCCTGTGAAAATAATTTTACATCTTTTTTTTATTCTTCTTCAAAACTTGAGCAAATAACAGATCTTCTGTTTGTTGTAAATAAAATTGAAGTTCCTGGCATAATCCATGTGTATTAATTTTTCAATATTAGGACTCATTGATCCTTGAGAAGTCTCAAAATTGGAGTTCCCAGAAAATGGACCATATTTTGATTTGTTGCGTTTGTCTTGGAGATAACAGTGAAGATGCTGATGAAATAATCCAGTGTGACAACTGTGGAATAACAGTGCATGAAGGTAATACAACCTTTCATTCTCATTGCAGGAGGAAGGCACATGCGTTGCTTATAATAAAATTTTGACTTGCATTCTTCAAAATAAATGAAACCTTTCAACTCTGGGGGGGTAATTTTTTGTAACACCACATTGATCTTTCTTAGTGGTGTAACACCCATTTTCTACTTTAGCAAAGCAAATATACGCGCCTGTGAGACAGAACATGGTGTATGGATACCAATACAATGAGTCAGTCTGCAAATACCGAAGCTATACATTGTATTTTCAGGACTTTGGGATATTCTATTAGTATATTTTTGTCCTACCTATTTCAGTATATGAAATTGATTGCCTAACTGGGATATAAGATCATGAGAATAGGAGGCCTTCTGAAAGGAAAGGTTATTTCACCTGTACTTTTGCTGTACCAAAAAGACAGAAAGATGAGAAAGAGTCAAAGGGATTGTCTGTGGTGTTTATAATTGAAAACAGCTAGTCTTGAACTTAATTTCATTGACAATTTGAAACAGGAAAATTTTGATGTTAGAATGTACTCAAGGCATTGTTTTGCTAGTTCCTTCAAAATCTAGACTATGTGCGTGTAGTAAATTTAGGAGGTCTGGTTTTGAAGAAACACTTCTAGAATAATAATTTAGGGGAATGTATGGAATTTTAACAGCCTTACATGGAAGATGAGGCTGTATTGTGTTTTGTTGTTCTTTCTCTTGAGGTTGGAAGGTCAGGTAGATACTAACGCAGAGAGGTGTACCTATTTTGTTAAAAAATGAAACCTGTTTTTTTCTCCATTAACAAGTTTGGGTTTTTTCCTGATATCCTGTACAATTTTACGACTTCACTTTTGTTATAAGGTTTCCCAGGAACATGAGATAGGCTACTTGAATTCTTGCAATTAAAAGAAGGTAGGCTTTCATTCTTCAGAACCATACAAGGCATTTACCTGATTTAAGTGACTGACTCCTTTCATTTAAAATTTTTTTTGAGCTGTTTAGCATGCCTTTCCAAGTGTTTTTATTACTCCCCTACTCCCCCTTGGTTTTCTCATACTGGATTGAAAATTGTTTCAAAATAGTATTCTTTACGCACTGGGATGTAGTTCAGTTCTTTGACTGGCACATCAGTTAAGAAACTGAGGATGGAATTTCTTTCCTCATGTTCAGGTGCCTTATATTAAGTGTCTGGGTGTACTCTTAACTTCTAAACCTGTTGCTCACTGTCAACAGCACTTAGAGAGCAGTTTAGTTGACCTAATTTATGATGAGCTGAATCACACTCCAGATGCCTTTTGAGGGCATGGGTCAGGTCTTACTGCCTACAAGTGATAGGCTCCTAAATTTAGGTGTCTTTCTGCTTGCAGAATTCCCTCCTCAGTGTCCATGCAGTTTTTTGGAAAGTAACATGCAGAATAGATTTGATTTAAGATGCAGTGACTAAAAGTTAGTGTTACAGAATCTTGATAGATTTTTTTTTTTTGCCCTGGCTCAGTCTAATAATAACTCAGGAGAAAAAAGAAATTGAAAGTCTTTTTTGCTGATAGCTATAAATGCCTACTTGAGAATTGCTCAAATGTTACATGTAGTCAATATATCTAAACTCTAAAGATGTGGAGCTCCCTGAAAATTCTTCTGTAAAATTTATTTAATGATTGTGCAGTTAGTCATGCTAAAGTGAAGAATGATTGTGATAGAAAAATGATCTTCTGCCCCTTTAGAATGCAGTGGTGGCAAATCTGTTTTTTTATTCAAGGGGAGTGCCCTAAGAATCCCCAAAAGATCACTTTCTCGTTTTATTTACTTTTTATTCACCTTTTCCCTAGAAAAGATAAGATTATAACTGGCTTTCCCCTACAGCAAAGTAGTTCCATCGTTCAAACGTCACTTGAATTTTAGTAGTTCAAAATCTCTTTAAAAATAATTGCTTCTGTTCATCTTTTTACTGTATTATAGGCAAAGATTCCCTATAGTCCCATGGATACAAAGAGTACAATATGTAGGTTTCTTTTGTTGTTATTGCAATAAAGTAAAATAGATTAATTCCGACAATTTGATTTGCTGGTTTGTTCTGGTAAGTTCCACAGTGTGTACCAGGTGATTGACTATAGATGTTGGTTAATTTTTCACACTTACGGTTGATTGTTTAGCTGTTTGCAATTGATTTTAATAATAAATACTTAAAAGTGTATATAAAGTGGTTGTGATGTTCTGTTTGAACAGGTGAAGTCTTAGAGAAAAATAAGCGATCCGTGGAGGTGAAAGTAATTGACGACTTTAAAAAAAAAAAAGTGAATTTCCCTGGAAACAATTTGAAGCTGAACAATTCGGAGTATTACTTGATGTTTAATGTGTATGTTTCATTGGTAGATAGGTACATCAATTTGTAGATACATGAATATAGTTTTGAGTTGAAATAGACATGTATTTTGATGTATTGTTTTTATACTTTGGTATTTTATAATGGTAAGTAAAAGCAGGTACTGTTTTAAATCAAAGCTTTTTTCAGTAATTTGTTTAAGTAATTGCAGCAAATAAAAATGGTATAAAAAATTTGAAACCTTTGAAGCTTTAGTTTGATTTAGTGATCTTATATATATATATATATATGTTCAATAACTTAAAGATTGCTGCACTCCACTCAGACATCATTGACTCACTGTATTACTTCTGAATGCATGCATAATATATGAAGACACAGTCATTAAGAAGTTGCAGTCAAAACTGAAATGCAGTGCAACAGTTACTTTTTGGTCCTCTTGGCCTAAACAGTCAGGTCAGGTGATTTCAGGTGATTTTCCAAAAGTAAATTTAAAATTAAATGAAGAGATAATTACTAATCATATAAACATTGCTTGCAACCTTGAGTATTACTTTTTTATGTTAGTAGAGGCAAGGTTTATCTTAGTATCATTTAATCTGTACCTTGTAACCATCTGCCCAGATCATGGACATAGACTGTATTGTAAAAATCCCTTTGTACTCTTACACACAGCTGCTTTGTATTTTGAAAAATATGCCAGTAATAAGTGAGTCTGTTTTGTAAACATATTAAAATCCAAGAATTGATTTTTATTCTTGCAGGTTTGCTTTAGTAGATAGATTGAGGTGGATGCAGACATCATGCTGTGCCTTGAAATTTGTCCTAGTATTTCAGCTTCTGAGTTTTTTATAAAATGCACTTTTCAGCACAGTATTGAAAGAAGAGGCTCCTATTGATGAATGGAATGGAAATCAATGCAGTGATGTTTGCCTACAGTTGGGAAGAGTAATACACCCATTTCTTGCAAACTGATTTTGATTCTTAGCAGTTGCCGTTTTCCTAGAATCAAACCTGAGATGCCAGGTATCCTGAAATGCTCGAACAAAGCTGCTGGAATACCATAGAGGTTTTCTTCATAGTTTTTGTATGTGATTTCCAATAGTGTTATAAATGAGTATGTTTTCTCTACTTTTCCATAGCTTGGTAGATAATTATTTAGAAGGAGGTGGGCTCCTTTCACATCCTGCTGGATGTTCCACCCAGGGACTTGCATAATGGTCATATTGGCAATTTGGTTGTTCTTTCCCTGAAGATCTTATTTTCTCCTTCCTTGTTGACTATTATAGAAACTATTTTGCTTCACAAGGAAGAGTCTCTTGTTTTGTGCCCTTGTGCTTTGCTGAAGGCGAAGCTTCTGTCCACCACAGTACCTTTCAGGTGACTGGGAAAGGTTTTTTATGACTGCTGCCTCTGTTTTAATATGAAGTTATTTATTAGCCTTGAAAATGCTTCCCCGGAGTCAAACTGCCTTATTTTGGACACCAGGACTTCCTTCTTCTCAGGGATGCTCTTGCTCTACTTTTAGCTGTTGGTCAAAGTGTGGCCCCTTCACATAAAGATGAGCCTTCCAGTTGCAATCCTAAAGTGGCTGCATGGCAGCATAGTTGTTGACAAGAATCTGTTACCTTCCTTCAGGGGATGAGCTTATGCTGCCTTGCATTTTAAGTCAGGCAGGGTCTAGATCTCCATTTTCTCTTTGCTAAGTTTTAGCTCTTCTAATACAAGGTAGCTTATCTCTGTGCGTACTTGATCCATTGCTTCTCCATCTGTGTATTTGGTGGCAGCGCCTTTTGAGTACCTGGTGCAGCAGCTGCTTGTTCAGTCATGAATCATATTCCTGTTGGATTGCTTGCTTGCATTAATGAAGTATTGCATAAGGTGATGGAAAAAGAGGGGTGATAACTTATCTGGGAGCATCTCTACCAGAGCTCGTGTGGAAACAGCAACATGGCCAAGAGTTAGAGGGATTCTCATTCAGACCTAGAGTCATGGGCCCTTAATAAACACCTTTACTTGCCTTACTGACAAGTTTTGTGATTGTAAGAAATTTAGTTTCTTTTCCAATACAACTATTTGCTGTGTGATGTTCTTATCGCCTACATGGCTTGCATCACTTGTCCAAGAGCTGTCTTTGCTCTGCAGACACATATCCAAAAATCTATACTCTGTGGAGCAAATAATGGTTCAAAATGTAACTGCTTTAAAGCTGCCCAAGTAGCATGCATGTAAGGCTGATTTAATACCCACTCTTATACACTGGATTCATCTGTTACGTCTAAGCAGCCTTTAATTAATTCATGAGTCCATCAGTTAAAAATTCGTTTTCATTTCACATATCAGCCTATCCCTATCCTTTCCCCAAAGAAAAGAGGGGGAAAAAATCTTTCCTACTGAATTTATACAGCTGCTTTTCAGAGTTTTTACTTCTCTGTGAAGATAATTGTCATTTCTTTTTATAAAAATCTTCTTTAGGCACTAATCTGTCATTTTGGATAAATGAGTTTGTGGTAAGATCTTGTAATAGCAGGACACCCCCAACTGTGTTGTCAGTTTTTTTGACATATTGATTGCAGCGTGTCTGAAGAAAATGTCTGGCACGCATCATAGCATGTGCCATAACCATAGGTAGCACACTTGCCAGCTGTTGCCCTTGGGTTAGTTGCTGTGAGTTAAATGAGTGAAGTTCTAAATTTTTTCAGCTGTTTCGTTTCCATCCCCTGTCCTTGTTTCTTACTTTGATGTGTATGTGTATGAGGGAATGAAAATTTTCTTGCTAAAAACAATGGTGCAGTTGCCATATGCTTTACAGTGTAGTAAAACATTTTTGCATTTTAAGTTTGCCCCTTACTATGGTCTGCTGCTGTCTGATATAAAAAATAATTTTTCAAAATCATGTACTTTAGTATTCTCCATTTACTAAATAAAAATACTGTTCTGAATTTACGATGCATGGAATTATTAATGTATTTATGTTAAAGTGTTGGTCCAATTAAGTATTGAATGAAATATACGTTGAATGCTTTGGTCTCACAGCATTAAAATTGCGAACGTCGAATTTATGATAAAGTTCATTTTTCATGATCTTTAAAATACGGTCATGTTTCGGAGTATATGCAGGTGTAGCTAGCGTATGCAGATACCCTGTTTGGCAAAAGATTACCCTCCCAGAGAAATGGAGAAACAGCCAAGGCAACACTTGGGTCTCTCTTCCAGTTTCCCTCAGTCATGTAAATTTCAGAACGATTGTTTTAATGGTGGCATTTGAAAGTGTTTGCAATTTCATTTCATTTTATTGACAATCACATAAAAAATAAGCTATTGACAAAGTACAATGACTTTAAAATTGGGGAATAAAAAATTTTGTTTTCTGTATATAATGGCATACACTCAGTAGACAACTTGGCCATAATTGTAATATATAGATGCTATTAGTGGAACAGTAAATGTGAGAATTTTAACTTCTTCACTTTGATGTGTTTAAATTCATAGGTGAGTATTATACTAAACTGGTTTTATCATTTAGTGTTAAAGGTGTTCAAGGAGGTGGCAGACATGGAGTTAATGATACAGTAATCTAAGAGTATAGAAACATGAGGATTTATGAACTTCAGTTGAAAAGGCACTTTTAAGGTATTCTGAAGATACAAACTTCAGTTTTTGTGAGGACTAAGGAAAGGCAGCATGTGTTTTAAGTAAAGTGTTCAAAAGTTATTTGATTTTCTTGAACATATTTTCAAGTCAAAGAGGTGGGAGGTTGACTTAATGCCAAATAGATCAGAGGTGCAGTGATAATAGCTAGAACTAAATGTGTCCTCTACAAGTTATGTATCCGTTCCTCTGTTGTCCTTTCAAACCTTAAGTCACACTATCTGTACAACTGTGGTGCTTTTAGAAAGAACTTAAAGATTACCTCCTGATGCTTTTACTTAGAACAAGGTTGCTTTCTGTTCCGACTCCAGCAATTCCCAATAATTCATACAGAAAAGTGCTATTGAACGACTTTTTTTGATCATCGGCATAGCTTTTTAATACTAGAATATAATGATTTACCAAGCAGCAGCTTCATATCTGCATTTCTATGCATTTTAACGAGTCATAAAAATAATGCTTTTTAAAATTTTTGGTAAATGTACCAAAATAATTTTTTCAACATAGTAAGAGAAAGCAGATAGTAAATTGAACCTTTGTATTCTCAGCATATTTAAAAATCCTGAAATTATATATTTAGAGAGGTAATTGTCTGTTATAGATGAAAGAATATTACTGTGGTAAGAATATGAAAATACAACTATTTTTAAAACATTGAAATTCTTCTTCTCTGTATTTTAACTGTTTAGATAGATTTGGACAAAAATGCATTTAGATTTTTTATGAAGTGTCTTTTGTACTGCAGATCTCATTAACACAAAAAAAGTCAATTGAAACCATGCAGTAGAAAACATCTTTTTTCCCTAGTTTCAAAGGGTAAATAAGGAAAATATTAATCCTTTACCATGATTATTGTAAAGGTACTTGAAATTGGAAAGTGAAAGCTGCTGAAAGTGCGGAGTTCATCTTTTTCATTAACGTTAATTAATTGCATCTTCTTGCTGGAATGTATTTGATAATCTGTTTATCTACAATTCTAAATTTTGACAACGCTTATATACCATTCTGGTTTTTACAAATGTGATGTTAATCTGACCAAACTAGTTTTTTGCTGGCAGTTTGTAGTGCAACTTGTGGTAAAGAGAAGAAATAAAAGTCAGAATATTGAGAAATTGTGTTTTCTTTATGGTTGCTAGTCAATACTCAGAAAGTAGATTTCCATTTCTTGAAAAATGTAAACTATTGAAGTTTTTTCTTTGTTTCTCAATATGTTGGAACAACTTTGACCTGCTGCAGTTTGGCTGCAGTATTAGTAGACATCTAGTAAAATAAATACTATGTTCATATATAGAAGTGTTGCAACTCACGGAAGAGACTGAGTTATTTATTGTGGAATAACACATGTGATGAGAGCAGTGGTTATGGGAGAATAGATTAATGTGCTTGGTCTCTTTTTGACTGGGCAGAGACTTCAGGCTCTTTCACATCCCAGGTGAATGCTGTAATGGTTTCAAATTTCATAGTTTCAAATACACTTGGAATGAAACTCAAAGTTTTAGCAAAATGGATATATTTCTACAATAGGATTTTGTTCTGGAAGTGCTTTTGCCTTTCTATCTGAATGAAGTGATAGGAAGGGGGGTTTTGTTCCTTGTATATCTGAAAAAACAAACATTAAATCTGCTGCTGTACACACACTTGGCATCTAAATCTTAAATGATACCATGATTGTGCTAGATATCATTCTTTGAATCAGGACAAGTATATTTTGTCGTTGAATAATTTTTGCTCTATTTTGCTGGTTTTGAATCGTGAAAGTTTTATTATTTAAAATTGAGCTACTAGTAATTTTTTGCTTCATTGTGTATTTTTGGCCTGCAAGGAACTTTCACTGCTAGTTTTTTGAAGGAATTTAATTCTCTTCTTATACATAATCGTTTTTGGTGTCAAAATCACAAGCAAGATGTGTCACCCTACTTACGGTTTGTAGCTTTACTGACATTTCAGGATTACAGCTGTTGAGCAGATTTGTATTATCTGTATGTATATTACATTGATGAAATTTGATCTCTCCTTTGGTTTCTCTTATCGCTTAACAAACCAAAAGCAAATCTAATCACTTTTGATCACCAAAGAGGTATCAGTGTTTGAAAGAAACTGATTTTATTTTGCCATGTAGATCAAGGACAGTATGACTGCTTCTGTAACGTAAAGAAATTTTTAGTAAGTACTTTTAAGAAAATGTTAATATGTGTAGAAGTCTGGAGGAATTATTAAAAGGTTAATGATTCATCAACTCTGATGTCAATGGACTGTGTGTTTGTATATCAGTGTTGTTGCTGAAAAGGAGATCTACTGCCCTGTATTCAAGACTGTGTTATTACAACTTAAAAAAAATATTTTGGAATGCTGCTTAAAACTGACATCACATTATAAAGAAGATGGGGTTACTTTATGTGTGATCTATGTGATCTTGTATAACCCTAATGAAATTTGTCTGTGAGTGCACTTCTTCATGTTACTGATCCTTTCATTCCAGAGTACTTTTTATCATGAAAAGAAATATTCTGCTGTATTATTTTAATCCTTATTGATGAGCCTTATTCTGCAATGAAAGACTATATTTCTTAAAGGATTGCTATAGCTTTGTTTATTTTGGGAATGTAGTTTCCTTCACTCAGGTCTCTGTCGCCAGGGGAGTTAGAGCACTGTTGCTATTTTATTACAGCCAATGGGTAATGAAACAAAGTAACGAATCATGTTGCTATTTAATAGAAGAATTAAATAATTTAACTGCTCTGAAATTAGTCAGCACTAATGTTGACTTGATCACTGAATTTGACAAATATATGAATTTAATTTTTTTAGTAAAGTCTCTACTGTGTTTTAAGTGTTGACAATTAAATATTTTTTCTCTTACTAAATAGCAGCTAAATGTTCAAAATCTGGGATATGCAAAAATACAGTTTTCTGGTGATTAAGATTTTCCTTTTTGTCATTTGCAGTAGCTCTTACTCTTGTGCAAAATAGAATTAACAAGCTTCTAAATCACTTTAAAAATGCTGGTTTTCTAAATTTGTGGTAATTAGGCATGCCCAGGCACCTTAACAATCATAAAGAATACAGTGGATGTACTGAAGAGGAATGGAGAAACTGAATGATTGAGTCTAGTCATAATTTAAAACCAGTTACAACTGACAGTGCTTAAAAACCCCATAAATTCTTCACCAGTGTGGTGTCTCTGTATTGTCAGTCTGTGCTCCACAAACTATACTTTGGTTTTGAAGTTGCAGAAGGGTTTTTAAGCTCAGTCTGACAACTCAAAGCAGGCAAATAGTTTTTTTTTTTCATGTGTATATTCTCTTGTTGTTGATTTGGATACTGAATACGAAGTGGAAAAGTAGAGCGCATATTTGTTGACTGGATTCTACTGACGTAATGAACCGCTAGGGAAAAAAACAAACTAAGCACCCTCTCATTCTCTCAAAAAAATTGTCATTTTCAGGGGGAAGAGCTTGTTGCATTTAACATGAAATACATTTCTTTACTTCAAAAAGTGTCTTGAGTTTTTCTCAGTCTTTGTTGGTCACTTTAACTCTTGTTTTCTTGGTTTCTGGAAGAACACCAGGTGCTGGTAGAAGAATTAAGAGATAGAGTCTTTTTCTTCTTGTTTTTAAGTTGTAATCTAAGACAGTTACTTAAAATAGATTACTTCTTAGTCTTAAAATATCTTCAAAATGCAAATTCTGCACTAATGCTAATATTTTCAAAAATTCCGTAAGCTTTCTTGGGTAGGTCAGGATTTTTCTGAGAATCATTCCCCTGAATCTCTATGTATGTGTTTCCTCCTGAAGTCATGACTGGCAAGTGTCTACCTTTGCAATTGCCTTTTCTTGTATTGATCTTCTATTGATCTATTGATCTGCTGTTGATTTATCCTGTGTGTAGGTTGCTATGGTGTTGATGGAGAGAGTGACTCTATAATGAGTTCAGCTTCAGAAAATTCCACAGAGCCTTGGTTTTGTGATGCATGCAAATGTGGTGTCACACCAAGTTGTGAATTGTGTCCCAACCAGGATGGGATCTTCAAGGAGACTGATGCAGGCAGGTAAGACTGAATAAGTCATGTTTTGAATTTGATTTCATCTTACATTTAAAAGATTGGGTTTGTTCCTATAGGAAACAGTTCCCTAGACTGTTCCTGTAGGTCACAGTTGCATAACTTAAACCTTATACAGGCTCTGCTCGAGTCCATTGACTTTCAATCATGACGTAAGTGGGAGGAGTACTACATGCCTTTTTTTTTTCCTAGGACTGCAAAGGGCTGAGTCAGTAATGCCAGGCAATGGGAAAAAGTAACACAACAAAATTATGTTGAAGTTATGCTAAAGGTATTCAGACAGACCCAGTATATTATGATTATTTTGAAGTATAAAAATTACATTATTGATTTTTGAGAATATACTTTGCTTCTGATAATTTCCAACCAGAGATGTGCTGTTTAGAATGGAATTCAGGTCTAGTGTAAGACTTTCCTGTCACATTTGGTAAATAAGGTGTAAATAGTAATAACTAATTCTCTGTAATAAAGGAGAGTGCTAGATTATCAGTGATTTATCAGTCTGATTTATGGCTAATGTTACTGGGTTTTGCTGCATGGTTTTGTTTGGTTCTCTTTTTTTAATAGAGCATGACAACTAAGTTCTTTTTCCAAACATTTGGTGATTGTATAAATTGCAGATGTGTGGTAATAAACAAAGCTTTCAGATACTGGGCTTGACATAAGCTTTAAAAAAAAAGACACACCAGTGAGTCAGGATTTGTAGTGAGTAATTTTGAGCCCACAAGGGAAGTAGTGCTTTTTGTTTAATGCCTGTGGGGTTGAGACCATTGGTTTCTGGTCTGTATTAGGTTCAAGAGTGTCTGTGCATCTCCCTTATAAAGCTTTTACACAATTTAGCAAATTGTGCTTTTTTCAGTTGTTTTCTGTTTTACTGCTTCTATAAGAAAAAAAGAAACTTTCTTAAAGACCAAAGGTCTGTTGTGTACCAGGAAACGTGGGACTTGATATCACATGGCAACTTTTACTTCAACCTTTTTATTCCTGTGTTCTGTAAACAATTTAAGCACTATATGTGTGATTTCTCATATAACCCTACTTGAAACTAGAGCCAACATTTTAAAAATTGCTTAAATTTCTGCTTGTAAAATGGTGTTATGCTTTTGGTTAACCTGGAAGTATTTTCTTTGTGACATTGGTTGTGCTGAAGCACCTGCCTGCCTTGATGATTGTGGATGTTATCACAGTAATTTATTATTGTTATTGTATCTTTACCTGCTAGATAGTTTGATATTACTATCATGGATAAGTTTCTTGCCTCAGATAAATAGAGCTTATGTAGTAGAAGAAAACAAATGCTGATTGCTAATCACTAATTCACATTACTAATACATGAAAATTCCTGTGCTCTCTTTTTATTATTTATTTACAAATCTGAATTCTCAAGGATGGAGGGGGCACTGTAGATGAGAAGTAGTGTCTCAGAGCAGTAGCTGTTACGTTTTCACTGTACTCAGTTATCTACAACCCTATTCCGTGCTTTTTTCTTGAAATATTAGCAGATAGAGACCACTGAATAACTGATTCCTTTAACTCACCATTGCTCTTCATGCCCTTACCATCTTTTTAAAATAAATTCTTCATATGCATCAGTGCTGGAAGTTACACAAACCAGACCTATTCAGTTACTCTTCATAATCGAGTTGGAATAATTTCTCTCTTCCTGCATGAAAGGTGAATCATTAGAATAATGAGGTGCTTAATTTCTCAGCAGAAGCCTTTTCACATTAACCTCGCAGTTTCACAAGTATAAATATGAATTTACAAAATTTTACTGTTCAAAATGCTATTATCCAAAAATATAAATTCTGTCCTTGTTTTGGTACGGAGTTTTTCTTCTTCCCTAATCAACATCTGTCATCATTTCTCCAAGCTAAACGGATGGTAAAGTAACAAGGAAGATTATTCTTCTTTGATTACCCAGTTTGTCTTAATTAGAAGCTTCTAAAACACGTGCAGCTAAATAAATGAGCAGGAAAATATTTAGAACTGGTGTTAAAAGCAGCTGAAACTTCTGCTGTGAACTTGAATGACTTGTGTATGTTTTTTAATAAAGATTCAGGTGTGAGTTCGCATATAGGTGGTTAAAGAAATGGGGCACTTGTGTGCCAATCACACTGAAATGGCAGTTTAAATCTGTAATACTGCAACACTTGGATGACATGTACTAAAACATTTTGAGAAGGTCAGTATGAAGAAGCAGCCAGCTGTTGGGTTTATCATAGATAAACTCCTACCGGGTGCAGCAGCATTCAATACACCAGTGGAGCATGAAAAAACTGTGCAAATTAAATTGAGAAAGCAGCTGCTTGTAGAAGATGTGTATCTTTATATTGAACTTTTGAGGGTACATTCAGGAGGCTGTATTAAAACTTACTGTCAAAATCTCCAACCAGAACCTTGGATTTTTGCTAAGAATAGTAATTGTAGAAATACGCAACTTCAGTTTATAAAGATCTGTTCTATATTAAACATCTTAGGGAAGAGGATAGAAAAGAAGCCCTACAGAATTCAGGTTTTTTTATTTACAAACAAGCAGTCTCTAAGTCAAGGTTACAGGTCTCATTCTGCATATGGTATTTTGCTTTTTCAAAAAAAATGTTTTCATTTCCTTCTGAAAACAAGTAGAATACACTCATTTAAATAAGGTATTTATTTTAGTAAATGCATAGTATTTGCCAAAATACCCATAGCACATACATACACTTTTTCTTATAGAAGAACGTTTCATAAATGTATGATCGTGATACACGGCTAGCTATTGCCGCTTCTGGATACAACATGGAAGGGCAGAGGTGGTACCCAGTGCTGCCTTGCTCCCCACGGGAGTATCTGGTGCCACCGTTGTTTCAGTGGGAAGTTAGACAGGAAGAAGTGCTTTTCATATACTAAGAAGAATCTTATTTTTTTGCATATGCCGTTGTATTAACTTATGGGGTTGTGCTGGCATGTTGGAGTGTTTATACTGTAATAAAACCCATGGTGAGCTGTACTCCTTTTCTGAGCAGCAAGAAGTTTGGCAGAGCCCTTGAGTATCTCAGCTTGTTTTCTGGCAGCTGGCAGGCTGTCATTTTTGTACTATGTTATTGAAAGACAAGGTTGTAACTCATCTTTAAATTTTCTTTGCATCTTCCAATAGTTACAGTGCTGTGAGCAAATAATTTTGTGGATGTGAAGAACAATAGTAAAATCTGTGAAGACAAGCAGTGCAGTTTTTGCATGTAAATGTGTATTTAGGATATGCATTATTCTCATTTGAAGTTTTTGTGTTTTAAAGGGAATTTAGCACTTAGCATCTCAAACCTGAGTAATGTAACTGTAGGGTAAAAATTTGTTTTCAAATACACAGGTGAAGAGTCTTGTCAGATATGATACTATGGATCAGTCAGTGTTGTGGCTTATTGGTTTACTGAGAAATTTCTTGCAGAGCGAAGTGACTTAATGGCTTCTAAGTAGTTTCTTACTGTTACTGTCATTTTTCTGTTTTCCATTTAGTATCTTGGACTTTTTTTGAGGGAAAATGCTAAATAAATAATCTGTCCACCAAGGCTGGAAGATATGTGTATTTTTGAGCTTGCTGCTGAACCTTTCCTATTTTGCTTTTTTTGAATTTGTTTGGATATATGATTCATAAATAATTAACATGAAACTTAATAAATATGATTGTGATAAATTCCAGCATTGTAGGTCTAAAGAACATTGATCTGCTGCTTTGGGAAACATGGGAAGTCAGGGTTACATGTAGCTCCTGAATAGCATAACCATCAGCTTCAGTATTTCTCTCATCTGTAGAAGGCTAGTTTAATAACAGGTTAATAAACATGCATTTTTAAGTGCACCTGAACTCAGGATGTTATTGCTCTGATCTAATTATTTTTTTTTTTAATTGGCTTACAAAGGAAAGAGAAGGGAGAAGAGATAGGCTAAACAGTGGTAAAAGATTGGGAATAAAAGAGCACAGCAGCATGGATGTGAATTTAGCTAGGTGGTAACAGGTCTGTACAGAATGCCCAGTGAAAGAGCTAAGGGAAGAAGTGTTTCTCGTATCATCCTGTGTCTTCTTTGATTACAGAGAGTAGATTCTATTATTTGATTAGAACAGAACAGAATTTTAGTTTTCACTAGTGATATATTTACTGTTAAACATTAATGACTGCTAAGATCGTAAAGCACTGAATTAACATACTTGCCAAGGGTCAAACACAGGATATTTCAGTTCAGTTATGTCTGAAGTCTCTGTCTGTATCCCATGTCATGTAGGAGTTCATAAGTTCAAAGTGATAGCTACATATCTCTGCAAGTGTAAGGCCATTTTCTTTAATATTCTAAGATAACAAAAGGTAGCAGTCTTGACCTGTCTATCACAGCTTGCTTCCACTTGGTGTCTTAGCAAGGAGTAGCAAATAGTTTGTGAATATTGATAAAACTGAAAGATTATTTTAAGTAGTTTGTCTCAGTTAATTTGGGTCATGCATACTGTGTAAAACAGATTTTGAGTTTGTCCCTTACTGAAGGTTTGTGGCAATGAGAGTTGGATCTTTTAGAATGTGTTCATTACATAAAAAAAAGAAGGCAATTGGTCTTCTGCTGCAAGGCTCTCTTTTGGTAGCTGAGAGTTTGAGGAGATTAGAAGGATGTCTGTCAAAGACAGACTTGAGGCTGAAGCCTTTACCATTGAGTGATATTTAATTACTAGACACTGAAGTCCGGATTCTTGCTGTCTCATTTTCTGCTTCTCTGGGCTGAAGTTTGTTTATGGCCAGTGAAGAAGACTACAGCTGAGTATAACAGTGTGTTCACCTGAGTTTCAGATAGGCCTTTGTGTAATACTACCCAGATGTGATTATTACTGAATGCAGGTCTTGTTCATGTTGCTTAAAACTAGTTAATTTTGGTGATACTAACAGTGCAAACTCTGACGGATACTGTGTTGTAAGTACTTCACAGCTACATGCCCAGAGCTTGGAGTTGCTGTGACTACCTATATAATTTTTTTCTTTTTTCCTACCTCCTACCCCATCATAAAAATATCTGTCTGCCTTAGCTTTATAAGTAATATCAAAATCTTCATATACCTTTCTTTTTACATGAAAAACATGTGGAGCCCCATGTGAGAGCCATCTGAACAGAAAGGTGATGGTAGCCCAGCCCTTAATTCAGACAGGCAGAGCAATCCCAGTAGCTTTGAAAGGACTTACTCTGTGGCCCAGTGTCTGCTGAAATCCTGAATTCCAGATAGGCACGCTTTCCTTGCTTCCAACGTGCTTTCCTTCAAACACGTTTCCTCATGCATCTGCAACGTTTACAAGGCACTTCGAAATCTGCAAATGGTGACTATAATGTAAGATCAAAATGTTAATAGCAGTAACCTGATTTTATCTGCTGTTTTAGGTGGGTCCATATTGTTTGTGCCCTCTATGTTCCAGGAGTGGCATTTGGAGATATTGACAAGCTGCGGCCAGTAACACTAACAGAAATGAATTATTCCAAGTATGGTGCAAAGGTAAGTTGTAGTGCCAATGAGTAGCCTTATTTTATGCTTTTATATATAATAGAATAACATGCATCTTCCCAACTTTAGTTTTTTAAAGCAATTGCACTGAGGTTCAGGTCTAAAAATGAGATAAAGTTTGTTCATGGTTGTTACACCATTGGTCTTCCCTCCCTCTGTGTTTACCACTGTTCTCCATGATTCATGTCACTGTTTTCCCTCAATTTCCCTGTTTTTTACACAGGTGCTAATTTCTTTTAAATTCAGTTAGTGGCAGGTTGACAAAATGTGGATGGGAAGTGAAGAGAATTTATTGGATGAGGAATGGGAGGTTAAGTTGATTAAGAAAGGGACGGATGTACATTCAGTAAGTATAGACTTTATAGTCTGTATATAAGCTATAATGCATACAAAAAAGTTGCTACAAAGCAGTATTTAAAAATCAAAAGCAACATGAGACCCTCACCTTGAACCAAAAACTGTCTCTAAAATTAAAATGGTTTTATGTGTAAATGTTTTCGACCCAGAGAAAAAGTGATCATGAACAAACCATACAGAAAACCATTGCAATAGGCAGAGGACAGCACTCAGTAATTTGCTAAATGCTGTTTCTATGGCTAATGTAGAATGGGGAGAAGCCGTATCTGTCAGGCTAATGTGAGGGAAGGTGGACGTATGTCTGGAGCTCTAACGCTTCCTTTCTGCAAAGTCAGTTTCATTTTTTGGAATGTCAATTTGTTAAGTTGAATACTAAAAGAAAATACATAGTGCATTTTTAGAAATACATACAATATATAGAATAATTTAAACTACTTTGGATTGTCCATATACATCATACCTGTATCAGGAGCATGGGGCTGCTAAGGCATTTAGCTTTGTTTAGAAATGTTTGTATAAAAAAAAAAAAGTCTGGAGCAAGCACACCAGACCCTGCAAACTGTTGTTGCAATGAGTCATGCACTTTGTTTTTAATAACATAGGTGATGTATAGGAACAGGGCAAACAGTTTGGGCATCTTTTCTTGCTGTGAGTAAGGTGAAAGGGAACTGTGCAAGTGAGGACTTAGTACTCTTGGAAAGCTGTAAATGCTGTTTGCTATATCAAGTATGAAAGTCACAGCTTACTTAGCTAAATTTCCTCATCCAAAACCAGCTTAATATAATAGTCTATATAATAGCCTATTTTACATAATTTCTTATCTGTTACATGCTGGCAGCTACGTATCTGAAGGGTGCCCTTCTACTGTAGTGCATGTGGTGTTGTGAGATTCTTCAGTCACTGAATTTTCCTTGCCATTCCTTTCTTTTGTTTAACTTTCTGCATGGAAATACTTTCTGTAGGTGATATACAGCTCTGCTCTCTATTGAATGAGTAGGAGACTAAGAAATGCTTGCCTGTATACTTTTAGATCGTCTTTATGCACTGGATAGCAACACTGCTTAAGCAGCCCATGTTCCCGTTTCCTGCTTATGTACTCATCCTTCTAGCTTGCTGACACAGCTGTTTGGTATGCAGCTGTGGCAAGGAATTGATCTGACTGAAAAATTCTTCCAGGTCACAATAGGGGATGTCAGTTTGCTGTGTTGCAAATGACTGTGCCTAGAATGCACACAACTGAAGCCGTAGTGCCTTAATTAAGTGAACCACAACCTTCTTTACTTATATTTATGATTTTTGAGTATTTTTTCTGCATTGTTGCACATTTACTCCTCAGTCATTGCTTCTCAAAGGAAATCTACATAATTATCTATGTTTTTCAGTCTGTAGCACAGCTTTTTTTGTTGTTTGCCCTCTGAACTTCTTGAACAATTGAACATTTACTGAGGAGTAGTGTTTTTTACGATACCATATTATCATACTTTATATTATATATATATATACACATATATATATACCTTATATAATCGGTTGTACTAGAATTGCGTGGGTGGTATTTAGTTTTTTCTCTGAAGGGGAATGTGAGACATGAAGGTTCATATAAAAATCTATCCAACGTGCCATTTGGGTTGTTTAAGCACTTTGCCATTGCTTGTTGAAAGTGAAATCAATAGTGGGGTTGAGAAAGCATGAAACTTTAAGTAGTGTCAACAGTTGGGAACATACTTGGTTTCTGTACCACACAGGAGTAACGAGTGGTAAACAGTTTGGTTTTTATATGTTAGATGTAAATTATCAAAATGCATCTGAAATATTTAGTGTGCCATTTTCCGTTCTTCTCAATAAAGGAATGCAGTTTTTGTGAAGATCCTCGTTTCGCCAGAACTGGTGTGTGCATTAGTTGTGATGCTGGGATGTGCCGAGCTTATTTCCACGTGACCTGTGCGCAGAAGGAAGGCCTCCTCTCAGAAGCAGCAGCGGAAGAGGTAGCTATGGAAAGGATAGAATAAAAGAGCTCCATTGAAAGTTTATGAAGACAACCTGAAATTGTGGCTTTTTTGTTCACAGAGCCTGAACAATGTTTTTGTAAATAGGTAACAAGGCCTACGCTGAATAAGGGGACTGTACATGGAGAGCTCTTTGTTCATCAAATTGTCCAGCCTTTTGAAACTGACTGGAAAAAAGGATAGAGAAGGCTAACACAAAAGTTGGTTTAATAGACATGAATTCTAACTCTATTTCTTGAACTTCACCTAGGGTGACATACTTACCTAGCTGTTTGTGTAGCATAGTACTCTTTGTTTCATACCAAATAGCAGTCTTGAGAAACTAACTACACTTCTGGAGTCATCTTTTTCATGCATGTGTTCCAGTATTTTCTTCAAATTGCAGTACAGATGCATGCCTTTTCTTGTGGCAACGTTAATCTTGGGAATCAGAATGAAAAAATATTTATAACCTACTGATAACTCCTTAATATCTGTTCGTAACAGTTTTTCCCTGTAATATGATCTAAAGCAATTTAGATTTGAAGCTCCTACTTCCCGATTCATTTTTACAGTATGGGTACTTTTAGATTGCCCAATTTGATCTTGATATGTATCGTTTGGATTAAACCTGTCATGTTCATAGGTGCTCAATATAACTTATTGCCTTAGGAAGTACCACAGGTAACACAAATGCAAGCATTACTTGCACTGTTGATCTTGACACTTTTTTTTCTGAAAACAGTGGACCATTAAGGGAATCATAAAGGAATCACAAAATAATTTCTTCTGTTAGACTGATAAATAGGAAGATAGCACATTGTCTCATTGTTGCTGTCCTTTATAAATGATGTGTAATTCACACTCTGTGAATTTCTTCTAGACATATGATTTACTTTATGCATTTACTTGCCTTTCCACCTTAAAATTTTGTTGCATGTTTTCTGTAATCAAAACATTTTTAATCAAGGCCTCATGCCATCTTATTCTAGGGGGCTGGTAATTTTTGGAAGTAAGCTGTTACATACTGTGAAAATCTAAATCAAAGTAAAATGTAAGGAAAGTCTGTGTAGATTTTATTGGAAAATTTTATAGGCAAATAATTTATTAATGTTTGTATTACTTTGTGAAGGAAGACTGCTTTAAGTTTTCTTCTTAGTTTGTAGATTTATGACAATGTTTCTACACTTTTGAAAATATACTGACAGAAATGTACTCAAACCATATCTCCTCATGGCCTAGATACTTTTAGTCTGCTTGCAAGTTTTGCAGGTGCTAAAAGTTGCTATAAACTTACAGCCATGATGATCTGTAGATCTGATGGAATGAACAGTGAAAAATGGAAAAAAAAAGATCGTCTGAGAGATGATAAATCATGTGAGGGTATAGCGACCAGAACAGTTGGAAGAACGTTGGAGAAAACAAATATATTGCCTTAGATATTACCAAGAATTATTAAGCTTTTGTAGGATATAGTGTAAAAGACACAGTGAATCAACAGGAAATTAACAATACGTGTTGAAGGGACTTGTACTTAGAAATTTATTTTTCTTTTTTTTTTATCTGGAAATGCAAAAATAGTGCAGAGATTGAACAGTACAGAGTTAAATAGTTAATGCATTTAAGAACATTTAGGGTCATAATGGAAAAGCACCTTACAGTGTAAATTGTGTCAACATGACAAAATTGGGTTAGAAACATACTTATTTTTAAAAACATGTACATTTGAACATATGAACTGATTGCCAGAATGTTTGTGCTGTTTAGAGCCTTTTGGCCTTGTATGTCTTACTTTATTTTCATTCCTTCCCCTTTGTTTTCTCTGAAACAGGATATAGCTGACCCTTTTTTTGCTTATTGTAAACAGCATGCGGACAGGTTAGACAGAAAATGGAAGCGGAAAAACTACTTGGCATTACAATCTTACTGTAAAATGTCCTTGCAGGAGAGAGAAAAGCAGCTTTCACCAGAAGCTCAGGTATTGTATTTATGACACAAGTGCCTCTGTATTAATCATCCATGTTAAACAAGACAGAAATAAAGAGAATGAGAAAATGTTATTGTAGTAGGAAATTAAATGTGAAATATATTGATAATGCATGGTCATTTAACAATGCAGTTAACTATTTGTAGGTTTTGGTCTCTTAAGGCCAATTCTCCCTTTTTTGTATATATTTATATCATATTTTATATACATATTTTAATAAATATCAAATATGAATATCCATGCTTGTTTGAATTGAAAAATATTACTTTGGTTTTCAGGCAAAAAGTTGATAATTACTTTTTCATTGTAATTCATAAATTTTGTTCAACATTTTCTTTAAGGTTCTTAAGAAAAAAGGACATCCAGACAAAAAATTAACCTTATTTCTACATCTTTTTTCCCTTAATATCTCCAGTTTGGCAGAAGAGTTTACCTTGCCTAAAGTATTTTGCTTGTTAGATCCTTTTTAAATTTTTGTAGGCCTAAGCAGAATTTTGCAGAATTCTGTGTGCCAGGTGTTTTCATAGCAAATATTTCCTAGAAAGAAAATTCCATATACAAAGAAGATGAGTCTGTGCTACCGCATGGGAGTTGTTTGAAAGCATTAGGCAGGTCAATATCCCTGTCTAGTGGCAGATCCATGCAAAACTACTAGTTCCTGCGTAAGCTCGAGTGATTATATCAAAAGGGCATTTAAGACTTCAGTCCCTCTGAGGGAGTCTGTATACTTCCCTATGTTTCATTGTGTGTTTTTTATTAATTTTTCTAATTTTGAGGAGTTTATAGCATAGTTTGCTTTACTTCTTAGACGGAACTGCATTCTGTACAAAAAACATATCTGTGTAGAAAAGCATCTTGCTATCTGAATAAATCCTGCCTGATTTGTTGTAGCAATTAGCAGATGCTATAAATAACGGAACTCATTTATGGGAAAGAAGTAACTGCTTTTTTTCCTGAAGTGAGAATTGTAGTGTAATGATCAGGGAATAAATGTCTATATTGTCAGACTTTCAATTTAAGAAAAGTAGTACCTTCCTAGTTCTTCAAAGATCATTATTAATTTAAAATGACTTGTGCTGTTGACAATGTGTATGAGCAAACCTTGATAAAAATATGATAACTTGCATACATTTTGTACAACCACTTGTTTTCACTATTGATGACTTTGGTATCGTATGAGTTTGCATTAGTATTGTGTGTGTGCCTGAGTTTATGTGGATGAAAACAGATTGGGTACTTGAAAAGTTCATATCCAATGTCGAGTTGTATCTGTTGGTATTTTAATGAAGTAGTTGTTTGCCTTTGAGTGGTTCCTGTGACTTTAAAATGCAGAACTATAAGGGGTACTTAAATACATACTAGAAATGTCTGACTGGAGAGTTGACACAGAGTATGTCTAAATTCACCCCTTACCTTACGTTGTCTGCATGAGGAAGTTAAAATCTCATCAGTAAATTCAACCATTTTCTGTTCAATAAGGATTTTGGCTGAGAAATAAGAATCTTGAGACAGCTTAGTCTGGGGAAAAAAAAAAGATTAAGTAGTAAATATATACATATTTCTATATATATCTGTAGTGTGTGCATATATGTATGGACATCCAAAAGCTCACTTCCTAGGGGAGTTTTTTGGCTTAAGTAAGGTTCATAGACATGGATGTAATATAAATACTCAGCTGTACAAAAAAAAAAGGGTATTTGATGCTTTGTAGTCCCGGCAGGAAGAACTGAGCCAATGGTGTGGCCCAAAAAACTAGGACTGTTACTGATTGTTGGAATGTGTTCTACATTGAAATACTCTTTTAAAATGTTAATAAAAGAAAGATGCATTCCTTGAACAGAGTGTATACTTGAAAATTGCTTAAGTCCAAGTAACTTGACTTGAGGATTCATTTAGACATTACTAATTTTAATCTGCCATCTGTTTCGGGAATAAGGCTCTGGGTATACAGTTGTATGACATCTTAAATGACCTCAAGGGTTTCAGAACTGAGCATGTAATCCGTAAAGAAACGTCTTAGCTGAGGATGCTCTAAACCACCCTTGGTCCTTCTAGTGGAATATAAATCGGAGTGGTGGCTGTTGCCTGCTGCTGTGCATCCCAGAAAAAAGCCATTGGGGTCAGAGCTGAACGGTGAGCCACATTTGCCGTGTTTCTTGGTCATTAATGTTCAAGACTGAGTAAGGTAACATGTTAAACTGTCTGCAATATTACCTTCAACGATTGTGTTTGTAATTTATGTTCCTTAACTACTGCGTGTATGTATATGCACACTTTTTTGCTTTTGCTGCAGGAGTGTCTCACAACATATGGTGGGGCAGTCACATTAGTTTAGTTTCTTCTTTGTGCAGGCAAGTAAACAACTTCTAGTTGATAGTCAGCTGGAATTTTGCCTCTGAAGGTTTGTATGTTGATGTCATTTTCTGCCAGAATTGCCACTTCATAGAGTTCCCTCAAGACAGTGTTTTCCAACTGTCAGTAACAGCTTGATCTTCTGGGGTAGATCTCCCAGATGGTTCCAAATACACATATGTCATCAGCAATCTATATTGTGAGCTTCTCTTGTCTACTTCACTTCTGTTTGGGTTGTGTTTTTGACAAATTCTAATCAGCAAGTTTAACATTTATAAAGAGAAGTGGCATTGAGAAAAGAGTTCCTATAAAATTATGTCAAATATGGCAAAAATGCTCCTCATCAACTCTTATTGCTCACTTAGATACCAATTTAAAGTCTATCTGAATGTATTTAGAGTTTTCACAGTCCCATCAGAATATCATTATTAGAAAGGGTTGCCTGAAAGCCAGCAGTCATCGGTGTTACTTTCGTTGGTGGGGCGATCTCATCGAGAAATATGTGCATACCTCCAAAAGCAGGTGAAAGGATAGTGTCGTTTTTGTATGCATTTTGAAGTGAAATGAAATGTCTGTATCAATCACTGTTTCTCGAGCTGTAGAGTTGTGGAGTGAAAATGGCATTAATTAGATTCTGCGGCTTTTGAAATGAAAATAAAATGTGGGTGTGTTCCAAGTTATAACTCAAAATTAATTTTGAATTGTCCCTTTATGTTTTTAATTTGTGGAATTCTTTATTGCAGGCTCGAATCAATGCCAGGCTGCAGCAGTATCGTGCCAAGGCGGAGCTGGCCCGCACCACCAGGCCACAGGCCTGGGTTCCCCGGGAAAAGCTGCCGCGCCCACTCACCAGCAGCGCTTCAGCGATTCGCAAGCTCATGCGCAAAGCTGAGTTAATGGGAATTAGTACAGACATTTTTCCAGTGGATACTTCAGATACTAGTTCCAGTGTTGATGGAAGAAGAAAACATAAACAACCAGCTCTCACTGCTGACTTTGTGAATTATTATCTTGGTAAGGATGAAAATAGCTTGTTTTTCTCAATGAAAAAAGTACCACTTTGCTACATTGTGTTGTGCTAATTGGTTGGGGGTTTTATTTTACGTGTATTTATATATTAATAGGTAATTGTAAGTTATGATTTTGTTTTATGTCAGGTATATTATTGCTTGGAGTCTCTTTACATATAAAGTTATTTTTTTAAAAAGGTATTTCAGAAATGAATAAAATCATATATAAATAGGCTAAACTGTCTGGAAGAAGGGAATAGAAGGTCAGGTAATCTTTTGTTATAATATTTTTTCTTTAAATTCTCCTCCATTTCTATGTGGAACAGCAGTACTTCGTGACTGTTTGCTGGATGGCTGATCAAAACTCATCATTTAAACAGCTACACTATTTGTGCAGCAAAATGTAAATGTTACAACTGTTCATTCTACTCAGTCTGTGTAATAAACCAATAGGCCATAGTTTTCTGTCTTTGTATTGTTATAGTTTCATACTTTCTGTTGCCTTGCTTTTTTTTAGTGCATAAAACTTAAAAATATATATTCAAGAATAGGAAATAATGCAATTTTCTTTTAAATAGAGAGAAATATGCGCATGATTCAAATCCAGGAGAATATGGCCGAACAGAAGAATATCAAGGATAAGTTAGAAAATGAGCAAGAAAAGCTTCATGTGGAGTATAATAAGGTGAAGTAAAAGGGAAAATAAACCGTTATGCTGTTCTAGTATTGCTGCTGTTAACTTTGATAGCATTTTTCTTTCCATGAAAGATAATGTCTTAGAATGAAAGATGGAAATTATTGCTTCTTTAAAAGTAATACTTTAAAATATATTTTTTCTTTTAAAAATACTCAGTAGTCATACAAGCAGCCTCAACTTCTAAAATGTGATAGATTGACTGAATGCAAGCTCTTTAACTGACCCCACTGAGAGCTCCAGTAAGTGGACAAACCATGAGCCAACCTGTGTCATCAGGGCCTTCTGTTTTCCCTTCTTTGTATGCATTTCATTTGAAACAACAGAGTTTGACTCTTCCCTCCCACCCTCCCTCTCTCTCTTTTTTTTGATTGTTTTACTTGTGTCTAGTTCTGTGTTCTTTTTGAACCTGCTTGGTTCTTTGCTTGGAGCCCTACTTGATAATTGACAATCTAGGATACTCAGAGTGTTCTTTCTTTGTTTATGTCGACTCCAACTCCTGTAATGTTCATCCTAGATTTAATGTTTAATTTTTTTCAGAGGGAAATGATTGGTATATACACACCCATAGTGTCCTCTGCATGGGGTTTTTGAATATAACAAACTTGTGGCCCATACGTTATGGCATTGCTCCCCCAAAATGTTGCTAGTGTAATTTTTTAATTTATCGTCATGGTTAAAAAAAGAATTTTGTGCATTTTTGCTAAATAATTATTTCTTTATTTTAATATTTAAATATTTTGAAATGTAGAAATGCTGTTCTTTTTGTGATAGATGATCACACGCTGCAATTCTTGCCAAATTCAGCAACCTATCAAGTGATGGTTAATGATGACAAAAAGCGGTGGTGCTACTAATTCTTAAACTGTTAGGTGTGTGTTTTGAATGAGAACATACGGAAACCAGCAGCAGATCCTCTTTGAGCTACCGAAAATGATAAAGGGAAAGGAAATGGTGCACGGGGCTTTTAACCAAATTAATAGGTTGTATATTCTGAGTGGCAACTAGCAGTTACTTCCAGAGTGAAAAAACCCTTTATTTTGCTTCTGTCCTTTATTAAATTTTATCTCTTTCCATGAGTGTGAGTGGGTGTTCTTTAGTATGGCAAAAGAGAGTTTTAATCCATTTATATATTTGCTTGTTATGATCTTGCTGCTTAGGTAGTGTGGACAACACATACAAGATGTTGCAGGGTTTTAGTTTTGCCTTCTGCTTGACCATGAAACCTTATTTTCATGCTGAAATGCTTCAGATCTTCACAAAACAAGTGGCTACCCTGATTTTTGATTTAGTTAAATTACTGAATGGGTGTACTGATCTCAACTGTATTGATATAGGTATCATTAATTTATTAAACCCAGAAGAAATTGATGCACCTTAGATAAGTAAGAGGTTGAATAAAATTTATTAAATAAATCTAGTGAATTTTCATTCCTCTTTTTTGTTTGTTTTTTTTTCCTTTAACTTTTCAGCTGTGTGAGTCCTTGGAAGAACTACAAAATATGAATGGAAAACTGCGAAACGAAGGGCAAGGCATTTGGGCTCTGTTGGGTAGAATCATTGGACAGGTTGGTTGGTTCCCTTTGCCCCCCTTTACAGAAGAAGGCAGCAGAACTGGTTTTCCAAGAATCGGTGTTTCTGTTTCTGTCTGTCATTTCTGTGGCCAAATAAATTAATTTTATTTGATTTGATTAGACCCAGGCTTTACGCTGGGGATAATGCTTTCTGATTGAACTACCTAGACTTGTGCAAAACAGCTACTGGGAACCTGTTGCTTAATTTTGTTGCTGTAATAGTGTTCTTGTTTGCGAAATTCTTTCATTTGGTGTAAGTGATTGACCTGTCATTTGTGATGAACCTTAACATGAAGCATGAGTTAATCCTACTGTTTTTGTCTCCACATTGTCTTTAGTTACTGTAGGCTCCAAATAAGGTTTTAAATCTTTATGGCTTTTATAAGATGTAAATCCTTTTAAATGCAGTATGTATGTGATTTGTAGGTGTATATGAAGAGTTGCAACTGGACGGAGCAGAATATTTTGGTGAAATTAATATAAATGTCTAAGACAATAGAAAATTTGGATTATTTCCTGTTTCCAGCAATTATCTTTATTCTCATGGATATGAGGAAAAAAGAGAAGTGTAGATTCTTACAGTGTTTTCATGTATGTTTTATGTCAGAGCTATTAAGTGGCAGTGAACATTTTGCATGTGCGAGGGACATTGAAATTATTTTCAGTTACGATTCAGTATTGAAGAAAATATTGTGAAAATGCAGACATACAATTAGGTCACAATTTTGTCATGCCCTTTGGTACTGCTGAGTTTGTGCTGCTGTTCAGAAAACGAACCTTACACTTTTTTTATGCAGTAGTAGTTCCAAAGGTATGCAAGCTTTTTCTAGTTCTATTAGTCTGCCTATCTCTCTTACTTGCAAAGAAGGATTCTCGCATAACATATAACACATCTTTTGAACCAAGATTATTTTTCCCTCCTGTAAGTATTTAGAAATATATTTCCTGATGCAAATGTTAGTAAATTAAAAAAAAAAGAAAAAGAGAGAAAAAGAGAAAAATGGAGCAGAATTCATTTACACAGCTTGCATGACATTTTTTTTCCAGTTGGTTGAACAGATGCAGACCCACGAGGCTGCTGAGAAATGACTTTGATAGATGGCTGCTGTCTGAGAAGCCAGCATACCGCAGATTAGTAGAAAACCGAAGAGAGTCTCGTCTGCTTTGTGAAGGGCTTGGTCCAATAAGATAATTTTTCTAATTAACCTATCGAGCACCAGTGTAGCTGCAATGCTGTGGAAAATAAACTGCCTCAGTATTCTGTCAGATTCATGAATTTGCCTTTACTTGTTTCAGCTGCCTAGACAAACGTATCCTTCTTCATCCCTCTATTAGAAACTTGAAAAAAAAATTCTAAAAGCAAATCTTTCTGTGTTTTTTTTATTAATTTGAAAACATGAGTATAAGATTACTTTATCTTACAAAATCATACTGGGGTAAATGTGTAGTTGCTCTTGTCTGTAAAATAGCTAGCCAAGCAATCTACCACTCGTTATTTTGTGTCCTTCTTGCATTGAGATTGGAGTGGTATTTAAAAGTGTCGAGTCTCATGTGTACTGCATTTCTTCAAATCCAATAGAAATTGAACATACCAGCAATTTTACGGGCTCCTAAGGAAAGGAAACCAAGTAAAAAGGAAGGAGGAGCACAGAAGGCATCTACACTTCCGGCCGTACTATATAGGCAAGTAATAAAATCTTGATAGAACAGATATAGTATCTAGTAAGTTACAGTTTCAGAAAAGTGGTCAGAGAAAATTGTTTGCTTCAGTTTTTAATTAGCAAAATGCTTTAAAGTTGTCTATACGTTTTTCTTACTTTTGAAGACTAAGTTGAATAGTGGTCAGTTCTTCATCCTAGACACATGAGTAAGGTCTGGGTGTTTTTGCTAATTTGATGGCACTGCTTTAATGGCAAAGGTAACTCTGCATCTGAAATAAAAGGGTCCTTTTTTTCTGTTACGTGAAAATTAACTGGTCATCTTTTGTCTTGAATGCAATCATTTAAGTGGATGATTCTGTGAATAGTGATGGTGCTGTTTAGTCACCAGTGGCTGGGTGCATAAAACACTTGGCATGTAAGAATTTTTACTTTTTACCCATTCTAAATTGCTGAATTTCTATTTTTATTAATTCTCAAGAATATGAAATGTATTTACTTCCTCTATCGTTGTTCCACTTTTTCCCCTCCTCTTTAAGCTGTGAAGCTACTGACTGGGTTTTTATTACGCCTAATAGTGGGATGTATACTAGGCTTCCAGAGCATAACTGTACAAAATACATAGATCTTCTTCTCCTGCCACAACTGAGAGATGACATGGTCTGTCCTTATCTTGAGAGCAGCAGCCAGGCCTCCAACCACAGCAGGTGGTGTCTTACCCAGCTAGAAGGCTAAATGAAGACGAAGATTTACATTAGCAAAAGTTAATTTTAGTGCTGCAAGAGACAGAAGTCTTGGAAAAATGGAAGTGGGCTGAGGATTTGACAGTTTAGATAAGTACACAAATAATTGGAATCATGCTTTACTAATTCTGTTAAATTCAAATCCAGTCATTTATTTCCTCTCATGTTACACTGCAATCAGTGGACACCTGATCTCTTCAAAGTAACTAAAATTTCTATTCCAGTAAAATAGTAATAAAAAGGAAATGTAATTTCTTATGAGTTGTTACACTGCCCAGCATAACAGCAGCAGAGACCTATTTCAGGGTGGTTAACCTGAATAAGCATGTTTGTTAAGACAGGATAATAGCAGCATAATTTTCTATTTAAGCATTTGATGTAGTATTTTTTTTCCATTGGCCAGTGCTACATTTTTTTGGAGTATTGAGTGATTACTCACTTGTTCAAAGTCCTTAAAAGTTTAAATTGAAAGTCATTTTTTGTTAACTCTGTTAACTGCCTTTTGTGCTTTATTGTATATAGGTAGAAGTTCCTTAAAAAAAAGCCTCCAAAAATACTCCATAATTACTCCAAAAAATAATTATGTACTTAAATGATGCATTCAAATCGAAGTTGCTACATCTGTGTTGAAACTGGGGAACGTACTGGGATGTATTGTTTAGTCTTTATGATTTCAAATGTAATCATAATGCTTTTCTGCTACCTACATTAAAAGTTGTGGAATTTGCAAAAAGAATCATGATCAACACCTACTGCTACTGTGTGACACTTGTAAACTCCATTATCATCTTGGTTGCCTGGATCCACCTCTTACAAGGATGCCAAGGAAGACTAAGAACAGTTACTGGTAAGAATGCAGTTGATGTGTTGTCTTGTTCTATCTCCGTACTTAAAGTGGGATGTAATTGTGAATAGATTTGCAAATTCTAAGTGGTTTAGACATTGATGCAGTCTGAACTGAGTTGTTTTATTGTCAGGTTATTAGCAGTGATGTTTCAAGGTTAAAAAAAAAAAGATTTTATTGTTATTAGCCAGTGTGTTATAGGTTATATCTGTAATTTTCTTTGCTTTTGAGTTCATTTGTGATTGTTAATGCTGCAATATAATAATGGTAGGAAACCATAGGCTACTTTCAGGAAATGAAAGACTTGGTTTTCTGTTTATCTTAGGACTCAGATATGCAACTCTCTGTCCAGATCTTCAGGAAGATACTTGTAAATATTTTAAAATAAACTTCTAAGTAGTAGATCTGTTTACTGCAATATTGGATGTGTTGAGTTTACTGCTCTCTTATTACTCAAACTTGCGATGGCAGAAGTGTGTGCATAACTATACTTATTGCAGTTACATTTCCATGAATTAAAGTTCTTTCTTGTGCCAGTGGAGCAGAACAAAAGCTAAGTAGTACATTGGAGAAATGTTAAGGTGGCAAAGGTGCTGAATTCCAAACTGTCATAAAATTAGCTTGCTGCCGTGTAGTGTTAGCAGAATGCATGTTTAAACTGCTTTGAAATGTGTTAGAAGCCGTTATTTAGAAGCAGTTTTTAGCTGGCCAGAAGGTAGTTTACAGCATCTCCAGGATCCGTTCATGACCTTGCCTGAACATTAAGATATCAAGTCAGAATAGTATAAAAATTCCTTCTAAAAATAGAGTAAAACTATTTTAGTAGAAAAAAAACTTGGTTTCTGTCTTTCTTCATGTCTCTTAATTTTTTTTTCTATTATTTTTTAAGAACTTGCATAAAACATTTGCTCAAGCCATCTGTTTCGTTAGTTTTGAAGATTGTGTGCAGAACAAGACGGTCAGTACCTGAAATGGGAGGCCTCCCTCTTTTTATATTTTAACGCAACAAAACCTGTAAATTTGCTTAGTAAATTAAGAGATATTTCATTTAAAAGTTGATAATCTCAGAAGAATTTTCACCATCGCTTATATTTTGCGGAAATTAATTTTCCTTTAATTATTTAATGCAGTGTGTGATTTTCGACTTTCCATCTCTCTGGTCAAATTTGTCAAGTTTTTATTTTACATGGAAGATTTTTTTTTTTTTTTTTTTTTTTTTTTAATTTTTTTAGACAACTTCTGCATTTGCACAGGAGGTTGGATTTTGGTTCTGCTTTTTAACAAAGTTGAAAAGGCTCCCTTGATCAGTCCAAAAGATGTAAGACTATAATTCTCACTAGGTGTTAAAGGCAGGATAGGTCAGGTTCAGTAGTAAAGCTCTTTCATTTCAAAGCTATGACTTATCTTTGTTGTGAATTTCATGATTCAGTTATATCTCAGATCACAAACTTGGCTTTTACTTCTAATTATCTCAGGCATATTCTGGAGTGTGAGATGATAGCAGACAAATTGAGCTGCATTGATTGCATTCTTTTCATCATTGAATGTGCCTTTATGTATTCTTTATAGGATCAGTAGAGAGCATATAGAACAGATTCTTAATCTAAGTTTGAGTTCAGCAGGTTTGCCTCCCCCCCACTGTTTTGAATACAATTTTTATCTTTTGATTAAGATATGAAGAAAAGTGCAGGGGTTTTTAGATGGGGGCCATGTACTTTTCATATATTTATGTAGGAAATAATGGGAACTTTGCAAAAAGATAAAGGAAAATTGGTATAGTGGGACATTCCTTAAAACGCTAGGCAGGTTGAAAGACTTTATTCAAGAGTAGTTAAAAACGTTTAGTTCTCTTTTTAAATAGTAAGCGGGAAAAAGTTAAAAATAATTGTTTCCTTTTTTTCCCTGTTCTATTATAACTCCTAATAATTTTCTCATAATTGCTAACTTGAGTCCTTGCAAGAAGTTTGATGATTAGAGTCATATCCTTTATCAATGCTGTGGTGTAATTTTATGTAAAAATTGGGAATTTTCAGTTTCTTAGAAATTCTATTGATTAAACACTAGAACATTATTTTGATTTACATCATAATACTAAGTCGTATCATTCTTGTTGACAACTTGTGTGCTTTTATGTTCTGTGCCTGGATGTTCTGGATGGACTGAGAACTGTGTATTTTCCTGGTAGAGGATGATCTTAACTGGTACGAAAGCAATGCGCAAGTGTTGACAGACAATACCACGATTCAAAATCTAATTGGAAAATATTGACATTTTCATTAAAAAAATACTTGTCAGCTACCAACAGAGAGTAGTTCTTTCTATTGAAATGAAATTGCTGGAAAAAAGTGATAACTTCTGGTAACATATGAAATGCTGGGGACTGAGATGAATGAAACAAGGACTAATGATTTTATTAAGCTTAGTGATTTTTGTTTGAAGGCCAGTTATTTTAGTGGTGACTGCTGTGGGGAGTATTGGCCACAGTACAGAATGAGCTGTAGAATTCTTGGCCGGTAGTCCCATGAACACACATTCAGTATCTGGACATTGATTCATATTCACTCATTCAGTGCTGATCCAGCACATCTTGAGTGCTTTTTTGTCCTAATTCATTGGATAATAATATAAAATTATTAACTGACATAAGCATGAGTGTAATATGACGCTGTATCTAACATGTACTTTTCTTTGTATTTGTCACTTTTCCTAAATGAAGGCTGTTTGGGTCATTGCCACTGGCAAATTTTCAGTACCTTTACTAAGATGCTCTTTGAAACTCTTTGGCAAATTTGTTTGGTTCATACATACTGTCTTTTATCTCCAGAATAAAAGCAGCCCTCCTTTTTTAACACCTCTAATACATAATTCAACATGTGTAATTTATGGAGTATAAGTGTCGTCTTAAAGCTGTGGTCCATGTGTCTCAAGTTCAAAGTGGTTCAATTCTTTGTAAACATTGCAAGAAGTGAGACCTGTTTCTTCCTAGTTAAAAACAAGCCCCACTCTAAGTAACTGTTCAATTTTCCTTTTTAAGCACTGAGGATGGAACTGTTTTCTGGAATCACTGTAGTGGTATTCACTAAGCACAAAAGATTCAAATTTATGCTTTTGCCAACTCACTGCTAGGCATTTGATGTTTGTGAGATGGGAAGTTATCTCTGGTACCATTCATTCTTGCACCAAGTTAGATTGAAAACACAACAAAATCACACAACTTCTTCTCTAGGTTGTTAGTGCTTAATCAAAGACCTGTATGATTAAAAGGTTTCAAATCAATACTGAGATTTCTTGATGGAATTACTAAAATTACTTCCAGTAATTTTAGCAGTAGGCACAAGTATAGTTTAGAAGTAGCCATATTATTGCTTACTACTGATTTTCTCTGTGGGTCTAGATTAAGCAAGTCCAGAGTCAAAGCAAAGCAAAATTTGTGTACAGAAAGTTGAGTCTTTGGCACCATTTCTCCTGTTAATTTTTTTATTGTGCATGACAATGCTTGCTAATTTAGAGGTATTCGAAGATTGTTGGAATAGTTGTAAAGATGACCTGCTGTGTCAGGTTCTCTGTTCACTGCTTGTCCTTGAAGAGGTGAAATTAAGTGAGCATGACTGTGGCATAGCCTAAAAGAGGAGAAGTCATATGGCTGCTTTCTATCAATATATTGGGATTAAACAGCTGAATGGGAAAAGAGTTCTTTAAATTCAAGAACCATGTTGAAATAAACTATACAAGGAGATGAAAGGTGATTGTTTCCATGTCAGAGGAGCATGTGTGTGTCTCTAATAGCTTTTCTGTGGCCCTGTGGGAGCTAACAACCAAACTGCTTTGTAGTTAAAGCTTGTCTGCTTTGTAATAGGGTTGATGAGATGTGGTTTACTGTGGTAGTAGAGGCTATTCTAGTAAATCAGGAGGTTGACTCTTAAGTTCACGTTTATAACTTTTGTTTTTCCCCTCATCTTTGGTGTATTTGTGAAGTTCTGTTCTGTGACTCACACAACATGCACCTGCCCCCACCTCCATCATACTTTGATTTTGCTTTTCTTTTCTAGACTGAGCTTTTTCTTAATTTTGATTGCTGTGACACTTACACCAGCTGTTTCAGAGCAGGTGACATCTGTTTCTTTTTCATAAAAATAGAATTTAGGAACTTGCATGCAGTACCTCATCTTTTGATTGAGATGTTTCTTGTCTTCCTCAGTAACATCAAAGTTAAAATTCTTCACTTATTTGTATTTAAATAGGATGCTAATGAAACTACAGGAGTTTACTGACCTGAAGGGTTATTTTCTGCACAACTCTCTGAACATATGTAACAGAAAAATGGAGTCTTTCTATTTTAATAGAGCAGAGCTAAAGAATGGGAGTGATTTCAATCATAACTGCAGGATGATAGATCTGAGAGACTGAGTTTCCAACTCCAAATATTATTGTACAACCATATTACTATATTTTCATCCTATAAAGACTTCATTTTTAATGCAGCTCTTTAGTTGTGGAATGTTTATTTTTTAATTTATACATAGCACATTTTCACCATAATAATGAGGAAAATAAATGTTTTGTAAGAACTGCTCATCACAGTATTTTTGAACATTTTTGTAGGTATTGCTTACATTTGCATAAGCAGATCATAGTAAATAGTTAGAGCTGTGCTTTCCATTACATGAATTACTGACATGACTGATGGTGCAGTGTTATGGAGGGCAGTGCGCTCTGATATTTACCAAATGGAAAATCACCTTAAAGTCTTTGAGTTGGACAGCTTGAAGACAATGCATCTTATAAAAGTAAAGAAATCAAAGTAGCCTTTAGCTAAGCAGACACACAGAATTTTGAGGGAATGTTGTTATTCAAAGCCTCTCTCTCCCGTTACATCACTGGAGAGCCCTTCTCCCTAAAATCTTAAAATAACAGTAGCTTGGTCTGTGTGTCTTTATTTATTTACTTAAGTTTATTTACAAATACATATTTGTGTGTGTATATTTACACAAATTTGTGTAATCTAAAACATCTAACTGTAAAAAGTAGCATTTTGTACCTTATATTTTTCTATTGGTTTTATAGTCTAGTGTCCTAAAGAGGTCTAAAAGTGTTAATGGGTACAGTGTGTGTAGTGAATTGAGGCTTGTAAAGAGGAGGAAGAATAGAGTACTATACACTTGTATGTTGGCCCAAAACTGTTTGAAAAGTATATAAACTGACTTCCCTGTGTTTTGTCTACTAATAAAGCCTCCATACTTAGGTGAGGAAGGAGAGAAACTGTTTTCTTTCTTGCAATCTACCGTGTAGTACTTCTGCTTTTCTAGAACAGCAAATATTAGCAGCACTTGCATGTGTCCTTTTTACTGTGATCTTAAGTGCTTTTGAGATAAGAGGTGATCAGTCTTTATAACATTATAATGTAGTCACAATTATCTAAATTTTACATATGGAAAAGTTGAAGGGGAAAGGTGTTGAGTTAGTCAGGGCTTCACTGATATGTTACCCAATCCAGGATTAGATGTCCTCTATTTTGACTTGGTAGCCACCAACCTGCCTAGCGGACCATTATGACTCCTGTTGTCTTCTGTGTAGCCAGGAGAGATTGGAGTTACTGCTTGGATTAGTTTAAAATAATTAGAAAACATGAAAAGTTGATGGAGTTGATATTGTTAACCCTTACTAAAGTTCACTAGAAAACTATTCTTGTTGAACACGTAAATGTGAAGGAATTGGCTCAAACACAACAGAATCTGACTTTGTGCTTTTGTTTATACAGGATGGATATGCCTTCTTGTCACAAGCGTGTCTTAACATTTAACTTCAAATAATTGCATACATAATTTTTGTTTGTCTCCTTCCAAAGCAAATTTGCTCCTTTATTTAGATAATTTTAATGTGCTTATCATGTTAATGGCACTCAATAGCAGAACATAATGTTGATACTTTTTTTTTGTTGGTATTATTAAAAAAACATATTTAATATGAGATCAGTGGTGAATTGGAATTAATTTGAAATTACTTACAGTTTTTTGAATTTGAAGTATAATATGAGAAGTAATTAAGAACTGGCTCCTACCAGTGAGTATAATTTCTAAGTTTTCATTAACCTATTTTTAGTGAACATCCACATGTATGACTGCATAAGTTGATTTTCTGCAACTAAGAACAAATCTTGACGAATTCCTATCTTGTTAATTCTATTACAGAACTTGTTAGTAGCTTTACCTTAGCATCTGTTAATTTTTTAAGTTTTGATTGTGATTTTGTGCTTTTTCAGAAACTCAATAGGCATTTTTTTCAATTCAGTATTCAAAGTTTTAATATATATCTACAGCTTCTATATCTTTAATTGTCTCTATTTTTTTCAGCTTCAAAACACGCTGTCTTAGAAAATAGATACTAAAATTTATTTTCATATCTTCTAAATCCCTGCTCTGATTGGAATGAATTCAGCAGCATGTCATTGTAAAGATAACAGTCTGGTCTAGTGGAAGGTGTCCCTGCCCATGGCAGGGAGGTGGGAATTAGGTGATCTTTAAGATCCCTTCCAATCCAGACCACTGTATAATTCTGTGATTAAACTGCGTAGCAGTTACGGTAATGAATAGATTACAAGTGTGGTAGAATGAAAATGGTGAAACAGGGTGCATCTCTCTGGAAGATTAATTCCTGCTTTCAGAATCTTGGTTTTCGAAGTCAAACTGTCAGGAGTATAAGAACGCCTTACTTGTTTTTTGCTTAGTTGCTTAAAATGTACGTTTGAGGGAATTCTTTAGGTGTCCATTTGATATATTGTCTTTTGGATTTATCTTAAACCCAAATACTTCAATATCTTTCTTTTCTGCTTTTGTGACTGCAGTCTTAAAATGAAAATATTCCACTTTGCAGGCAGTGCTCAGAGTGTGACCAAGCAGGTAGCAGTGACATGGAGGCTGATATTGCTATGGAAACCTTACCAGATGGGACCAAAAGATCAAGGAGGCAGATTAAGGAACCAGTGAAATTTGTTCCTCAGGATGTGCCAACAGAACCGAAGAAAATTCCAATCAGAAACACGGTAAATGATGATGGAGTTGTTATGAGACTCATATTCATAATAATAATAGCAATAATATTTTTTCAGATGACTTACATTGTGGACATTCTGAATTGCTGGATTTCAGTTGGATTGATGTTCTATTTTAATGATATATTTCATTTCCTCTGTTTAATGCTTCATTAGTTATGTTAAATATATAGTTTTGCTAAAGAAAAGGACTGGAAACACAGTACTGAACTGAAGAGCTCTACAAGCTTAAGGAAAAATTCAGTTTGCACTTAAACTTAGCCTTTACAGCTCTTCTTCACTGTAGTACTAAGGACACATACTTGGCTAGATTTAAATACATCGAATTGCCAATTATAGCTGTGAAGTAATTAGCCATTTCCTTATATACAGACAACCTGCTGATTGATTGCAGATTTTGTCAGAAGTGGTCACAAGACCCTGTTATTTCAGTTTATTTGGCTTCCTGTTTTTACTGGTCATTGTATATTTTCTTAAACTTTCACGGTGGATAGCTTTTTGAGAAGAGAAGCAAAATCTCTTGCTTTCTATACTGATGAAATATTTGGCATCTTTCTTTCATTTGAAAATAGAACTTTTTAAATAATCACTGTGCACTTTTCCTTAAAATTTTGCTTTTCTACCTGTTTGTAAAACAAGCATTTTCATAAATGATAGGTCACATCACATATAAAAAGCATATAAAAATAGCAAAGGGCATTTAGGTCCAGTTTAGGGGATGAATAGTATTTCCATGACTCTTTGAACATCTTCAAATATATTTGGTTCGTCTTTCAATGTATTTCCTAATATCAGGGAGTATTTAAACCCTCTCACTTTAGGGTTAGACAAACTTCAACTGTCATGCAGGACAACTTTATTTTCTTCATGGAGCTTTCCAGACTTTTTGTGATTATACTAGCGGATACCATACCTAACTTCTGAGTATACACTCACAGAATTAAACAAGTATTTTCCTTACCTAACCTTAAACGTTTGCTTTAATTTTGGGCCACAGCTTTGATTTCCCTAATGTGGCTTCCCTTTCCTGGTCTATGTCTAAGAAGAACTTTAAGAATGACTGGAAGCCAAACTGATTAATTTAGACTAAACTATTAGAATAAGTGTGAATAATCTGAAATTAAAGTTTGAGAAACGTGTTTGTCTTTCTTTTTCTCATTGAGGAAAATTACGCTTCTTCCTTATGTGTAAGAATGCATAGAATCTTACAGCTACCTGGGTAGGTTGAACTCACTGTTGCCATGCTATTGTTCACACAGAAAGAAAACTTACCTGGTGTTCTTGCTTACTGAACCCTTTGCATCTTGTGTCCCCCTTCTTTCTCTCTCTTGTCTCTTTTTTTACGTAGTGTATTAGTGTGTGGGGATTCATTATTCTGGGAGGACTAAAGAGAACTAAAACTATCGCAGGAAAGTCATTCATAATAATAACAAATGAAGAAGCAATATAAGGTATTGTCAGAAATTCATAGGAAGACAGGATTGGTTTGTTCTGAGACCCCTCTGAGATGTCCTCCTCATGCTGTGTCACTGTGATATGCTACATCGGTGATTTGGCACCTCATGTATTACGTAGTATATCTGCACATATTATGGTGTGTAATATAGAGATTAATTGGCTTTGAGTGGACTATGTGTTGGCACTGTATGGCATTGCACTGTGGAAAAATTACTGCTACCACTCTGAGAGAGATTTTGTTTCTCTGCTTAAGTTTTTAGTCTTTCTTTCGGTTCTCTCTGGTTCTCTACTTTTCTGCAACATACAGATTTGCAAGGTAACATTTTTGCTGCCCTGTTGGCAGGGCTACTCTGTCAGAGAGGATCATCAGCCACTGACCAGCCTGTTGGCTCCTCTAGCAGTTGGCCCCCTTCTGCGTAACTCCTCCAGTTTATATACTGAGCATGATGTTCTATGGTATGGAATATCCCTTTGGCCAGTTCAGGTCAGCTCTCCTGGCTTTTTGTGTGGCTCCTTCCTAGCGAAACATGAGACACTGAAAAGTTCTTGACTTGGGTATGAATATGTTAGCAACAGCTGAAACATCAGTGTGTTATCAGCATTACTGAGGCCAGATTAGCTCACCTGGTTAGAGCAGGGTTCTAATAATGCCAAGGTTACCAGTTCAGTCGCTGTGAGGACCATTCACTTATGAGTTGGACTTCTTGATCCCTGTGGAGCCATTACGATTCCAAATACTGATACTAAATCCAAAAACTACAGCACTATACCATTACTAAGAAGAAAATGAAATCTGTCCCAGCCAAAGTCAGGACAGATGGTGTAGGGGTTTTGATTTAGGCCTTTCCTGGTAAATGGGTCATAACTAAGGAATTATTCCATCTCATTTCTTTACATAAGCAAAGATATAAAGACACGGAGTTGGAAGTCAGGGAGCAGTCCTTCCAGCAGTGTTGGAGGGCAGAGAAGCTCCCTGCGGTCACTCTTGCTGGGGGAATGGGCCGTAGGTGTGGGTCTGCTGATCAGCCAGCCGGACTGGGAGGAGGTGTCCTGAGATTCGGGAACGGCAGTTGTTTTGGTGAGAGGGAAGTGAAAACTTGTTTTCTTTCTCTTTTCTCCTCTGTATATACATGTATATATGTGTAAATATATATAAACTGGTTTAGTTCTACTGAAGTTCGGTTTTGTGGGTTTTTCCCCCGCTTTCTCCCTCTTTTTTCCCTGTGGCTGGGAGGGGCCTTCAGAGCTTCTGTCCTGCACCCTTTGGCTCTTGGCATTTGGCCAGTTTCAACCGGTCACAGATGGACAGAGAGAGACCTGTGAAAATTGAAGTACCCTACTGTCCACAGTATCTACATGACATCGGAGTCTCAGTTTTCTCCTCTAATTTGTAAATGTGAGAGAGCTAAGAATGAAGCATGTTATTCAGAGCCAGGACAGTGCTTCCCCCTTTAGAATTGTGTGCCAGGGCAGTATTTGGTATCCTAGTGCTGTATAACCTTTTAAAAGAACCTTGTGATTGCTATGTAATATTTCCATCTCTTAGCTTTCAAATACTTCAGAATCTATTTATATAGAATCATAGAATCACAGAATGTTCTGACTTGGAAGGGGCCCACAAGAATCATCAAAGTCTAACTCCTGACCCTGCACGGGGCAGCCCCAAGAATCACACCATGTGCCTGAGCATTACTCAAAAGCTTCTTGGTCTCAGACAGACTTGGTGCTGTGACCTCTTCATTGCAGAGCCTGTTCCAGTGTCCAGCCACCCTCTGAATGAAGAACCTTTTCTTAATATCTAGCCTAAACCTCCCTCGACACAGGGATTGGGTTGGGTTCTGTCACTGGTCACCAGAGACAAGGGATCCGTGCCTGCCGCTCCTTCCCCTCACAAGGAAGTTGTAGACTGCAATAAGGTCTGGGAGTTTATCATTCTCACAGCCATGGTTTTCCAGCTCAGGGCACTGGGGTGCCCCTTAGTCTGTCATTGGTGTTGAATAGAGGGGCGAAGAAAGCGTTAAACAACTCTGCCTTGTCTGTGTCCCTGTTTGTGAGGTGACCATCCTCATCCTGTAAAGGGCTGATGTTAATTCTGTAGACCAGCTCTTTCAAAGTAATCGTGGGATAGAGAAAGTCCAGCCGTTGGACTGCATTGTTTTGGAGACAGCAGCTATCATATTGTGCATTAAAATTCAACTTAAGTTTACAAGAAGACCTTTCTGATTTTGAACTCCCTAAGAAAGACCATGTAAGTGAACATACAAGGATAAATTTAAACATATCGTAATTTTACTCTGAGCCAGGGTCTGTACAAATTACAAATAAATGTAAATAAAAAGGTAGTCGGTCTTTATACTTAATTCTGTTGTGTAATGGCTGTATTTGAAGACAGAATTGAATTAGTTGTTTATGGTTTATACATTTCAAGCCATGCATAGTGACCTTTTAAACATTTTTTTCATTTCAGTGCATAACTCTTTAAACTAGGTTTATTTAAAATCTGTAATCTCTGTAATTCCAATTTCACACTTGTGTAAGCATAACAAATTATTATTTCTGCTGCTAGTTAATTTCAGAAAAATTAATAGCTGATGATTACCTAATAGAAATCAATAGCTAATTGCACAAGCTAGAGTTCTATAAATGCTTTTTTTTGTATTTCTTATAAATCTGAATATGTTTTTTAACATTTCCTTTTCAAAGTTTTGCATTTTTTTTCTATTGGTTGTTTTTCATTATAAAGATCAAAGGTATGCAATAATTGTTTCTTCAGAAAATAATTTAAAGAGATGCAAATGGTGTTTGGCAGCAGAAAGCTGAGTGATTAATACTTTTCCTCTGCTCAGCTATATATGTTTAGATTTTCAGAGTCTTTTTGAGGTGATCCATATTTTAAAAATCACCTTTTAACAAATGTCAACTTCATTTGCTATCCTTGAGTAAAAAAGAATACACAGGGGGCTTTTTTCTATTGAACGTGTCATTGCTAAAATAATTTTGTTAGTCTGATGTAATATTTTTGCTTCAAGAAAATTTATCTGAAGTGTATTTCAGTGAATTTTTAAAAATGCCATAAACTGTGCCCTTCCTACTGTATATGCCGTTACTTGGAAGTGTAATGGAGTTTCTGTAAGAAATGTCACATACATACACATACACACATTTTCTAAAGCAATTGTGTGCAGCTGGTGCTAGCTGTGTGCTCTAAGAGGTGGTAGGGAATGCTTTTTCTCGTGATTCTGGTGTATCCTTAGAAGTTAAGTGATGTCTGTGTTGCCCAATATTCCATCTTTTAATAAACGCTCTGTTAGTGAGCACATTGGAGGCTGGACTTTGTTTTTGTGGTTTTTTTTTTGTTTGTTTGTGGGGTTTTTTTTGGTTGGCATTTCTGGTTGGTTGGTTTGGATTTCTTTGCCTTTTTTTTGGTGGAAATGGCATTTTTTATTCCTTTTTATTGAGAAACAGCTGTCTACACAATGTTATAAGGGTGAAAGGCATTTTGAGAACTTAATAGTTGAGATCTGTAAATAAAACCTTCTGATACTCTGATACCAGATTTATTTTTGTTATTTAGAAGATGAAAATATTTTTTTTCTGTAATTACAGTGTAAAAAATCCAGATGAATAGGATTTTTCTGTTCAGGAATAAAAAGTCTGCATTTTTGGGAAAGAATTATTAGCCAACACTATGCTATTCATCCTTCAGAACACAGAAGAAAACAAATCTGTATCTAAGGGACTCCAGTTTAAAAAACCCAAGGAGCAATCACAGAACCACAGAAACAAACAAACAAACCCTACGGAAACCAAAAGAGAAACAAAAAAACCCAAACTTGACAAAGCACCTACAAATTCTTCTCAGTTGTTTTGTATACTGCTTTTGTTTTGCAAATAAATACTGATATTTAGAATAGTTTAGTATTTCTTGCTGTTTTTTTTCAAATACGAAAAGAGAGTAGAAGAGTGATTTTTTTTTTTCCTATGTTGCCAAATATATTAAAGATAAAACGGGATTGTTGTCTTGTACTTAACTGAAGCATTTCTGCCAAAGTGGTTTCCAAACTTCTATTGTGGAACTTAATTATGTGATGTCATAGATTCACATTTTGAATAAAAGTTACCTACTGGAGGGAAGCAGAACATCAGTTCCAATTTGAATGTAATTATCAGGGATTCATAGAAACAGCAAATAGTTTCAACTCACTTATCCATACTTATCAGTCATAATTTTAGTTAGCATTGTCAGTGATTTGTCAACTCATTTAAATATAACTTCTAAATAAGTACCTGGAGGACCTTTTAAACCATCTATCTATTAGGGTAGTTTTGACATACAGAATTTAAAAGATTAATTGCTGTCAACTGAACATTTTTGCTCTAGGAAAAAAAAAATCTGAAGTCACTCAGCTTTCTGAAACTTAGGGTTTTCATTATAAAGAACATTGTAAAATACTTTGTTTTCTTCACTGAATATGAAAGCCCAACTGAGTCTGACATGTCTAAACAAATGTAAAAACTAATTCATTTAACTTGCCGAATACCTGGCAATATGATAGTATAGGACTCTTTCTTTTGGCTTGAGATCAAATATCGAATGGCATGAAGTAAGATGCAACTCTTCCACAATGCTTGAAACGAATGGAATGAATCAGAGTTTTGCATTTTGGTGGGTTTTTTTTGGTTTGGTTTGTTTGGGGTTTGGGAATTGTTTTGGTTGCTTGGTTTGGTTTTTAAGAATACAAGAAAGAAAGAGATCTACAGATGAAAGATCCCTTGTTTTTGATACATAAAAGACATGAAGAGATGAACATATTTTCCAAATGGTATTCCAGTGGTTTAAAAATTGGTATCTCTATAAGTAAAGATAATTAGCATAACTTTCACTTCTGTAAATAAGTACACTTAAGTTCAGTTTTCCAGGAAAGAATCACTTTTTTGCAGGTGTTTTAGCAACACCTACAAACTGAGTTTTTCTGGCTTTTTTGTCCTCCTTCTGTTTCAGTTCTCCAAATGTATGCTTTGGAGGAAATTAGTGTTAAAAAAGATAGCAGGTAATCCTGCTAGTTCTCAATTGCTGTTATATGTTTAAGCCTGAGAAACAGATGTTTCAAGTTAAATGCTCGATTCAGTAATGGTGTAGTTTGACAGCAGGAATGTTGCAAAGTTTTTGCTTTTCTAGAAAATAAAAGTTCTCAAGAGAATGGAAACTAAAAAAATATGTGTAATTAAGCTTCATGGTTGATTTGTTTCTCTTTATAATCATATTTTGATTTACTACAGTTTCATTTTGTCTGACAGTTCTCTTTTTATTACTGTCATCTTTCTGGAAAATTAAATAATTATTTCTGAGATAATTTTTGAATAGTAGGGATATGTACTATTTAAGGGGTTCACTTTGATCTGTATTGAATGAGTGTGCCATCTGGTGTCTACATAGTTGTCCTTTATTTAAAAGAATTTTATGCCTGTGTGGTGCCATCAGTCGAACATTTTTTCTGCCTTTTAACAAAACAAAGGGAGCCAAAGGGATTTTTTTTTCTACAACTGGCTTCATTGTAACTTTTCTTTGCAAAAGAATTTTGCGATAGTGAACTCTTCATAAGGAACAGCTGACACTGTGGATTAAAAATTGCTGTCTTGTCAAAATGGTCACGGTTTATGGTTAACACGATAGAGAGCACAATATCTGTTAACTTGTGTGGTTTTTTCAGAAATCTGTAGTTTGTTTTATGCATGCTATTGATAGCACACTGATTTCATTAAGTCACTTTTTTTGGTATAGTGAAACCAATTCTGTTATCTGAGACTGTTCTGTTATGCCTATGTTTCATATCAGAGTTGTCCTCTGTTCTGTAGTAGTGAAATGACTCCTTGCCATGACCTCTTTGTTTAGAATGATTCTATAGAGTTCTAATGTTTACTGATTTCTTTTATTTTTTTTGTCTTTAGATTCTCCTTAACAATATATGATAAAGGCTGCATAAGTCAGAGAATTGGGGTTCAAAACTTTTTGATATGTGTGATATGTATCAATGAATCATAATTGGATAAAAGGTAAAACTGTGGAAGTCTATAATTAATATTAATGTGTCAGCTATAAGTTGACATAAGATAAAAATGAAAACACTTGAAGGATTTAGGTAGGAACCAGAATTAAAACATGGCTGTAATCTTATTCTGGCCCCCTTCCCTGTGTATTTCATGTAGCTATGGGTCTTTTTCAAGCAGTCACTATAGCCATAGGTCTGTCAGGGAAATAGGAATCAAATATGTACTATTTCGGAGAAGAACGTGAGATTTACAGATCTACAGAAATCAAAGCATCTAAAGTTCTTGACATTTTTCCCTCTTATAATTGCAACACAAAGCAACAGCTACAGATTTTTACAGAGAAAAGAAATGACCATAGTTCCAATAGTTTTGAGAGTCAGTGTCTTTAGTAATTTCAGCAAATTTTTAATGTGAATTCTGAGACTAGTTTTGAACTATTTATATGAAATTCTCAAAGTAAAAGGCACGCTTTCCGAATGATTTCATGCACCACTAAACTCCAGGAGCACTTAGAGTACTGACTTTATTTCCTGTGCTCCACTTTGTGAAGAAGAGTAATATTTGCTTCATGGTGCCACCACTGTTGGTGATATAGAAACTCAGTGCCAAAAGGAAGAGCCCTGTGTATATGATAGTGTTGTTTTTGTCACATCCAAGAGGTACAGGAGCACAAGCATAATAAGGATCATCATGTTTCCTGTTGATTGGCACGAGGAGTATGTGCTGATGTAGTGAACCCCCTAAATTCACCCACCTAGAATGGCATGACTGGGTGTGTCAGGCCTCTTGCTGCCTTTGTGTGTATGTGCATACAGTTAAAATTGGAACCAGTTAACATATCAAGCAGAGGAGAAACTGGGAGCAGTGCTTTCTATTGTGATGTTCGAAATAGTTGGCAGAATTAATACAGCTTTTGCAAATGATTGGGAATTGCTTATGTTCTCATAAATATCATTGTGCTCTAACCCCTCCTAGGTTTCTGTTTTCTTTCATAAATAACTTTTTGAAATTGTCATGTGGAAATCATCCCTGATTTTCTGAAAAACAGTGTCTGAGCAGATCAAATCCAGAGACATGCTCATTCACTTTACATGGAGTGGACTTGAACCCTTGCCACTGACCACAGATGCTTTCTGTATTTCCTATTGTTTTCCATGCATTGTTCATACTGTTAACTTCTCTCTATCTTCTCATGTAGAAGAAGAGACAGGTGACAGAATAAATTTTTATCCTTCAGTATCACTTTTGTAAAAGCTCAAGAGAAGCATATACTTGTGGCTCTTGGGAATCCCCTCCCTGATTTTGGTCAGTTGACCAGTTCTGGGTCGATCCTGTTGGTTGGTTTTTTCCAGCCAGCAAAGCAAAACTGCTCCAGGAGAACATCCTGCCACTTATTGCTGTCTTTGGATAAACTGGTTTAAAGTATGTGTCTTCCAGAGTCATAACAATGGGGCCAGGGTGGTTTTGGGTCATGTGGGCACCCATTCTGTTGTGTTCGCCATTGTGCTTTAACACCTGGAAGCGAGCATATCAACTTGTTGCATCTGTGAGTGAGGGCAAACAGACTGTTTCCTTTGCAGCTTTCTTTTGCTGCTTTGTAGACTGTTACCTTTCAGAGACTGAAGGATTCATCCTAGGCTTTATTTTTTTCCCTTACAGATGTCTTTAATTTGTCTCATTTATGGAATTTATTTTTCTGAGAATATTCGAAGTCTTACAGTCAGTGCATTATCTGATCCTACTCTTTTTTCATGTTTCACATGGTTGTCCAGTCGTTATCAAGTTGCTTATAAACAAAAAATGTGAAATTGAAGCATTCATTTTTAGCTTTTCCAAGTTCAGAGTGAAAACTCCCACTTCAGTGTTATTCTTTTGCTGTTGGTTTTGAACCCATTGTTGATCCCATTTCCCCACAACATTTTTTCATTCCATTTTGGACAGTTCTTTTTTTTTTTTTAACTGTCTGATTTTTTTTAAAAGTGTCTTGAGTACCTCACTTCCTTTCATGGATCACCCCATATCCCTCATACATTTGACCTACATCACATTGCATTGCTTATGACCTCATCGCTATTAATTTCCTATGTCAGAGTTCTGTTTTTCAGCCTTTTGTGTCCTGGTTATTTTAATTCCCTAAGCCAATGTGCAAGTTTCCACTCTAACAGCAGAATGCTGCACAGATGGATACTTTTGTGATACGAACCTCAATGGCTGAAGGAAATCAATTTTTTATTTATCTTTCCCTTGGCTATGGAAGTGTATGCCATAGTTTTCCAATTTTTTTTCCCTTTTTTTTCTTCCCCAGAGGCTTTCTCTAACATTCTTAATTGTGTTTTATTGCTTGCATTATATATTATAAAATGAAATGTATTTTATGGAATATTTTAGTAACTGTCAACTTAGATTGTTTTGAACTAGATTAAACAGGAGCTAACCAATATTGGGTTTTTTCCTGCTTCTCTTTCTTTTCAGGTTTGATAGCTGTTTGCATGTGATGCCATCACTGTTCCCTTGTAGATACTCTTGTAATGTTTTGTGTGAATTTCTAGAACATTGGGGAGGAAGAGGCAGGAGTTTTTCTTCCAAATATTAAATGCAAAGTCAGAAGTTAATGAAATAACTGAAATAAGTGAAATGGTGTATGCCCTAATACTGTGGGATGGTTCTTCAACCTCCACAAATGGTAAGCTTTGAAGTGAAAGACAAAAAGGGACATTGTTAATCTTTAGGTTTCATTTACTCAGACCATTACTCTTTTTAGAGGAAGGTCATTAAAATTGCTGTGAAGGCTAAACCCTAGTAAGATATTTTTGGAAAAGATGGCTTGCTTTTACCTTGATGATTTCATTGAATCAAATGGCTCCGTCTCTTTACCCGGGGAACATAATCTTATGGGATTTTAAAGAGTTTAATTAGAAGTTTATTTGATTATGTATAGGCATGTGACTTTCCCCTCAAAATGTTAGGCTAAAGGAGACTTGTAAGAAGCATTTAATCTGTTTCATCTTTTATAATTTTTAACTTTTTAATCAAAGTTTTTCTTTTGTTCTTGTTTAAAAATACTTCCATTTTATGCTTGCATCTTAATTCATTGACCTTTCTTGGTCTGCTGCTTATTTTGGGAAGTACTGCTAATGAAATAAGGCACTGTTTTTCTCTTTCAGTTCAGTGTGTAGTATCTTCCCTGTGATGCAGCAGCTAGATCTTTTGACTGTTTATTTAAAAATAGAATGTTTTTTAACTTGATTTTCTAACAAAAATAAGTTATGAAGTTGCCTGCCATTATAGTAGAATTGCCTTGAGTACCCACTGAATGAAATGCAAAGCTGTGGAGTTATAGAATTTAGGATGACCGTGGAGGTCAGTTTGGAAAAAGAAATGTAATATTATGTAATTTTAAAGGCATATAAAATATCCTCCAAATACGTGTGTCAAAGGTGTTGATTTTAGTGTTTGTTGTCTAGTGATTGTCAGACCCATTCAAGTATGTTTGAAGGTTTGGAAGGCTAATGGAAACATAATGCAAGTGTAGTTTAATGTAACATTCCTGGTCATATACACCAAACGTTATATAGCAGACAGGTGAAAGACAACATTTTACTGACAGAGGTGACCAAACTACTTATAAATCTTGTATCTCCATTTTACTGAATTTTAAATAGGATTCATAACTCCTTAAAATGGAGTTATTAACTTGTAATATTTACCACTTACGGTAAAAACCAATGTCGTTGTTACCTAGATTGCTAAATTAGATATCAGTTTTTAAGATAGCATTACTCTGATGGTACAAAGAATACACTTTTGTGTCTTGCTGCTTAGACATGAAGAGTGAGGACCATAACATTGCCTATCTTGGTATGCACCCTTACACCTCCTTCTTTTTAATCTTTACACAGCTGCATTCAGCAGGGCCTACATGGCTTAAAGTTGTTGAAGTTTATGTGTTCTTAGGACTAATGCCAGAGGCTGAGAGTAAAAAATTGGCAATTAATGTGCTTTTTTGGTCTAATTTTAATTTTCAGTGACCTTGGGTTCCATAACATGTAGTCCATGTTACATTAATACCTCTAATACTGCATTAATACCTCAAATACTACATTGGTGAACTTAGTTACCTGTAATTAATTGCTTCTTCCAAATTTGGACCCTTGTTGTATCTACTAAGGTAGAACACCTCAATTATGACTGTATTATTAAATATGTAGTAAATATTGATATGCGTTAAATAGATAAGGTTTTACATTTTTAAATAAAACATCCCTAGGGAATTGTGAAAGAGAATCATAATAAGTGGTCATCACCTTCATCATCATGGCCAGGCTTTGCGAACGAAGATTTGAGAAGGGCTCTACCCACGCTTGCTACAAGCACACTGGTGGCTAAAAGGGCCAATGCGAGATAGGCAAATCCGATTGCAAAAGGCACAGTGGAAAGTCTCCAAGGGCAGTATTAGCGAGGCACGGTTCTTCCAGCGTTGTCTTTTTTCATCCAGACTGATTCTGCATGTGTTCTCAAAGGAAGCAGCAGCATTATGGTTGGTGTGTCTCCGATTCTCCTGATTGGAGGCCAGGGTGGACCATTGATGATGGTCAATATGGCCAAGGCTGAGGTATTGTTTCAGGGAGTCCTTGTATCTCCTCTTCCCCATAGAGCACAATCTTAGGGAGACAGTGATCCCCCATCCTGGAGATGTGCCCTGCACAGCGCAGCTGCGTTTTCAGCAGCATGGCCTCGATACTGGTGTGATCTCTGCCTGTTTGCAAGGACAGACACATTAGTCATGTAATCAGACCAGTGGATGTTTAGGATTGTGCGGAGGTAGTGCTGATGGAAGCGTTAGAGGAGTTGCAGGTGGTGTGGGTAGATGACCCATGATTCAGACCCATATAGAAGTAAAAAGGCACAAAATAGGCTAGGATTTTCCATTCTGCCGCATTCACTGCTACTACAGTTAACTCCTCTCTAAAAAAGGAAAAACCTTCCCAAACAGTATGTTATTAATATATACAGATCAAAATCTTCATAAGTAGAAATCTATAGATGTGTTGAAGTGGCAGGTTTATTTATAGTTTAAATACTGAGCAGTCTTAATTTGAAGATAGTATAAAGCACCTTCAAAGAGGACCCCAAACAGGAGAAGCATATTACTAGCTTCTTTGGAATTTAATTTTTGACTGCTTGGACTTCTCACCTGCTTTAAGATGTTTATTACTTTATCTGAAATGAACACCAGCTGCTTCAAAAGCAGTGTTAAGAAATTGTAAAGTAGTTGTTGATTTTCTCTGTCAGATGACAAATTACTTCCTAAGGTGATGATTTCCTCACAGAAAAACAAGCATTTTAAAGTTTATTTATTTTGTTAGTGTCAGTGTTTGAAACATTTTGGGTTACTGGAATAGTCGCTGATCATTCGTATTTTTTCCACATACCTTCTAGTATTTTTTTCCTTGTTAAACAAGAAGGAAAGAGTGTGACATTGTCAACCTGTGGCAGTTAGTTAACGCAGGCAGGTCATAATGCTGCTGTTTCAGAAATAAAATACAGTGACTGAATCTGAAGTCATGCAAGTTGTGTGTGGTAACTTAGAGCTTGTAAACCATTGGTACTTGATGTTGCACTCCATGGAAACCTCTTGTTCTCCACAATGTTGGTATTTATGCTTTTTGGCCACATGCAATACTGAAATAATATTTGCTTTTGGTATCACCCATTCTATCTGTTGTATACCAGTCGTATATTGGTATGTGCTACAGCTTTATGAGCATTTGTCATATACCCATTATACTAAGCTTCAGTTTGAAAGCTTAAATTCTTTTTAGTCCTCAAAAACTATGAGTTACTTTCTGTTTCTGTTTTGATAGTTTTTTAATTTTGATTTTTTTTTTGCTCTTATTATTTGCCTTTACAAATAGGGCACTTTTCAGTGCTCAAGGAATTTATTTTAATATACTGTTCATATCAAATTGCAAATTATTAGTTTTGGAAGTTTATACAAAATCTGTAAGAGATTTGTAATTCTGGTGGCAATCTTTTTTAGAATAAAATTTAACATGCTGAGGTGTTTATATTTACTTATATCCAGAATGTGAAGCTGTTGTTCTAATTGTGGTTAATGTAGTTGTCTGGCAGTGGTTCTGTAGTTAATGTTTTAAATTATTTCCTGTGGTATGTTTTTGTTGTTGTTAGGAATAATAGATAAACAGCAAAAACATTCTGTTACCTAACATTGAATTTTACATACATTCTCTTCTAGAGAACTAGAGGACGAAAACGAAGCTTTGTGCCTGAAGAAGAAAAACCTGAGGTTGGAATATAGTGTTTTGTTTGTTTTTTTAACAATTTCACAAAAAACTAAACTTTGGGCTGAAGTGTTACTTTCAGTGCCATAATTAAAAATGTTTGCTTTCCTTCCCTCCTTTCCCCCCATTCCTTTCTTTTGGCTTCTGCTATGACAGGAACGGATTCCCAGAGAAAGAAGGCAGCGTCAGTCTGTTCTGCAAAAGAAGCCCAAGTCAGAGGATTTAAGAACTGAGTGTGCTACTTGCAAAGGGACTGGAGACAATGAAAATCTAGTCAGGTAAGTTTGATACTCTGACCTTATGGGGAGTTAAATTTCCATCTTTATCACTCTGTCATCATGATTATAATGAAGAAAATGTGCTTTTTAAAAACACAATTTCCTCCACTTATTTGGGGGAAACTTCAGAAATACTGACTTGATTGGCTTATTGACCTGCCAAAAACCTTTACATTGTAAATAACCAAGAGAATCTGTTTTTCTAACAGAGGAGAATTAATTTGCTTTTGTCAGGGTGAATTGTCAGTGTTTTAGAGCAGGTCAGAAAGATAAACTAACCAGCATTTTAATGACATTAAAGCTACAGGAGCATTCTAAAAGTAATTAAATTAAAATAATTAACAGTTTTATGAGCTGAAATGTGGATTATGAGGAATTTATGTTTTTAAAATAGTATTAATGCTACCTCCATTAATGCAGATCATGAAAGGGTTTGATAATCATGTTTCTTATCTGAAACAGAAGTGAAAAAAAAAAGACCATTGAATGATGTTTTAATAGGTGCAGAAACCTAATTAAATTTTAGAATAGCTGCTATTAAATAGCTACTGTTGACCACAACTTCTGCAGATTTTGACTTTTTATAGCTGCATTGTGGCCTCTTTGCAAAGCCGTAGAGACTTGTCACAATTCTTGAAAGAAGATTCATGAAGCTTAGCTTAGGTGGATTTTAATTGATTCTACTGAGCTTTCATTAAAATGATGTCATAATAAGTTCAGATGAAAAAAAGTATGTTGTGTTTAGGTCCTGCATGCTTCAACTAGACTTTTCTAGACAAATTCTTCTCTGTAGGTTAGATATAATTGTTGTTTTAACTGGAAGGATTATTCCAAAATAAATATTTTAATTTATATCTAGGAATGAGAGTTATGAGAAAAGTCAGAATCACTGATACAGTCAGGCAACATATAGTTTTAGAGTCACAGGTACAGATGCCTTGTACATGCTCAAAGTAGCTGGTTTTATTACCACTTACAGCATATGATTTACCATAGAAATAGATACAACTTCAAGGTTGTGTGCGAGATTGTAGCTGTATTTCCAGATTGGAGCCAAGTACCTGTACAAGCTCATCAGTAACCATGTGACTCTCATACACAGACAGGCTAATACTGCTAGGTAATCCTAGATCCTGCACAGTATCAGGCTCTGAAATAGAGGCTGGATGTTACAGTGATTGCTCATGCAATTACACTGATGAGAACTGGTGGCAGAAGGTTTTTAACTGCCCATGACAAGATAAAAGGCCTTCTTTAGCCCTACTGTTTGCAAGAAATAAAAGATGCAGGAAGACCATTTTGTTATGGGAAACATGTATTGTGATTTACTGTGAAAAAGTCAGTGAATTAGTAGTTTTCTTCTTGAAGCTTTTTCTAGAAATGTTAAATACCACATTGGGGGACATAAAGGATAAGATGAGAAAATGTCATGAAGAGCTGTATTTGTAAGTTGCAATTAAAAAATACTGGTAGAAAATTAGTGTTATGTCTTGTTTACTACATGAAAAGGTTTTAGTGGTAATTTAGAAGGGCCAAAAATACACATACTACATACCAAAATCCAAGATTCTCTTACAAATCATCCTCATAATTAGGCCTAGAAACTGAAACAGTAATCCTGCATGGGAGAAGGAGTTTCTTATGTTTTAATCCTTTATTCATAATTCTCTGAAAAATATTTCCTTAAATCTTCTTATTTTCCATATTACTTTTTACAAAAGATAATGAATTTAAAACTTGCTCTTTTTTCAGATAGTTCTTATAAATAGCTGCAATTTCATCCAGTTTAGATTACTACTGCTTCTCAATAGCTGTGGGTGCTTAATTTTGATAAGTGCTAAAGTATGGTGAAGTATTTAATAAACTTGGTGTTTTTTTTTTTTTAGTATTACTTTTGTTCTTAAAGCTGTATTTCATTTGATGAGAGTAAATTGAGGGACTGTAATAAGATACTGGCTACCAGATAGGCTTTCTGCTATGCAGCCAAAGCTGGGTAGGGGAAGTGATCTGCAGAGTGTTGCTATGTCAGAGAAAGTTTTCAGAATCCTTTATTCTCTTACGTTGTTACAAAGTGATAGAAGTGACCTTCTGCTGGCACTCCTGCTCTCTCCTCCATGTACCATCATGCAGGACTCCTTTGTGCTAGTAGATATGTGATACAGTTTATTTTTAGAATTTACGGTGAATTTATGTTATAGATTCTTCTATACACATCTGTGTAAGTTTTGTTAACTGAATGATCCTGCAATTTTTACCTTTTACAAAATTAATGAGTGGCACAGTCAAGATCTATAGATCAATCAAACAGTGAAAAGTTAATTGAAAGAACGTACTCAAATGAGGCAAAGTCAGGTCTGCAACTGTCATAAATGACAGTGAGAAAGCAATATCTGTAATTAGAGAGAAGTGTGGGGTTTTGAGTATCTTTTTACTCAAATGAGTGTAATTGAGTTTTGAGAGGAGTAGTTGCAAAATATGGAGGTTTTTTTAATATTTTATGTTTGACACAGATTGATTTGATGTAAGGCATGAAGACAGAGCATTTTTTAAAAGACATGATAGTTCAGTCAAAAGAGGTATAATGTGGGCTTGAAACTAAAGTATTTTGTAACCAGAAGGTAACTGTAACAATATACTGCTCATTCTCAAGCAACAATCAAATATTGAAAATAATTGCTTGAAATTGAAGACATACATTGAAATACAGGAGTTTCTACAGCTTGATGTGAAAGATAAATTTTCTAAAAAACTCAGATTCTATTTGTTGTTAGAACTGACCTCTGCTGTTTGTTTTAGAGACTGTTTAGCTAACAATACTTTTGTTTCATCTTGTGAATTTTTTTAAGTCACATATAGTTTAGACATTTAATAGGTTTCCTGAGTGCTTAATAACAGTCTTTATTGAATTGCTTAGAATGATAGATCTTGCAGAAGAATTCCTTGATGTATAAGTATTCTCCTGGGGGGTTTTTGAGGCCATAACTCACTCACGCATCTTTAGGAATAGTTCCCCAATAGTTCCTTTTAGAACTTCACCATATTTAATAGAAACACAGTTAAAGAAGTGTATTTCAGGTGACTTGATATATAATAAGTAAAGCTTGCCCTCCGTATGGTACCATACTCCAGAGTAAGTAAGTGATGATACTGCTGTGCACACGAAGTGCTCCTAGGCACAATATTACTGTCTACTCTGCCTTGGTAGAATAAAAATTAAGATGAAATGTGTAGATAATTTTAATATGTAGAGCAGTTTTTAAAAGAAGAATTCGCAAGCTAATCTAGTTTAAAAACTTCAAAGGAAGGACTTCTAAATTACTTCACTTCTTTAGAAGTGGCCTCTTCTCAAAAAAATAACCAGTTCCCTACTGCTGCTATTAAAAAAAAATACTGTCAGTTTTTAGCTTTAAGATGTGCTTGGGTAGTATTTAGGAATACCGTACATTAGATAAAATTGGCATCTCAATGGTAGATTTGAGAAAAGGAGAGTAAAATTAGCATGTCGTTTATGTATGGGCCAAAATCAGGTTAAAGAAATCTCTGAATAACATTGATGAAAAAAAAATTGAAAAGTGGAAGCATATTGTAATACATTCTTTTGTAGTTTTGTGTATTGAGTTTTTCTGCAGTATTGTCAGTTAAGTTAGAATTTTCCATTTCGTTTGATTGGCAGCAACTGAGACAAAATATGACTTCAGCATTACAGAGAGGGTAAAAAAGGTGAAGGTCATGCATTTGAAAGAATAGAGGGCGGAATTTTTGGAAAACATAGATTTGAATGCTGGTTATAAAGTATTCAAAAAGTGTCAATCTGCAGAGGAAATTATTAAGCATGTGTGTGGTATTTCTTTTTAATGCATATGTTTACTGGGAAGTAAGCTAAATGTAAAGGTATTTATTTTGCCCAAAATACTGTCTCACTTTTCAAGTATGCAGGAAGTGTAATGTGCTGCACATACAGTCACTGTATCAAGGCAGACCTAGAAAGGGAAGGTGAGGAGCAGGAAAGGAGAAAGAAGAAAAGATATGCAGTGTCATATTTACTAAAAGAAACCAAACCATTGAGTAAAACTGACTATAAGGTTTGGTGTAACTTCGAGTTATCCGATCATACTATAACTCAAACTCTTTAAAATGAAAAACACACGCAACATCTGTAATTCTGGTGCTACAAATGTATGTATCGAGTTTAGAATGACAGTTTATAAAGAATTGCATCCTTAGCTGCATACAGTGGTCAGCTTTAATTCTGTTTCTGACAGACAGTGTTTTCTAGACTGTCCCTTCTGAATCTTCTGAAGATTTTCAAAAAAAATCCCACTCACCATGTTTCCTTAATTGCATTTGTCTTGTAGGTTTGTCTTTGCATTTTTATTTCTTAGGTTTCCATGCAGAGGGAATGCCAAACTTAAAATAATTTCTTCCTTGTCTTTAGCTGCTAGTTTTGGAGCTCTTCGTGAGCTAAAGTTTATTCCAGAACAAGCATATTAATTATTATGTGCACTGTAACAATATTAACAGTCCATCACATTGACGGAAACCATGTGATTTACAGTAGAAGTTTAAGACCACTAATGCAGGGATTAATCACAAGGAAAAAGTTAGTTAAGCCACAATTTGCAACAATCTTATGTTTTACAGGAGATTACAAATGGATTATTTTATTGGAATGATCTGAGAGAATGAAGGGAAACAACATTCAGTGGTGTTATTTATTTCTGCTAGGTAATTTATAGGGATTAATTCTGTGAGTTAACTTTTCTAATTGCTTAGGTTACCTGTTAGATCGTTTTTTGCATCATTTACCTTATTATGTTGTCTTCTGAGAAGTGTTCTTTTTTTATACTAGATAGCAGGATAGTACATGTAACTATAAATGCACATTTTCCCTCACAGAGGACTTCATTCAATTTAAAGTACCTACCTTTCATTGCATTTTCTGTAAAATACCACAGATTTTTCATTTGTCTAAAATGAGACAACAAAATATGAATCAAAGCCGGTATTATTTTTTTCCCTTGATTGTTTTGCTGGTTAACTCTTATGGAAATTTAAACTATCTAAAGAATAGAAGCTCAGGTCTTTGGGTACGGATTTTGTGTTCCATCTCTGGTTTGATTCTTGATGCCAAATGGTCTTTAAGGAACCATTTTAGAGTTATTCTGTGTAGGAGTGAACCAAAACTGAAATTTTGGAGTTAATGCCATGATTAAAAGTCTTGTTTCCATTCAATTCTATTATCAGAATTGGGAAAGTCAGGTTGGGAAATATGCACAGGACCATATCATGTAATTTTTCTTTAAAGTTTAGTTTTGAGCCTTTATTTTGAAAAGGAGAGGAAAACCGGATGAAAGGTTGTACGGGCTATTCTACTTTCTGATCAAACACAGGTCTATCAGAGGATGATTCCTTCCCCACCCCCCAAAAAAGGATTTATTTGAATTTAATTTCTTGAGGTGGGCAAGCTTCAACATTCATGCAGGTAATCAGCGAGCTAAGCCATGGATTCTGAAGCAAGAAAGAAAGTTTATTTTGGGGAACACTGCACAGCTGCCAAAATTCAAAGCTGAGTGGCAGAAAACACACACACAATCCGCAGGTCTCTTAGCTATATATATCAAGTGGCTTCTTGACTTGCCCAGTGCTGCTTTCTGAGCTTACTTTTTTCCCTCCTCCTCTTCTCTTCCCTACCTGTGAGCAGAGGAATGCCTCTTACCTAGCTTAGCCGAGAAACAGATTCCAAGGAAAGACAAGGAGTGGTTTCTCCCACGCTCTCTCTGGGAGAGATGCGTGTTTCTGTTAGCCACAACAGGTTTCTTGAGCAAAGAGAAGTTTCCAAACATTTATCTCCTTGACCGTTTCTTGAACAGGGCCCCCTCACCCCCCATGTCTAACGGCACTTCCTACTTCTACACTGAGAAAAAGTATAAATGTTCAAAGTATCTAGAATAGAGGAAGAATGCATATTTGTCTCTCTTCAGTGTAATGAAAGTTCTAAAATCCTTTGGAATATTATTGTGATATTTGACAAGGTTTATTGGTGTTCCTCTTACCAGTGAATAGAGGTGCAGCAGTGTGAGCATTCCCCAAATGTTTTTCTTCACATTATTTCCTGAACTGTTTAGTGATCTGTCAGTCAAACTTAAAGTTCAACATTAGATCTTTTTATGTTAAGTTCTTTATACTGGGCTTTAATCTGTAGAATGTTTGTGAATAATAGAAGTTTTTGGACTCTTCAGGTATAAGTTTCATGGTTAGACATTCTTAGAATTGATATTAGAAGTATGCTGATCCAAAAAACTCCTGTACCAGTGTCGTAAATGTTAGAAGTATTTGAAAAGATAACCACTTGTAAATAAGTGTTTCTCTCTACAGGATTACGCTGTTTTATACAAGCATGTAGTAGTTTTCCATTTTTTGATTATTGAATTTTTACAGTTATCCTTTTTTCTCCTTCAGCCATCAAGTCTGTGCTGCAATCACGTGTTTCTACATTACAGCTTGAAACTATATTTCTCAGTTGTAATCTGTTCCCCAGACAGCTGTGTATCTCAGGATTTATTTATTGTTTTCCTCATTGTCCTAGGAAATATATGCATCAGAGACCTCTGCACCTTTTTTTTTTTGTATTCTATCTCAAAGGATTTATAATAATTTATAAAATAAAAAAAATATAATACCATGGATCCTTGCTATAAATGATGAGTGAATTCTTTAGAGCTCTTTAGATAGTTATTGAATGAGGTACTCTTCAGAAGATTAAAATTACTTCATGAAACAAGATGCGGAAAATTTGAAATTGCAATATTTGTGATAGACGAGAGGAGACTCATGACATAAATTATTTCCCAGTCTGGTTACCACTAATAGGTTATGACGTCAAAAATATCTGTCTTGATGGGGGCAGTAGCTTCTTTTTTTTATGGGCATTATTAAGAGTTTTTTCTTACAACATCATAATTACATCAAATAATTCAATTCAGTTGGCATTTGAATGTGTCAGATACTCCATCTTTCTGACCAAACTGCTGCAGTCACTTTCATGCAGCAAGGTTATCACATTCAGAGCATTTCACAGTATAGCATACTCAGAAAACAAATGTTATGTTCGTTATCAGTTCTGTTGTTTTCCATTGTTAAGCTGAGCCGTTTCTTCAGAAGCCACAAGACTGAAATTTATAGTTAAGAAATTTGTAACCTGAGCATGTTCATGTTCAGGTATTAAAATAATGTAGAAGACCATGGCAGGAGACAATGACCATTTAAATGCTGTGTTGCAGCATCAGTTTTGACATGTCACAATTAATGTCAAGTGAGCATCTGTGCAGTCAGTTTTCTGAATTAAGTACCTCTCCACAGAACTGTAATGTAAACTATGGACTAGTTGAGTAAGAAATTTTAATATGCAAAAGAGTGATTCTTCCTGGTATGCTTTTTTCTTGCCCAGTACTTTCAAAAGTCTTTGATCTGTAGTTAGTTAATCTGTATGGGGTTTTGATAGTAGGTGACCTGAAGTTTGGGTGCAGAACTTCATCTACACTATTCAAAGCTAATTTTGTCTTGAAACAGTGTGAGAGTATGTTTTTGGTTTTTTTTAACATTACCAAAGAAGCCTGTATATGAAAAGCAGTTAAAGTGAACTTGAGAAAAGTGATTTAAAATTCTTAGCATTGATTAATTACTCTTCACATGATTAAAATGGCATATAGCACAAGTTTTCATTAATAAATCAATGGAGCAAAGTTGCATATAATTGGTTGCTAATTTGGGTCTAAATCAAGAATTTCGTATATTGTATTATTACCTGAGAGGCTGTAGATAATCTATATGTATGTGGGATATTATGGTTCTTTTTCGCTTAATAGTGCTATAGGCTGAGATCTTGCAAAGCGACTTATTGGAGAACATACTTTTAAAACCACTAAAAATGAAAAAGAATGATAGTAAAAAAATTCTCTTCAGTGTTATGATATAGTTGGTAAAGAATTTTTTTTTCATGTTACAAGAGAAATCCAGGTTTAAGATTGAACCTTATTTTGTGCTGAAATAATTTGCATATAACAAGAAAAGAAATAGAGTTATAGGTTTTATTTGGTTTTCTTGTACTTTAGTGTGATTTTAATGTTCACTAGATTTTGTCTATTGTCACTTGCCTTTAGTTCCGTGTTGGTGTGGTCATTGAAACTACAGATAGAATAATCTAGACTAAAGTCTATTACAAAAGTATTTTTTCCTGTATGCAAGATTTATGACTTTTTAAAATAGAATTCTGTATTTTTCATTTATTTTTCTGCCTTGTTATTTTGCTACTTTCTTTAGCATAATTAAGTTTTTCTGGGTTTTTTTTCCAATTAATTTTTGGTTTTAAATGTTTTTCATCTGTGCATATCCAAGGCTGGATTCTGATTTTGCTTTGCCTTTAGTTAATAAAACTGGATGTCCTTTACAACAGTTGAGACTGTTATTACTTAGACTTTGTGTGATTCATTTATATTGTCACCTCAATGAAATTATATTTTTGTATCTGATTTACTTTAGACCATTTAAAATGCCAAAGAAGTATTACGACAGGAATTCAGTATACTGAATGTTTCAGGAAGCACTTAATTACCTTATAAGAACCTAATTCTTCTTGTAATTTTTTTTCTATACATTTACCCTTGAATGGATTTTTTAATACTTTTTCTTTGCCTGGAAGTGTCTTTTCTTTTTTCCCCTTCATTTGAAGAACTGTTTTTTTGATATTGTTGTCTTGTGGAGATGAGACATGCAATTTAAGAATTTTTCCATGCTGTCTTGAATAAAGTTACAGCTACATTTTTAAATCTTGACTCCTGACTTCATCTTGAGGAAGCACTAGTAGCTTCACTTAGTTTTGAGAAGAAAGAATGTGGAAAGGACATGCAAGACAAAAAGAAAATCTTGTTTTCTGCAATATCAAAAAGCTCTTAGCAGAGACTACTGTTTCTCTTCTCTTTTTCATATCACTGGTTGTAACAAAGCAAAGGTCAAGCGTAAATTAACGTGCAATTCTTTGATTAACTAGCTGAACTCATTCCATTCTCCCCACTTTTCCTTACTAAATTGTCAGTTAAACCAAGTACAGTAATTTTATTGTATTGCATGTATACTTACTGTTGAGGAATAGGAACAGTAAATCCCTCTAATTTTGACTTTGAGATCTGATGTGATGTCATATTATGGAAATAGTCAGTAAAGTGTAGGTTGTCATTGGAATATAGTGTAGTAACTGACTTTTACCATTGCACATAAACAGAGTAATTATTGTAAATCATAGCATCACTTTCAACTGGATAACTACTAAAATCACTGCACTGTGGTTTCCTGAAAATGCCACAATCCTTCAGCTGCCAAATTAAGCCCAAGGAGAACAACCATCAGTAGTGCCTGCAGTTATGTAGAGGGATGAGCCCTGAACCAAGTGAAGAGATGTTCTGGAAGAACAGTAACCTTTCCCATGGTGTGCACATTTTCCATTACATTTCTGACACAAAATGCTGTGAAATGATTTAATGTTGACATTTTGTTTTGCTGACTTTTCCTTTTCTTATTAAATAGAAACAAAAGTTAGGTTAGAAAAGTAGAGGGAGGGTGACCAAGCATTAGAATTCTAATATAGAAATCTCTTCTTCAGAGTCAAAACCAAAGCCATTCTAGATATATGCTGTTTATGATATTGGATTGTACAGATTTTAGGGGAAAGAAAATGTACATATCTCCAGCATCAATATTGAACACCTTGCTCTGTAAGGTTAATTGATGTTGTTGCTTTGCAGTAATTGCACACCAAGTATAATAATTCAGTAAAGCATCCTTTCTAATTAACAATTGCAGAGATCGTACACATTAGCTATCCAGCACAGCACATGCAGTACTCTTGTTTCTGCTTGTCATTTTTGATGTATATTACTAGAAGTGATTGTAGAAGAGAGCAAAACATGAGCAGACATGGTACAATGAAAGGTCAGCACTTGTCACTTGGAAAAGGATAAATTTTTTTGGAGTGAGAAATCAGAAAGTGTCTGTCTGCTCAGTGTCATTCAGGAGCTTGTCTGCATCTAAAGTAATACACGTAAAAATACTTGGACAGAAGAATTACTTGCCCAGAGTGTGGTTCGTGCATCCTTTGGTGGCTTTTGATTTCCAGTTTCAGAACTGATGAAAAGCCTTGCTTGTTTCTAGCACAGTATGTAATTTTATCTTTGAAATTCAAACACTGCTTTTGCATTTGTTTTCTTAAGGATGTGTGAAGTTTTTTTGGCACCTAATTTATTTTATCCTTCTTTCATCCAATTTCATTGTTTTGGATGATGGTTGATGTCATTGTAACTCATTGTGTTTCCATGGGGTGTCACCTGATATGAATAAAATATTTTAATTTGAAGTCATTGGAAACAAACTGAGAGTTTCGATTGTACAGTAACTTACTTGAAAGATAGTATGTTAGAACATTTTCAGTCACATTATTTAATGATTGGTCAAGAAGGCTTGCTGGCTTTGACAAATTCAAAATAGTCTTGTAGAATCAGGTTTTAAGGATAGTGTGTGTCTTAGAAAAACTGGCATCTGATAGCACCTTCAGGACTTTATCAAAGCTTCAGCATCCTACATATGCTGCAGCAGTTTTGAGGAGTTATTTGTAGTTTTGAGAGAAAACTTAAATGGTAGTGATAGCCAAAGGTGAAAATGGTACCCATACTTAAAAGCTGAAGCTCAGTTTTAGCTTGAGATGGTAGAATTAAATACAGGTATAATTCAGTGATAGTAGTGGACTGATAGTTCACTTACTAAATTCTGAAAAACTATGCTCTAATAAAGGCTAAAATAATTGTACAAATCCTAATGGCAGTAACCTAAACAATAGAATTTGTTGGCATTTATCTGACCATAATATGTAAACAGTAATTTCAGAGCTGCTTGTTGCAAAGGACTATTAAAAGTTAAATAGATGTTATGAAATTGTTTTGGCAGCCTTTAGCTGTTTGCTAACAATTTAGTACAGCAATAAAATCTTGCAGTAGCAGCACCAAAATTGCATAGCAGAAACTTGATTATAATTTGGTAAGAAAATATTGTATAGATTAAACTTCACACTTCGGTGTAAACTGGGTTTATCCTCGGGTTTAAAAAGCTCATAAATTTGAATAGGTTTTTAAAGTGTTCTTGTTACTAAAAGTCAGAGACAAATTATGCCTGGTGCTGATGTTGCTATCTAGGGAAATAAACGAGAGGAGTTAAATTTTCTATTCTGTAAGTATGCCTGTATTAAGCTTTCCAGGCCTCAAAATGGAAGTCTCTTTGGTCTTTGTGATACGGACTTCTTATTTAAGTATTCCTATCTCTGCTCAATTATCCAGGTGAATAAAACATAAAAGTTAATGAATAAGACTCATGCCTGCATTTTTGCATCTAACAGAGAGCATGTTCATTAGCACAGCCATGTTTGAGCATAGACTTGTAGTTTATGCCTGGTGAATGACAAATAAAATAAAAAAAAATCATCTTTAAACTGTCTTTATGAAATTGTGAAGTCCATTGTGATTGTCAATTTGACTGTTGTTTCCTTTGTAGGGTTATTTTTGAGGTAGCAGAGTCTTTTTGCATTTCTGAATTGTCTGTCCTTGTGTATATGAACTCAGACTACAAGAGCAGGTGTGTGGAAGAATTTTCTGGAAGTGTACTTTATTGAACTCGATATTAAGTAGATGAAACAGAATATATAGCTGGTTTAATTGGCAAGAATCTTTGCAAGTCCAGAACAATTTTTATTTGAGAACATCAATTGTTTTTGAGGTATTTAGGATATTTAAACTATATTTCTATATAAATTATTTATATTTCTAGAAGTATTTTGGGGAAAAGGTGAGTATATGGAAAGGCTGCTTGAAAGAGCTTCTGGGAAACAGTGAAACGGAGACAAAAGAAGGGCTAAGTAGGCAGAGAGGAACGTAAATGTGTAAATAGAGGAAAAATCAGGTTTCAAATTCTGTAAACCTTGAAGTAGTGAATGAAGGTCTGAAATTTCCGATGAAAGCTAGAAAAGATCCCGTCTAGAGACTGCTAGGGACATAACTTCCAGGCAGTATGTATTCTGCATTACCATTTAATCATGCAAGAATTGAGATGAGAAAAAATTAAGTTATTTGAGGATGGTGCACAATGTGACCAAGAAATCAGCACTGAAAAAGAACAGTTGATATTTGAAGATATTCAGAAAGAATAAAAAAGAGGATTCAGTAACAGGATGAGAAATTGTGATAGTGTTAACCTTATTTATAGAGCTGTTTGCTTCAGAATTGAGACCCATTTTTAATAAATGACAGGAGAACAGAGCAGCTTTTAGATTTTTCTGGCTTGATGAAGATCGTAACTGCCAGCGAATCAGTCTGAGGAGGGATGTTAAGACAAGCACTCGAAAAAATGCTTAACATGCCCTCTTAAAAGTACATGTAATGTCTGTTAAGATTTTAAGTTTGCATGAGTAAAATCAGTAGTGCTAGTTTAAGTAGTCAAATTGTGTGATGTGAATCAATCCAGTAATATTAAATTGAAGTTTTTCTACATTTTGAAGAGAATGTGCAACTACTGGTATGTAAAAAGTGCGAAAGTATCAGTTTAATACCTGAAAATGCAGAGCAGATGAAAAGAGGAAAACTAAAAGTGTTATTTTGTCATAGTAAAAATTGTTTAATTTTACATAAAAACAGCCTGTCGTCTGCTGGTACCTACTGACAGTTCTTTTAATAACACTTGCTGTGAAAAAGAGATAAGAAAACCAGCAGGCTTTTAAAACTCCAGTGGTAATTTTAGTTTTTCACATTAAAGAACTGCAGGACTTTAATTTTCTTTAATTTTGAAAAGCTTGTCTAAATAATTTCTGCTTTTGTTAAAAAGACAGAATCACAGAATACTTGAGATTGGAGAAGTCCTCTAGAGCTGCTGTAGTCCCAGCCCCTGACTCAGAACATGTTACTCAAGGTAGTCTCAAGGTAGTTCTGATTGGGTTTTGAATATCTCCAGGGATGGAATCTCTGCAACCTCTTGGATATCTTGTTTTGTTGTTCCTCCTCCGAGTAAAAAAAAAAAAAATATAGTTAACAAAATTTCTTGTATTTCAGTTTTTACCTCTTGCCTCTTGTCCTTTCACTGGGCACCACTAAGAAGGCTGGTTCTGTTTTCTTCCCCAGTCATTGTGTATTTACACAATTAGAAGATTCCCACTGCACCTTCTCTTCTCCAGATTAAATAATCTCAGCCTCTTCTTGTATGACTCCAATCACTGCATCATCTTCATAGTCCCTTTGTTGGACTCACTGTAGTAACTCCAGTATGTTTTTTTCCTGGGGAGTTCAGAATTGGACACAGGGTTCCAGGTGTGGTTTCACTAGTGCTGATTGAAATGAAAAGGTATATTTATACTTCATAAAAGTAAACCATTAAAAAAGAATCCTCGAATGTGCTTAACAGGCAAAATTTGGTTTGTTACAAAAGAAACATCTTTCTGTAGTAAATACAATGAGTCAGTAAGAACACTAAGGATGAGAAAGTAATTTTGCTTTATCAAGTCCGTGTCTTGGGGAAGTCATGTCCTAGTCATAGTTTGAAAGATAAATTCATTGAGCAACATACTGGAGAACTATTATTGCTAATGCTTACAGTTTTCCACTGAAAGTTGTATCCACCTGGAAGGCTCCACTCTGGTAAGTTCAAGTAAGACATCCACAGTTCCAATCCCTTCCTCTACTCTCTTTGAAAAGTGCCTTTTTCAAATGCATTTCTTAATTCACCGTGTTAGATTATGACCCCAACCACATCATTCAGGGATTACCTGTTGAATTGCATTGAAAGAGCTAATATTATCTAACCTAGCAGCAGACTGAGACACAAAAAAACTCAACCGCAAAAGGGCTCTTTGCCAATTCCTGTCAAGCCCAGAAAATAATAACATCAAAGCTAAAACTCTACACTTTTTCTTATCTATAAAGAAGGAGTTAGGAGGTAAAAGTGCTAGGAGAGAAGGTCTAGTGGTGTTGCAGTGGAGGGGTAAGGTCCCTCCTGAGAGATGGTGAACCTGAAGGCATGAGAATTGTCAGCCTCTAAGTTATCTTTTGCATCCCTTCTGGTGGGTAGTGAGGTACCCCACCGTAGGGTGCAGTTTTTACAGATGCTAAGAGTTAAGATGCCCACCACCTTCATTTCAAGCAAAAATGGGAATACTCTGGAGTGATGGAAGAGTACTAAAGTTTTTTTTCTTCTATAGATTCTAGTTCCTTGAAGATCTGACCTGAGCAGTTTGTGTGAGTTAGTCATTATTTTCCAAGCTGTACAAAACTGTTGTGGCTTCCTTTTCATGCTGTAGGTCTTAGCTTCTGTCTCTGAATGGGCTATTAATAAGTACATATGTGTGTGCACACGTGTGCAGGTGCTTGGAGTGCTCAGTGTAAGTGGTAGCATGTCCTACTTTCTTGTTTCCTGTCATTTCATAGAATCATAGAATATCCTGAGTTGGAAGGAATCCACAAGGATCATCAAAGTTCAGCTTCTGGTCCTGTCCCAAGAGTCACAACATGCTTGAGAGCATTGTCTAAGTGCTTCTTGAACTCTGTCAGGCTTGGTGCTGTGATCACTTCGCTGGGGAGCCTGTTCCAGTGCCCAACCACCCTCTGGGTGAAGAACCTTTTTCTAATATCCAATCTGAACCTCCTCTGACACAACTTCAGGCCATTCCCTCAGGTCCTGTCACTGGTCACCACAGAGAAGAGATCAGTGCCTGTCCCTCCTCTCCCCTTGTGAGGAAGTCACTGACTGCAGTGAGGTCTCCCCTCAGTCTCCTCTTCTCCAGGCTGAACAGACCAAGTGACCTCAGCTGCTACTCATACGGCTTCTCCTCAAGGCCCTTCCCCATCTCTGTTGCCCTCCTTTGGATGCTAATAGCTTTATGTCTTTCTTATATTGTGATTCTTTTCTGAAAGAAAAAAAACAACCAAATACATTAACCTGTGCTACTCAATGTGATTGCTGAGTATCTGTAGCAGTGTATGCTTTGCCTCTTTTGTGAGGTCTTTTGTAGAAAAAACATGGACTAAGTTTACAGTATATAATACTTGCTACCTAAGCTGTTGGTCCTGTTTACCATAGAAAACTCAGAAGGTTTTATTTTTAAAAGACCTGAGACTTCTATTTTGAAACATAATTCTACATTAACATAGTTCTACATAAATATCTTATTGTCTCTTTCCAGTTATGAAAATGCAATATTTCATTTAAAACTAGTTTCACTGTTCCATTAGATGCTTCAGAAAAATCATCCTATTCCCTTAATTTTTGCATTTAAATTTTGTATTAATCTATGAGCATAAGTTGGTAATTAATTTTGTTTTTAATGAAGATTGATAAAATTCTGAAATTGAGTAACACAGTATTTTCAATATAGATTAATAGACGTTCCAGATTTTTGAAGTACGTTTTCTCTGACAGATAACGTGTAAAAAAATTTATGTGAAGCTGGTGGGTTTTATAAGTTAAAGTTATAATGTTCAAAACATAACTCTTGTCACTATAAGTGAAATTTATCAGTTGACAATGAACTTAATGCATATGTTTAACAAGATAGTTGAAGAAAAGGGCAAATATTAAATATTGGTGCTACTTTTTCAGTAGCTTGAATATTCTCTGTTGACCCCAGAAATGTGATTGTTTTTAGAATGTTATTTTTCATTTTGCTACTTTGTAAGGCATATGCAATGCTTTCATTGTGCAAACAGACAGAATTCTTTCTCTCTTGGGCACCAGACCTTTGGGAAAAAAATAGTGCTTCAGCTTTTGTTGCTCATTGTATTTGAGGCTTTGTCTCTGTTATTGTCAACAAGGGGAAAAAACAATCTGGATTTCAGTGGAGTAATCATTGCTGAATGAGCTACTAAAATGTTTGATTGCCTTTTTTTCAGAAGCATTTTCTTATGAAAGTTTAGTTGTTCTTCTAGAATGTTAGCTTCATTCATTTCAAATTCATACTATGATTTTGATTTCTGAATTAATGAAATCTAATTGCTCCATCAAGAATCATGAATGATGCGTATTCTATACAATGATTGTATTATGAAATGCTGACTTACAGGCAATGAAAGAAGAAGTGGTGAAGTGATCAAACACAATGTCCATGACTGAAACTTAGCAAAGCTCTGGGGTTTTTAACTGGCTCTGATACAGATGAATATTAACCATGCTGGGCAGTGGTAATAATTTCATTACCAGGCCCCATTTTTCATTTCTTACAATTCGTAAGACTTGAATCACTTGGATGATTGAAAAAACGTCTTGGCAAAAACGTCCCTTTCCTTCCTGAGGACGGAGAAGAAATATATCCATGTCAGTTTGATGAAATCTGGAAGATCGGGAGCCTTGAAGGTTATTGTGAAAGGAATAGTTTCCTCATAACTACCAGAGTCATGGTATGGCAGTTTTTAGACCTTTTGTTGTTTTGCTTTGAGTGTGCTGTGAGCCATATGAGTATGCTTGTCCCTGCAGCTGTAGTTGCTACAGGACTTGAAAGGAAAAGAAATGTGGATTGAGAATAAAGATCTCAAGGATGGTATCTTAGATGTCTGTCTATGTTCATATACATCACTTTATGTTATAAAAATCTCTAATACAAGTACATGAAATAGGTGAAGACTGATTCTGCTGAGTTTTTTTATACTGATTAATCAAAACAATAGTAAAGCTCCTAACTGAACAAGAAAGGATTTATTACAAAAAAGGGAAGTATGAATGGCAAGCATTAATGAAAGAAATTATTCTAAAGCATAATTAGCATTGTTTATGTAGTTACAGTTCCAGTGTATTTGTTTTGCATACTTAGAAACTCTTATTCTAAATGCCGAAAAATGTTGGATGTATGACTTAACTAATCAAATATATGTTGATTAATAATCCACTATAAACAAGGACTTTTTGGGTCAAATTCCATGTTTTAAGTTTTTATATGTGGCATGCTGTCTTTCATCTATCTTCACCTATTAATTAAAAAATAGATAAAATAGTTGAGGCCTTATCTGAAATTTTTCGTTTTCTTCTATTCATCAAAAATAAGTAGGAAAGGAGAGATTTTAGAAATCAGTTAATCACAGTCACATATTCAAGCACTTTGCTGTTTTCTGAAATCAAGGTCTTCAGCTTCTTTGTATCCATCATTTTTACCTTTTGTCTGCCTATCATTCCAATGGGTCGATAGATTCACAGTCTATGTTGTTTTCTTCTAGAGAAGAAAAATTAGTGAAAAGGAGTATGGGGGAGCAAGGACATTTCAGAATGACTGTGACTGTTAATAAGGCAAAAGGCTAAATCTACTCTGTAGTTCCACGGTCACGCAGAATGAAGTACAGTGGTCTTTTATTTCATATTTTTCTCCCAAATTCCAATTCTGAAGACAGAAACTTAAATAGATGCATTGTTTGAAATGCACTCATGGCTGGTTTTAATTGATTTTCAAAGTTGTTTCATTTCTGCCAGGACTGGACTGTGGAACAAAAGTGCCCAACAACAGCAGTAACAAAAGTTTAGAAAACAGATAAAATGGAATATTGAATATCAAATTGAATAATTTCATTCACCTTACACCCAGCGTGGTATAGACTGAAGCATCAGTTCTCCCTACTGGTTTGTTTTGTTTTAGGTTTATTTCGTTTTAGGTTTGTTTCATGTAGATTTTACTGCCAAGATGTAATATTATAAGAATATGTATTACAAACAAATTCTTATTATTTTTTTATCTAAAAAGGTTGCTTTATCTCTTGATTCACTTGAAACAAACCACACTTTATGCTTCATCTACACTAGGTTGTTGACATACCTGCTGAAAGTAATATTCGAGAGTACAGTTGCATGGTAATGGCATTGCAAAAGATCTGCAAAATCTTTTGATTGACTTCCATTTTTATCATGATGAAATCATTTTCTTGAGAGTCCTTTTTTATATTACTTGAGAAAAATCTTGAGTAAATATGTTACAAGGTTCATCATGGTATTTCACTGATCTTTTTTAGTTCTTTTGAATCATACTTAGAAAAATGTTTCACAAATAGAGTGTCTTCTTAGTACACTTATCAAAGTTTTGGCATTATCTTAAATACTATTAATTAACAGATTTTGTATATAATACAGCTTATCTTTGTAATTACTTTTAAGATTTATGTATGATGTCTGATTTTTATTTTTGTGCATACATTCAACCGTGGCATAGAATAAATGTTATAGCAATGGTTGCTCTAAGTACATTGTCTAAATAGTCCTTGTCAGAAGCACTGTACAGTGCTTTTTGTATATAGCTTGATTACAAACTAATGTATATGTATCCATTGTTTATGAATATTGGTTAACTTCTGGCTTATTTTGAAAAAAAACTATTATTAAATATTGCATGCTTCAAAACTAGTTTGAAAGCAAATCATAATTCCTTTTTTTTTGTAAACTTCAGATTTATTCTATTTTTATTCCATTTCCACCTAGAGACATGTTATCTTTTCTAGAAAGTTTTAAAAATGAAGACCTAAAATAAATTAGGAAATTCTAATGGAATGTATGAAATGTTTGCCTTAAAGTTAAGCAAACATATTTTGAAACACATCTTTCCAGCCTTTCTACATCTGTCAGTCCATTTGTAAAACTTAATGACTATTAAAAAAAAGGTCCAGTGTTAAGATGCTTATTTGAAAATACAGGCGTGTGTATGAACTGTGCAAGTGAGTGCATTGCATTTTCCATACTTTTTGTTTTATGACTTTATATTTTGTTTGTATGAAGCCCAAAAAGGCCGGATAAAACTGTTTAGAGACAGAGTTTTTAGCCTTTAAACAGTAAGGTATTTATTAGTGCAACGTTGGGGAACCCCCAGCTCACGCTGGACAAAAGAGTTCCGAAGTTTTCAGTGAAAAGCAAGATTATTTATACAATTTTGCATAGAATTACAACATCTTTTCATACATATTCATAATATTGCAACATTTGATTATAATATTCATAGTAGGTGGAGAGTAGGTGGAGCCTGGGCGTGGTCGTCTCTTTTGGGGAATTTTGCAGGGGTACATCCTGTTGCCTTCATCTCTAGGGGGCTGCATTCTTCTCCT
>JAWWMP010000081.1:26279567-26463150 GCA_035047865.1 Dendrocincla tyrannina
TTTGTCTTTAACTTAAGCATTTTTCTCATAGAGAGCTCTCAGCGTCAATATTCTAAGCTAACTTTTAACTCTTAGAGTCTCTGCTCGGCTTCAGTAAACACATCTGGGAACTTTTTACTTACGATCATTTCACGTATAAAGGTTTTTGTTGTGGAGATGTAAATACAAATGAATAATACTAGTTTTCTGGGGGCTTTTTGATGGCTACAAATATGCTTTAGTTATGCTCACAGTTATAAAACCTATGCATATAACATTTTTTGGCTTCTTCTTGGTGAAATGTTTATAGTATCTAGGTTTCAGTAGAATATGAAATCACCTTTCAATCAAATAAATGGGCTTTTATTGTGACTAATACCATTGAATTTTAAGATGGCATTAAGGGCACAATATTTTGCTTTGTGCACAACAAGAATGTTTATACATCAGTCTTGGACACCTCTTAGAAATAGACTACTGGCTTATGTACAGCCAGATACTGTTTATAAGTGCGCTGGGAAGCAAATTTCTTATTCCTTATAACTGACAGAAATCCATTACTGACCCAGGTGCTGGACATCACAGGGTTTTATTCAACATTGTGGCTTCCCATCCTGACTACAGGAATCAGCATTACTTTCTAATACTTGAAGTGGAAGCTTTTAGAATATTGAGAACGTATTATTGTAACTTCTTACTTGTTTGTTCCCATACAGCTGAGTCCTGAGTACCCCTGAACTGACTACACAATTCCTTGTAATGAAAAACTATCTGCTAATGTCCCCTCTGAACCTTTTAAGCAGCAGGTTGTGGCTGTGAGCCCATGTGGTGGTCATGAGTAAGAGTTTGGCGGTGCTGTCTGACTGCCCTTTTGGGTGGCTGTGGGTTGCACCTCAGTCTCTCTGGTCTCCTCTTTTCCAAAGTAAACAAGGCCAGCTCCCTCAGCCTCTCCTTGTAGGTTACATGCTGCAACCCTCCCTGCCGCCTTGGTAGCTCTTACGTGGACTCTTGAACTGGATGGCCTGAAATGAGTTATGGCATTTTAAGCATAGTGTTACTAGCTCTGAGTAGAGAGGAATAATAACCTCCCTTGATGTGATGGTCCTGCTTTCATTCAGTCATATGGAGTTTGACTTTCACTTTAATCCGCAGGTCCTTTTAGGAGGACTTAGAGCAACTTAGCCAGTTGCTTCTCAGTCTGCACTGGTGCATGGAGTTATCCCCTTCCATGAAAAATTTCATTCTGCTTCTTGATGAACTTCATGAATATTGACTCATTATAGTGATTTTTTTATGAACTCTGTCAGCCCCAAAATACCTCCTGTGGTACTCGGTCTTTTATAGAACACCATCTAGATTCCAGGGTATTGCCTGGGGATTTTTGAGATTCAACCCATTCATCCAGTCTTGTTTTTAACTTGATAAGGAAAGTGCTCTACCAGACTGTTTGAAAAGCCTTATGCTGAACACATTTTGGTATATTACCACCATTGTTCTTCCCTGTTTTACAGGGCAAATAATTTGTCATGGTAATTTCTAACACGGCCAACTCATCTACCCTTATTAAATCTTAGCTGAGTGCTCTGGGTTACTTTCTTGTCCTTCATGTGGAGTGAAATTTACATTTTCCTATCAGAAGTCATCTATCCCCATTGATAAAGAGCCAGCTCACAAAAATGACCTCATCTACTTTACTTTAAAAAATAAACAAAATAATTCTAATATATAATAATAACAAACAGGTTGAGAGTTTATTTTATATACTGAAATGGAAAAAAATATACTTCTCACTGTTTTTCTTATTTTAAAAGACTCCTCTAGTTAGGCTTTTTATTTCAAGTCAATCCTATAGTGTAATTTATTGTATTATACAACTCTGCTAATTAAAATATTTCTTACAGTATATCCTACAAATAGTAGCAATAATGACCGTTTTCTGTATTTTAAGGAAGTTTATACTTTTATTTCCAATAAAATGTTTCATCTGAAAAATTAATGGTATGTTAGTATATTTATATAGTACTTCAGGAGGAGTACACTGTTCTCACGGTAACAAAAATACTCATAATAAAAAGTTGTGTAATATATAAAATGTAAACATTTTTATTGAGTTTTGACATTACTGGTGGATTAGATCTTAATTACACACTGTTTATGCAAGAGGTAATTTTACTGGGAACAATTATTATCAACAGAATCCAAAGCTCTTTTAGCCTGCTTTGGGATCAGGCAGTCTAGTGGCTGGTACTGAGGGTCAGTTGTAGTTTCTCTGGAAGTGTTTCTATAGGCATGTCTAGGGTACGTGCTGCTTCAGAGCAGCCTGAATGTTCCTGCTGCTGTAGACTCAAAATTTTTAAAACTTTCAAGTACATAGATTAGATGTAAGAAGTGAAATACAGAAGCACTTCTGTCATCTCATGTGATCAAAAAAGTTGAGAATGGCATTTGAATTTTAGCTCTATTTTTGTTGCTAATTAGGTTATCAGAGGAAAGCTCACAGTTACGTCTAATCCAGCAAATCATGTTTTGTTGGTTAAGTATGTTTCATGCGTGCAAGCTTGAGACTAAAGCTGGATGAGTAAAGGCCAACTTAGTTGATCTGCCAGCTACATATTGCTGGCAACGTCTATTGCCATATCCTGATTCCGCTATCGTTTCTTTAGCATATAATGATGATTGCTTTATTCAATCAATACTCCTTTCAGGGCTTTGTAACTCCCCATTTATATCACCTTTTCACTTCCACTGCCACATATTATGCTGCTTAAGTCTGACTTAAATTATGAAGTTCCTAGTGGTACACCTCTTTTAAAATTGTGGTTCACAAATTTGTTTGGGAAGATATGATTTCATATATACCATATCTGTGTTTATAAATTATTATGCTCATTGTGTACCGAACATGCTTTTTTTTTCTTCTGAGTGTTAATACTCAACTGAAAATAAGTACAATCTGTTACATGATATTGTGCAGTTGGGATTGAGAATTAGTTTTTTACTGCCATAGGACTTTGTGTTATACAAACTCTTTTAACTCATTATTTTCAGTTAATGATAGTAATAATAATAATAATAATAATAATGTTCTATGACCTGTTTTTCTAACTATATAATGTCCTAGCAGATACAAGATTCAGTTGAATTCATGGGTCGGCATTCAGTCGAGCATTTTTTTTCTTACCGTGAACACAGAGGATTAAACTTGAAAATGTGCTCCTCGTGCTCATTCAGAATAATAGCAGGAGGAAGGAAGAGTTTTGCTTTAAGTGGAAAGGGATAGTCACTCCTTGCACTTACACACTGAATCAGATAGAGACAGCTGCAGAGGGAAGATATGCATTGCAAAAACAGATCAATTGGAATCAGTCCTATCCAAATGAAATTACATCACTCAATAACCTTCCTTTCAAGTCATTGAAATCTTCTGGCCCAAATTTCTTTTGTCAAGTTACCGAGTTTTGCCAATGATTAAAGTATCTTGAAATTGCTTCGATAGTATCAGGGACCTTGTTGTGACAAGGTCTATAAATGCAGTCTTTTAAAAGAGAAAGCTGGGTTTCATGTAGAGAATTGAGCATATTGACTGAATATTTTTTCATGGGTTCTCAGAAGCTTGTATTCACAAAGACAGAGCAGAGTGAAGGAAAATGACGTATCCTATACAAAAGATTAAATAAAATACTGATATCACATATGTGAAATGCTTTCATTTGTAGTAAAAGCGTAATTTTCCTTTGAAGTAGTTTGAAAATATGTTTTTGTTTTGATGTGGACATAGAAGTACTTGGAGAACAGAATTCTGTAAATTAAGGCAGTCAACATATTAATGCAGTGATGAGCTCTAAATGTCACTATTTATGCTCCACTATGCCAGTTATTAAAATGAAGTCGAGCTCTTCTATTCCAGTGGTACCTCAGGTGGTATGATGTTTTGTCCTGCAGATAACTTTAAATTTTACAGGCTAATGAGTGTGTATATTAGCAGATATAAATCTGTAACCATTCAGGAAGCATTTATTAATATTTATAACTTGATCAGTACTGGGAAGAATTGAAGTAATTAACAATGTCTAGAAGAGACATGGCTCACCATTGTTTTGGGGGGTCTGGTTTGTTGGTTTTTTTCCCTCAAAGAGCTCTGTAATTTTCATCCACTTAATAGAGCTGTTGGGTACAGATTAATTTCTGAGATCAAGAGGTGTACCTTGAGCAGCCTGAATTTTAAAAATGCATATTACTTATATCACCTTATATCACATCATACTGCTTATCTCACAGATGGTTTGGTGTTTACTGCAGATACGGTTCCTTGCCTTCTAAAATTGGTCTTTGTCAGCACTTCTCTAATTAAATAGCTCAATTTTCCCCCTCCTTCATTACCATCTTACCTCATTAAAGTTTTTTGCAAATACTTTTTTAGGCTTAACAGATTTAACCTGGTGGGAGAATCCTAATGTTTCAGAATTGCTAAGATATGCTGAAGCAGCTTCCTGCCTTCAGATCTTTGAAGTTAAACTGATTTTACATTATGGTTGCAAATCTATTTTAATTAGGCCCAGTTAGCAGCCAGAAATACTGTTCTCACAATAGGTATTTAACCTGATGGAGGCAAGTATTAAAATGGCTAAAAAAGAACAAGGATCAAAACTACTGACATAAGCACTATGATTGCCTGCAATTTGCACTTTTCAGTACCTGTTACACAAATGAAGATGGTCTATGGCAATTCCAATAGAAAATGCTGAAATAATTTGTGGGGTTTCTTGTCCTGTAAAGTCCTTTGAAAAGGAAATCTGCATATATTCTTAGGCATGTTCCCTTTATATACTATTTACTTCACTGCAGATGTGGATGACAACCATGTGTGGTTAGGGAGGAAGGTGAGAGAGGTTTGTGTGTTTCTCTCTCTTTGTACCAAAACTTGAAGGAAAGTGCTTGCATAATTATTTTTATCCTCGATTGAAGGAGAGCTGAAACAGAACAACTCTTCTGAAGGACTAAATACGCAGTTGAGGACCTCCCTGTTGAAAGCATCTACTACACATTATCTGTGATGTTTTTTTCTGTCTAATATTTGTTGCATCTACTGGTGAGAGAGGAAAGCTGTTCAGTTTTGCCCACTGTCTTTTATTTCAGATTTTTGTGTTCATTAAATTTTCTTCCTAAGTGAGGCTGAAAATACAAGATCAGATGTAGCAAATCTGGGTACTACAGTCGGTAGAAATTTGAATGGCTGTACAGGAATGGGAACAGTTCTTTGGATGAGGGATGTTGTGTAGGGATGGGAGAAGAGCAAAAGGGGATACTAGTGTAAAAGAAATGTTATCAGTCTAGGAGCTCTCAGGACAGTAGTCAGTTGCCAGATGAGTTTGTAGATTACAAGCTTTAAAAAAGCTTTTGTATTTATCCATTCACATTCCTTTGTCTTTTATGTATCTCTTACTTGTTAAAACTGTGTTTAAACAAAGTCAGTAGTAATTCCTCAATTAATAATGCTTTAAACATGAGAGGGGTGAAGGTAACCCTAGATAGTATAAAATAAATGATATCAAGTTAAATTTTAAATATAGTAGAAATGGCAAAATTGTCCAACCACTAAAAAATAATTTCCCTTTAATATATAATAAATAATATTATAATAGCCTTTAAAATTTCTTGATATGTTGTTAACAATAAAAATGCAATACAAACATTGTAGCAATCAATAGCGCAGGTATAGGTTACTTACATTTTCTGCTTGATGCCTGTGTTCTTAAAGCTTTAGCTAAAATACTGCAAAATATTAGGATCTTTGCTTTGCTCAGTAGTTAATAAGTTTCCTCTGAGGACCTTGTTTGTACTTTATTACTTTGATTTGTGAGGTTATTGTTAAAATTTAACTTATTATTTTATTAATTCATCTGCAAAGTTGGTTTCCTATATAAGTACCTGTACGTATACATACATGTGTGTGCATATATACACATACGCATGTATTCATTTTGAGAAACAGAAATAAAACCTTGTATTTGTAGTATAGATTGCTGTATTCATGTCCAAACCTTGGTAGCCCAGATGGTACAGCCTGTCACAATCTGATGACCTGACTCAAACGGTACAGTTGCAGCTGCTCACACTGCTTCTGAGAGGGCAGAGGTGGCACAGAGACCTTGAGCTTGTCTTGAATTGTTTCTGATGCTACCTTTCAGCTTTCTGCACTTCAGTGTGCACCCATGCCAACCTCACCCACTCTGAGGTGATCAGAACAAAACTAGTTGCTCTCACTAAGGGAAGGGGATTGTAGTAAGATGAGTGTTCAAATTATTTCTGTTTTACAGCTCAGCTTCAGTTTTCTTAAAAAGTTCAAAATTGGACTGCAGTATTGCAGTTCAGGACACTCGATTTAAAATTTCAGTCGTGTCCCACGTAGGAGATGAAGTGAGAATTGAGAGTGGATTTACATATAATACTTCCCTGCTGTCCCTCTAATTCTTAGGCTCAAAATCCTTACACTCGAAATTAAAATTAGATTGCAAAGAACTGTTGTTGAAACCTGTGGCAACACTGTGGCTTTTTTCATCAGACTGTTATATTTTATGAAAATATGACAGCAGTTTAGAATTCCTTTTTATTTACAGTTCTACTTAAATACATTTAAAAGTAGAAAAAAAACTCACCAAATGTGGTGGTGGAGACTTTATATAGATCTTTCTTTAAAAATATACATGCACAGCTTAAAGACAACATGGATTTTTTTCCTGCTTAAAATCTCCAATGCTGTACGTTCCGTAAATTTGCTCTATGGCAAGTAGTTTTAAGCAGTTTAAATGCAGAGAATTGTCACTTTAAAATTGTATTGGTTAAAACAAAAAGCATTCTTGAAAAGTATGTATGTCATGAGTGTCAAAAGACAAGAAGTATGAATAGGGGAAAAAAACAACTGTAAATACATTGGAATTATTGGCTCAAAGACATTTTCTCAGAAGTGACTGGAGCTTTCTATGTACTGAATTATTACAATACATTATGAAAGAAACCCTTGCTTATTTAATGCAACCTAAATCGTAGGACTTGTTTTCTTTCAAATGCTATTCTATAAAACAGGCATATTTTAAGGTTATAATACACTACCCATGTTGTTTTTGCTTGTGTTGTAGCTGCATTTCTGTGGGTTTCAAATCTGAGGAAAATGCTAGCTTCACAGTCAAACCTACTTGCATTAAGTTGGTGCTTTTATGATTCCAAAAAAAAAAAGGAAAAAAAAATTATCTTCTCTTTCTTATGGTGGACTTTGTTCTTTGAGTTGTATTGAGAAAAAGTTAAAAGGATGCTATACTTAACTCAGTTTAATGTTTTGACACTTAGAGACTCTTGAAAGTTTGCTGTGAGTGTCTATTTGGATCTGAGCATACACATTACTTAAATTTAGTGTGATGTTAAAATGTTTCATAAGACAGAGCAGAGCTGCTATGATCTTTCAATGTTAATATTTTTTTCTTATCACTTTACTGTGTAGATACCCTTCATGAGACACAACTCTGCCACAACTCATCCTCGGAGGCAATCGTGGAAACCTTTTATAATATGATTTTTAAATGTGGATAAAGCTCTCAATAGAGTACCTAAAGTAAAGGAGAACAGCTACCTTGTCTCAACTATAAGCTTATTATGACAAAATGTTGAGTTTGCTTGTCAGGCTTGGATAGAATGTAATGGATTGGTTTGTTATTTGGACTGACAAGGTAGTTAATTTGCCTGTGTGTTTTTGCACTAATCAGGAACATTTTGTATGTCCATCATTGAAAAATCCCGGATAAATGTCTTGTCAGGATTGTCCTATTAAGTAATGTCTTTTTCCCCTGTGCTTCATTGGCAAATGATGTTATACAATGCTTGGATTCACTGAAGAGTGACAGAAGCCTGTGGTACTTAAATATTGCGCATTCCTCTATGGTGATACTGAAAGAAATAAGCAACGGTTTGCCATGCTCCTGTCACTCTACTTATATACAGTTTAATAAGAACATTTCTATATAGAACATCATGTTGTACATAGATGTTACTGTAAAAAGGATTGTTTCCTAAAAAAAAAAAAAAAAAAAAATGTTCAGTGGTAATGAGACCTGTAAAACACGCGAGACTTACTACTCTGAAGGAATAGATTTGTCATGGAAAAATTGATTTTATGCTTATTAGAATGACCTAATTGTTTCCGACTCCAGACACCCGAGTGAATAGAACTATACCTATATTGCTTTCTGAAAAAAAATTGGAGTAAAAGAAAAAAATCAAGTATATTGCAGACACTTGTTTTATTTAGCTTACTTCTCTGGCAGTGTTCAGGACAAGCTTATGTCCTCACAGTACAAATACAAAACTGCTTTTGTAAGTTGGGGAAGGAATGAAGAAGTGATCACACAGCATGACAGCTGAGATCTTCGTCTCCGTCCATATATATGCTGGTAGATGCACACATAGCATTTTGATCTACAAGTGGTACAGATCCAGTTCTTAAATCTACAGTATCAGTGTGTTGATATCTTCATTGTTTTCATCTTGAACTTGCTCGGAAAATTTTTGCTCAAATGCAATCATACTTGTAACTTTATGATCTATAACCTTGAATTTCTTGAGATATGGTGGTTTTTGTCATCTATCAAGGCACGTTTCCATTTGAAAATATTTTTTAAACTTAAAAAAGAAATTAAATGCTGTAATAAGTAATAGGAGAAATATACAAATTTATGTATACTTATCTATGAGTCATATCTTACCAGGGCATTTCATGTTTGAATATTATATTAAATAAAATTGACCTGATGCCTAACAACGTCGTTTTGTTTTAAAAATGGGACGGGAGAATCTCAGGGTAAGATTTTTGTCAGAACTATCAGAGATGGTTACCATTCCGTATTGGCAAGGCATACAAAGACACCTTAAAAATAAAGAACTTTGCACTAGGAAATAGATGTTAATGCAGGAATTTGATCTTTGAGGATCCATGCATGAATCGTTTTTAGGAAAAAATCACCCCAAATTTATTGACCATTTGTGCAGTGTTCTGAAAGTAAAAAGTTATGTCCAAGTGCTGTGTGAATAAGGGCGAGAAAAAGGATGTTTGCCTATACACCATGTTGAGTTTAGGTTAAAAAGGAAAAAGAGTAATGTTTACTGTGATTTGTGATCATTTATTAAACTAACACAGTCTAGATATTATGAGTAGGAGATAATAAATGTAGCCTATCTTTGCTTTAGTAAGACTTTTAAAATACTTTTGTGTGTGACATTCTTTTAAATAAGTTGGGGATATATTCTGTTAATTAATCTGCAATAAAATATGTAGCTGATTAGAAAAGTAAACTAGCTACCATGGACTCACTGTCAAATGATATTTAACTCATTGGGCTCTATTCAAGCTCTCCTGAATTTAGTAGTAGTATATTTTTGTTAATTTTTTCTTTAGTGTATTAGGTACTGGAATAAAGCATTTGATTGCATTTGAAAGTGATGACAGTATAATGTGAGGGGCTGCAGTGTTAGAATTAAAAAGGAAATTTTAAAAAAAGCATTCAGAAAAAGCATGCAGTACAGTAAAGGAAGAGGCAAATCACTGTTGAGTTCATGGCTATGATACAAAGAGTAACTAGTCAGAAGATATGTCTTAAAAAAAAAAAAAAAGTATGGGACACTCTGAATCACAAAGTGATCATACCTGAGATATGCGAAAAAAAGATGTTATATTTAACGCATTAAAGTATTCTTAAATATTCAGAAGACCAGTATCTCACTCTTGGAAAGCCTCGGATAATGTGGTCTGTCCACTTTGGCAAATAGAGAAGATCCCAAGCAAACTGAATTGGGTGTTAAGAGGACCACAGGACACATAAATTAAAAAAGGTCAAAATAGTCTGTTTTCTTTAATTTAGAGAAGGCGGAGGAATGTCTTCAAAAAGCCTAAATTAATACAAAGATAATGAAGACAGAAGTTGTTGCAAAGAAGGGAAAAAAGAAATTCTTCAGATCTAGTCAGATCAAAAATAAGTTAAATTGTAGCAAGATGATTTAGACAATAGAAAGTGGTGGGGTTTTGTTTCTAACAGTAAGAATAATTACACTAGAGATTTTTTTTTTTGTTAAGGAAGTTGAGTAATGTCTGCTGTTGGAGGATTTTAAGGACAGACTAATGTGTGTTAAATACTGTTTTGAGTGTTGTTGATACTGTCCTTGGCTTGCTTAATATCCTAAGGTGGATTCCTGCTGTATTTTTTTTATGTTTATTCACCAGTACAGCTTCCTTGTAGGATTTTGTTCCTTTCTTGACACTTTATTTTGACATTAGTTTAGTTCTCTCCCACCCTGTCACCTCCTATCTCTATCTCTCTCTCTCTCTGTCTCTTATGAATCATTATGTTACTTGTCTCTGTCTCTCTTGTTCTAGAAAGCCAGATGTTAACACTTGATGTTTCACTTCTTGAAAGATGTTTGATGGCAATATTCAAAACTATAATGGACTTCTGTAGTAGTTCATAAACAATATACCATTCAGTAGAGGTAATAGCCTGAACACCTGAGAGTGGTGCTATAGATGAAATCATGTGTTACGACTAGAATGTACTTCAGAAAAATGAATGTGGCATTTGCTAATAGCTTTCTTAAATTTTACACTTTTCAGTTTGTCAAGGGACATTTTCTGTGTCTGTAATTTGTGTAGCATTTTCTTCATGCATGCCTTGGAGGCTGTCTTCACAGAAATGCTTAGTTTAAACATTAAAATGCTGTAAATAGAAGTTCTGTACAGTGGCTGTATATTAACAAAAGCAAACACATCTGAAATAGCATTTATATCTTTATATTGCCCTTGGATATGCGGGCCATTAATGAATTTTTCAAAATAATTTAACAAAGCCATGTGTTGTCTAGTTTTGAAGTACTATGAGAGAGAGAAGTGAACACTTCTTACTGAAAGGAAGCTGTTCACATACCGGTATAGTAAATAAAGTTTCTTTGTAGTGTTCTTAGAATTAATTGTGTACATGCAAACTTAAGTTTCACAAAGCAAATGCCTTGTGGGCCATTCAGAAAATATCTGGATTTCAGAGGAATGTCACATGATGATAGCTCTTTCAGATTCTTCCTTATGTTAAGTTTTTTGGATATGAGGGGGAATTTGTTTTAGTATTAAAATCATGAGATAAATCAATTAGAAGAGGTGGCAGTTTGGGGTTTAGCGTGCTAAATTTAGTTAGACAAATGTCTGCCTGATTAGTGCTTAGTTTTTTTAATGTTTTGTGGTATAATTGATTGACACTGTTTTTATTGATGGCCTTGAGATTGGACAGAGATTTAAGTAAATTGGAGATAATACACTTTTCCATATCCAAAGTCATATAGGTACCTTATCATGAAACTGTTGTTACTGAAGCTCATCATGCTCTGTCAGGCTGTATGTTCATCTTGCCCCTACACTGTCTTCATCAGTAATAGGTAGGTATAAAACCCAGAAAGTAATAAACATCCCTCAACTGATATATTCTCTCACCTTTTAGCAATAGCCACTGCCTGGCCTCTCTCTTCCAGGCAAACAAAAGGGAGTAATAGTCTACTCCTCAAACATTATAAACTGGAAGTTAGAGATTTCCTTTTGTGCTTGCATTGTACCTGGCATAACAGAAATTAGCATGTGACTTTTAATTATTTTGTGTAATAGCATAAGCAGGATTCTTCTTAGAAAGAGTTTTTCATTTACTTCAATCAAAATGATGAAAATACTAGAATCCAGAAAAGTTAGGAGGAGCTTTTTTGTTTTTCTGTTCCAGCCACCCGCTCAATGCAGGACTCACTGCTAAATTAGATCCAACTCTGAAATTAGATGAAGTTCCTTAGAGTTTTATGTCGTTCAATTTTTAGCATCTTTGAAGACAGAGAGCTTTTTAGGATAACCAGTACTTGTGTATGAAGAGGCTATATAGTTGGTCTATATCCTGGTTTATAGTCAACATTTTATGCATGTGCGGTCACATAAGAATTTTAGTGCTGAAATGCATTACACTCCTAGTGGTAAAGTCGCCTAAAGTTTGCCTGGCCTGTGTGAGAAGACTGGTGCTAATAGGTTTTTAAAACTGTTCTGTAGAATAGAAACTGCAAGATGAGCATCCATTTTTAGTTGTTACATCACTTACAGGCAAAGGAAACAGTGTAGCAGTCAGGTCGAAGAAAACCAGGTTTTTTTCCATTTTATACTTAATAGGGTTTTATTATTTTGACAATTTTTTGCCTATAAACAGGAGTTGATAAGATTCTAGATCTTAGAGAGTCTAAATACATTACTGCATCACTTCTGATTTGGGCTTGGCCTACAACATATCGCAGCAAAATGAAAGCAAAATGAAATTTGTGTTGGAATTCAGAGGAATGAATTGAAGAATTTTGGTGTGGAATGGTAGGGTAAGATACAGAGGTGTTTCTTCACTTGTTTTCACTTTGTTTCGAGATACATCAGAAGCAAAAGTTAAGAGGAAAATTATCCAAATATTCCATAATGAGAAAGTACTATAGTTTTGGACTCCTCTCTCAATAAGTAGAATAAATGAACTTCTTGGACAGCACTAAAAAATGTGCTAAATAGATGATTATATGCTTATTTCACCATTAGATGTTTAATTTCACTGTTTAAATAAGGGCACAGGAAAGTACCTTCTCTGACGTGACGTGTAAGAGTTGCTGCTGTAACCCACCCCATGGTATTCATTCCTGTCACCCAGAATTTATCACTCCTGTGGTCAGGTTGCAATTAAGGTATCACAGGAGCACTCCTCACCTCCTCCAGGCCAAAGTCAGTCATTTTGGTTCTGCAGTTTGAATTCACTTGAGTTACATCAGTTTACTCTTGGGGCTTTGGAAATGCTTACGTTCTCATTTCCGTAAGGTATATCATACAGCCAGTAATAAGAAACAGTGTTGACAGTGGCTTAAACTGTCATAGCTGGTTTTAAGTTGTTCATCTGAACCCAAGAATGTGCACCAGTTTAAAATCAACCTCCAAGCATGTCTCTGGCTGTTTGTGATTTCAGAGTGGCCTAGCACTTGGACACTGAGGGATTTTGAGGAGAGAGATTCGTGCCTGAAGAGAAATGTCTGTTCCTTAGATGTCTGTTCCTCAGTTTCTAAGAGCCTTTAGTCAGAAATGGGGTCCAAAACAAGCCAACAAGGAAAGGTGCTTATTGATAGTTAAATCTGCACAGGTGCTGCAATAGCCATCGTGTTACATTCCTCTGACAAAGGGAAGGAGGGAGTGATGCAAATGCCCATCCCACTGCAGTTCCCTTAAAGTTTAAAAATTCTGGATTACTATACTTCTAATTTGGTTCTAACTAATTCAAGGTTTGCCAGAGTATAGTTTATATGACAAGTTCTCTAATGATAATGATAATTTGCCAATATGTATCAAAGTTTTATATCTTCTTTTTTTCCATTAAAGTAAATCTTTCCAAGCGGTTTTGATGAATAGGGCATAGTATATATATATTTTGCAATTTTGTATTTTGTTCAATGTGGTATTTTTTGGCATGACACTGCAGGCGGTGTGCAATGATGTGTACATAAGTGAGAGATTTTCTGTGGTCTCTGAAGCATATTTGGAAAGTTGTATTTAAAGATTAGCTTATTAATGTTGTGTTTCAGGGATATGTAGGTAATTACTTTTACAGCTATAGATGGGTGATGCTGTCTTGTGAATGCAAAATAGGTTTCTTCACTCTGGCTGAATCAGCTCTTTGTGGTTTTTGATTATATTAACTAGTGGCTTACAAAAGTGCCAGTGACAGGCAGGTTTTGCATTCACTGCTCCTCTGTAAAAGCACGGGTTCTTTTCCCCAGTGCTCACAGGAAGACTTCTGCAGGCCAACTGATAAGACTCCCTCCTGCACAGGTAGATGTGGTGTAATGAAATTGGATGTGTGTGCTCGGCTTTGTAAATAAAATGAGATTGACCCCAGCCATTATCTCATTTATCTCATTTACATTGTAAAATCAGTATCTACACTATTGATTAGAGCATAATTAGTTAATTATGAACAGGAAAATGCAGAGTTATGTAGGGCTTGAGCACAGCCAGCTGTACTGATAAAAAAACTAATAAAAAAAAATCCAAGGGCAAGAGCAGATGGAGATCACTTTATTAAAGAACAAAGCAGACATATTTCAGGTGTGGAAATGCCTAATCAAGCTTTCTTGCTGTTAAGATGTAGCTGACCTGAATTCTAAACTTCTATAAGTAAAAAGTGGTTTATTATTTTTTAGCTTATTTACCTAACTACTTCAGAATTCACTGTTCTTCACACCCCATCTTCCCAATATGCAGTGGGCATATATCTATCTTCATTAATTGTAGGAATGAGAAACACAGTGTTTTGTAATTCTGATGCATAAAGTAATTTCAGGCTTGTTGTAACATTGATACTAAGGAATTACTTGTCAGTTAGAGGTAATTTAGAATAGTTAGGTTAGGTTAGGTTAGCTTGTCTTTGTGTGGTGCTGTGGTTTTTATTTGCACAGTTTTCAGTAAAGCAGGCAGCCAGGCCACTGAAGATGATGGTGCACTTAACTGCATTTTGTAAATCATGGACTTAGCCACAAAAAGTTACCCAGAAATAGCAACAGGATAAAATAGTTACCAGTTTAAGGACCGTTTTGAAAGTGTGACCTTGAATACATAAGGGTAAAAATTTCAACCTTTAATACGGAGGAGGTGGCTTCTTTACCTTTTCACCCCACCTCTCACCCAACAGTTTTACTTGTCCTGTTAAGCCATCTTCAGGATGGAAGTGGATGATACTTGTAAATGATGGTGTCCTGTGACTCCTTTGCTTTGTAAATGTCTGGATTGTGACTGATCTGTGAGTGTGTTTGCTGAAAGGCTGTGAGACTGTCAGTATGACACCTTTTTCATTCTCTATAATTAAGTTGAAAGTATTCCACATTTTGTGTTGCTTTCTGACTTCCTGAATCTGACAGTGAATTTTCTGTCATTTTTATGTTGCTAGACAAAAGAACACAACTGATAGCATACACTTGAGGGACTCGTCTTGTTTTACTAGTGCCATTTTAACCTAGGTGTAAGGCTTTCTTTTGGAATTAGGAATTTAGAATGCCAATTTTGTTTTCTGCACTGTGATGTGTGTAAGCTTCACATTTTGTCCCCAGTCAGTCTCAGCAGACAAGAGAATTGCCAGGCAGCGAGGGCATCATCTTTAATCAAGGTACAGTGCGTATTCATCCATTTTACCAGCGTTATGCTCTGGAAATTTCAAAATCAGTGTATTTGTGCTCCACAGTACACAATTCAAATTCCAATAAAAAGCAGTAGGAAGGAAGCATTTAAAAATATTTGGTTTAGTTTCATTTTTATCACCATGAAGCTTTTTATGTTTTGATATGTGAAAAAACGCTTTTGTTAGTTGTATTTTTTCAGCTGTGCAGATGCAAATAGCAGCTCTTAGTATCTGAAAACTTTCATATAGATATTTTTAACTCATTCTGGGAAAATGCAGCTTTTCTTCTGCAAAACTAAACACTCTGAAATGCTAGCAATTAATGACAATAAATATTAAAAGCATTCAGCTTTAGAATGGTGCCTTCAGATCAGTATTCAATTTCACGATATTCCGGTTATTTCAACCCAGCCTTTTGAACTCCCTCAGTATATTTCTGAAACGTGGCTAAAGGTGCAGGCAGGTAGTACTTCATTCTAGATACAAAATTGAAAAGACATAAGAAGAGATGTCAAAGTGTAATTTTACATTATTTTGAACATATTTAACAATTACCTCAGAAAAACCCAATCTAAATCTACACTGTTTAAATCAGATGTAGATTTTAGGATTAAGCTCTGAAAAGATGTAAATCAATCAGAGGTAGTGTGATGCTGTATTTTGTATTATTTAGAGGATCCTAAACAGTTTACAAGAAGGGAGTTCTGATAAGCAGTGCTCACATGCAAGCCCTTACATGCATAAGATTCCAGATACAGAAATAGGTTAGTAAAAATATACTCCTTTACAGATGAGAACATTGTGGCTCAAAGAAGGCTTAATCTTTTGCTTGAAGGTCACATACACTTGGAATTTAGGACTGTAACCTATCCCATCTCACACTCTCAGTCTTTTTATTATTTTAATATTTCTTTCATAAGAAATAAAACTGAATATATTCCCAGTTTTAAGTAATATATTTCTACAGTAGAACTCTTTTGTCTTTAAAGACTGAGAATGGTTTCCTGCTTTAACTGTTTTCTTTGTCCTGGAGTTAGATTGAGTCATTTCTAAACAATCCTAAGGATATATATTGTAATGTGGTATATCCCATTTTTTAAAAAAATATCGAAACCATGTCTGTCTAGTGTTGCATCCTGTGGATAATTAGATTGTTGCTTTTACTTTCTATTTAGCAGAAAACACAATGTGCCATACCCTTATCAGTGCTCCTGTCTTACATATTACTGCTACAGACAGAAGGCTTGCCTAGCAAGCACAGCATTGGCAGCAAGACAAAAGTATTTACCTAGGTTAAACAATCATAATCAGAAAACAGTTATTTCTTTTTATTTGGAGAGTAATCCTTGGAGAAGTCTCATAAACATTTTCTTCTGTTAATACAGCAGTATGTTCTGTTATTAGAGTCCTCTTTCTGCAATGTGCTGTGTATTCTGTTGATAAATTATATCCCTCTGTCTTTGATCTGATGATGCCTGTGCCATGCTATTATTGCAATTTTTGGACATTTTTGTGTTTGCATGTATTGTACGGGAGACAATGAATGGCCAGGGAAGCAGAGAAAGAGAGTGTCCGGGATTTCTTAGAAAATTTGATTTTTAAACCTTTACCCTGTTCCCTATTTTTGGATCATTTATATTGCCTTTAAATCAGTTTAAGAGCATTTAATGAAGAGAGTATTGCAAAGTATATTTGAAAAAAGCTTTCCTTCTCATACAAAGGAATAGAGGGGCATATGCAAATAAAACGAAGTTCAGTAGGGTATATGAAAATCAGTTATTTTCTCTGAAAAATCTCTTTTTCATTTTGACCATATTATTGTACTGATTTAAAAATCTTTTCATGAGGCACTTGTTCTACTTTCTTCTGTGCTGGTACATTAAGAGTAGGTTAACAATAGCTATGCTGTATATTTTGAGCTTTTTATGTGGGCCATGCATACAACAAAATACTAATGAAAGGTTTATTAAAAAAAACATAAAATCGTTGTACACAGGACAGTTTTATAAGTGAAAGATCACAGTGAAATCCTTTTAAATTAATGCCCCTTTTCATAAAATTCAAGGTGAATGAGAAAATACTTTATGCATTTATTTATCAACCACATAATCCTGGTGTAAAAAATATAATTAATATCTGTAAATTAGACTTGAACTGTTGAATATGTGACTTTTTTTCACAAATTTTTCTTTGAAAAAGTACATGTGCAAAATAGTGGCTTAAAACCATGAAAAATCAATATTATCACTGTCTAAAATAGTAAAAATTTCTGAAAATAAATGGCAGTGAATGACATTGCAGTATCTAAAAAGCTGAGCAATTTTTTTCTTTAATTTGCAAGTCTTTGAAATATTTTCATGAATATAAGATGATGACAAAGGTGATACATGAGTGTCTGCATCAGAATATTCCAAATTAAGCAGAACCTTCTTGAAGTGATTGTGTTTAAAATTACCCCTTATAGAAAATTGATTTTCTTTATGATGATGATGGATCAGGAAATCTTGTGCTGAGAATTGCATGGAAGCTCAATCTAAAATAGTACAGAAGTACCGTTTAATATAAATACACATTTGTTTTTCTGTTGCAGGTGCGATGAATGCAGGCTTTGCTACCATTTTGGCTGTTTAGACCCTCCCTTGAAAAAGTCTCCTAAACAGACTGGCTATGGATGGATTTGTCAGGAATGTGACTCTACATCCTCCAAAGTAAGTTAATTCATCCTGAAAATAGTTGAAGTATTCTGGTTTTAGGAGCCTTACTTAGTGTCTGAAGTTTTGATGAAATGCTATGTGTAGGTCTGCTCTGGAAAACAGTAGGGCCATAAAATAAAATTTCATATTCTCTGTAAAGCAGGTAAAAAACAGAGTGTATGCAAAATGGAAATAATCAATAAAGAGAATTTTACTATCTCAGTAAAATCCTTGTTTTTTTCACATTGTGTTCTCTCCGGAAAGGTATGAGTATGGGCACTGTATCAGCATTGGTAATATTGACAAGTGAAAGTATTTCAGGAGTAGTATAGAATACAAACTTCTAAGGACAGAGATAGAAAGTGCATGTGTTCTAAACAAAGAAAGGTGATTTGACTTACTAAACCTGTTTCTTTCACTAAAAATCCATGTGAAGGTTATTAATACTTTATATTGATTGGTATGCCTTGATCAAATATAACACTGTAAAACTAGAATTACATTTTTGACATGGATTAACTCTCTTTAATAATATTGAAAGTATAGTATTCTTCTGTAGTACTGACTTTTCAAAAAATAAAGATTCTGATTCTTTGTTTGTCTGCACAGAAGCTTGTTTAGTACTGGCATTCTTTTCTACCATCACTGTAATCTCTGAAGATTACACTTTCCAATTGATTTTCAAAATTGGATTTATAAATGCATCTGATACCTCAGTGTAAAAATAAAAGAGCATTCTAAAAGTCTTAAAGATTTTACAGGCTATTCTACCACTTTCTTTGTATGTCTCCGAATCTTTTAACTAGTAAGGAACTGCGTCGCAGTTTGGATACACTGGGACACAGCTGTGCAGAGAGGTTCTCGTAAGTTACCTGTTAGTATACTTGGGTACTTAAACTCTTTCATGATGTTACTTTTTAGATTGGCAAATACAAAATGTTGAGAGAGGTATCATTTTTTGGCTTGCTAGTGCCCCTTTCAAATCAGATAAAATATGTTATTCAGTTTCCCCTTAGAGGATTAATCGAATTGTTCTTCTGTAAAGAGATAGGAAGACAGACATCAGAAATTAGCTGTCCAGTACAGTTTGGACATCAACCTATCTTTCTTGAATACCATTTACATGTAAGAAACATTCCAAGAGTGAATTAAATGGTTATTGAATTTCTGTCACCTGTTTGAACTAAAAGAGGGTCTTGATAACATGAGTTAAAATCTCCCATCTTCTGTATTCTTGAATTCTGAGTAAACAGGAAAATACTAGGGTTTGTAATTTTTAATGGTGTTTTCCTGGAGATTAGCACATGGTGTACCAGATACAAAATTTTTAAATACGTTATCAAGTAAATTAAGTATGGTAGACTCCACTTATTGCGGGATGTGTAATACTTTTAAGGTGTGTTGAAAAATACAATGTTTTCAAGAGTAAACATTTTATCAGTAGAATGATTATATATTTTGTGTTATCCTGGTGATTATTGCAAATTTTTAAAATGCTTGTTATTGTGTCCCATTTTCTTTTTCCTTCATAAAGATTTTCAATGGATAAATTTAAATAAAGCCTCTTGAACTTTCAATCACAGGCAATTTGAATTGCATTTGAGTGAATATATAATAAATACGAAAGATACTGAAAAATTGTCTTGTGGGGACTCCTTGTGGTTTTGTTTAGTCATTTTCCCGTAGCTTTTCCACAGTTCTGCAGAGAAATTTCTCTGATAAAGTTATATTGCCCTCTATAAGTCTTTTTTTGGTAGCTTTCTTTCTGTTTTATACTATGCTGCATAACAAATTCAAAAAATACAGTGTTGAGTTAAATTCCTTTCAGCCTTAATGTGAATGTATTTTTAAAGGATTAGGGTTTTATTTATGTACTTCATAATTTTCAAATTCAGTATTCTGTATGGCTCTAGGTTTGTGTATTATATATCTGTGATGTTTCACAGCCAGGAGGACCTGATAAGGCTTTTTTCTACCCCTCCCTAGAGAGGGTAGTCTCTCAGACGTGTGCTTAGAGCTCAGAAGAGGACATTTATAGAGAAAGTTGGGTCGTTTACTGCACTCTGCCTGACCTGTGGATGAATTGCAAGCCTGAGCTACCAGCCATTTCAGTCTCTCAGTCTCTCACTACATCCAATTTTTGATGTGTCACAGGGAAGTTTCTTGTATTGATTATAGCAGCAAAATATGATTGAACTTTCTGCTTTGGCCAAGGAGACTGTTGTTTAGTGCTCATTCTTTCAACTTTGTTCCTCTGTTTTGATCCAATACAAATCACTGTTATAATACACATTTTAAAATTCCCTGATGGTATCTTCATTAGCAGTATTTGGCCTTGAAAATAATATGTAGGTAAATGACACTATTTCAGTGACAAGAGAGATCACAGTGCATTGCATATAGTAGCTGTTAGTTTTTACTAATAATCATGAATTTCAATTTTAGATGTTCAGGAAAAGTTGCATTCTGCTGACAGCAAATAATCCTATTTTATTTTCAGATTTTGCTAAGCACTTGCAGGTGTCAGCAGTACAAGGGATGTAATTTAGCAGTAATAAACATATGCTTTAAATTGTTATCTAGCACAAGTGCTGGACATGCTACTTCCATTTTTCTTATACTAATCACAGGACTCTCCAGCAATCGTGTCAGTTTTTCCACCAGCATAACATATTCCCTTATTACCCTGCCTGTCAAGTAATAGACAGACAGTGACTTTGCTGTAGGGCATGAGGGCAACAGCTTCTCTGCTGGTAATACTTGCTGTCACTTCTGTGGAATGGGTGATGCTCACTACTAAGGTCTGACAAGCTCTCTCATCTCAAAAACATTGTAGATTTTGTTACATCACATGAAAGCTGAAATAAACCTATAAGGTCTCCATTTCTGTAACATTATCCATCTACCCTGCAAAAGGATTACGGTGTGCTTTCAGGATAGCCAAACAGCACTATAAATCATAGTTTTCCTTCTAGTTTTTATTAGTGGTATTCGGACTTAACATGGAGCCTTGTTAAAGTTAAGAACGATAAAATAAATAAAATATAAACCAAATTATTCAATATTATGGTGTGGCAATATTTAGTATGAATAAATGTGGCCTGACCATTTGTTCATTATGTGCAATAAGATCTCACTCTGAGATCTCTTTATTATTAGATGTGAACTTCTTTCTATTGCATTCCAGTGAAAAAGTAGTGTTTGAAATATCTCCTCCAATTTTAAAGTTTTGCAAGGACCAAGGTAGTAAAGAGTTTAAACATATTATCATGGTGGTTACACTGGCTATGGTAGTTAGGTTTCTATCTACTCATCTTTCTTACAATATATTTTGCAAAATACAGCAGAGTGTACATGTCAGGTCATTATTTGAGTGTGCTGCAAGATCAACTGCCTTGTCTCTAGACTTCTGTTTAGTTTGCTTTTATTTCATCTTTTTACTGTATTGCATTTTTTCAGTGGAAATAAATTGTGAGTATATATGCATAGAATTCTCATCTAAACCCTTCAGGAAATATTTTCTGGAACTACAAACACATGACACATCAACCCTGGCAAGTAATATATTTTTGTACACATTTTGTATTGGAAAGGAATCATGGATGATTTTGCTTATTATCCAAGTTGAGACATTTCTTTGGGCGTATCTTTCTTTCACATAATGAGTATGCAAATGTAATGGAACACTGGAATACTAAATTATTGAATATAATGTCTGAAGTAATACTTTAAGAGAATTTTTAATATGTAAAATATATTTCAGACCTTTGGTCAGATAAAAAGAAGAAAGTGGGCAATTCAATTTAATTCCTCTAGTCCATAGAATTTCATTCTAGTCAAAAATAAAGTTGGTGGGTAAGAGGAGCACAGAAGTGTCTGATCTACTCCTGAGTTGTGCAGGCAATAATCTCATTATGGTTTTTGGAGTTTCATCTTTTTCATTATGACTTTTTTCCAAATTAAGGAAGCATTTCCTCACACATGTAGTTGCACACAATTGTGTTAAAAATTAAAACGATGAAACCAAAAATTCCTGATGTCAACCTCTCAAAATTCAGGAAATACAAAAGCTGAGGTAGCATGAAGTGCTTTAAGTCTATTTGCAGCTATGTGGGACTTTGCAGCTTTCATGCTAGGATTTGTTTTTTCCTTCTACGGGACCCTTGCCTTCGCTGATTTATCTTTTGGGGGTCATTAAAGGGGATTAATTTGCATTGGGAATTAGGAGAAAACACTCTCTTTATGTTTTGCAAGGCACAAGAACTGAAGCTATGATTTCAGAAACAGGAAAAAAAGAAGTTTGACCTTATGTTTGAAGTAGTTGAGTTGTCACCAGTAAACTGAATTTTCTTGTCTCACCTCAGAGCTCCTGTGAGTGCTAAACAAAATCAACATTTTCAAATGTTTAGTAATCTTGTTCTCCTCGTTTACTGTTGCCCAGCTTGGATCCCTTGGACCAGCCTGTAGAAATGCTGAAGAATTCTCTGAGCTGAAGTGGGTGATGGTGTAAGCAGTGCTTTGAAAGTACTAAGTCTCCATAATGATGAGGTCAAATTGAGTAATTTACTAGAAATTTTATTTCTTATTCTCCCCATGTCTTGGCTTCCCTATTGCAAAATGTTGACACTGCTCCCTTCTTTTAGACATTTTCTGTAGATTTGGATGAGTTGGAACTACCTTTTCCTTCTGCTGACTATAGAAGGGAGCTGAAACAGCTCGTTTAGATTAGCAAGGGTTATAATTTAGGTGGGATTCTCCTTGCCTGAGTACACACAGAAGATGATTGAATCAGTGTTGCATGGACAGACTTTATCTGGGCTTTTACTAAACAGTCAGAACAAAACATTTTCAATATAGCAAATATATCTAACATTTTATATATACAAGAAAACACTATTTGAGTGTAACATATGAGGTTGGCACACAGTAGTAACACAATACTTAATCATGTCTTAAATGTTTTATATGTGCTGTATTTTGTCATTCAATACAATGCAATTTTACATAGTTATATTTCAAAAAGCATTTAAAAATATATTGAAGAAAAAAACCCTTAAAGGTCTTTTGAATTAATTCAAACTTTCTTCAGCTGTATACTCTGACAAAGGGTGACCCTCATTTAGTCACCTTACATCTGAGAGATTGTTGCACCATCTTTTGAGAACAGAACATAGAAAAAAGAAAATTATAGAAAAAGAAAAAAGAAAGAAAGAAATGTTCTGCCATCACAGCACACAGCATTGCAGCTGAAAAATGATATAAGAATACTGCTAATAAATCTGCTTGCTGGTTGAAGCAGAACATAATATAATGGAAAAAAAAAGTTCAGTTTCTATGCAACATTTTTCAGCCAGAATTTAGGAGTATTTCGAGGTAGTTTACAGAAAAACAAATGGCACAGTTCAATTCACGGACTGCATTTGGTCACCAGTGTGAATATTATGATCTATATTATTATATGGTCGTCAAGGATGATAGAGTTAAACATTTTTATGTGTATTTATATATTTTAGAGTTTGTTGAAGAGAGTTTAATTAGGATTTTGGTTTCTTGTGTGACATAAAAAGAAAGATTTTTTTAATAGAGCAACTGGAAAATATGTGTTTTCCCTAGGTTTGTGAGAGGCAGTAAAACATTGGCAATGGTATGATTTCCTTAAAATTGAACAAATTCACCCAATCAATAAGGCCCTGTGAGGTTTTAACACAAGTCCTTACACCACTTACACTCTGTCTTAATAACTTCAGTAATGCCAAACCTTGGCACAGAAATTAATTTCACTATCAAGAGAATCAAAAAAAAGGGTAAAATTGCAGTGTATGGCAATTCTTATCAGTTGGCTGAAGTATTGCCAAATGTATTGTAATATTTGCTCCCCAGGTGTCATATTTAAAAAAAAAAAATTAGTTGGCATGGCCTCTGTTGTTTTCTGGCAAACAGGTGTATTATATCTATGTGATGAATAATTTATACCATAAAATGTTCCAAAAATAATCAGCCTTGAAATTAACCTAAGATGGGACTTGATTTAATGAATAGCGGATAAGTTAGTTGGTATGAAATCCCCAAATTAATCCAAACATTCATATACACTTGGTTGGCAGGAGATTCCTGTAGTGTAGGTGGGAGTCTTAGGTTTTAATGAAAAAGAAAAAGATTAAGCACTCTAAAATACTTCTGGAACAGATACTTATTTTAAATATTTTAATTCTTCTCCACATCAAAATCAATTTTGCCAGTTCAAATACCTCTTGGTATTGACTGCCAGATCCTCATCATGGGCTTCTAGTGCTTGTACTTTTTAGGGGCAGCTTAACTGTGTTAAAAAAATGTAGTAGAAAATGAGCAATACAATATAGCATTGTCTTTCACATAACATTGTTGGAACGGATCTCTCTTTGGCAGGTGATAATGCAGTTAATACCAAGCAGAAGTTTAAAGAAAGTGGTATAAAGGGATTTTTTTAAAGTGTATTATTGTTTCAAATGCAAAACCAGATTTCTGATTCTGAAGGATAACACTGGTATAGATCAAAAAGTATAAAAAATAAACTATCAATTAGGAGTGCAAAGTGAAATACATAATTTTTTCTTGCATTAAACTTTGACAAAAACCAGCAGTTAAAATAAACCTGTTAAGTGCTTCTTTTCCCGGTGGTCTATTTTTAGAAAATTGAAATTTAAGCTATGCCCTGCAGTCTTAAATGAGTTTGGGTTTTTTGTTGTTGTTTTGGGGGGTTTTTTTGGTCAAAAAAAGAAAAGACCCATTTTAATGGTACTTTTTACAAAAATTTTTCACTCTCCAAGTTCATCTTCTTCACCATAATTTTTGCTGTGCAGAGGAAGGAAGGAAACACTTTCTGCTTAGCTTCATTTACTCTTTTTCATAAACAACCCAACAATATAGTTTTTTTCCCAAGCTGAAACTTTGCACACTGTTCGTTATCTTGGCATGATGGCAGTAGTTCTTCACAAACTGCTCCAGCATGTGTCCCTTTCCACAGGGTGCAGTCCTCCAGGAACAGGCCGTCCAGTGGGCTCGTAAGTCCTGCCGACACCTCTGCTCCACCATGGACCTCCACGGGCTGCAGAGGCACAGCTGCCTCACCATGGTCTGCACCATGGGCTGCAGGAAATCTCTGCTCTACTGCCTTGAGCACTTGCTCCTCCTTCTTTACTAACCTTGTCTGCAGAGTTGCTTTTCTCACTCCTATCTCCAGGTGCTGCTGTGCAGGTTTTCTCTCCTTCTTAAATACATTATCCCCAAAGCAGTACCACTGTCACAGATGGGCTCTGCCCTGGCCAGTAGTGGGTCTACTTTGGAGCTGGCTGGCATTGGCTCTGTCAGACAGAGGAGAAGCTTCTAGCAGCTTCTCACAGAAGCCACCCCTACCCCCAACCCTGCTGCCAAAACCTTGCCATGCAAACACAATACAAAAATGAAGCATTTTTTAATGAGGATTTATGAGTGTCATGTGAATTAAATTATTACTGAGGCAGTCCTGCTTTTTGTAAGTTGTCTTGATAATGTTGTTTTTTTGTTGTTTTTTTTTTTTTTTAACTAAAAATATGTTACTGAAGTTAAAAAAAAAGGATGGATGGATTTAGAAATGAGCTTGGTCATTAATTATCTCTTTGCTTAAAAAGCACACCCATGTTCAATTGCCACAGGAATGTTTAAGAGGTCCCTGATTAATAAAGTGCTGGAAACAAATCATAAACAGCATAGTGGTTGTACATTTTTAATGCATGTAATCTGAATATACACAATCTAATATATAAATGACTAACTGTCTAGTTTAGGTATAATAAATATTACTCTAAGGTAATGGCTAAGGAAGCAAAATTTCTTCATGGGCAGCTGTTAAAAATGCTGCTGCTACTTTGCACCTTCTTTAAGTTATGCTTCTAACAAAATCTGCTTACAATTATGGTTTATCTGGGTAATAGCTCTGCTACTGAATCGTGACTTACTCTTCCTAAGCCATGACAAAATGAATTTACAGCCTACATTGCCTGCTACCGTAGTACTGAGTGGCAAGAAATCTCTGGTGGGACCTGGCTGCAATTGGGAAAAATCCAGAAATCAGCTAGTGTCATGACTGAAGTAAAGCCACTGAATGTGGTTTTATGCTAACACAGCATGAGAGAACAAAAAACACAAGTACTTTTTCAGCCCCGAACAGCACCCCACAACAGGAAGATTTTATACCTCCTCTTTGGTATGCACCTCTGCATACTCCCAAAGAATGAGAGAAGGCTGAAAAAGGAGTAGTGTCTAGAAAGGGCAGAGGAAACAAGATTGCTTGCTCCTTACAGATCTGGAGACTTTCTTGCTTTTGAAAATCAATTTCTACGTATTTGCAATATTGGGCAGCATCGTGGCAGTGAATTTTGCTTATTGAAGATGCTATATTGAAAGGTAAAAGACACAGAGATATTAGTACTAATGCAAGTTTTCTCTGTTTTATATTCCTTTTCAAGTGAAGTCACTAAAGGAAGGCACATGTGTGAAAGTCATTACATTGTAGCTGCCAGAGCATTGTCTCTTACACCACTGATGTACATTCAGATATACTTTGTCAATCCCGCTGTCTTTCTACTTCTAGAGTTCCTAAAATAATGAGCCTTTTGGGTATCGATAATTAGGGGCTTCATGCTGACAGTGGAGCCATAAACAAATATAGCAATAAATTGTAATTGATCTTCACTACTTTCAATTAACAATACTATCAGAAGTTTTGATTTTTATTTACTTAATTAGTAGGAGATGTGTTGATTTTGGAAGTGTCTGAAAAAAGTGAATGAAAAGCTTGTAACTGACTTCTGAATTTTTAAACCTTTTGAGTCTTGATTAAATTATTGAGTTAGATGATATAAGCTTCCAGGGCAGCAGTATTTTAAAAAAAGCTTTGATGTTTCTATTGTGCATAATCTTTCTTTTATTTGAATATTCATGAAGAATTAAGCAGTCAACCAAAAATAGCAAGGTGTGTTCTTTGCAGTGACATAAACAGGGACTCTTGATGTGCAAAGGTATGTCTGGAGGCTGGTGGCATCCCATTCCACTCTAATTTTGCAAAGTGCTGTTCTGTTGCTACCGTATTTCTGAGATGAATTTCTTTACCTAGAATTATATTTCTTGTCTTATGTTTTACATAGCACTAGATGGTATGTAATTAAAGAATTACATATTTTAAATCCTCACTAGTCCATCTTTATTACTCTGCAAATTATCTTACCACCATTGCCTGTAGTTGTACTCTATATGACAGAAGAAGAATCAAATCATTAATTGATAATCTGTGGACAAGATGTGAACATATTATCATAGTTGCCCAATTAACTGTTCATGTTTACTTTCAAGGTTGGTTTTATTTTCAAGTCTTTCAAAGAAATGAAGCCATGTATGTCCCTTCAAGTAATGTGTTACTTATCAGTATAAATTGCTAATGCTGCCTGGTCGAAATCTAATCATATGGAATCAGGACAGAGAAAGGAGAGGGGGAAAAAAACCAAAAAACCTGCTATTTTATGAAGTGCTAAGCAAGTAATGAATTTTAGTGCAGTCAAGATTTACTTTTCGTCATCGTGTTAGATAGTGGAAGTGAGATTCAGTTGCCATTCTCAAACAGAAATTCTCTTAGTGCCAGCCACATTTAATCACATTTTGCAGAAGACAGCTGGGCATTGCCGATTTGTGCTGTGTCAGCCACTTTCTCCTCAAAGGAGTGTCTCATTGCTTGGATTTTAGCATTCTGTAGCAGAAAAGTTCCATCCTCTTAAAATTGGCTCAGCAGATAGCTTATGTGGGAATATAACTGCAAGAGCATTACAATCAGCTCTACCAGGAAAATGCATAAATATTATGTAAAATTTTAAGGTGCCTTTTGAAAAGGTTTTCAGGAAACCTTTGAATTGTATAGTGCATTGTTAAACTCTGGGAGCAATTAAGTTTATCTGAGATTTTTTAGTAACTATCTTTGGTAATGGTTGAAAATTATTATCTAGTTCAGTGGTTTGAAACACCTTTGTCCGTGTTTGGAAAGTCTTAAGTCTATTTCAGCTGCAACAAACAGTACCTAAAGATTTTATATGTGGAAAACCTTGGAATCTGTAGATATCAAGATTTCTTTAAGCACTAATCTCATGAAGGCTGAAGGACAGATGGTATCCTTTCAGATATGGTATAAATAGTCAAAGAAAAGAAGTATCAAAAAGGAAATAGCCAGATAACTCAATATTTATGGAAGATACATACAAGTGTACTTAAGTGAGTTAATCATATCACATATTTATTTTTGGAAATAGAAGGGTGTCAGCAGATTGAGACAGTCACGGCATAATGAATATTAAATCTGTAACCAGTCCTGTGCAATAAATAAGGACACATATCAGGTACTAATATTTACAAGCATATTGTGCATTACATGAATATGCAGTTTGCCCTTCCATTTTCTTCTGCCACGTATCTCCACTGCTTCTTCAGGTTAATTGTGCTGCACAAGGCACAGGAATTTCAGATCAAAGTGGTGTTATAAATACTTCGGTTTGTAACTTGCTGGTGGTAAGGAACATTTTGAAGTTTATTATAAGATGTCTTTTTTCATGTAAGGATAGCTTCAAGAATCTTACATTTAAGGATAATTATGAGAAAATACAAAAATATTGAGGTATGGGTGCTGTGATTTATTAATCTGTTACTTATTCTCTCACTGAATGAACTATAGATCTGTTGTTGTTTATGTGCTTTCTGGGTACAGCATAGACAGAGACTGAAAGCTCCTTTATATAAAAACAGTAAAATAGAAGACAGTAGGTACCCTTGTTAATACACTGTGAATCATTTTACCCACTGACTGTTCTTTCACACAAAGTAACCTGCTTCAGCTAAAGAATAGTAAGATGGCTTAAGCAATCTCCTGGGAAATACTATTTTGAACCCTCATAAGAAGAGGAGGAAGGAAGTGAACTGGGATCTTCCCTATGATAATGAAATGTGTTCTCCAGTTAATTCAGGGCAGTCTGAAAGTAAGGCATTAAGTGTGCCTGCCTCTTTCTTATTTTTTTTAACTTTTTTTAAAATTTGGGAAAAAATAAAAATCAAAAAGGTAGGGACAGTTGTTAAACCCCAGAGAGCTTTCAGCGTAGTGAATCTCAAGAAGAGGAAGGGAACTGTTGATGATCCAGGGTAGCATTGCTGAATTCTGAATAAAGCTGGAATTTAAAATATCCTGTTATTTTGAAAATTCCTATTGTTAGATTAAATCGTTCTATATGCTGGTGTACTGATCTTAATGAATTTTATTCTGAGGTATCTTAGTATGTATTTATCTTAGCATTTTAGTTCAGGTCAGAAATGCATTTTTGAAAGGAATCACCCAGTTGCCACCAATTGCTAAGCTTTGTTTCACATTATGGAGTGGCTTCAAGAGTGTGCAAAGAGAGCACCTGTCAAGGGGCACTAAAACTGAGGATGTATTCTGACTGCTAATGGGCATGCCGTCCTCATGACCAGCCTAGTCATATCTCTGAAATGTGTATGGTACACCTGACTGATCCGCAATACCAACTGCTTTGGTCTAAAGAGCTGCTCCTGTCACCCCACAGTTTACAGGTATGAAGTGACTCTTACGCATGCCATATCAAAGGTATGTTTGTGTTTTAGTTTCATTGACTACAAAAGTTGCTTCATTCCTATTTTGATAATTTCTGGAATTCACATATTAGTAGTCTCAAGATCAAAAGCCTAAAAATTAATACACAGATACATACTGCTAGGATATTAAATGTTATCATTTTTATGTTTGTGTAAGTACTGTATGCATGTGCTTTTAACTGAAAACATCTGGTCTGCAGTCTTAAACAACCATAGTTAAGAGTAAGGGACTTGGTGTGTGTTTTCTACTATAGATGAGAAACATAAAAAGGATTTTTGTCTGGTAGATGTAATCTTAAATAAATTAAAAAAAAAAAGAAACCACAACAAAAAAAGCATCACAGGGAAAATACAAATGCGCCTTAGAAACAAGGCAGTAAAGTTGACATTTTGCATGAATTTAGCCTCAACATTCCATGTATCATTTGCGGTGTTTTTAATTAGGGAAGAATGAGGAATTTCCAGGCCTTTCTGAGGATGCTTTAAAGCTATGGCAGTAGTTGTGACCTTTCAGTTTCTGTGAACTCAGCAAAAAATGGCTGATTAATGTCACATCTTAAACTGTGTCAACTGGGCAGTTCATTCCCTTTTTCGTAAACATCCCATTGTCTGTGCAGCTCAGTGTGGAAGCATGAAATACCCTAGTGTTTTAGCTGGCTACTTTAGATTGCTAAGAGCATGTATCTCTATTTAGTGATATAAAGTTACATGGAAATTTTCTTTAATTATTCTAGTGACCAACATGAATTAATTAATCGGGGCACTCACAAAACAATGTTCCTAACATTTGTTTGAAGCTTCTAAGGATGACCGAGGTTAGTTAGTTTGGTTTTTTTTTAATTTGGCCCATTCGGATGTTAGAGAGATCTGAGAAGGAGGGTATAGGAAATATTTTTATAGAAATTTCTTTTAAAGAAAATATTGATTTGTTCTTTAAAAATATTTTTATAGCCTTGAATTAATGTTTTATTTTTCTGCTTTATCGGTTGAAAATAAATGATGGTACTTTTTAAGAACAGAGGGAGAGATAAAGGAAGAACAGGAGAGAGAAAAGCACAATGGCAAAATAATGGAACTGTAAGAAGCACCCTTGGTGTAAAAGAGGAACTGTAAGCACACACATATTCCTAAGAATGAGAAAATTCCACTTGGAGAATACACAGAAACCCTCATAGGAGAGAATGGGATGAATTAAGAAACAAGGTTGCAGCAAAGTGGAAAGGAGGACATGGAGGACATACAGAGAGCATTCCCCCAGAGCAGGGTAGGGCACTTAAGGAAAACCTCTGAAACAACAGGCAGATAAGTGGGTGCCATGTAAGGATAGTTTAGAGAGCTATAAAACTTGTGTAATAAATTTAGACTGCAAAAAATTATGTACTGTGCAGTCCTTTATTTCATCTTATTACTTGATAAAAAATTGGAAGTAGGGAGAGATGAAAACCGGTCTTGATTTAATAAGTAGCCTTTGACAATTCTGTGATGCTTTTGGTGATCACACATTTTAATATCACTCTGTTTTTCATTATGTTTTTCAAGGAGTTGAAAAGCAAGAATCAGTGCTGATGAAGATGTAAGGAGCTAAATAAATATTACTTAAAGGACTTCTCAAAGATGAAAAAAAACAAACAACCCTATGAATGTGCTGACCCTGTCTTGAGAATTAAGTTAGATGGTACAATTTAAAGCTTTGTTCCAACATCTGACAGACACACTCTGCATGCTGATGCATAATATCTGAAGATTGTGTGCTTGAAAGAAAGCATTTTCTGAGCTACATTCTATTTTTGTTCGAATAAAGCAGCTGCTTTTTGGAGCAGAGATCTTCTCAAGTGCTCAATCTTCTCGTTCAAGTTAAATATTAGCCAAATATTACGAGCAAATTTTGTGTGTGCTTTCTCCCAAGCCACTGAAATGGAATAAAGCAAACTATTTTGACCATAAATTGTGCAAATGTGCAGCTTGACCCTCAGAGGTGAAAGTTTGGTGCTGTACCTTACTTTCAAGTTGTCAATGCCTCAGCAATCCAAAAGCATCAAAAGTTTGGAGTGATTTCAGCATGATTTGTAAAGAAATACAGCTGGGTAAAACTTTCTTCTAGAGAAACTATATGAGTGGATTGCTGTGGTCTGCCCCAATTATTTCTGACGGAATAAAACCTTGCTTAAGGAAACAGACAACTGCAAACCCAAATATAGCCTTACTAATGAAGCCATTGTAGCTGCAGCACTGCCTTCCAGGAGTGATATTAGATGGCTTTGTACATCTGCTGCTTAGAAAATGTTGTTTAAATGTTAGTTGTAAGGTGCCCATGTAATTTTGTAAATATGTTGAAGTCAACTGTTGCAGTTATATGCAACATACATACAGCTGCACAATAAGCACCACATTCATTGTGACTGTAGATGCTTGTGCTGTGTTTGAGAATTTGTTTTGCAACTCCGGGGTTTGTTACATTTTTTAGATGGTGGAAAAAAGAATTGGAAAAATCAGAGCTGTACAAAGCAGGCACAGAGAGGATGAAATATCCTGATCCAGCAGTAATGAATTATGTGTTTATCTGTCTTAAAGAGCTTTTAGAACTCCATAAAATAACTTCTATAAACTCTGTAAAGTATAAAATTAGGACAAAAAAACTTTCTTGGCTATAGGATATGCCTGTAACCTAATTCATAATTTAAAAAAAATAACAGGACAATATATAGGAAGAAAGCAGTGTGGATAAAAAAAGGGAAAAAAGTATCAAGTTACTCTTACATGCAGGCATAATGGCATAGTACTGCAGTCTTGTCAGTATATTAATATCCTTCAAAAGGATATTCATATAAAATCTGTTGCTCTGATGCACCAGATAATTAGCAAATTATGCAAGACATAGGAGATTTAACACACAAAAAAAAAGATATTGGCTTTTTGCCTTTAGTGAAGAAATTCTGAAAATTGCTGGTGGTACATATTCATACACAAATTTTTTGCCAAGAGTTTGCACCACTGTGATCCATGGATTTAATCCATGACAGTAACAGGCAATTCGTATTCTTTATTTTATACATACAAGATGAGGTTAGTGTGGTAAATCTATAATTGGAAATTTAATTCCCTTTTTTTGTATTCTAATGTGATTTTATTAATGACAGTATTTTAAGTGTTGATTTTTAGTACAATTCAAAGAATTCTGGGGTCAGAAAAAGCAGATATTGAAAGGGTAGCTGTAAGAATGGCTTTTGAATGTTAGGAAATAGTGAATGATGAGAAAGTAAAGGGGAAATACTAAAGAAACCTAGGGGAGTTTGATTTGGAAGGTGGGGAATTCAGTCCCACGAGAGGTAGGATTAATATACTGAGTAATGGAAATGTAGAAAATATGTGAGTTAGAAAGAGGAAACTAATTCAGGTTCCAGAGGTCAGTGAATGGTAATACCTTCAAACAGTAACATGCTCTCTTGTTTGCTGATTCTATTTGCATCTGATAAAGCTGGAAGAATAAATATGAAAAACATTATTTTGAGAGTGCTCTTTCTAACTTTAAATATATGTAAATGATTTTTTTCCATTTGAAGAGGGCACCCAGAGAAAACCATTGACCCTGTTTCCTTTCATACTTTCTTCAAACACTTCTAGCAAAATATTAACAATAGTAGCATTCTTTTTTTAAAAACAACAGTAAAGGTGGGAATTTAACCTTTGCACTTGGTAATCTGGGGCGATTTCAAAGATGCAAGTGTGCTTTGTCAGTGCTGTAGTTTATTGGAAGATAGAGGGATAATAAATTGGAACAGATGGGTATTTATTGGAAACTTGCTCTAACTTTATTGATTCCTTTATATTGCACAGGGTGTTTGAAGAAAAGTAGCAAAACTAGTGCAAGGCTAACGAATGTAATTGTGTCTCCATATTTGGAAAACAGAGAATTATAAAAGGGTTTTGGTTTGTTTCTGTCTTTAAAAGAAGGCTGAGGTTTTAGAGCTAGCTTAATGTTTATTACCTGAAATGAGGTGGTTTCAGAGTGAGCTGAGAATGAGACCCTGTTGTTTTAACAGTGTATAAACACAGAAGTCATCGTCCCCTTCTCAAGGGAGAGAAAAAATAGCCAAGGACATAACATCAGCATTGCCTCCGTGACTGCCAGCGTAGGAGGTTAGAACATGGATGTGAGAGGTTGCATTTGTAATTTCCTATCTTTGGAGAGAGCAGAAGAGAGGAGATTGTCAGATATTGAGTAAAATCAGCATGAAGGGAGTGACAAAGGCAGAATAGAAAGAGAAGGGGAAATTTTGCAACTGTGGAGACTGACTTAAAAGTTTAAAACCCAGATTTTTGCTTTGTTAACTAACACGGGGTAAAATCTGAGGAACAGCAAAGGAATCGATCTCACGTGTAAGTAGATTGAGATAAACTCTACATTTCTTCCAGGGATTTACTTTGGCCACCTGTGAAGTGTGAAGAGCTACAGATAAATTGTGTGCACCAGATTTTCCCGAATTCTGGCTAAGATATTGTGAATACTTTCAAGGTATGCCCCTGGAGTATAGGAGAGAATAAGGACAGCAGGTGTGGTTGATCAGCTGCTGGTGAGGTGTTGCGTGATTTGGGCTGGAGAGGCACTGTTGGTCTGACCTAGGGAGGCTTTTTCTGTGCAGCACTGGAAATGACGCTCTGTGAGGCTACAAGCACTTTAGCACTTCAATAAAAATGTGCTAATTTCATCCCATAGTGCTTCATCTGTGAGAAGCTGTCTTCATGTTTCAGCAAGGGCTTTCCTCCCCTCCCCCTTCTGTAAGTCTAAAGGGGAACAAATATTTCTACTTCGTTACTGTTAGAAGTCTTTGTTAGTAACTTTGGCTTCCAATTCATTACTGCAGTCATGTTTTCACAGCCTGGTGTGAGAGATAAACCCTTTGCAAATGAAGACAGCATCCATTTTCTTCTACCTCAGGCCACACAGAATTGATTGGGGTAATAAAATGGCAGTACGATGTAATATACTGACGGCTCTTTAATTTGAAAACTAGTTCCAGGCTGATTCAAAACTTGTTTAAAGCTAATTTATGACTTGTGTAATTTTCAGCTGGACCAAGGTAAAGGATGATATATGAAAACTGATGCAGAGTTAACATAATATATTCAAACCTGTCAGCTCTGTAGGTTGATTTCTTTCAATTCTTTTTCAGTTTTTTTTTTAAAGAAGCAATAGCAGAAAAAATACTGTCTGTTTGGCTAGTATGACACTATTTTTCCATTATCTTGTTTTAAATGGAAATTCTTATGCTTTCTAGCAAAGTATTTTATGCATATTTTTAAACAGATACAACAGTTCTCCATTTTCTTCAAAATAAGAAACTGTGTTGGGTTTCTATTTTGTTGAGTCAATGTCTGTGCTGACAGTAACATGGAATGGTATATTACAGTGTTTTGTTACCGTGATGTTCACTGTGTGCATTTTCTATGGCTATATGTGTCTATATATCTGTATCCTAGGTACATATAAAATGCATACTTGTATATGTGTCTTGATTTTCAATTAATGATCTGGTTTTTGAAAAGCAAAATGTAAAAGTAGTGAAATTCCCAAGTTAAGCCACAACATCAGCATAGCATAAAATGTAAGTATCTCCCTTTGAAATCTCTCACTTTCATGTAGTTCACAAATGAGATCCACATCTGTTCTGTACACACTGGATTTTTCAGCATACTGTGTCAGTAATACTTTGGCACAGATGAGGACAAAACTTACAGTAGATACAAATAACAAATACACCAATAGGAATGAAGGGAAGAAGAGAACTGAATGCTGCCATTCAAGCAAGCGAGTTCTATCCCAAGACTAGAATATCTGATTTTTTATGTATTTGTGTTAACATGCAATTAAAATATTATTTTTTGCAGAACTGAAATTGATTCAAGCCAATACAGTTGTAGTATCTTAACCTGCATGAACATTTATGTCACAGGAAAAGAGCCATAGTTCAAAGCAGGGCTGTCTTCCCTGCATAAACATAGCAAAATGTTTCCTCTTCCAGGTTTCCCAAGTCCAAGAAGGATCATGTTCTGAGGAGCTTTGATCAAAAACTGCATTTTGCAGACAAAAATTAATTACTGAGAATTTGGAATTTATGTGTTTATAATGCACTTACATTGTCTCAAAGAATTCTACATTTTCAGAATCTGGAAGCACCATTTAGTAGTAAGTTTCCCCCATAATTTAGTAATTATTATAATTAAATACTGTGATCCATTATAAAGCTATGCATTGATCTCTTTGACTTGAAAATGCAAATTTGTGATTTTTCCTATGTAGTTTAGAAAACATAATAGTAATGTAATGAAATGGGAAGGGCTTAAGAAAATACCAAAATATTTACCATGTTAATTTTATGTCCATGAACTGCCACATCTGTCACTGCTACAGGTGAGTCTTACAGATCCATGACACGTGCCATGGACATGGTTTTCATCATGCAAGACCTTGAAAAAATAATTAAGTGACTTTAGGAAGGACAATTAATTATTAATTATTTTTGAAGTATGTTTTTCTTTTTAACACCTCTTTGGCTTAGGTCAGTGATACAGATTTTTTTGTCTTTTACAATGTAAAAGTAAACAATGCTAGTACTTTTTCAGGTTGTTTAACTTGCCAGAGTACAAGTAAAGGTACCCAGATTTGTTACCAGAACTGCATGCTTAGCCACATACTCATAACACACGCAGAAGCAGTTCAGTGGAAGTTCTCATTTGCACCCTGCAGCCTTTTTCCTGTCGTACCTTACAGATAAGGATCTCATTCCACTTACTGAATATGTCTGTTTCTGAAAGCTGTATTTCACATGTTGCCAAACTGGTTTAGAACAGCATAGATTGCCTGTCTTACATATATTCAGGCTCTATACAGTTTTACTAAGAAGTGACAACACTGTGAAACGAGATAATAAAACCAGTGCAATTGGAAAGGGAGGCATATTTTCTTGAATTGATTTCTGAATAATAAAGTCAATTTGGTTTCCATCCATCTCCCTAAAAATGGGAGTGTTAAATTAGCCAGCTGGTTCTTAAGAGAACTATTGAGAAGAATGGCCAAGCTGCTGGGGAAGAAGATACTCAAGACTTGATGTGAAAAAGAATCCATGGCCCTGTTGAGACAAAAGGAATTTAACAGAAATAAATGCTTACCAAATTGCAGTTGCTTAGATAATTTTTGAAAAACACTGTTTATTGCTTTTAAAAAAACATTAGCAACAGAAAATGGTTGCCACCATTATCTGGACATAGGTAATAGCAGCATAACAAAAGTCTATTCAGGCAAAAAACACAGGCAGAATTCAAGGAGAGAAATCACTGAACCAAAGAATTCAGACAAGTATATAATTTTCTTCCAGCAGATGTGGTTGTTACTTTTGTTTTTGTAAGTAGCACAGAAGAGTTTCTGGAAACATATTGAGCTGATAAATTGCATGGCATTGATTTAACTTTCTCAAGGAGAAAACAAAACAGTACTGTTCTATACTCAGAGTCAGCTCATGGCTAATTGGGTCAACAAGAAGAAATATTCTCATTGCCATAGTTCTGGGGAACAAGACTGAAGTGGCCTTTGCCTTTGACAGAGAGGATGTTTGCCTGTGCAAGTCCAGACAGAAAAGTGAACTATCAGGATTAACAGGATGCAAAGTTTCTTTTGATGGCATATAGCATAGGGAAAATGAGACTTCTATTGTCAGAATGCTGGAGATGTTTATCTTCACAGTTCACTGTGTTTGGCTGTAGTCTTGATATTTTTCCAAGATATCTCATTTTTCCTTTTGTTGCACAGATACAGAATTATGCCTGTGAAGCAGTTCAGTGCAATCGCAGTTGGACTTCACTGCTATTATTTTAATTGATGGTATTCAGTCTTCACTGAAAGCTATTTTTTCCTGAAAGCTGTTTTTTCCTAAAACATCTTCCTCATACCTTAAACTTAAGGTGGCAAGCCACCGAATGGGCCAGAATATCCTTTTTCTAAGTCACAGGTGATGCCACGAGAAAGGCATGAAAAGCTTTATTTGAAATATTTAGGCTCGGAGGGTATTTTTTATAATTTATGGTTTCTGGGAACCCCTTCCATGTGTTAATTCTTTTACAGTATCTGGTCTTACCTGTGATTCTCTTTATGATTCAGTAATGGTTGTTGGACCGGTGCTCACTTTTTCCCTTCCCATACATTGGGCTAAACTGCAATTGCTGAATATTATCATTATGAAATTTTAATTTACTTTTTTAGAGGTTATCATGTTTGAAAACTCAATAGTGAGTTTTGCAGCTTGCAGTTTTCAAAAGTATAATCTTGATTTCCTTGCAACTAATGAAAGTAGAAAGAAAGTGATATATCAAAAGCACATATTCTGCTTGCTAAGCAATGACATCTAAAATATCTTCTGTAATGAGCATTATGACAAGCACAGTAGAGATTGTACCAATTAATAGATATTTTTTTCTCTATAGTGAAATATATCGATCTATGCAGTTGTCAAAACCTCTGTGTGAAGCACTGAAGGTATTAAAGAGCTTTTTATTTTGACTGATCTAGTCATGTTACATTGCAAAATCAAGGCAATTTGGAAAATAAAATGTAAATTACTTAAGAATTCTTACTTTATTTTACTGTTGTGTTCAATTTATTAATAGACAGCAAACTCTACTAACTTTTTTAACTTTACCAGTTTGTATATTATATTGGTTTGCAGTGATTGGTAAAATACATTTGTGGAGAGTTGTTCTAGCATGGCTCCAGCTGTTTTGCAGAAACTTCCATCTTCAATAAGTGAATGAAATGTGATATTCCTAATATTCCCTTCCTTGCAGTTCAGGAGCAGTGGTAGGTATGGGGAAAACAAGCATGCTTAATCACAACCTTGTAATTCTGAAATGCTGCATAGCTACTTAATAAGTCTTAAAATGCTCTTGTGAAGAAAATATTACTATTTTAAGAGAAAATACATGACCAATGTTTTTGCCTCAGATAAAAGAATTTGCCCAGAGTAAAAAGAGTAGAGTTCCAGACCTCAAGTATTTTTTATTTCTCTGTTTGTGCTTAGAGCACAGTTCCTCTGAAAAGTCTCATTTTCTTGGCGTGCCACGTCAACACGCTGCTGAGGGGTCTGTTTGTGTCTGTTGCCCTCAGGACTCCGAGCCGTCAAATGAGGTGGTCTCAGAGGCCCCAGGTAACGTGGTACCCTCTACCTCAAGAAGTAGCTCTGAAGAGCTGATATCAGTGGCACAGAAACGTCCAGAAGAGGTAGGACATTCTGTGTCTGTTCTTTTCCAAGATTAACTGTTGTGGGATACACATTTGCCTCTGTTTTTCATGCCTAGTGTTGTTTTACTAATAACAGAGACTTTTTAAGGTAGAGCTCAATCTTATCCTCCCACATCAACAGTGTGCAAGACCAAGGTGAATCTCAGGACCTTGATTAGTGTACCTATAAGCCAATTATATTCCATATGCTACCTTTTAAATACTGTTTCTATTGTCAGCGATTAGAAAAAAAATTTTTTTGTTCCTCTGTTTCACACCACGACAGCAGCAGGAGTACTGTTAGATTCCAGCAGATTAACCTGTATTACACTAAAGAGTCAGAATCTACATAGCTGTATAGGTCTGTATAATTCTTTTGTCATCCTTCACAAAATCTAAGTATGTCTAACTTCTGGTTGTGCAAAGGAAAGACCCTTGCTTGTATTGGGCCTTTCGCTGTTCCCTTGTTTTCCATAAAATGATACAAGATGCTAATGGTGTAGTATGATCATAAGTTCATACTCTCTGTTGTTATAAGCAAAGGTGCTTGTCAGGAAGGTCAGTAGTGTAGCCAATGACTTAAGGTTTTTTCTGTGCCTGCAATGCATCCTTGTCACAGTACACTGTAGTTGGAGGATAGGTTGTCTGCAGGATTCAGACTCACAACTTCATTTCATGGTGGCAATCATCTTCTCAGAGGACCATTATTGTCCTTAAATCAACCCTTCCTGTGAGAAGTAAGTAATTCCTTTGGAGTACCCTTGACATGATTGATCTTGGCTTCCTCAAACAGTTTAGTTATTATTAAAAATATTCCGAGTAACGGGTAATATAAAGGCTAGTCGATCCTGTTTTTCTTTTGAGCTCTCTTTTGATTGTAATCTTCACAGTAAACAAGAGCATGAAATGCTAGCCAGGCAAAATACAAAGCCATTTATTAGCTCTATAGCGCTGCCTTTAGATAATTATTGAATATCTTCATTCTTCTGATATTGCTGTCACTTGGTCTGAAGAAGAGGGAATTCTACAGTACTGGACCAAGGGAATTTTTAAGAGTGTCTTCTGGATGAAGACCAAATAGATACTTCACTTATTTTGGAATATCACTACATATTCCAAGATAGAAAGTCAGGATAGCACATCCAAGTAGTCCTGAGGTTAGAGTAATATATGCTTTTCGTAATACCATTGTATAATTCTTGAATAACAAAGGGACCTCTAGTCTATGGAGGGACATGGGTTCTGCCTCTTAATTCTCAGCTTTGCTGACTTCACTGGAGAAATTAAAATTTACAGCACGGATGATGTTTCAAAATAAAAAGACAAAAAGTGCTGCAGAAAGAGAAATGAAACATGGTTAATTAGTAAAAGGTAACCAAGAGGAAGATGGGTATACAGATTTTGCTTTTATGGAATAAAAACAGCTAAACTGTGGAGGAGAGGAAACTTCAGAGTATCTAAAGATGGAAATACAGCTTTCAAATTTTACTGAATAGCTCAGTAATAGTTGATGTTGAAGCTGTTATACTGAATGTGGGGTTTTGTGTTTTATAAGGGAATGAGACTTTCTCCAGTAATATTTACTGCAGTTTATATAAAAGGGAGAGAGGTGAGTCAGAAAGAGTTTTGTGGTTGGATTTACAGGGAACCTTGAGAGGGGAGCACCAGTATGCTGAATTTCTAAATTCAGGACCTACCATGAAACAACCCATCTAAGTTACACTTGGGTAAGTCAGCATGATAAACAAACTTTTATGAATTACACCCTAAAAAACAGGTCAAAAAAAGTATTTGCAGAGCTTGACTTCAACTAATGCCTTTTTTATTTTTCATTTTATTTGAAGTCTCCTGGTACATCTTTCTGTATCTGCATAATGAGTTCATATTTGGAATTGACTATTGCTGCTGACTGCTGCATTATCTGTATAATTTATGTCTCATCTGAATTCAACTTGTCAGATTGGTGAAAAGGGAGTTGTTAAGAGAGAGTTCAAATGCAGCCATGGAAAATAGAAATATGAGAAAAGATTGAAGAAGGCAAGTGGCTAACAGCTAAGGATTTCAGGAAGGTGAAGAAAAATTGAGAAGGTTGTGGAAAGTGGTGTTCAAAACTAGTCTTAGGCCTGCCAATGTGAGGACACACAACTTTTAGTAGGAGAAAGCAAGAAAAATCCCCTGAGTTGCCACATTAATGTGAATAAAGTACTGGGTTTTTTTCCTAATTACAATTTGTGTTTGTCTTAGGTAGGACAGTCTGAACCTAACACTCAGTTAGGTCATCACTCAGTGTCATCAGTGGGATGACATTTGTGGGATATAATTTGCTCACTCAGATGAGGCTTTGTTTTGCTTGTCTGGTGAATCCCTCTAGTAGAAATGCTGGTTGAATATTGAGTTCTATTCAACAGGAGGGCAGGATGGCATCCACTCTTCTTTCTGCTGCCCTTCTTCACAGCCTCTTTTCATTCTCTAAAATTAGATTTAACTCTGTGTAGGATTGGGACAGTGCCCAGCTATGTGGCATAGGACAAAAACCACTTCAGAAATAATTAACATATTGAATGTTTAGATTTAGATACCCATGAAATTTTTTTACCCATGAGGGATTTGGGAAAGTGTGTGTATTCATCAGTGTATTTCAGATGCAGAAACCCTTTGGGTTATGAAGTAACCAAACTGCCTTTAAAGTTAGAAATACACTTTTTTCTATATTTTCAAAAGTTGTGCAAATCTCAGTAAAATTTAAGTTGTATAGATTTGAATGCCTGAATAATTTTAATTAGTGTCCATCCTAAAATAAGGAAGTTTCCTCTGTGATTGAGTTAATATTGCTTATATTTATTTGGATTTTTTAAGAATTAGGATTGAAAAGTGGAATTGAAAGAATTTAATATGTTTGAAAGGGTATAGGTGTGTGTCATCCTAGTTTCAGTGTGGTTTCATTAGACCTTCCTAGCAGTTTATATAGTATTGGTGGTTTCCTCCAATAGTAATGCTTATGACAGGAATTTTGTTTCCACAAGCCTTTCAAAATTCAGAACTGCACTATTGTTAGTATGCCCTGAGTCAATGCATTAAAATTTTTCTCTGATATCACACATTCTTTACCATGAACAGATGAAAGAAAATTCTTTGGACATCTTGATTATTTAAGAAGCAGACCTTTTCAAATGTTTAAAATATACAAATACATTTGTTTGAATAACACTGTAATCATTTGACAAAATCAAAAGGCTGATGAATCAGCTTTCTTGACCCTTACTCTGTTTTCTGTGGTCACCTTCAGTGTGCATCTGGCAGTTGCAGCATATTTAGTAAATATATTTAGATAGTTTTTTGGATGACTGTCTAGTGGCATTGGAAAAAGTGAAGGTTTGCTGTTAAAGTAGTTTTGCTTTTCCTTTCTCATGTAGTGGCTAAAGAGCAAGATGTATGGGCTGTATCTTGATACCACTTCTCATAGCAGCACTTTACTCCACAGGAAATGGTAGTGTCAGTAGTTGGTTATCTAAGTAAGAAAATACTAGTTTTGACAGTTCTCTTAAACCTGAGTCTCATGAAAGGCATATTATCTTCTTTAATTAGTAGTAAAATAGAGGTACATGAGTTATGTGTATTAATTTCCTTTGCCAATCCTGTGGCAAATCAATTAATCATGTTTTAATAGTGCAAGCCTAGAGGCTAGCAGGGCTGATCATTCTGAATGTCTGCATTGCCAGAACAGTACAGATAAAGAGGAAAAGCTGCGCTGTCCTTTCTCTTGCATACAAAAATGAATTAAACAACCAAACCTATTTCCCCTACAAGAAAAGCATGTATAAAGCATGGGTCATTTTAAGGTAAAATATGAACGGTGTGCTTGTAGCACATGAACATGAATAGCATATGTATCTGTAGTACTTTTTGAGTGCTATATTAAAACTATAAAAGCTGTGCAAAGCATTGTGGTTCTCAGCCAAAGACAGACTGTTGTTGCTGTAAATATGTTCTTCCTGACATAGTGTTAATTTTTTTTTAAAGTATATTTACCCACATAGTGTGAGTTGGACTGCATATTTAGTCTTGAACACTGAATTTTTTTAACTTCTGAAGGGCCTTCCCACTCAGAACAGCCCATGCTGTATGGACCCAGCAGTCTGTTTTCAGATGAAAAATAGTAAGTGATAACTTATTAATTATTTTGTATCATAGATAAACAATTCCCCTTTATATCAGTAGTTTTAGGACTGTGCTTTTGGAACAAGGTTAATTTGTAGTCTGAACCTGCTGCTACACTGAGGTCTGCAAACAGACAAAACACCAGAGAAAAACCCACCACAGGTACTAAATGGCCTGCTTTAACAAAGAGAAGAAAACATATTGGATTGTCTGTGTTATCCATCCCTTGGTAGGCATTGGATGGATCCCTCCAGTACATTTTTTAGTATGTTATTCGGGTTTTAAAGCTTCCAGGCAATGGTGATTTTCACACTTCTAAGGCCTTTTCCTTTACACTCCTTTACAATAAACACTCTGTAGGGTTTTTTTCACAGAACGTGTATTACATCCCTTCTCTTCTGTTTTCTATGAGTAACAACAGAAGAGTTGCAACAATTTACAGAACTGGAATTGCTATGCATTTCAAATACTTTCTGGACCTAAGTCAGGCTCCTTGTAGAAAAGACTGATATTTGGTTTCTTAACTGAAATGTAGTGATTTGGCCCATAATCCAACTCTTCTTGTCAGAGTATGTCTTCCAGCCATCAGACTCATTTATCAAAAGAGAGGAGGTGAGTCACCTATTCAGATCATTTGGCACTCAAGAGATTTGTTTGATTTTACTTTTCATAAGTAATTGTTATTATTATCATTACTGTGGTTCCCATTAATATTTCAGAACAAAGGTGCTTAGCCACATGCTTAAAGAGCCTTAGAGTCTGACTGTGAATTAATAATGAACAGAGGGAAGGAACATAATACCTTTGACTACTGAAGTGGTTCCTCTGTAAAATAAACTGGCAAATACAGTTAAGCATGTAAGTGCACTGGAGTTAGGAATTCATATTTTCCATCTAATCTCTTCACATAACTGTTTTACGTAATCTTCTTAATAACTAAACATAAAGGTCACAAGATGGCTGGAAAATGCTGCTATGCAGTTCTGCTTTTGAAGTCAAAATTTATTTATGTATATTTAAGCTGTAAATGGCCTTATGAAATGAGGGCTCCTCTTAGAAGAACATTATTAATTTAAAAAATGAATTAGGTCTGTTCAAAATTTCCACAAATCCAAGACATTTTTCTTTATTTAACCTTTTCACAGTCTCTGCCCTTCTTTAAAGTACATTCAGTCCTATATCATCTGTTACCCAGGAAGGTATTTAATACATGACTGGGCATCATTTGCATTATACAAGGAGATTAACTTTACAAGCTCTGTTATTAATCTGAGTAGCTCTACATATTGACCTATGAAAGAACATAATTAAGTTAGCTTAATTAAGTTAATTAATTGTTACACTCTGATGAACTTACTATTGAGAGGAAATTAAAGGCAAATAAAAAATGGCATTCATTGGTTTGAAATCATATTTTAAAGGATTTCACAAAGATACTTTATATATAGATGATGAAAATATCCATTGTGTAATAACCAAAGCAGAGACAATTAAAATCCCTGCAGTTTTCTCCTTTATTGCCTGACATTCAGCCATATTTCTAAAACTAATTTAAAAAGTGTGCTAAAAATTTAGAAAATAACTGTTGTGGGTTTTTTTCCCCAATACCCAAATAATTGAATCCAGAAATTGACACCACTGTCTACATATGGACTACAGAGAAAAGGACACCATCGAAGATCATTAAGTGTTATAATCTGATACCACACTCTCCTCTGGGGTAGAGAAAGGAGGGAGGGATTGAAAGACTCCCCAGGGCAGTCAGCAATACCCATCATATGTACATACTCACACATGAGCGTGAGAATGTCTTTCTCATGCAGTGATGGAGGGGAGATGATCACCAAGCCTGTAATATACCCTGTCAGCTGCATTTCTGTTGTCAGAAGTGCCTGCAGGTTCACTGCAGGAAAACATTCAGGGTTTCAGCACAGATCCTGTGTATGGATAGATCCTCCACATGACTCCCGCATCTGGGGTGCATTCATCAGTCTTGGTGTGCACTGATATGTACCCTGCAGATCATCAGTTCCAAGTAGCCATAATTAATAAATAGTAAGAGAAAAATGGCCAAACATGCAAAAAATGTGCCATAATGAATGCTGCCAAATGAGCAGTTTATTAATCTGTGAGGCTCATTAATTTTGGCATGGCTTTAGTTTGGAATTATTTTCTGTGAACAATTATTAGTTCTCAACTACCTCTTATTATTTTGGGCCTGGTCTATACGTTTTCTGGATAGCATCCTCAGAGATTTTAGGGTTTCTGCTTTTTTCTGTTGTAAAAATTAGTATTTTAGCTCAAGTGAAAACAGTATTTCCCTGAGGTATTATTCTTTGGCATTTCCAGATCACATGAAGGGATCACTGATCTGTGGATATATTCTCTGAAAAAATAGCAGCACTGTAAACAGGAAAGCAGTGGCATTTAGGATCACTTGTGTACAAATTTGTCTTCATATTCTGAAGACAGATAAGCTGGAATTGCATTCCTCCAAAGAGAAAAAAGAAACACTTTCCTTTAATGATATTAGATTCTTTTGTATTTGGGAAAACAAACAAACAAACAAACACAAAAAAAAAAACCAAACACAAAAAACCCCCAAACATCAGAAAACCAAACCTGAAGCAATTTTTAACATGGATAAGATCAGAAAAAGCAATTAAATTACAGCTATTGTAAATTTAATAAGGTACATGGTTTAACACTTTGCCCACAAAAAAAAAATATTTTTTTGTAAATTCAGTTTGAAATGAGCCTGCTGTCATATTTGGCCCCTTTAAAGTGTTATGGAGCATTAAACAACTTGTTATATTCTAAGAGGAAAGAACAGCTTTAATTTCAGCTTCAATGACGTGCTTAAGTCATAATTTACTTCTTTTGTTAGAGGAAGAGAGCGGAAAATTGATTGGAAAATTAGAATTAAACTGTTAGGGAAGATAGCAGGAAGTTGTTCAAGTTGAAGGCTGTTTCCCACTTGCTGGGAAAAGCTTTTGATAGCTGTACTGATATCAGTGAACTTCAGTGTACCTGTGTGCACTGTCTGGTCAGCTTTGACTGTATTGCTTGGAGATACCCATGACGTGGTATGGGGTGATGTCATGTAAGCTACTGTTGGCATTTGCTGTGTGGCACCTGTGGTACACAATGGAAATTCTTTCCTGGAGGAAAATAAATGTAGTTCCTTTCTTCGATTCATTATGTGCACAACTCCTAGTGTTCTCTTTTTTTCTTTCTCTTCTGACGGATTCATTTTCTTCTCTCTTATCTGTAATATTTGAATGACAAATTAAGCTAATACATTCTCTGGTCATTACATGCAGTGTAAATATTAGGCTTCACATTGACCTACATGAACAAAGCGGTGATCCTTTTTCTAGGTGATACATAATATCAGAAATTTTCTATTTTATTTTAATATGGCAGGTTGAAAATGTCATCAGAACCCTTTTAAGTTATTATAGGCTAGATTTCAGATAATGAAGCTTGAGCAGAGTTGAAAATTTCAATGTCATCCTTAAGGTAGAGAAGATAAGCAGAGGTCAGGCAGTAGTCATTAATAACGTAGGTTATATGGATTTTCCCTATCCAGTTACTTCAGGGTTATCTCTAAACTACAGTGCAATCGCAGTAGTGTCCCAATGCTGCTTCATCAAAGTATTGTTTCTTTACATTTCTCTCACTGTTTAGAATATTTAGGCATTGAAGAGTTCATATTGCCTAAATATTTCAACTCAGTAGGATCAGTGATCTTTAATTTGTTAGAATATTTATTTTTCCTATTAATGTGTACTTTTGTGATAGTCATATATACATTAATCAGCCTGAATTAATAGTAATTTAAAACTAAATTGATGCTGGCTTCATGTATGTATTTTCTGAAGACTATCAAGTAGATTAACACACACCGTTATCTTTAATAGCCCTCATTGACCTGCTAAATCCTTCTTAAGTGAACAGTTTTTCTATAATTATTTTTTTATTTTTAAGAGTGGCTGCTTAGCTATCTGAGTCTCCCAAAACTTCTAGATTACCTGGAATACCCAGAACTACATACTCTATGCTGTACTTACGGGCTATATTTTATTTAGAAACTGAAAGTGTTCCTGAAAGTATAGTTAAATTCAGAGACACTTAGGCTGTGATGAGGAGTGGTATCTTCGGGAAGTTGGTTCTTTATTATCCAATCCAACTGTGTTTTACTCTGGCAAGATTCTTGTTTAAATTGGTTGAAATTATCACAGGAAATTAGTACACACCTCCTGTCAATAAAGATATTTCCATGTCCTCTCATAAGGACTGCTTGGTATTATTCTGTAATTCTTCAGATACACAATGGAGGTGGAGATATGCCTACTGCATGTCTTAACTGGCTAAAATGATTTGTCTAAACCTCCATAGATTCTGCCAGTGTTCAGTGAGAAAGATGCTTGCAGAGGATTTCTCAGGGCACCTGGAGGAGGATTTAACCTAGGGAGGTGGCTTAGACAGGTTCTGGAGATGCTCCACAATTCAGAGGCCGGCCCGCCAAGCCAGTTTACAGCAGCCCAAGCCCACACTGCTGCTGAAAGGGCAGTCTATGTTCACAGCCCACTTGCTGCTCTTGTTGGATCAGCAGGTGAGAGAGCTGGGTTTGTGAGCCATCTGGCAGACCATGGAGTGACATCCATGGGTGGTGGTGGACTTGCATAACTATTGACCATGACCTCCCTCTTCAGTGTCGGCATGCAGTTAAGTGGTCCAGGACTGACAGTGAGATTGCACTGTCATTTTGGTGCTCTAGAAAAAATAAAATAATCTTCAAAATACTGGTTAGTGTTTCTGGATTTAATGTATTGGTCAGTTCCTCTGTATTTATCCATTTAAAAGGAGCACTTTTTCCTCATTTACAGCCATATTCTCAGTTTACCCCACAAGAGTAGGCTTATCATATCTGAGTTGTTCAGGAGATTGACTAAAATTAAAAGCTACTGATTAATGTAACCTATGAAAATCCTGCTTCTTTCTGCAGGTTAGGATCAATTACTGCTTGTAAGATTTTCAGACAGGTGACTAGTTACATAAAATTTAGATTATGGTTTGGTAGCGAGAACTGCAAGTGTTGGAATTCACAGGAAGTGGTGCATGTGTGCTGGCATGCTTGTGAAGTTTTTTTGTGATCTTTTCCAGAAGAAATCTTTTCAGGCTATTAGTGCAAAGAGGCATATCCATACTTTGCTTTCTGGAAAACTGTCACTGTTTGTTTGGATTCATCAAAGTACAAGGAATCATGTGGGTCCTGCACTTGGTTACAGCAACCCCATGCAATGGTACAGGCTTGGAGCTGAGTGTCTGAAAAGCTGCCCAGCAGAACAGGATCTGGAGGTGCTGGTCTACTGCTGTCTGGACATGAGGTGACAGTGTGCCTACGTGGCCAAGAAGGCCTTGTTTGTAGCAGAATTAATGTGGTCAGCAGGACCAGAGCAGTGATTGTCCATCTGTACTCAGCAAAATGATGAGGCTGTGCCTTTAATATTGTATTTGGTGTTGGGCCCCTCATGACAGGAAGGACACTGAGGTCTTGAAAGGTGTCCAGAGAAGGGCAGTGAGCTGGTGAAGGGTCTGGAGAACAAGTCCTATAAGGAGTGGCTGAGGGACCTGGGGTTGTTTAGCCTGGAGAAAGTGAGGCTCAGGGGAGACCTTATCACTCTCTAGAACTACCTGAAAGGAGACTGTAGCAAGGTAGGCATTGGTTTCTTCTCCCAGGTAAAAAGCGACAGGATCAGAAGAAATGGCTTCAAGTTGCACCAGGGGAGTTTTAGATTGGATTTTAGGAAGGTATTCAAAGAAGGGTTGTGCAACATTGGAACAGGCTGCCCAGGGAAGTGGTTGAGTTACCATTCTTGAAGGTGTTTAAAAGACTTGTGGATGTTGCACTGTTGCACTTCAGGATATGTTTTAGTGGTGGACATGGCAGTATTGGGGTAATGGTTGGACTCGGTGAACTTGGAGATCTTTTCTGCCTAAATGATTCTGTAATTCCATGATTCTGTGTTCAAATCTACTATTTTAACCTGAGAATTCTCTCTGAAACCAGAATAAATTCAAGTAGTAAGCTCTAATTTGGAGGGTATTTACAGTCAAAATTCCAAAATGAGCAGTCAGTGGAGAAAGTTGCCTTAAACCTGTACAACTGAATAACAATAGAATCGTTCCCTATATGTTTTCCAACCCTTTGATTGTACTTGACTCCAGCATCCTCCAAATTTTCAGTAGATCTTTTGAATGTAGTCACTCACTATAGGTAAGCACAGTTAATACAGTATTGGGCATAAGGTGGGTATTATGACAATAAATGTCCAGAGTTTAGGAGGATAAAGACAGGCCTTTAAAAGTACCTGTTAGAGAAGTATAGAAAATTAAGTCAAAATAAAGTCATATTTCTTCTAATGTATCTCTGAACCTGGTAGTTATAATACTCAAAATGGAAGGCAAGATACAAAAAGCATGAAGAAAGAGAATATAAGGAAAAAAGCAGAGATTTTTGTTTAATGCATTTTGGATGCTTATTTTTATTCTTATTTTCTGACAGTATTTATATAGTTAGCTCTGGGAAAAAGTCTCAGTAATTCAGCATTTAAAAATGGATTCACCCACAGAATATAATTTTTTGTACACCTGTGCATGCTGTGAAAAATTTTAAATGTTTGTTTCTGCAAAATATTGCTTGTTTTAACAGCCTCTTTCTAGTTTCAAGGGTGGTATTTTAAATGGGGATAGAGGCAAAAATTATGGTGTCATTCAGAGCCTGTAGATAATCCTAAAGTCACCATCACTTATATTGTAGTCTGATAAGCAGCAGAGTAAAAATAACCCAATTCTGAAATCATGTTGTTATTTGAGAATGCTTTTAGTGTCTGCAGAGGCACCAAGTTATTAAAAAAGGGGAAGCTCATTAAAACCTTACAAAAAAAGTAAATCCAGCCCCTGTTTCTGTAGGAAAGATGAAGTAGAGGAAACTTGCTTCTTCACCACAAGCATGATGTCCTGTAAGATCTCTCTTGTGCTGTGGAGGGAGATACATTTGATCCCTCTATCCCTGCCTCAAGATCTCATGTAGAAACACTAAACACTCAGAGAACATTTGAAATAAACTTTTAATTATTTTATCAAAGTTCAAAAGGTGGAAGAATTTGGAGTGTTCTTTAAAATAGTACTCTTCCTAAAGTCTACATTTTTAAAATTCTTTCTATGACATTAAGTATTTCAGGCAGAATTTCTTTATCTCAAAGGTAATTGTATTAAGTAATAACATTTAATTTGGGAAACTGATATGGGTAAATTTTATTTGTTCTTACCTTCATCTTGCAGTCTTCCCTGTATGTCTGCCTGTGGCCATTGAAGGTAAAAAGAAACTGGGCTAGAGAAGCATTTGTTGTTACCCATTGTAGCTCCTTATTTCTTTATGTCACAAATTAACCTGCCAATGCCCACGTGTAGTGATGAAGCCAAGAAACAGTATCAAAAATTAAGACTTTTCAGATGCAATATTGGATATGTGGTGTGGCTCCAGGTTGGATTTTTTCCAGCTAAGTTATTATCTAAGAATTATAATTTATAGTTCACTGTTTAATACAAACGTAGCACTCTGAGAAAACAGCTCAGCCAATTTTCTAGGGTATTATTGCTTTAGAACTTCCTAATTTGTATCTACTTAATTAATGCTAGTTTATTTTAATTTAAATCAATATGCATTGAATTTAGTAAGCAAGGGATCTCTACATTACAGTCTATGAAGCTCCCATAATACAAATTAGGAAATAATTCTGTGCAATTATATATTATACTTTTCTGATGGCAGTCTTACCCAGTAGCTTGTAATTTTGGGTATTTAGTTTTAGCTCCATAATTTATATCATCAACGTATTTCAATGTTGCAGTCAGGGTTATATGGTTAAAAACGCTAAATAAAAAAATAAAAAAAAGATCATTGCCTCAAAGAGCCTTCATTTCTAGTACAAAACCATATATTGTGGATTAAAAAAAAAATTATGTTGGTTTAGTTCTTTTTACTGCATTTCGGCTAGAGTTTGCACTTAACAAGAGAAATCTTATTTTTTTAAGAGGAAAGACTGATAATAAAACTGATTTTTTAAAAATACTGGGAAATGTCACTCTTTTTTTTCCCTACAGAGTTTATTATTCAGCAGGTTATAATAGCCTCTACTTCTCTGCATAATATAGGAACTTAAGTTAGTAATAGAAACAAGATTAAAGACAGTGGAAAGATCACAGAATGGAACATATGGATTCCTAGTCTTGTTAATTGGTAAACTTAAGATAGAGAATTATTGCATATATAAAGGGGGAAAATGGAAGGTTGATTACATAAATATTTTTCCACTGTTAAGGCTCATTATTAATAGGCTTTATCAAGTCAGACCAAGGATCTGTATCAAGCAGCTTCGTCATCCATGTAGTCATGAAGTGAATGTCATCAAAAATCACTGGGCCACTCACTATGATAAAATGACTGCATTTTTATTTGCACAATAACCTCAAATCCTCATATTAAAAAGTGGCAAATTTTTTTGCCCTTTACTGTTCTAAGTGTGACACATGTAACAATTATTCATCACTCCATAATGGATCATTTTTATCAGTCCTGTGTCTTTTCTCTATACATAGAATAAATATTTATGTTTTCTCATTTTTCTGAACTAGAAGATACTGATAGAATAGGTTTGAAGTGTCAACTATAATTCATTGCCTGCAAAGAAAAGCTTTATACTGATACTGTGTAAAAGGAAAAGAATATCTAAATCATTTCTGCAGTGAGCTTATAACCAAGATAATATCAGCATTTTCCTTCTTGAAAATATATATGCCATAAATTAAAGGAGGCCTTCAGTATTTTATTAAAATCCTTCTGACAAGTTTAACCCCATCTTCAATAGGAATATGTGTATGAATATGAAAACCTTTTTTTTAAAAAAGTAAAGGTCAAGTGAAAGTTAAAACAAGCTTGCAGAAAATTTCATACCAATCCTGTAAATATTTTGTTGAGAACACATTAGCAAACTATGACACTTAGTCAGTGTCAGTTTAAAGGTACCCATTTTATTCTTATAAAAAGCTTAAGATATATCTAAGACTTTACTATTTGTACAATAGTAATGTAGTTTGAAAAAAACCTAAAAACATAAAAAATGCATATACTGAGTGTATTGGAATGAACTCTTAATTTAGTTAAAATTTGCCTTACCAGTAAATGTAATAGTGGAGAGGTGCATATCACAGTATGTAATTATGTTTAAATATATACATAGCAAATAATTGTGTTAATAAGAATATAATTAAAATTCAAAATATGTTTGTAACGAAGCGTTTTATACACGAATACTATGGTTCAGTATCTTAACACATTTTCACCTCTGCTTCCAGTTTCTTTAACAAGAAAATGCACGACAACATTGGTACTATTTGTAAGGAAGTAATAGCAGAAGAAAAAAGTTGTATATAATGAAACCCTGCATCAACCCTGTTTTTCAGAATTTGTAGCTGTCTCTTTGTTATTGTTTTAAAATCCCTTGAAGTACTTTAAAGTATCATATGCTCTGTTTCTCTAATCCGTTCAAGGCTGAGTGGTTAAGTTTCGTGCTTTCTTTGTGAATCCTCCTTCCGCAAGCCCTGAGCTGGAGCAACAGCAGCAACTCCCACATTTATGGCCACTTGCTCCCTAAGGGAATTCCTATTGCAGCTTTGCGGCTTCTGATACAGGTGCTCTCCAAGGCACCTGGCTTACTTTTTGGGAGCCAGTCCCATTCACAGAAGACCCAAAGCATCCATCACCGGCTGGAATAGCTTTTTGCAAATAAGCAGGAAGCTGAAACAAAGTCTTCTTGTTTCTGATGTTTGTGAGAATTTTACTTTGAACTCCAAGTGAATTTTTCCAGCAATAAATTAACCTTAATCACTCATTAGTATCACATCACATTGATTATGAAATAAGCTGGTCATGTATTTAATAAGAAATGTGTGAAAATATAATTTTATGGGGTGTACCAAATGTTTTGCTTCACAACTGCTACCTAGAAACTTAATAATTGGTTTTTTTTTAAAATCAGATATTAAAAGACAATGTGAGAATGAATCTTTCCTTTTCATGACAAAAACATAGAAGCAGTCCGTTTTAGAAGCAATTAGTATGTTTGGAAGGTCATTAATGTAAAGCTGTGAATTTGTCCCCACTAGTGACATGAATAAGCTAAGTGATCTTACGGTGTTTGCTGTTGTCAAATTGCATTAGCATCTTATGCATGATAAGAATGTCATTAATGTGAAGGAAAAATTAATTGCTGTGATAAGGCAATAAAGCTTGTTTAATACTGCATGATCGGTAGCTTGAAAGAAACTTGCTATTTCAGTTTTAATTCTTTCTGTAAATATTTCTAGTTCCTACAGACTCTGAATCTTTACCTTTGTGATTACTTACAGACAGAAGGGAATTTACTCTTGGATGGGGACTCTGTAGAAACAGTGTTATGAGTAATTCCATTTGCTTGCCCACTGCCCTTGCCAGAATGTTTCTTAGCATATGTATTAGGGAATTGTTGCACTATCCCATCCTAAAATCAGTGTGGGAGATAAGGGTGAAAAGTTCTGTTCTAGGCATTTCTTCTATTGTCAATTGAATGCATTTTATGTAAGGAAATTTTCTAACTTTTGGAGAGCTCAAATATGGGAAAGATGAATAAGAAAACACAGAAAAGGTAAATTCAAGTCATAGATCTTAAAATTAACAGTGGTTTTGTATCCAGCGGCATAGAAATAACTTGATTAGTTTTAATCATGCTTCATTCAGGTCTTAGGTATCTCTTTTTAAGATTATGCTTTCTATGTACACTGAATTTTGGTCAGCCATCTCAAGAGGCCTCAAGATAACACAGTGCTTCATCCCAAACAGCTGCCTACATACAAGATCAGAACCTGCTTTAACTGGTAGGTTCCACTGCTTTCTGTTTCAGAATAAGAAAGATGCTATATGTCTGTATCAAAGTATAGGGCCATACTTTAGAAATCATACTTTGGGTCTTGTTGAAAATCAGGCACTTATTTAGGCCAGCACATCCATATGGCTTTCCACTGTAGAGATCCATGTTAGCATTCACATTCGCAGCATATCTTTCAAGGAATTTGCTTATAGTATAGTGTGGGACAAGTTCATCAGACAAAAACTGCATTTTGCATATTGCAAAAACCAATATGTATAGTTGCATATAACAGAGGCTTTTCTCCCTGTGATAAACAATCAGCATCTTCTGTCACAAGAAAGTAAGGACATCAGATGAATTGATTTCATTACAAGTCAGGTTTTTGCGCTTTGAAATGGAAGTGCTGAGAAGTATTTTGTTGTCTTCATTCCTTCCTGAACCACAGGAGCCTGCCTACGCTGCAGAACAAGTATGATGTCTTCATGGCAAATAGAGCAGGCCCTCTGACTGCTAGTCCCTTATACTTTTCAAACATGCATCAATATTTCTGAGGCAAGCAAACTCCAGGATTGTATAATCTGCTGACTTCTGAATTCCAGCATGAGAATTCACAACTTCAAAATGTTTTCTGAGGAGCTTGCTTCACATCTTCCAGCAATGAAAAATTTCATTATGGAAGGCTACCACTTGTCAGAAGTAAAGTCATATTGCTCTTTTCATAATAACATTCCAGTTAGCTGTAAGTGCATAGCTTAGAAATTTCAGCAAGTCAGCCACTCTTGCATTTGAAAATGGTATTGCAGTGGAGATAGTCAGGAGGGTTATACCTGGGGTTTCTGAAGTGCAAATTTCTTATACCACGTATTCTTGACTGTGCATCTCAGAGAGTATGAAAAAAATTGTTAACTGCAGAGTATCTCCTGCTTGATTTTGAAGGGCTTGATAGATCACTGGTTCATAAACGTTAATGTAGAAAGCAGGAGACTGATGCACAAGCTAAGCTATTGAAGAGATCTGGCCTTTCATTTGTTTGGACAGGCATGACATTTTGTTGTTAATTGACTCTTCTCATCCTTTCCTGCCGTGGGTTATGAAATCATATGCCCTGAGGAAACGAAATTCAATTATGCATTTAATATTTTTGAATTAGTGGGGCACATGCATCTGGCATGGTACAAGCAGAATGATTTTATATATAAAAGTTAGTTAGAAAATTTATCTTGGTTGATATAAATATGACCACAACCTGCTGTATTTCTCAGAAAATCTACATTTGAGAAAAAGGCTGCTGTTACCACTGTTAAAATCCGTTGCACTAGGGGTATAGCAATTTGGCAGAAATGAATAGCCTTGCTTTCCAGCTAGTCCTCAGAGATCAGAGGGGCTGTGTGTGACACATCTCATGGCATATCTCATGGAAATCCCTTTACCACATATCTCACAGCATATCCCATGGCTATAGGCCTCGCTCCTATGGAATCTGTCTTTTTCATAGTGATGACATATTAATGTGATGGGAGTACTAAAATATTTTAGTTTGGCTTATAAAGGTGATGACAAAAATATGTCAGTGTGTTCAAATAAGTGTGGTTGTCTGGTTGGAATATAGTCCCCAAACATGTTTGGAACTCTTTAGAGATAAAGAAACACTGGTGCCTGTTTCAGTTTTTCTACTTTAATACCCTTAAATGTAAGATTAGAGGAAAAATTATGTTCAGAATTTAAAAAAAGTGAGATCTTTCCTTTCTAGCGAAGTATCAGGAGATGTTCTTTTAAGGACGTAGATGGAGTACAGTAACAAAGAAAGAAAGAAGGAAGAGCTTGTATCTAAACAAAAGGATACCAAGAAGATTTTAAGCATTATCCTAAGGATCTTCAGATGAGAATTTTGTGAACTGGACTGTGAAAGCTAGAAGAAAACAAGCATGGAGGTGGTAAAACACTTAAGAGTGAAGTTTTATGCATTTTGAGAAGGCAGTTTGTGGGAGGAAAGTGGAGTGGCCTTGAGATGTTATTTTCATCAACTTTTGGCTAAAGTTATCAGCTCAAAATAAAACAACCAAATGGCTATGGAGAAAATTCCCTTTTATTCTCTGTATCAATGGATAAGACCTTGAAAATGAAAAAATATATTTGGGATTTTACCCAAGGAGTAGAAGAGGGCTGTGTTGCATTTGGTGAAAGTATTAAGACAAAATAATAACCTTAGCTGTCACTTCAATCACTCAGAGAAACAACAGGAAAAAGAGAATCACAGATACAGCCTGTATTTTAACCTAGGCCAGGAATGCAAATGCTTTTCATTAAGCAAGAATACTAGCTTATTTGCTGAGCTCCAGTGCAGGAAAACTGCAGTTCAAATCACCTTGGAAAGAATATTGCCAGGAAATGTGTTTTCAGTTTTCTTGGGTATTCTTTCTCCTGTTTGCACTTCTTTTTTTTTTTTGCTTTTACCAGCTTAACTTTGAAATAAATATCTTGTATAAATAAAATTTTTATACTTTTTGAAAAAAATGTAGAAATTATTAAGGAACAATTTTACCTTTCTGTGAAGAAATGTGTAAGACTGACAAGTTTGAAAGAAATTACATTAAGAAAATGTTTGCTTCACAAATTGTAGAAATTTTTAATTTGGATACATACCATTTTCTTTCTACTTCTTCTGCTCAAGATATGTTAAAGAGAAACACCTCTGTGAACAGATACTAGTTTGGCTAGGATAAAAAGCTGTATGGCACTGCATATTGTGATGGGAATATCTTAGTGGTATACTTTCATCATGTTTAAGTTGCTTAAAGATTGTTGTTTTTTTTTCTTTTCATTTAAATCCCTTGTGAATCTCACTGTGCTGACAGAAAGTCTGACATTATATTCATGAGCAAGGAGCATCAACACTGTGTTGCCTTTGAGACAGCAATGGACCCATAGCTTCTACAAGGAGGACATGGGGGTGCTGGTTTTCTGGCCCTTTCTTGGCAGGACATATAGATAGCAGGTTGCTGGCATCCACAAATGTCTGTCTTCAGGATGTTGTCCAAGTGCTTCCTCTGGTTAATCAGTTCAAGAAAAAAAAAAACAAACAAAAATAGCAATGTTCATTGACTAGGAAATTGTTGTTTTCTGTGGCAGTAAAATACAAATAGGGTTTTTCTGAATGGGCTCCTGTCTGCTGTGGGGTGGCTGTTTAAGGTACACATGGGTGCTTTCACCTAAGAGGAGATAATACCTGCTAATGAGGAAGCGCATGCTGAATAGGGTGGCTTATACACTTATGGGCTGCAGCATTAGTACCTAACGCTGTAATAACCTGCAAATCCAAGCTATTCAAGTGCAATTGGTTATTGTGGCTTTCAGAACAGTGCTTGTTCCTCTTCTTGTCAGACTTAGCCCCTTACCTGCCTTGATATATGAGAATTATATCCAGCCAGAGCTAGTGCTGAATGTTGGTTTGTATGGAGCCATCTGTGGGTTAAATGTCTCAGTTAATGAGCTGACTGTGTGGGACTGGATTACGACCTGGATTACATTTCTAATGCAATACGTTTCCAGGCATCTTCTTTCAGTATTTTCACAACACTTCAGTCTATATTAATGTGGAAATTGGATTAAAAGGACAAAGCGTGAAGTCATTTGCTGAAGCAAACAGAGTGTTAGTGCCAAATTTTGTATAAAAGGAGGCTGCTGAAAGGACCGTGTGCCTCTCTTCTAATCCACAGAGAATCCCTCTGCCTCTGAGTTTAAGGACTTCATTTCCAAATACAATACACAGGGAGTACATAAACCCCTGTTAAACAGTTCATTTTATGCATTCATCTCTTGTTTGCTTATGGTATTAAAAATGTTGTTTTCAGCCTGGAACAATCCTATTCATGTAGAAATCACTTTATAAATTTAAATACTGTATTAGCGACAGCTCTTTTCAGAGAAAATATTTTAACATATTGGGCAGTACCTGTAGTGATCCTCTTGTAATTAAAGTTTTAAATATGTGAAAGAAAATTGTCTTTTACTTTTCTCAATGAAATAAGGATTTTCAAGGCAAAAAATTGGTTATATGTAGTGCCAATGCTCATGCTTTCTGAAAATGTCATGTTGGTAGGACAACTGAATAATTGCTGTTCTTGGATGAAGGAAATGCTGGGTGTGAAACCTCCACTGTCCACTGAGTGAACAGTAAAGTTTAAATTGTAAGCACAAGACAGGACATAAATGATACTTTTTAAAAATCCAAAATCAGAAACTAAATATCCAAATGTTTCTGCACCCAAAGATGTGATTCTTGGCCACAGTCTTAACAATTGTCTTCACACGATGCAAGACACCCTAAAAATGAAAGTACATTCACACAGAAAGAAACTGATCTAACTCCAGCTGACCGCTGCAGCTTGTCCATAGAGACAACATGGACTACTGCTTAAATTCTTTTAAGATTTGGTCTTCCTTGGAGAGCAGGCACTTCTTCTGAAAAAGAATAGGCACATCAATTTCATTTGATCTCACTGGCTGATGTATTAGCACTGACTTGGTAGTTGCTTCCTCATTAGATTATATTTTAAAAGTTGACTCCATTCTCTTTCCATCATTCTAAATCAGACACCTTTTTTATGCATTGCTTTCTGAGTGCTCTCAAACCATCTTTCCAATTAAATAGCTTCCTGACAAAAAGCAAGTTTATATGAAGTAAAAGAGTTTTTCCTATGCTTTATGGCTTGCTTCATATTATACAATATCGTGTATCATAAAATTCCTGCTATTAATGATTGTTTATTTTTCCTAGAGACAAAAAATAAGCATCAGAACTTAAAAGCAGACAATTTCTTGCAATAACTACACTCATTTTGTGTCTTCTTTGCTGGTTTCAGAAAGAATGGGTGATGTTCTGGGCTAGAAAAGTTAATGCTTTTAAAGCCTTCTGTACTTTCTGAATGTAATAACAATGACAGCACTTAGCACTCATATAAATCTTTTCATGCATACAGCTCCATCCTGACATTGAAAGTATTATTAGTCACATTTTATGGTTAAGTTCTTCAACGTAGCAGTCAGTTCAATTTCCACACCCTCCAGGCCAAATAAGTATTATAGCAGGGGTACAAATGTCAGAGATTTTAGCTGAGAAATTCCTCATCTGAGTCTCAAACCTTGCTTTACTAGCAACACATGCATTAGCTTTATGCTGGTTTCTGTTAGTGAACCTCCTTTAGATTAGAAAACCTATTAAGTACCACTCCTCCATTTCTTCCTCTTCTCCAGTGACATTTTCTGGAGGTTTTCTTGACATCCAGAGGTTTTTCTCAGCTTTTTCTACACACCCTTGACCTCTACTCAGTTTCACCTGCAGAAGGACACATCTACAGACTGACTCAAAGCCCAGTACTTGTTAAAGTATCTTCAATAACTGTCTCATTTATTATGTCTATTTTGTACAATCAGTATATTTGTTTTATAAAGAAATATAAAATATTTCTATATGAAATAGCTTTATATACACTTTTATGATAATCCCTTTTTAATCATTCTTCATTTATTAACCATAATTGGCACAAAAATATGATTGAGATACATGATCATAATCCTGACCCACTTAGCTTTTATATTTTTTCTTCTTGTCCTTCTCTTTTTTAATTTATTTTCATAGCTGATTTTAGACTCTGCAGGATCAGACTCTCCAGATGTGTTCATACAGCATGTGGCATGATGCGAGTCAGCCAGACTTGGATTATTAATTAATATTATAGATAAATAAATTTTACATCTACGTATGTATGTATTTATCAATTTGAACAGCAAAATCTTGGAAGGACCAATAGACTTTTCTATATCTAGGTCCTAAAAGGTATCATTTGGGGGAATTTTCAATGGACAGGGTAAGAAACAGATAACAAAATTTTTCATTATTTGCTGTTTTGAGAACTTACCTCCTTAAAGGTTTCCTTGAGTTTAAATGAATTGAAAATACTTAAGCCCAATTCAAGTAAAAAATTATTAATGCCAATAACTGTCATTGACATTAAGGAGAGTAGTGACAGACACAGAGAAACATCAATTAATGTAGGAAGAGTAAGATCCTTGATTTGTTGTCTGCCAAAATAGAAAGCATTTGCTGTATATTCTTCACAGTCATATATAGTTAATACTCATATTTAAAATTCCTTCGACAGAGTAAGTAGTAAAGTTACATTTTTGTTTCCAAGTTTAAATGCTGATTTAAATGGCAGTGCTACAGGCTTCCGTGGTTCTTGATGTGTTGATTATCTAAGTTACATCCAGATGAGAAGCAGCAAAATGAATTTTCTCAAATGCTAAGTGGTATTTGCCATAGGAGAACACAAGCCTGTTTTTTCTACTTAACTTTTTTCTTTTCTTTTTTTTTTTTTTAATATTCTACCTGTTTGATGCAGTGAGTAAAGGAGACATGTCCTAAGTTTATCTGAAATCATGAGTAAACAGAAAATAATGAAATAGCTACTGGCTGTTAATTCTTAGAATCATGATAGCCTGGAGCTCCTGTATATGCAGAAAGAGAAAGCATGAATAAAAAGAGGCAAATAGATTGCAACTAAGTAAAATGAATGAATGTGTAAACTTTTGCTTGATGTTTTCAGGTAACACTGATAGTTACAAGAGCAGGTGTTGTGTAAGAGCAGAATGCAACAACTATAAACATCTCCGTGGGGCTGTAGCTGACCCTGCGTAAGGTGCTCTTTCTCTTTAGAGGTAGTTGAGCGGCAGCACTAGGATTTCAGGAAAAGATAGCACTCTGAAAATACCCTAAACTGCCTCTTAAATGCCCGCAATTTAGGTGCCCTGCTTGAACCAGGGACTATTTGAATTCAGTATTCAATTTCAGAGAAACCTTGTTCTACAGTATATGTCATACAGAGCCCCAGTAAACGGTGCTGTTCAGTTCAGTAATCAGATGAGTTGAATGCAATGATGCATGTATACGTGTTTGCAAGTTGTGGCCCTTAATGGTTGTGAAGAATATGATGTCTTGGTAGCACTGTGATACAACATAATGGGAGACAAAAAGCCTTCTGAGGAGTCATGTGAGGGATGGAGTTTAGTGAGCTTCGAAAGGAGTTTCTACGAATGATACTGACTTCAGTATTTTAAGGAAAAAGTGCATAAACAACAATTTATAATGTGAGCTCAGTAATGAGTTCTTCTAGCATAAACATGCAAAACATTAATTAGTTATAGCCAAATTTCCCTAGCTTTGGGAATCTTTTAAAATATAGCTTTTCAGTAATTGAATCCCATCAAAGTACTTTTTCTCCCACTCTTCTAACAAAGTTATGTGTGATTTGCTGGAGGATGGGCAGAGATGGGAAGCAAGCTATTGACCAACCAAAAGATGACTTTGATGTGGTATAGTGATACAGTAACTTCTAAATTTATCAGAAAGAAATGCACAAAGAACCTGTAAGGAGCCCTGTTTGCAGGGACTTACAGCACTGGGATGAAGTCTGTCAATTAATTTGATTCTAAGTTTCTGAAAGGCAACTAATTAAAAAAAAATAAAGTGTATAAATATCGTTAGGTATAAAGTTTTGGAAGGATGTCAGAGTATGTTTGAAAGCAGATGCTGCTTTTACAGGGCAGGTTTTTTGGAAAGTGTCTTTTGATGTTATTTGGAACATGAAATGGTTGCACATCACATTATTTCCAGCTGAAAGAGTTTCATCAGATTCTGACTTCAAAAAATTACAGTGAAGCAACATTGCTATCATGACAAATTACCAAAACATTCCTCAGTATACCCACTGAATTAAATAACATTTGGCTTTAGATCCTCACTTGGAAATGCAAAGATGAGTGGAGTTTGAAGAGAATTCAAACTACTGTTAGACTTCATTCATTCTTTCTTTTTTTTTTTTTTAAATTTAGAAGCCGATCAGCCTGAAACTATTAAACCCTTGGTATATTAAATGTTACAATTTTGATTCCAAATTGAGTATGTTTATTACCAACTGACACACCCGTGGTGCTTCAAAGACAACTGATTTGATCTACTTTGTGAAACAGGACTGTTCAGGCATCATTACAGTGTCAGAACAGTAAGTGCTACCTTCAAATGCAGCAATAAAGTCAAAATATAGAAGCAAGTCTACAAGCCTTTCCTTGCCATCAAACCAATTTCTAAAGCGTAGGTTTCCTGTCTTCATAGATTTCAGGTCCATAGCCAAATGGATAAAGGGAATCATTATATGATTCTATATTGTCAAATTGAAAGTATGTTTATACAGCTTTGAAAGAAATGATTTTGACTTCTGTGTAGGTTTTCAGTGCATGTGTTAATTCAGAGTAAATGAATGATAACAGCAGGGAAGGTGTTGGTCTTCCAGGGAGATTGTACCTGGCCTGCTAGTATGAAACTATGGATGTGGTCCTGGTCTCAAATGCGCTTTTGGGGATTTTGTTTGATGGATGTTGATGTTTGCCCAGTTGTAGTTGTTGGATTCTGAATTTAACTAACAGTATGTGCTTTGGAGGACCTACTGAAAGGAATTGTGGTGGGTTTTGTTTTTTTAAAAAAAATCAAAGTCTTTTCAATCTCTGATTTCTTCATCAGCAGCACAGATTCTATTTGCTCTCAGTTTATCCTCCACATCCTTCTACAGCTTTGTTAATTTTTGTTTTGTTGGCAACTTCATGGATTGTGACTAAATATAGGAATTCAGTATTACAACAAACATAAAGTAACTCTTACAGCATTTACTTGTATCACATTTTGGAAAATAGGTGACTAAATAATGGCCTTTATTGTTGTTTATATGCATATGTCATCATATTAACTTCATATGAAAGATCTGTCTTTTATGCCTTGAGCCTGAACAGAATTTCATGGCTGTACTCAGGTGAAATGTTCTGATGAAATAAGAAGAAAAAAGCTTTCTCAATTCTTTCCTGTCACATTATAACAATATTTTCATGAATTCCCAAGTCATTAAATTTAAAATACTGCAGTAGATTTTTCCAATTAAATGAGCATTTTCTTTTGTCATAAGAAAAGAAAAAACTTTGGTTATGGTTTTTACAGTAATTTAATTAAGCATTTCCTGTAAGTTCATTCCAGTATCTATCATGGCTCACTAAAGCTGAAATTCAGTATAGAATGGTAGATTAATTGCCCTTTGTCTTAGATGAAATAAGAATCCTAAATATGCAGAGTCATGAAATTTAATTGTGTTCCTCAATTGCTTATTCAATGCTTTGGAAACCTGAATCTAGGAGAGGGCCAAAGGTTGTTAAATGTAGCGAGTAACACAGATTTTGAAGTTTACTTAATGAACCGAGTGTTTATTACTATGAAATAAATGCACCATTTAAAGAATTATGGTGGAAATGTAAAACATTAAAACTCTAATTAATTTTGGTCAGAAGCATGCAATGTACTCATTTTTCCTAAAATATTTTCATTAGGGCCTAGATTTTCTCTGTTATTGAGATAAATTTATTCCTTTCATGTGGTAGTACTATCTTTCTTCATTAAAAACATTCCTTCAATGATGTTTATAGTGATGTCTTTCAGCTGCCTTCGACTTTGGGGAGCATGTCCTGATAGCAGCTTAGAGAGGCGTTTTTCTGTAACTCAGTTGTGCCTGCCTTTCTCTTTAATGTTGTTAACATTTTGGAAGTAAAGAATATTCAGACCTCTTGTTAAAAGGCTATCTATAGCCAAACTTATTTGTGAAAACAGTTAAAGCATGAAAAAAATCTTCAGCTATCATTTAGTAACTACCAAGATACAGGTATAGCCTAACAATTGAGCACTTAAAAATTGAACTTGTTGGGGGTTTTTTTATGAACTAGTACTTAGAAATAGGGCAATTAATGCCTTATTGTTGGCCTGAGCACCTTTGTTCTCATGAAACTGTTGTAAGAAGAAGCCATTTTATTTCTTATTGTAAAGAATAGAAACGTGAGTAAGTTTTGCTTCTTATAAATTAGTAAATGTATATGTTTGGAGTATAACCATAAATGTTTAAAATCATCTTGATTAGAATATGCATTTTTAGGCTATGGAATATTATTCTGTAGTAGTATTATGAATATATAAAAAGTGGAACTTTGTTTTAAATTTACAATTCATAAAAATTATTATATTGCCACATAAGTAGAAAATGCTATTGTGGTTTCCATATATGTGTTTATATATACACAGATGTAATTATTAAAACTGAAGGATAAATTGACCTGAAAAAGGATCTTATGAGGACCATGTCAGACTTGAAAGCATGCAGACTAATCCAAGTGTGCACTCTGAGACCGGAGTGGAAATTGAGGAGGCCTGTCCCCTACGGGCAGAGTACAATCCTGTTAAGGTCGCTTTTTATCTCTTTCTTAGTAGATGTTTCAGGTTTGTAATATATAAGCAGTTGTAGGTGCAGTCTAACATTCATAACCCTGAACCTCTAAAGACGCAAATCGTTAAAGAGGAAACATTTTCCTTTACTTTCATCAATGAGAACCGGCTGAACTTGTAAAACAATAGTTGGGTTTCAAGCACCACCTGCCCTGAAGAGGATCCCAACTGTAGTGGCAGTCAGCCAAAAGGGCCACTCAGTGGAATGGTTGCCTCCTAAAAAGGAGAGGAACAGATGGAAGATTTGAAATCTGGCATGAAATTCCACTTCTGTACTAAGCATTAAATGAAATTTGACTGTAAGGGCTCTTGCAATGGTACATTTATCTGTATAATCAGAATTAGCAACAGGAAATAGAAAATACAGAACACTGACAAACGTTTCAAAAAGACTTTCAAGTTCTTGTATCAGTGCAAGTTAAAGGAACGAGTTTGTGATAAACATGCAGCTGCTTGTAGCTTCCTAAAGAGGAGCTTTAGTGTAAAAGTAGTTCTCCTGGTCTTGCATTGCCACCTAGAGCACGGCGCCATGTACTGCTTGGGAAAGGGAACAGTCAAGCAGTGCTCTTTTCACTGAACAAAGTGGGGTGGAAAGCTGCTTCCAGTTAATTGGTGTCAAGTTTGCTTACATTGTAATGGTTAGTCCCTTCATAGCCTATATTTTTTAATGTACCAGAGCAGCAGAGATTCCATTGTAGGACTTTGGTGGGCTTTGACAGTAAGAATTACTGGAGATGCACATTAAAAGGTAAAACTGTCAGCTTGCCAGTGGTCCCAGAGGGGGCATTTTCTTGATGGCTGCTTCAGAATACTTCATGAAGCAAATGTCAAACTTGTCAGGGCTGTCTCTATGAAAATGATCCATGTAGCAAGGGTCTCCTTTTCCTCGGAAACAAACAGCTGCCTTATCACTGCAGAGCTGTGGTGACAGAAAACTGTCATCTATCACAGGAAATGTATATTTGCTTCTAATATCCATTGGTAAAGAACTGTTCCATTTGTACTCTGTATTTTTGCACCACTCTTCATTAGAAGGGTTCTCAGTAAGTCATTTGAAGAAGATAGCATAGGCTTTGGAAGAAAAACAACTTTTGAATATTATTGCTGGGTGCTTACTTTTTGTCCATTTAACAGGGAGACTGATTTAACTGCCAATTTTTGCTTGACACTGATTTTCCTCCAGATTTGGCATATGATTTTGGAAAGCTAGACTTTACATAAACAGGAAGTCCCATAATTAATAAATTTCTTTTTTCCTGATATATTTTTAAGAGTATTAAAAGTATGTTTACCTACTTCCAACAGGTGTTTTCCCAGCTAGATTGTGTAAGGCAGGAGATAAAATAGCAGCTGGACACTGTCGATGGAGCTTAGTATGTTAGTCATATTACAGCTCTTTTGGGTTAAGATACTCAGAATTGGTCCTGAGTGTTTTTGAGATTATATCTCTAGATTATATGATATCATACCCTTTGGTCATTCCTCATTGTAGCAGGACATTTCTGTGTGTTGCATAATTTCTTACTATTCAGATGATCTTTTACATCATCCTGTAATACATAGCTGTTTATTAAGTTTAGAATATGGGTTAAGGTTTGCAAAACACACAACAGTAAGTGTTTTATTAAGTATACATTTGTAATGCAGCTCTAGAATTACAGGTAGGTGCAATGCATGGATCTGTGAACTGGTGCATTTCCTAGCACAGCTGATTGAGGTGTGATCTGTTCTACATGCAGAATACCATCAGATTTCCTGTAAAGAACTGTCTATTCACTGTCATCTTCCAGATTTTCATTTCATTAACTGATGGAGTAAAAAGAAATTCTCAGACATTCTGAATGAAATTGGTTGGAGATGGGGGTGGGAAAGACATTCAAATACCTATTTCTAGGCTTTTTTTTTTCACCTTTTCTGTTCCAGAATTTGTCTGCAGGGGAATATTCTGGAATAATTACTATAAAATTAACTTTCCATGTCAGCCACATTATTCTCTGATCAGAGCACTACTTGTAGTTGACCTTAAACATGCTTTCAAAGGGGATGACAGTCTTTCCCAACTGTCAAAACTTTCAGAAATAGGGTCTTTAAAGTCAGATTCTTACCTTTGGTTTTTTGGCAGCTAAAAGTATCTAAATATCTAAGTATTCTCATTAACTTCAGCAGTGCTTGATACTTAATGGTTCACAACACTTATTTAGGTGTCAGATTGTAGGGTCTTGGTTCTAAATTCTTGGCCGCGTTTTGTTGCTGTGACCCATAAATGCTCAACTATCAAGTATAGACTAAGCAGTTTGAAGGAAGAGTTGTCTGTAGGGCATTTGGAGACATCCATAGAGTACTCAAAGGACCCTTTAACCCAGTACCTTTCCATTAGAAAAAAAGGAGGAATGCCAGGGCAAAGGATGTAGGAAAACTGATGTGGAAGGTCCATCACTCCATCAACATCAGATGAGGATACAGATGAGGTGCCCAGCCTTCAGTGGCTTAAGCAGCTCCTGAGCTGCCATTTCAGTTCAGTGTTGAATTTAACAGCGCTTTGTAATGCCCTTTGTACTTTTCCTTATCACTGTTGGTTTCGTAAATCTGGAATAACATCAATTCCAAATGAGTAAATTTTATTCATTTCAGTGGGAAAATAATCTGTGGATTGTTAAGTGCACCTTTTCAGTAAGAGAAATAGTACAGGCTTGAGGGATTCACTTCCCTTGGCTACTCTTACAAGTCATCACATCTGTGCTAAGGCATCTTTGAGGGAAGTGTATTCACTATATAATATTTGAGTCTATGGTAGTCTGTAGTCAAAAAAGATAAGAGTCAAGTTTGATTTTTTGGCATCTGTTGGCAAGAACTACTTTGAAAGTTTGATTTGTGACAACTGCTAGTGAAAACTACTTTAATTTTAGGATTTTTAGAACGGAAGGCACTAGATGGTGTCTGGAAGCAAAATAAATAATAATATAAAATAGAGATGTGAAGTATTAATAGAAATAATGCGAACTGAATTTCTTTGAATAGAAACCAGAATTCAATATTTCATCTGTTGTATAGCCCCTGGTAATAGAAGCTTTGCACACTGCCATCATGGATGGTTTTTAATAGATAACATGAAAATAAAAGGTTTTCTTTTGCTATTCATCAGAATTAAAAGCATTATAATGGTAATGATAGGTGGTAATTACTAAAACAAATATATTAAATATGTTTAATCTGCAGTCTGTTTGGCATAATTTCTTGATAATTAGGCTATAAAGGCTATGTAACTGAAAATTCAAACATTATTAATGACATTAGAAACTGCAGCCATTTCAGTAATCTATGTGCAATCATTGGGCTGCCTCTTGGGCTACTTAAAAAAAAGATAAAGCATTTCATAGAAATTTTGCCTTGTCAGCAAACTGAAAGAATAGTGAGTCTTCACATCTTGTGGCATGGTTAATATGTGCTCTAAATTGCCAGTTCAGACCTTTCCCAAACATACTGCCAGTGATATTGCACTTCTTATAATTTATAGGAGTTCGTGTCCCAGATTTTTCTGACAATTTTCCATCATTAGTAAGGTTGCCATTCTAAGGCCTCATGCTGTCACTTCTTTTCTGTCAGAAAGCTGCATGAGTGCCGAAATGGTGGTTCATACTTTCCTGTGTCCCCCAAAAATCCTTTCTGTCATCTTGACTGTTGTTCATGTGTGTGGGAGTACAAGATTACACTAAATGGAAGACAGACCACAAGATGATTTGACGAGACCGAGGAATCAAGGAAAGCTAACGAACACCAGAGACAGTTTATTGCCGCGAATCGGGTTGTTATGGGTTTCGCAGTTTGTGAATTCACAGTTGTGGAGTTGAATGGCATTGTTGCATGCTGCACAAAACGGAGTTTGGTGTTATCCCTGCTCCCGGATTGGACAGATTCTGCCACAGTGAGCTTTTCCCATATATGGTTATCTCCACCCTCATTTACCCCTTATGGTTATAATCCTTCCCTGTTTTTTCCTTTTCTGTGGGAGGATTTGCACGCTTCTCCCGGAATCCCACCCCCTTTCCAGAAAGTTCCATACCACCCCTATATAAACCAGCGCCATTTTAATAAATGTGCCATTCCATCATTCCACCATACTCCTGCCTGGAGTGTGCCTTTCCTTTTTACCCACAAAGGGTCTCATCACATGTGGCTGTGCACAGGTCTGGGAACTGATGTGGCTTAAGGAGTATCTGACAAAGAGAAGAGTTTTCTTCCCTTGATGTTTCATACCGTGGGAAAAACACCATTATGCTGCCCAGCAGTCATCTCTGTTCAGAGATACTGCACTTTGATTTCTGTTTCAAAATGGCATGTGAGTTTCTGTTCTTGGAAAACAGAGATGAAGTAAAAGCACCTGTACAAAATTAGGATGTCCTATATGGAGCATGGTTTAATACAATGCTAGTCAGAAAGTTTTTGTGCATATAAATACGAAAATAACAAAAAATGATAAAATATCAGTTAGGCATCTGGATGACTTTGTGTGTGGGAATCTGCCCACAGAAGTCAAATGTATGCTCTGCTGCTAGATTTTACCTGTTTCAATATGTTTTACTGTGTTGAAACAACAGGAAATCAACAAAGGCAAGAGTATTCACTCCGCAAAATATCCCAAAGCAGATGCTTCCATTCTGAGTATTCACACCAAGCAACTCGTAGAGTTGCCATCATCACTTAGCCATCGTGTCTGCCTCTCAGAATACAGTGGTCACTGCAGTCGCTGCTGTAACCTAGGAAATCTGCCAGCATGCAAGCGTGAGCACAGAATTAAAACATTTCAAGTCTACACAAAGCCAGAAGATTCTGTTAAAAAAACCTCTTTTCACAAAACCTTTTTGGTCCTCAAAAAACAGGCTCAGGAAGCTGATGTTCAGTATTGAGCCTAACGTGCCTGCACCTTCATGTGGAGGTATGGCCCTGTGGTCTCTGTCATTTCTGCATGCTCCATGTGTTAGGAGAGGAGGCCCTAAGAAATATGTCAAGTGTTCAGGGAAAAGAGTGATAGTATAGGGTTTATATTCTCTATATGAGGGAGCACGAATGAGGACATTGGAATAATACCAGGTTGTGTCCTAAGGAGGTAGGTTAGTTGGCACTGAGGTCAGTTGGGATACAACTTCTGTAGGTAGGGATCTTCAGAAACATGCAGATTTACTGTTCTTTCATTAAGAAGTTCTTCATTAAATAGCATGGCTGTTTTCCTATAGCAGCCAAAAGTTTCTGTGTTTTTTTTTTTTATTCCATGATGTTCTTTGTCACCTGTAAGCAGTACATCTTAGCTTAGTTACACATTGCTCCATTGGAGTTTCGGTTCTGCCCCGCCTTTGTTTTCTTTTGAAGTTTGACTTCTGTATGTATACTATACATTACACTCTCCTGAATATATTCTACACTTCTAATTTCAACAAATCAGCAGTCTTTGGTTTCACACACATGCACAGACTTGCTTTCTCACCTAAACCAAAAGAGCCACAGGGCTCACTGCATATTTTAAAGGTAATTGAAGAGATGACAGTGCAAAAAGATAAGAAAAAATGCTTTTAGCCTTTAGTGGTCAGTCACGTAAATGTTTCTCAGTGCATAGGCTATCCCCAGAAGGGGAAGGATTTAGAGGTGGAATGGCTTGGAGTGTCTGCTTGTTTAGTAGAACAACTAGCTTTTCCATTTTATTTTAGTTTTGTGTAACATATTAGGAGACTACTTTTTTTAAATGAGGTTTTCCATTGCTGTTCTATTTTGTGCTTTCTATGTGATCTTCCTATATGTTTTCTACCTCTAAAACTTTATTATAGTTATCCTTATAAAGTATGCTTTAATGGTGAAAAAAGGACTAGGATCCAAAAAGATAAAGTTATTTTCCTACTAGAATTAAGATACTGTTTTAAATGAGGAAACTATACTCTGGGTGTCTGGGTCCCACCTACTGTCCCTGGCGTTTCCTTGCTCTCAGCTGTTGACTTGTGATGAGTGGTGTTGCAGCAGCCAGGATGCTGCTTCATTCCTAAATGTCTATTAATTTCTTTTTTGTGTTATTGGGGCATGGAAGATTGATTCTCTGTAAATTGACTTAAAATGCGGACTGGAAAACTAGCCATATTTTGAAATTGTGGTAGAGACTCTTCATGATGCAGTGGTTTGCAAGTTGCCTTATAAAACAGTTTTCTGAGTTTTCCATAATTTGTACTTTGGAGGTCATGATTTTGTAATGGACACAAAATAGTACCCATTCCTATGGAAACGGGCATTATGATGTCACTTCATTTTTTTAGTGAGATCCAGAGGAACCTATAGTGAATTATGAGCCCTACTCTTGGAGCTGAAGCTGTAGAATATTGTAAGCATGCTGCTGCCTGACATGCTCATGTTTCCTATTTTAGACCTGACTGATCTTCAGATAACATATGGTGGTACAAGTAATTGGAAAATTGGCAGACCTGTCAAGAAAATATGCTAGATGGGACAAAAATACGATGGTGCAGCACATAAAGTGTCTCTGAAGTTAAATTTATTGTCTTTTATCAAATGGTGAAGTAAACGTATCTGGTTTCAAAAAAATGAAACATTTTTCAATGGCAGATGCTTTTCCAAAGTAATTTTTAGTACAATGATGAAAGTTCCTGCATTCAAAAGTAATTTAGTGGAAACCTCTGGTCAAGAACAAAGGAAAGGTATATAATACTGTCTGCTGCAGATGTTTGAAAATCTTGTCATCTGTGTGTGGTTTAGTAATTTCTTTATGTAACCATCCAGTAAATTGGTCAGTAAAATATTTACTCATTAAATTTTTCTTCTGCTATAAATGTTGGTGATTAGACTTTTTTAAATTTCTTATCATTTTTATTTTAACTCTTGAGCAAAATCAATTGCTTGAATAAATGACGTTTTGCTCATTTGTATGTTTGTTGGTCAGGCAAAAGATGCCAAAAGTCTGTACAGAATTCTATATATCTGCATAAGCAGAAAAAGTGTACTTCTTCAATAAGTTGATTAATGTTCATGTTTTCATTTTCTTTTACAGGAAGATGAAAATGAAGCTGAAGCAGAAAATCCATCTCAGGAGCTGAATTTGGAACAGAAAAAATCAAAAAAATAGGAGATTGCTGTCTTGTTTGAAATATTTGCAAGTTGTGTAACAGTGATTATAGTTTCCCATTGTAAAATTAACAAAAAAAGTTCTCAATAAAGTCATTGAAAATTAAATTCATGGTGCACTGGGGAATTAATTAAGTAGCTCCTCGTGATATTCTTAATTGCATTAAAAGATGAATAATCAGAACCGAGTACCGTACCAATAAAATTCTGAAAGCTTTTTGAACACATTTTGGAAAGCTGATGGGTTGTTCATCACTAATAACATTTACTAAGAAAACGGGGCAATTTTATGTTTTACTCTACAAAGAAGTGTTATCCTTAAAGGATAGTTATAACTCAGGCATATTTTGGTATTTCTGAGCAAGAGCTTTGATTCTTTAAAGTTAGATAAATATGTTCTACTAAGTGAGTTCTGAAATTTCTTCTAATCAGTGATTAAAATAAATGTTTCTGAGGACTAGGTGGAGGCAAGGATTTTTGTATATGTATAGTCTGTTTTCACAAATAATTAGTTTTACATTTGTATTGTGATTATTTGTTGGTTTCTTGTTGCATTATCATTTTCTTAATGTAAACCTATTCCATCTTCACGTGGTCATTGTCTTTTCAATCAAGTTTTTGTCTTGATCAGGCCATCCTATCCAGGTCTAGTTCCTTCATGCCAATCTTTCCATTCCAACAAAATTAAATAACTTCCTGCTGTGCCATTAGATCTGCCAGAGAGTAATTAATATCTAAAATAACTTTTCTTCCTATAGTCCTATTTTTGTTTTGCAATTTACCTCTGCTTTTTAGCCTGTGCAGGTCAGTTAATGGGAAGGTTCATGCAAGAAAATCAGAGGTAGATTTATAGCCCAATAGATTCACAGATTGCAATGAAGAAATTAAAATCTTACTGATTGTTTTAGGATTACGACAACATTCACTGAAGTCCCTTGAGTTAAGTTTATCTTGCTCTAGGAAAACTGAATTGTATTTAATTGAAAAAGTTCACCTCTTTTCCCACTCTTCTATATTTTTACTGTTACTCTGTGCATTGAGTGTTAGATTGTAAATAGTATTCATCCTCAATTTTATCCTGTCTGTGTAAATTGTAGTTCCAGATATTTTAAAAACAACTTGTCTGTGCTTAAACAGTATCTTTTATAAATTCTTTTCTGGTTCATGAGTTTCAAATGCATGTAGTTCATGGAAAAATTTCAGTTACAATTACTCTTTAATTAAGAGTAATTTTATTGAGAGTTTAGTAACACTAGATATTCTAACAAATGCAGCTATCCTGTAAATGAACATATAAAATAAATTCAGCATTGGTTCATTTGGTGCATATAGCATTTGGTGCACTGTAGCCGTCCCAGAAAGGAGGGGAATATGATTTTGTCTTCACTGCAGTGGGAGAGACAGATTTAGGAAAGGCAGAAACTGAGTTTGACCACGAAGGACCTTAGGGACTGTTCTCTGCACAGCGGTATGAAGGATCACAGAGCAGTTGAGAACAAAGCGAATGCTTTTTATTTTTTCAGACTAACCCAAAAAGCCACAGTCAGTTCTCAGAGCTTAGTCCTCAACATGATCTGAAGAAGGAGCAGGGTTTCTATTGGAACAGGCTGAAAGGCCTCTGAATTTTTAAGGACAGAACTAGTTACTTACAAAAAAAGGAGAGAGAATGAAGCTTTATATGGGTCTTACACAAAGGTAGTGTAACAGTGGGGACAGTTATTGGCTGGGATGGATTGTGGCCAACTCTTGGCCCCTCTGCCTGCCCCCATCTCCAGTGCACTCGGTGTATGAGTTTAGCCATACAAATTATCCTGTCTGAAATTAACAGATAGGGTCTCATTTATGCAAAATAACCTATTTTTTTTTTCAGTCCATGGCATCACATTGGTCCTTTTGCTATGAGTCTAAGCTCTGTGACAGCCTAGGACTTGTACAGCTGCATAAGATGAGAAGGATGGTTATTTGGTGTTCAGGCTTTGTATGAAAATATATTAGTTGGCTCTCGAACACCTTAGTGAGAAATATAGTTCAGAATGTTGAAAGATACAAAAGCTTCCATTTGATACATAATGCTTATGAGCTTTACAGGAGTATTTCTGTATCTTTCCTAAATTCTTCAAAAATTTAGTGTGAAAGTACAATTACATAAATCATACTTTTAGGTAACTCCTTTTTCAGAAATCCAACATATGTCACCAGAAGTCTACAGTCAGTGTAACCTGTCACTTGGTTATTTACTTCAAAATTCAAGCACCAGAATTTAGACATTTTCTCTGCAAAATAGTAACTAGTTCTGTTATCATAATCAGCTGGAGTGGAGATGAAGTGAGAAAAATGTGACAATGCAGTCCTAATTTCATCCCTTCCAGAAAAATGTAGGACACCTATTTTAATGATTTGTTTGTAGAATTTTTATTAAACAGAGGAGCGTTTATAGATAAAGATCAAATGGATCAGATGGAGACTGCACGAAATAAGTGACTTCTATTAATTTGATTCTGATCTAGTTAAAATTTTCAGCTGAATTGATTTTTTTTTGTGCATTCTTGAGTTTTTAGACTACCAGTTTGAATTATATTTTCACCATATATTTTTTTCCTCAATGTCCAGAGGGTTTTTTTTGATACAATGCACCAAGTAAAGCAGATGGCTGCAACACTCCTACCTGACTATGACATGGTGCTTCTGAGTGTTACTCTTCAGCAGAACGAAGTGAAAACCTGGTGCAGAATATTGTGACTTTTATTAAAGGTATGTCCATGCTGCAGTCAAGCACCAACCAGCTTGATACTAAAAACAACCTGGCTCCAGCAGGATGAAATTCAGAGCTTATCTGAATAAGCTAAAAGCTAACTCAGAGATGGGGTGAATTGAGACAGCTTTATTTCAGCTGTTTAGAGACACCTTTATGGAGCAGTATGGCCTTTGTTTGCAAATACACACAGACACCCCTATGTACATGTGCTTAAACAGCCAGTGACAATGTCCTTTTTATTTGATTTTCTTTCCCTCTATGCTGTTATTTAATAATGAGTCACATGCTGATCTGAAAGTCTAGATGGAGAACTACTTATTTCCCACTGCATCCCTCTCATGCATGACAGTGGTGGTGCTCCCCAGCTGGGAATTGCAGTTTTCTGGATTGCACTAGTGCTAGCTATTTTAGGGTGGCTTAGGGGATAATTATGTTTTTTGTGCTTGAGGAGAAGCTGTCATTTTGCTCATATTAGAGCAAATTCACTGCTTTTTGTGCAGTTAATGATGAATTAACTGTTGGGTTTTGTTCAGTCCTCCATATTTGCTCTTTTCCCTCCTGTGGTACAGTGGGCAAGAGAGAATTTTTTGAACTCCAACACTGTTTTGTATTATAGATAATCACTTTATCCTCAGAGAAGAGCAAATCTCTCTGTTATACTATAGTTTTTGTTCTTAGAAAATAATGTCTGACCTTTCAACTCCTTCATATGGGGATCAACAATTTGAGGTGTGGAAGTTCTTGTCAATCACTCACAGAGTAACGTTTCTGATTTATGAGAGTGTGGTTTATGTTGTATTGTAGATATATGTGCAATATTTTGCTACTTAGTGTATTACCTGACTGTTGTTGTCATGCAAGAATTCTTATTCTGAATGTTACATTCCCGCATTAAGGATAGTTTTCTATGCAGTCATGAGGATTCTGGACAAAAGCAGATATATCCTGGTATTTTAATCCCACCATATGGGTAGCTTCTTACAGGTAAATAAAAATCCACAGTATTTTGATTTTTTTGTTAATGCTACATTGAAATGTATTGCCACACATTTAGTGTTCATTCAGTGGTCATTTATAGTTTTTCTCCTGAACAACACTAGCCATTGTGCACTATATGCACAAAGGGTCACATGCAATGACTAATCCTAACACAATATTCATTTTCTGCTCATTAGAAAGCATTTTTATACCTTTAAGAAAACTATTTAAAATTATTATTCTTTCTCAGGAGCTTCAATACCTACACAGTAGGAATTTTTAAATGGAGAAAACCATACTGACAGAGAAGTATCTCACTTCAGTGCTTCCTTGTTATTGCAGTCCCATAAGCTCCCTACCTCTTGATTGGTTGGTCTTCATCATGCTACAGAAACTAACTCTCCCTGACATTAGGCTGGATAGGTTTTACTCTGCTTTTACTCTGAAAAGTGAAGATTGATTAGAAATTGACTCTATTTTACATGACCTAAAGAAAACAATTTTTAAAATGAGTAGGTGACTTCTCTCACCTATCTAAGGCTATAGAGTGAAATCATAGCAGGTAATAAATGTTTCCCCACTGTGAATTCAGTGTGGATTCTGCAGCGATGTTATCTGGGGAAGGAAGTGAAATCCTGAAGGCAACAGCATGAAAATGCATGCAGCTATGGCATAATTCTGATTTGTTTGGAGGAACTATTAATTTCCTTGTTACAAAGCCAAGTAAGAGCAACCCTTTAAAACTGCTGAACCATGAAAGCCATTTCCTTAAGGCTTTTAATTTTGGGAACAGAGTCATGAAATTTGTAGCTTTGATGAGATATTCTTTGCCTGCAGTCAGAATAAGAGCCAGATCATTGGTTTCCCAGCATGACACCTATGTATTCTTGTGTGCAGTAGATATCATTAGGCTCATAATAACACAACTATCATCACATTAATGTCTGAAAGGTTCGGTTTTGATGCTTGGTTTAAGTCTCACGTATACCTACAGCATACTAAACAGCTGAATAAAAGCAGAAGCTATACCATACCTATATTGTGTTATTGTTATGCACTTTATCCAAAAATACTGTCATTTTATGCCTGATCAAATTTTTATTATTTTTTTTCTTGCCAAGTTGTATTGTTTAGAAAGAGCTACAGTGGTGAACTAATAGCATACCAAGAATGCAGTAGCAGATAATGGTACTTTTTTCTGGTTCATGCCAGTAAAGACAGTAGTGAAGATCATGTATGTATTGACCTAATAATTGTAATTTTTAGTATATTATTGGAAGTTTATGTACTTCATCTGCCATCTTATGTTAGAAGTGTGTCAGAACAATCCAATAGCCCCTCATTGCTTATATTCTTTCAGGTAAGGCAGTGCAGATTGTTGCATCCTAGCAAGGCACCAGCTTTTTGAAGTCACACGAAGGAAATACAGCTGAAAACAATGTGTCCTCACTGCTCTGCTGTACTTCTGTGAGTTGCTATTGCAAAAATAAAGTATATCGGTTTACAGCATAAAGTTGCCACCAGGTTTTACAATCAATTTCTTTCCATTTTGTATCAAATGAAATTTGCAGAGAGAGATACTAAGAGAAATCAGTTTTTATTCTGCCCTGTGGCTGAACAGTTCGAGGGAGTTTGGGCATTTTTTCTCATGATGGAGAGAAGCAGCTTGGAGAAGCAGCAATATAGCATGTCTAGTAACTTGTGGCTTATAGGCAAGTTACTTACTACTGTGATCTGAAAAGTTTTCCCCAGATTAATGTCAAGGCTTTCATTACTGTATATAGGAGGTGATACCTGCAAGAGTTCTGGTAAGAGGCAGTCTGCAAGCTGGGGCTGTAAGTCAAAATCAGCCAATTTCAGTGACTTGGAAAGAAAAACATACAAAGATGACTTGAATCATCAGTAAGTTGTGAAGGCCATGTGAGACAATATTCAACAAGTGCTTAAAACCCTTGTGGAATAAGAAACACTAATTAGCAGCTGAAGATATGGAATTTATAAAAGATAGAATATAACAAAGTTACCTACAAGAAAGATTTTGTTATGTTTTCATTTTAATTGTTGAAATGCTTAGTATTCATTTTAAGGAGCACTGTTTCAGTCATCAATATCTGAATATTTTTGACTCAACACTGCACTATTTTAAAACATCTTGCTATGAAACATGTTATGTAATAACTTTTTTCTTAAACATTTTAATAATCAGTTGAAATTTTTATGTCCTTATACTGATAATCATCTTGACTATTTAAATCTTTTTTGCTGTGAAGTCACATTGTTGATTCCCATTCTGAAGACTTGGAGTCCAAACAAAACTGAGACTACCTTTTCTTCCTTGCATATAAAACTTTTTAGACCTTCCAAGGGAATTGTTGCCTTTCAGAGATGTCAGCCTGATGGGAACCAGCACGGTGAGGCTGCTGCCAGCAGTGGCACAGCAGGACAGAGAAGAGAATTCCATTCCCCAAAGCTTTGTTTTCATTACAGGTGACAACAGCCTGAAAACCCAAGCTGAAGAATAGGTATAGGTTGATCATGTGTTTTGCACATCCCTACACAATCTTCTGTATTTTTTTACCATTTTTAAGAGAGAAAGAAGTAAAAGACTGCATTGCTGAATGCTTAAGTAATTAAGTAGGCCACACTGCAGCAAAAATGGCACACCTACTCTCAGTGAATACTGTTGAAGCAGTTACACAATTCCTTCTGACAAGCTTGTAATTTTTCATAAATTATTCCCACTCAATTATTCATAATGAAGAGACTTTCAGACTAAGACCCATTATCTTTCCACTTTTTCTTCAGGGATGGAATTCTGTGTAACATTGGATCCCAAAACTGGTTGGAGTGTCAAGTAAAGGTGATGTCTCACTAAAGAAGGAAAAATTAATAAAGTTCTCATTGTGGGTCTACTTACTGGTCTCTGGTACCAATTTAAACACAAATTTATGAACAACCACCCTGCTTCTGCCCTGTAGCTTGAGACTGTTCTTTTTGCAAAGACCTCCTCCAGCCTGGGCATGCTGAAGTCATGCAGGCTCACTTGATGTAGGTTCCCTTACTACAAAAGAAAACAGTTCTAAGTGTTTTCTGAGAGGACACAAAGGCTGCAATTAAGCAGCAGTGTTAGTATCAGTGCCTTTGAACTTGTACCACTACATTTCAAAGATCTTGATTTTTTTAGTACAGTTATTTTCTTATCAGGGGCATAGTGCCATTAGAAGTCAAATTATTATAACGTTTGTAATTATATTTTGCTTAGAAATTATATTTCCATTGCTTTTAAGAGAACTGTTTTATCTATAGTGTGAGGAAACAAACCTCACCTTTATTTACCTCTTTTACAATGAATTCTAATTCTATATTGCAAACCTTTCTAATATGTATATCCCTTAATACCTGATATCCAAACCTTTTTTGAACATGATCACCTGCTTTTCTAACTCTAGCTATCAATTAAATATACTATTATTTTTATATAAACATATATAAAAATCTGTATGATGTTTATTTCAGTAGATTTATAGTTTGTGCACTTTCCATCCTTAGCAGATAACGTCCTGACCAACCTGGTTTGACCTCAAACTGACCCTGCTTTGAGCAGGAGGCTCAACTAGAGACCTCCCGAGCTGCTTTCCATTCTGAATTATTATATGCTTCTATGATAAGTATTCCATATTTATATACTTAGCAGCTTGTATGTGCAAATAGAAAAAGTAATAAAGCACAGTTCTTATAAAGTCTGAGTGTATCTGTTTTCCCTCTGGGAATGTGAAGAGATGTCACTTTCCAGTGCATGATCCCGAGCTTCATGCTGCATCTGGCTACCCAGCTCTGAGCAGAATCCAGGCATTGCCATGGGCTCTTGGGGTCCAGGTGTGCTGCTGAGGCTCAGACTGATACTTTCTTCTAAGATAAGACTCATAGAGCAACTGTTGTGCCTCTAAAATTTCATATCAGATTTTAGTACTCCTTTTCAGAGTGTGCCAGCAATTTGGGTTTATTGATTTATCTCTTCAGAAATATGTGATAATGAAAATAGATCTGAAGTGTTGGTTTCACATGTTTATTATTTTTTCCCCCGCTCTCCTTAAGTTTTCAGCAACTCAAACATATACAGGCTTAGGTGGTGCTTGTAGAGCTCAAACTGACAGAATTAAAACTCTGGCAGTGACAAGGAGCTTCAAGAACTTTTCCCGTTCCTTTGTCCATAAGTCCTGCTCTACTGACCACCAGTTATGTATTTTTGGAAAGAGACTAACCTCTGGACTTTATCACAAACCACACAAGCTTAAACTTGCAAGATGATATGTACATGGGAGTCTCCAAGATAAACCTTGGGAGGGATTAATACTTTCCAGTTTATGAACAGTTTACAAGGGAACATTTTTAAAGGTTTATTTTTCTTGTATTCTTATTTTCTTGTTTTATTTCCATCTAGGTAATTATTTTTGCAACTCTTTATTTTATGCATCGCTATAGATGAAGCAACTGATTAATGCCAACTTTAAAAAAAAAAAGGTTACAGTAGAAAATAATGTTTTTAATCAGGGTTTTAGTCTATTAGATAGCATTGACTACAGCATTTTGCCTGCCAGCTCTTCAAAAGGATGGATGTAAGCTTTTGTTCTTTGAGGATCTGCCTGTCTTACCCTGCTGACAGGACCATGCATATGTCCTGTAGTAACTGCTGGCTACAGAACTGTTCTAGTAGCTGTCTCTGGTCTGCGGCTCTGTAGAAGTTCCTGGTCAGTGTTTCATTACATCTGTGTTATGATAAATGTATAATCTACAGTGTTACTGCTTTAGGATACACACTGTATAGTCTGATACACACTGTATAGAACTATGAGTTCACTTTTTGATGATCATTTATTAGAAAATTCATCCATAATGTATGCATTTTAATAAAGCCTAAAGTTTTAGTATTTATGAAAGAAAAGCAACGTGATATAAGGTGGTGATTCTTCAGTGAAGAAGTAACCTCGGAAGCTCCAGTTCATCAGAGGCTTTTTGACATCTTTCCCTTGGGTCAGGTCAATTGAGACTAAAAGCATTGCAAATGTCACATATGAAGGGCTGTTGAAGGCAGAAGTGACACTTATTTACAAGCCTTTGCTGGCTGGCTTATCTTTGAAGCACTATTGATTACCTCATGAAGAGGAGGCTGTATATTCTTTCCTTCTGCCAAAGTAAGGTAAGTTATGTGGGCACTGATAATGGAAGCAGTGAATTTGTAGAAAAAGAGATCTATAAGTGAAGTAAAGTACAACTCTGATGTCAAGAAAGGTGTTGTAATAAAAAAGAGGGGAATGATCAAAGCTGCCAAGAAGTCATTGGAGTTAACCTATGCTAGTATGGCAAGCAGCAGAGCTATTCATATGACAAATTATTATACAAGCTGTCTCGTTTTGCCTTTCTAACTTGTTCTATGCCCATGTGCTGTGCAAAAAGCTGATTTCCTATGTCATTGTAAGTACATCACCATGGCTGCGGGTCATCTGTCTTCTTACAAGCTTCACCCAGCAAACCAGTGGTCCATGGCAACCTGCAGGACAATGGCACCATTAGGAAACCCAGGCATCCAGCCCCACCCTCTCTCTCCCATCGCTAGGTATGTAAATATCATGTTCACAGGTAATCTTCTCTACTGTAAACGCCTAACCATCCCTGTCACATTAACCATGAGTGAGACCACCTGAGGGTCATGCTACATTGTCAGCAGCACAATGTTTGTGCTGTACAGTGGTATAAAGAAAACTGGTATGGGTGGGACTGGATAGGGCATTGCCAGAGTCCCCTCAGCCCTGTTGCAGGTGGGTCTGTTTCTGACAGCCTGCTTGGTTCTCTGAATTGAAATACTGCTTTTGTCACCACTCAGAAGTATGCCCATCTAACACTTGGGGGGCAACACTTTTCAGCTGCAGTTCATTTAGTTTTAATTAATATTGTTTAAAAGAAGCATATTGACTTCTGATTCAGCAGAGGCTGCATTCTTAAATACTTTAATTATTTGAGGAATGCAAATATATACTATAGATCTAGTGGAAAAGCCATAAATTCTTTATTCAACAACAACCTTTTCTGTAGATCAGTATAGCCTTAGCAACACTGTTCTGCTTGTGCTTCTGAACCTAAATCTTCAAAACCTTTTTTGAGTTGGATTCCTCTGAAGGAGAGACAAACCTTGTTCTCATTTTTGCTAAATTGGAAGTGTTTTGCAACGCTGAGGAGTGTCTACACAGAAGTACAATGGAATAATGAATTGTTCCCTCTGATCCACCACAACATGTGTGGGTGCACGGGCATGCACACATAGAAACACATAGAAATATGTATATATGTGACCATTTGCTTGATTTTTACTTCCTATGACACAAGAAACACTATTTTATTGTTAAACTATATTAGAGAGTGATTTAATTTATAATAGCAGCTGGAATTTTTATTTCCACTTTCAAAGTCTTCTTAGTTTATTAATACAGTTGTCTTTGTGGGGACATAGGAACTTGGAGAAAAATCTTGGTGTTCTGCTCTTGTAGAGATGGTAATATAGCCTTCTAATAGTGAGAAAAACTAGCATATTTCATGACATCCTATCCAATGAGTATTCCCATTAAAAATATTTTAGAATGTGCTCAAATTATGTCATAAAATGAAGTTGTACTATGATAGAACTCTTATCAAATTACAACTAGTTTCGTTGGGCATAAAAAGAAATTTCAAATTCTTGCTGTTTATCAACTTTGCTAATTGAAGAAAATGGTTTGTATGTTCTTTAGAAGGTATACAAAGCACATTTGTATTGCCAAATCTGCCTTTTCAAGGTGGTTTCAAGGTAGTATGTAGTGGCTGTTGAATGGCCATGGTTCTTCTGTATTTAAAGACTATTGCTTTCATTTCTTTTTGTCTAAAACCTAATTTGATCTGTTCAACTTATAGCAAAGAAAGTGAATAAGAAACCTGACAACAATTTATTTTTGTCTTCTAATTATACACAGTAAGCAAAGAGGTGCATAACACACTGGCTTTATGGCAAATTTACATATTTTTATTATGCCTGTCCCTAGGCACTCTATAGAACAATAGGACTGCCGTAATGAGAACGAACATCAAATTGTTTGTTGCATATTTTAAATGTCCAGTTTATTTAGAATTTAACTTCACAGTGCAAGAGGCAAAAATGTGAGAACTTTGCTTGCTTGGGCTCTTGGGGAAACAGTGTCTGTTTCTTAATGTGATTCTCATCTATAAAATTATTTGAGGTTTCCATTTTGACATTAGACATTTCTTAATTGTGCCAGTCACTACACACAAAACAATTTTTATTCCCATGTGAGAGAATTCAGCAGAGATTGATTTTAATAGCGTCAAGTATTATAACAAAACATTTTGATTTCTCTACTGCCTCTTTTTATCCCAGCAGGAAAGCTCTTATTTCTGAATTCCCCATGGAACTAGCACTTGTACTTGCTAATTGCTGTATCATTTCCCTGAAGCTTATCATCACTAAGGTCTAAGTTTCATACAGAGAACTTGACTGGAAACAAACACAAAAGATATTTTCCATTAAAAACTGGTAAATTAAAGTCCACATTCTCATAATGCCTGTTACCCTGTAAATCTGTACACATGTACATAGAATGAAATTACACCTGGAACTGCAATAGAAATGTCAGTCTATTGATGCCTTCTTACTTACCACTTGGATGTTTGTTCAGTGGTATAACATGAATAGCCACGTTAGTGACATATACGAAGTATGTAGTCAGGTTTTGATTATTAAATTATGAAAATCTATACTTGTATTTGAATCCATGCCAGGGCAATCTATTTTTATTTGAACAACATATAACAAAGCCCAGCAATTTTCCCACATGAGTAAATTTAAGATGTGATGATGATTAATTTCTGAGAGCTTTTACATAAGATCATGTGTTTAGCCCATAATAAAAATTATTTGAACAATGGGGATTTTGTATTAAATTAAGCCATATTCAGATGGTGATTGTACCTTACAGCCCAAGTTCTTTTATACTGGATAATATAAAAATCTTAGAATTATTTTTTTTTTTTGTTTCACGAGGTGAGTATATCAGAAGATTATGTAAAGTAAGAAGAAACCAGATATGTTAGAAAAATGTATATGTGGGTGAAGGATAACAGCATGTCCTGGTTTCGGACTGGAGACACTCTCTAAGTCAACATATCTGGAGTTAATATAAGATGTGACTGGTTTAATTCAGAGTTTAAATTACTAGTACAGTAAGCAGAAGAAGATTTTGATTAATAATATAATTTTTTACAAGGAGGACAATGGAACACAGATTCCTATTAAGAAAAAAAGTATTTGATTCCATGCTGAAGGGTAAATCAGTATATAAATTAAAAGGACTTAGTGAACTTGCTTTCATAATCTATCCTTCATCTAAAGACTGTCTTTTCAATACAGAAATGCATACAAGTGTAATTGCAACTGCTGAAGAATCCTGTTGACATGGCAACTACACTGCACCATGCGGTCACACTGGCCATTCATCTTTATGTAACCCTTAGGTCTACATATTGTTAGATTTAGTAGCTAATACGAAGCGTTACTGCATCAGATGTCAAATTCATCCCCGAAATTTTCTCTACATTATCACATGCATTTTATGTATAACGATAAATGTTTGGGGTTTTTTTACCTGTATCTTCTCAAAGGTTGGAAAGACAAGTTGATCTACCCTTAATGATTGATAATAGGAGCAATCTGATGAGCATTGTATCTGGAATAATACCACATTAAATAACAGTATATCATGTTTGAATGATTATACAAACCACTGGTAGGTTAAAAAAATTATTTTCTGTTCATTGCTCAGTCTCGGCAATAAATTATTCCTTATTGACAAATGAATAGAATTTTACTATTTAATTCCTCTTCTCACTAGAAGATTGCCATTACCTTTTTGCATGTTTCATGGATCTGTAAAAGACACATGATATTAATGAGTTTAAGGGTTATTTTCAAGGAAACTTTTTGTATGTACTGCCTATCTTTTGTTTAACAAGTAAGCATTTTCTACTTTGAAGGCTGGACATACTGTGCCTCCTTTCAGCTCTTTTACTATTAAAGTGATCAAAGAGATGGTTGATGTGTGCAATTTCTGGAACAGAAGTAGCAGTCGTTTTCAAATAGGTTTCATTCTTGAGCTTTGGTCATTTTGTATACAAACTGCTGAATTGTGAAGTTATTTTTTGATGTGTGTTGAGCACGGGCATCTTTCAGCATAGTCATATCAAATCTTTCCTCTTCTTCTGACATTGCACTGACCCGTGGTGATTTTTTAATTCCAGCCTTTGTAATTTTGAATGATTTTGTCTAATACTATTTAAGTTTGCTTACATCTTGGTTGTTGCAGTGTTTCAGACTAGCTTTGAAGAACTGATGCTTATCTATCAAATAGATAAATGCTTTAATAAATGGCTAGAATGTGCATGCTTTCATCCTCACTTTTTTCCAGGACTCCTCAGAGTTCCCAGTTTTGTTCTTAATTTGCTTTTTCTTAGGAATCTTCATTGGATAACATCTAATGATACAAAACACTGTACCATGTGTTGATGGTTTTGTATAGATCTGGATTGGCTCCTTTTCTTCCCTCAGGGAATAAGTTGTAAGACTCATCACTCATAGATATTTTGAGACACACGGTTAACACAATTTGTTTCACTTGGCATCTTTTTTATCCAGCTCCTGGGCATGATTCTAGGTACAGATAAATTAAATTTCTTCCCTCATATATACAACAAATTGCTCTTTTATTATACAGACTGTCACCCGATATAGTGTGGGTGTTTAAGCATGTTACTCATCTTACTTACATGCATTTAACACAGTGGGTTTTGTTTGATAATTGAATCCTCAGTGTGTCTACTGGCACCTGAGGACATGGCTAAGACCCAGAGGAAATGTATTTAGGTGATGCTTAAAGTGCTTTCCCATTTGCAGGCTCCAAAGCCTTGGAGGTTTTAATGCTAGGGTTAAATAGGCAGCTAGTTGACCTAATTTCATTTAAAAAAATATATATTAGTTTTTAGAGGGCACTGATTTTGCATCTCATCCGAATTGTCTGAGGACTCCCAACTTAACTGATCATTCACACAGCCTTCCTGGGCTGAAGACTTTTAAGATAAAACATACCTAGAACGAAGGAGAGATGTATTTGCAAGCAGTGGTGGCACTAAAGGGTGAGGGATTACTGTGAGTGGCACTGCCAAGATCATTTCAACAGCATGAAAACTGCTGATAAACGCTGTAGAAAAAAAACCAGTCCCCAGTTCACAGAGGCCTGCTTGTCCAGATAGGCTTGAACGACTGCCAGTGGGTGAATCAGATGCCACTTGGGTTTGCACTGGAGGAGACAATCTGTTTCAGCAGCACCGGAGCCTGAAAAGAGGGAATGAATCAATGGGAAGAGACTACATACACAATGTCCTTTTCATGTTACCAGGAAAACCAGTTTCATGCCAAATTATTCTGGGATCAGACTTGTGCCATTTACCTTATTGGAAAGCAATAGCTCCTCTTTATCAGTCAGTACCGTACTCATTTTCATTCCCATCTTTGCATTAAAGAAAGGGGTATGGTTTCTTTGAGAATAGCATTGAATTAAGTTTCATTCTCTGAGGCCATGCAACTGTTGATAAATAATGTTGTTTGCTGGCATTTAAATCATTGTTGTTTTCACAATAAGAGGAATTTAGATTTTCTTGGAATTAGCTGAAATTTTATCAGTTGTAGGTTCTATTCTACCCCTGGGGGCACTGTCTGCTCCACTTAGAAAAGATGCCAAATTAAATGAGAGCAAAATTAATTAATTTCTTTTTTTTTTCAAGCTTTACTCCTTACTCAGAAACACAAGCATGCACATGCACACACCCCCACACCATCACTCTGAATGCTAGTTTTGGTCATTTGAAGGGCTGCAAATAGCTTGAATTATTTAAAATGGCCACTGGGGGACCCAGTAAGTTTTTATGTTTAGCAGAGAATCTCAACTGTGTTCCTATCTTGGCTCTAACAGTCCATCTTTTCTGTTTAGGTTTGGTTTTCAGGTTCTTTTAACTATATTCATTAATTTTCTCCAAACCTGACCTTTAAATAATTACCACTTTCTCTCGAGAATTTGAAAAACATCTACACTGGATGCAGACAGAAAAAAACTTTGAATAATCTATCCTGTTGGTCAGTGAAAAGCCATCTCCAGGTTAAGTTTCTGGGGGATAGATTATCACTGAGTGATAAATTTGCACTTGATATTAATCAAGTAGTGCTTGTACAGAAGCAGCCAGGATGTCAGCTAGTGGTTCCTAAATAGGGAGACATGACACAACTATAATTTATTGCCTCATTTCAGTTCCCTTATCCTTCTCCATGGCCCCGCTTTCTAAATAAATTTGTTGCTTTGGGTAGCCTATTTACTGATCAGGAAAGTTGCTATCAGGGCAGAAATGAACAGTGTGTAGAAAAAAAGGAAGGCTCAATTTAGATTTAGAAGTAATCCTTTTAGGTCTTTTGCAAAATGCTTTTTTCTCTCACACAGTGTGATCACTTTTGTGGGTAACTTCATGTCTTGACACTCTCTTAGTAATTTTACCTCTTTCCATGCAGCACTTCCCAAATGTGTCACAAGTGTCCCCAGTGCTATCTTTTTCCATGCATATTTTGTGTCTGTTGCTGTTTTAACTGTAAATATTTCAAAAGCTGTAAGTTAAAAAAAATAAATCACTGATGACATATATGCAGAGTGCATAATATATAAAGATAATGGTGTGAAATGGCCTTTTGAAAGTTCTAGAAAATTAATCATAATAATACTTATTACAGAAATGTCTCCTTTATCAACATAATTATTATCATTATTGATATTACTACAGGCATCCTATTAGTGTAGCCTTGTGTTTATTGGATGGGAAACTGTTTCATATGTGAAGGCAAAGTTTCTACAGCTTCTTTTTTACCAAGCATTTGCAATACTGAAATGTATTTAGATGTAGCTGCACAGCTCATCTAAAATGTTCCTACCTCATCCTACTAATTTTTTATCCACCAGCTCTACTTTCTCCATTGGCCAGGAGCAGAATAGCCCTTTCTGCAACATTGAACCAGGGCTGCCTTCTGCTGCCCTGGACATGAAAGGTAGGACTTCAGCCCCAAATACCTCAGTGCAGAGACCCCACTGCTCTCTAGCCCACAGGCACAAGTGCGTAAGCAATAGGAAGCATATGCTTCTCATGGCCTCCAGCCCTGAAGTCTCTGAAACACATGGGTGATGTTCAGGAGATGGTGTCAAAACAGAGCTGGAGCAGTAATTGCACACTGTCTCTGGTTGCAGGCCTTTGGTGTCATGCTTGTGTCTCCAAATGCTACTGTGAATCGCTGAATCTTACCTGAGATTGCATTTCCCCTCCTGTGTCCTGTTTTAAACAATTATGAGTTTGGAACCTCTGAGTGAAGATCTACTGCGGTCAAGTTAAACCCTCATATTTCTTTATTGCCTCAGCTTTCTGTTTGTTAATTTGTTTTTTAAGTTTGTAAAAAGTAAACAGGGGTTCAGAGTTGGATGGCCATTAATTTTATGCCTACAAATAGGCTTCATAGTTTTGGTGTGATTTCACAGTGCTGATGCTGAGAGATGCCCATTATCCAGGCATAAAGGGGCACTTTGCCACAAGTAGCACAGTAGGTTCTGTGAGCTCTGTCTAAACATCTCATGCTTCATGCAGGGCTCTACCTGGCTGGATAACCAGAGCAATAATGATAGAATCCAAGAATCACAGAATTGCAGAATATGCCGAGTTGGAGGGGACCCACAAGGATCAAGTTCAACTCCTGGCCCTGCACAGGACAGCCCCAAGAGTCACACCATGTGCCTGAGAGCATTGTCTCAATACTTTTTGAACTTCGACAAGCTTGGTGCTGTGACTGCTTCCCTGGGGAGCCTGTTCTAATGCCCACCCACCCTCTGGGTGAAGAACCTTTTTCTAATACCCAACCTAAACCTCCTCTTCAGGCCATTCCCTCAGGTCCTGTCACTGGTCACCACAGGGAAGAGATCAGTGCCTGTCCCTCCTCTTCCCCTCATGAGGAAGTCATTGACTGCAGTGAGGTCTCCCCTCAGTCTCCTCTTCTCCAGGCTGAACAGACCAAGTGACCTCAGCCACTTGTCATATGGCTTCCCCTCCAGGCCCTTCTCTGTCTTTGTTGCCTTCCTTTGGGCAGTCTCCAATAGCTTAATATCTTTCTTGTATTGCAGTACCCAAAACTGTACATGATATTCAAGGTATTCATGATATTCACTGCTGCATCACTGCAGAGCAGAGCGGGATAATCCCCTCCCTTGACCTCAACTAATAGCATTAGTAATGTAGATTTTATTGTTCTGTTGGGGCAACACCAGCCTAGCTGCCAACTCTACAAGTTTCATCTGGATTTCTTCCAATATGCTCCTCATTGCCACTGGCAAAAACTGTGCAGCTCCAATTTTGCCTCATCATGTTGCCTGCAGGTTTTGTCAGAGAGACATTTGTGTAAAGCTAATGGGGCTGTCCCCAGAGCTGTGGCCCTGAGGGTCAGAGACAGTTTAAGTTTCAGAAGTACCAGTAAAGTTTCTGAATTTGACACTTACAGAAAATTAACAAGGTATTTTGACTTGGTGACTGGAAAAAAATATGATTGTAATCAAAGAGTTACTGGGCATACAAAGTCTCATGCAACTTTTTGTAGCTCAGTTTTAGAAGTTTACATAAGAAGAATTATTCAGTAAGAGAATTCTGACCCACAAAAAGGTGAGTGATGACATATTGTGTGTATGTCAATACATTCAACTGTAAGCAGAGCTGACCAAATATCAGGTTCTTTTCATAAAGCAGTGAGATTGGGTAATCTGTTGTACTTTTTCAATTAGTTGTAATGAGAGACATTTGACTACATTATTGGAAAACTAATATAATTATTGGATGCTGTACTGGAAAATTCATAATGATTTGAAGCTGCTGGCAACATTTAATGAGATTTCCTGTTTTGCTTTCATTCATTTAAGTCTGTCCTTCAGCAGTCAGATTGGTAAAGGTTGAGATATTTTGGCATGAAAGAGTTTCTTAAATGCAAAAACCTTATATAGTGGGGACTGCTCATGCCCCAAACTTTATCTGAACCTGGTTATAATGGAGAACATTTATTGGGGGTTTTCTGGTCATTTTTTCCAAGGTGAAGTTTCTGTCATGAATTATAGGAAAACTACATTTTTCCTAATATCTGATTGCTGCTTAATCTGCAGATGCATTACAAAAGAAAAAAAATAATGCTGTATTGGAAGGTTTAGATATTTGGAATATTTCCCCTGAGTAGAAAAAAAGGACAAAATTAAACAAAAGAAGACGCAACAATTGTTGTATGCACTCATATTTGATTCTAAGTATAGCTTGTAGCTATAAAATGCTGTAAGACAGACTTCATTACTGTGATGATAACCCAACAAAAATAAATTTATCCATCTCTACTAGAAAAATGACTTGTGAAGAATAAAAGTTGTCTGCAGTTTTAAGTAAGCTGTATCTTTGAGTGTAACTTTGAAGTAATTGTTTTTATGTTGTATAATATGACCCAAATATTGTGTTTTTGTCAGCATGTCTAATAGGTTGCTCAATAACCTTGTTCTGCACAGGTCATTGAGCCCATTCATGTTCAATGATATACAGTATGAATGTTCATGGGTAGTTTGATACATCTTTAATAGAAGGTGAAGGAAATGGCACAAGTTTATTTTTTGACCTTCTGGAAGTGTGATTCCAGATAAGTGAATTGCACTTCTAGCTTCCTCAATGAAAAGAGAAATTCTGGGGTAGAAAATGTTTAATTATTGCAGAAAAACCAGTGAGAGCTGGTCAGTCCTTTTCTGCGATTGCCATTATAATGCAAATTAAAGGAACATTTGTTTTAGAGAAATTATTGTACAAAGTGAAAGGTCATCAGAAGCATTTTCCTCTCACTTCTGAGTTCTTGGATTAGTTTATGCTACTTGAATGACCTCATCTCCACCCGCAGTGCAAAATGCTCTGAATATGTAGTTCTGCTCTGGGCTTTTAGCTTGAGACTACATGAAAGAACTCTGAATACTTGATCGTAAGTAATATATACTGAAAATTGATGTCAGTGGACATTAAAAAAATTAAAAGTGGACAATTTGCCTTAGAAAGTAATTAGCATAAGAAATCATGATGAGAATTATAATGATGAAAAAAAGTTTCTACAATCAATAAAATGTGTATTATATTGAACAGACAAATATGAAAAGAACCCTGAAAGCCTAGTCCTAGATGATCATTCAATATCTTAATGCAGAATGAAAATGGTTTGAAGTTATTCTGGCCCGTTTACTGAGTTGAACAAAACCAAACTCATGACCCCCAGGACAGTCAGTTCAGGCACAATCCTGGATAACTTTTGTGGAGTCCCAGTATGGAATTGATGGAAGTGGTGGTTTTCTGGAGGATGGAGATACTTGTACTCTCTGATTTGTCACTGAACTAATGGGTGTGTGAAATAATTGGAACGGTGTGGTGGAGTGTGACAGTGAATTGAACAAACTGGGATAACTGTTCACCTCTCAATGGTGGTACAAGGAGATGAGTCTGACCTTGGGCAATGAAAAGAAAGAGATGTAGGTGCTCTTCTAGTGTACCTCTTCTCTGGCAGATCACCAGGCTGTGTCTTTGTGCTCTTAAAATTGCTGGCAGAGGAGTGGGGCAAGTGTTCAATGACATATCGATAAAACTTTTGTAGTGTTCTGTATCAGAGTATACACAGCATAAGGAGTTTTAAAACTTAGTGGAGGTACAATGTCACATATTCTGAAGGACTGCTTGGAGGACTCGTGTGGTGTAGTGTGGTAGAATAATACGATAGGAAGAAGTATAAAACATTAGTCTGTATATGTGTCTTTTAACATTGTGTCTATGAGTTTAAGATCCTGTGGAAGAGAGGTCTCTTTCCCACTTCATTCCCAGTGTTCCTGCCTGGCACACAATTGGATGATGGCAAATGACAGTAATGATTATAACTTCCACATGGTGTAAGGATTTAAAGGTCACAGTTACCTGTCTCAGACACTGTTAAGGCCACAGAAGGACTTTGTCATGAGATAAGCTCAGAATGAAGCAATGATGGCTCTAACTTCAGACCTGGTAGAGGTGAGATCTAGTTAACACATCCTGGGTAATGCATCCAGACAAAAAATGTGTAAAGAAGCAACTGCTCATAGGCATATGCACAGGTCAAACAAAGATCACTCCAAGTTATGGGACAGATGGCATCTGTGAGCACCAACAACCACCAAAGCCACTCCTCAAATATTCCTTCATGGATACCTGGAACTTGGACTGTAACATAAGCCCCCATAGGGACTTGGGATAAGATAAAAGTGGTATTGTTGTCTGGATGTTACCTCAGACTCGGGGTGGGGGGTGGGGGATGTAACAAAGCTGGGGGAGAATAATGTATCACTGATAATGTGGAATTTATGGGCCACAAGGAAAGCCAACTCAGCACCACTGCTGAAATCAGCTCCAGCTGGGCAAAAGGTAATTCTGGCAGGAGGAATTTGTGACCCAATTAACTCCACAGACTCAAAAGAAGTGAAGACAGCATGTAGACTAAATAGCATTGGAGGCAAGGGAATCATTTAACCAATAGCATAAGAGAACTGTGTAGTCAATGAAGAATAATTCCTTTGTTTGCTAAAATGTATAAATAGTGAAAAGTTTTGCACTACCTCAGGACCCCTACCACCAAGAAGCCCAGCCTGAAGAAAGACCAACAGGACACTGCTGGATCCACAGGTGGTGACTATTTTCTACTTGATCTCCCTCTGTATGTGCGTCTCTTTCTCTCCTCTCTTTTCTATTTCTTTCCATTTCTCTACCTCACATTTTATTGTTAAATAAAATCTGTAATATTGATTTTGGCATATGGTCTTGTTTGCATCTTAATTTGGGCAGAGGTATCTCTCAATAATTGGATCTCAACACATAGGGAGGTAGGAAAAGGTACAGGCTACAGTAGCATACTGCAAATTAATGGCTCAAAACGTTTGTAAAGGGGGCTAACAGTACAACACAGTATATAAATTTCGTCAGGCCTGAGAACTGGTTTTGTATCTTTTAGCTGAGGCAATCTGTATTTCAACTTCCTCCTAGAAAAACAGCAGTCTAGAGAAAAAAAAAAGATTTTTTTTCTCTAAGTAAGTATGTCTATAAAATTTAGCTTTTCCTTAATCTGCAACAAACCCTGCACAGCACAAGCACAGCAGGCCATGTTCATGGCATCAGTGGGACCTTTGTTCCCAGCTTGATTTTGAAAGCTTAGTGGTAGGTTCAAAGCACTGATCTCCACTACTGCTCTCTGTGACCATGACCCCAGTTTTCTTACTTTGTTTAGAACAGTCCTGGGAATGGCACACTCACCACACAGTTAGCTTGTGGGTTTAGTTTAATTAGTTTGTCAGGGAAAAAAAAAAGCAGCCAATGACATTGCTGTGCTTCTTTCTCAACTTCTGTTCTTAAGAGTCTTCAAGAACTGGAAGTGAGATAGTCATTAGTTACAAGACTCATTTGCATCTGGGTGACATTCAATAAGCATTTGTAACAAGTGTACCATTGAGGAAGGTGGCTAATGGGCAGCTCTGTGACATTGCTGGGCAAATTCTAGGTAATCAGTTTTCTTTTTATGGAAGAAGGAGGGTTATGAAAAGGGAAAAATATGCATTAGGAGAGAGAGAGAATCCAAAAAGTGTGCTAAAATGCTAAACAGTGCTTGCAAGAGAATGAAAATATTTTGAAGAGGGTTTGTCTAATTAAAATTTCACTGAGGTTTAGAGATCAAATACACTGAGAAGTTTGTCCTTGCCTTATCTTTGTCATATTTGTACTTGAACATGTACTCTGCAGTTACCAGCATATCACACATTTTATTTCTAACTTAATTGGAAGGGAGTGGCCCTTCTTTAACTAGTTATTTTGCTTTTTACCCCAAGTATACATTATTAATTATGCCACAGTACATTGAAGGCATTATAAATCTTACTGTGCACATGCCAGTGTCCTCTAAATTGATCTTATGGACATTTGTGGTGGACTTTTGCCAACTCATTGGTCCAGTTTCAATATCCATAGTGTTTTTTAATCTAGTATCAGTTTTACTCCTGAATTTATTGTTAATTGAATAAGATTGATTTACAAGTCTACTTATCATTGTACTGTTGTGTTTGATAGAAATATTTAACTGTTTGAGGGTAAATGGATGACACATTAATAACACTTCAAGGGCAAGTGACACTTTAAAAAGTTTCAGAATGAAGAATTCTCTTTATGGTTGCTATAATTAAGAAAAGAATTTTACCTGGGACAAGAAAATGCAGTAATGCCAAAGCTCTTACTGGGAGGTGTAAAAGAATGGACTAATTGCCTTGATACACAATTTTGAAGAATCAATAGATTAACAAAGTATGCTACAAAAGAAGTACAAAGCCAGGGGTGGGAGAGGGAGATCTGCACATACTGTTTTGCCACCAGGCAGTACGCACGCAGCCTGTGCATGAGAGGAGCATTCAGAGATGATCACCAACCCCAGCAGAAAAGCTATAAATGAAACATAAAAGAGGTGCAGATTAGTTTTAGGAGAGAAGGCTTTCTGGCTCTGGTTTTACAGTTGGTCTAAAGTTACCTGGATCCTTGCTGACCCTGTGAGCAACAGGGCTGTTGTGAGACACTGGATTATTACATTAATTATTGGCTTGGACCAACTCAAGTGTGTGTGTGTGTCAGGGGAAGGGCCAGGTTAAATTTCCAAAAGGTGAGATGGTGCCCTGTTCCATACCCTAGCCCCTTCAAGCCTCCTTGGGCAGCCCTGGATCCCCTGTTAGTCACTGGCACTCTGGGAGCACTGTCCCACACCACACCCCTGGAGCCCCTAACCCAGTCCCAGAATGGCTGGAACATAGGAAGTCCCGCCTGGGGTGTGAGGCCACAGGGGGCCAGAGCAGATAAAACTAAAGACATGCAGTCTCCGTGTCATTGAACCCTGCCATCTGAACACGTGGAAGCTGGACTTGCATGGGACTCTGGGTGGTAGCTAGAACTTTCTCTCTCTCTTTCTTTACTTTATCTTCTTCTCCTCCTAATCTCCTTTCTGGATGTTTCAGGTAACTTAGAGCTGGATGGGTTGGATTTTGATAACTTGTAATGCATTGTGGAATGTTTTGTTTTGGTTCAATGTTGCCCTTTAAACTTTTGCAAAGTTCCCATGTTTTCTAAAGTTTGCCAGTAAGAGTGCATTATTTGACCTCCTGAGAAAACATGTGCATCTTCTCCCATGCACTATCTCTCAAGGTATTAAAAGAACTGAAGGCCCTTTGAAAAAATCTGGCAGCTGAGTTTTTTGGAGCCTTCTATATTTTTATAGTAAAACCACTCTGATGAGATCATAGCTCAGAGCCTGGGGTGTTACCACTGTATCTTACCTTTCTGACCTTTGCACAGGCTCTAGCAGTCATGGATGCTGGCTGTGAGCACACAAGATGGAACAGCTTTCTGGGCTCTGTAGTTTGCAGGTCTGCTCTCATCTGATGTGTGTGGTGGGGAGACCATGAGACTGACATTAATACCTTTGTCTTGGCTTTTCCACACTGGTTACTGCTTTGAATCAAGAGAAATTTTCTTGGCCCTAGGGATTTTGCATTTATGTAACTGTGTGATCATTAAATAAATGTCAGAAATGTTTTCTCTCCTTGTTTCTTTGCACTTTTTTTCTTATTTTTTCTGTGAAGCAGCTTTGGTTGGCCACATGCTGAGTCTCTCACTCATTGCAGCATTTAAGAACACTCTGGCAGATAGACTTGGCTTATGAATCCACTTTCATAACGTTCCAACATCCACATCATGGCTTTTTCCCTGACAAGTGGGGGATTTAAAAAAACAATAATAAAAAATAAGGACATTATAACTCAGCAGGAAAGATTTTTGCAAAGTTACATCTTAATGCAAGAGCTACATAGGTGGCTTTTCAGGTCAGTGTAATTGAGCTCTAGAGTTGGTCTGGGTTTGTTTTTCTTCCTGTTTGCTTTTTAAGAGCTTGCTTTGCTTTGATGAACTATGCCATGTGTGCTGTTTCAGAGACATCACAAAGAATCAGCAGATGCAGAAGGAGCACAACAGCGTCAAACTGGAGCAACAGGAATTTGTGTATGTGTGTTTTGTTTCAGTGCAGTGACCCTCCAGGAAAAGTCAGACATTCAAAGAAAGCTCTGTGTATGACCAGTGTTGTGTATATATATTTTAAAAAGCTTGCTGCTGATATGTGGGGGAGATAAGAGCAACCAAATGAGAAGGATTTGCAGTGCCCAGGCAGAAGATGTTGCAAGTTTTTTGCATGATGCCCAGGAGAAAAAAGACACTATTATCGCCACAGTCAGCCTTCTAACATCTGTGACCCTACTTTTTCTGTTAGGGAATTAAATTCTTTCTGGTTTTAAGGAGATTTGCAAAGGATTTTCCTGATTTATGGGCTCATTCTCTTACTCAGCAAGTCACCAGAGACTTCCCCTCAAGCCCACAAAACATGGGAACCTACCAGCCAAAGCCATGCCACGGGCTATTCCTGCCACAGACAAACAGTACTTTTCTACAAGTCAGCAGATGAATCCCTCACTTTTCAGCAAACTAACTGGAAGCTGATGGAAGCAACAGAAAACCTGTCTCCTCTTCAGTGCCGCTGGCAGGATGAGCAGCTCAGGGATGTGTTTGCCAGGGAGATCATCATGCTGTCAGAAGGCATTAAGAGTCTAAGCAACTTCAGAGCCCAGTATGCAGGACAGAATGTGCACACAAAGTCATCACTTGTTTCTTGATGAGTTCACAGTTTAAAAGGCACATTTTAGATGGAGCTGCTTGCAAAAAATCTTCTTGGTCTGTTAAAATCTCTTCCTCTTGAATTTGGCACATGGAGGGTGCTGTGGAGTCTGAATATGTATTTTTAAATTATTCATTACAAGCATTGTAGAGTGGCATGTAACATCAGAATGTGTCAGGAGTTTTTTTTAAGGTATTTTTCTGTGTTTATGGACTGCATTGCTCAAGCGACCATAGGTAATGAGTTATGACTTCTACTTTCACAGCCTCTTCTGGGGCTACTTTGATGAAAATTGTAAACAATAGTAAACAATGGGTTTAGTATTTTCTGAAATAAGTACGTCTATGTTTGTTTAATTGCAATAAAGGGACCTTAGATACAAGATCCTCTAAAATGTTCACCAAGCTTCTTAGCAGGATAAATCCTGTTCTTCAGAGTATGGAAAAATCCCATACATTTTGACAGAATAAAAAACATAGTGTGTTTCTGCAAAAATCTTGGAAGATACAAAGGTCTCTAAATTGTGTTTACTGTGGTTACAGTAATTTTTTGCTTACATGTTGTTTAATCAACAATTTAAGGTATTTAGAAATGTTTTAGTGTCCTCCTTATTCATTCTCTAAAATATCAGAAATGAAATTAAAAATGGTCAAGGCAGTTTTCTCTTAGCTGGTTCCAACAAACAGGCCTGTTCAGTCTGAGATTTGAAAGGCTTTCCGCCCATCTGTTTTCTTTTTTTGGTCCTCGGCATTTTACCCACTGAGATTAAGTGATAGAAGGGGTAACATCTGTACTCTTTCCAGGCCTAGATTACACTCTATAGGAAAAAAACATAGGAAATTTGGTGGAATTAAAATTTTATAATAGGTCTGTAGCAGAGGAAACTCTGTAAGTATGTGTACACAGCAAATACAGGGAAATCATTGCTTGTCCTTGGGGTTTCATGCTGGCATACAGTGAAAGGCTCAACAGAAAAAAAGGAGAGAGTGTGTTCTTGTTTATTCAAGATTATGCATTTTCCTAACAAAGAGCTGTTTCAGATAACCTATAATGCTGTTTTTCTGCTTTGTGGGCCAAAAACAAAAAAAGGAAATTAGAGACAATAAGGGAAATTCCAATTTATAAAGTAATAACTGGAAGGAGTGTCACCACTTTTCCTTCTGTAGCAACAAAGATGGCACCCTTAAATGGCAAACTCTTAAAGCAGAGCTTGTATACACACAGGGCTTCATTTATAGTGCTCCAGCTTCTGCTAAAATTAGGGACTCAGAAATAAGGCATGTTCCTTTGAAACAAATTCTTATTGCATGAATATTTATTGAAGCTTTCTAGACAGATGGAAGTAGAAAACAAAAACTTGCCTTAGCTACACAGAATGTACCTCAGAATAGGAGTCACTGGCCTGTTTTCTAGAAATATGACAAAGAGGGTCCTGTCCCTGTTTCTGAGAAAAAAAAGACAAAAAAACCCAAGCATCAAGCAGACTGCTTCAGTGACCAAAAGGAAAGTGCCAATACTTAATATTAAGAATTATTGCTAGGAACAACCGAAAACAGATGTTTTATCTTGCAAAAAACTCAAAGGTCCCTACTATGGGCTTTATTGCTTGATTCTGTTTCGGAATAGCATGGAACTTTTCTTGTTTTTTAATGGTGGTGAAAGGACAAAATCACCCAGTGTCTAGAACAGTTAATGGCAAAATAATCTGAGCAACCTGAATAATAATCTTAACTGTGAAAAATTTACATCTGTGCTCTGCTAATTCAGAGGAAAAAAAATAAAATCCCTGAGTAATCCAGACCTGCTAAGCCATCTTTTGTCACTAGAAAATTTTTGCTCACTTTGAGAGCACTCCCTACATAGTCTTGGACAAACCTGGTGTATTTCTCTTGAAATTTTGTCTAGGTAATTTTGCCATTTTCTACCAGCTGAAGAAATTCTGACTCAAAAAATTCCCAGAAAATTATGTGTATTTCCAGGAATTATCTCTAGTCCAATATAGGGGAAAAAAGAAGCATGTGGTGGCACAAATTATACCTAAGTAGCTCATGTGCTGCACTGATGAGATATGTGTTTTGTCCTTTAATGTTTGTAGTTCCTGAAAGAGGAGAGACAGTTGTATAAAAAAAGTTAAATATTATAGGGGAAGCAGATGCAAAAGAGAAGTTTTTTTAATAGATTGAATTGTTGAAATGATTTAAATGTTGGAATAGTTCTCTCAGCATTGTAAAAGATCTAGAAATTTTCTGTTTAAGATTAATTAAGCACATCAAACTCTGCTTTGTGCTCACCCTCATCCAACTGGGAAACATCTGGCTTTGAGTTAGCAGAGATCATAACTGTGCTAATAGAAGATTCTGAGAGCAGTGAAAATTATTTAACATTTGTCTTTATGAAGTACTTAAACTGTCTTTTCTGAATGATGTTTCAGCTTCAAAACTTTGCAAAAAAAAAGTTCAAATACGTAAGAGGCAAGAAAGTTCAGCACACACATAGAGGGATATTCTTTGAAGTTCTTCAGCTACCAAGGACAATTTTTGCCATTAAACCATGAGCAAAGAGAAACTTTTTACAGTTAAAGAATAAAAAGCTTCTAAATGTTGTAAACTGCTGAGGCCATCTCAGACCAATAGCAAAGATTTTGCATCATGTAAGTCCGAGCTAGGACATAGTGAAATTGATCTCTGGAAGTCTGCACACCCTTCAAGGTTCCAGAAATCATTTTCTACTAACGCTTTACCTGTGGTCTTTATAGGCATTTTTTATTCATGCTTCAGCACAGTTGATCTGTTATGACCTATCTTAGGACTAATACGAACTTACCTTTTGGTGCAAATGTTCTTTATATAAATTATGGAATGAAGAGCAGAGAGGTTTTATATCATTTTATTGCTTAATGCTTCATAATATGAAACAAAGATATTATATTACATTTTGAAAATGCTGATATAAGGAAGAGGAGAGGAAGGCAAAGAAATGCAGCTTTAATAGTATGTTAATTTACAAAAGGACAAAGAAAATCAGTGTTTGTTTCATTGACAAGTCTTTGTGAAATTATTTAACAAGTTTTCTGTTAAGCATACTCTCGTACTCTTTTCTTCCATATTGATGTTGCATATTCTGTGTAAGCAAAGTGTCACTTCCACTACCTCTTAAGTGTTTGGAGTTATAACCATTCTTTCAGTAAAAATTCAATATTTTGTCTTAATTCCAAAATACTCCATAATCTATTGTAATTACAAATGTTGTTATCTTGTTATCCTCAAACAACCATAATCCTATAATCATTCTATGATTATAGAATAAAACAAGGAATATTTGTGACATTTCTCCGAGATGGCCTGAGTAATATGCTTTCACATACTCCCAGTACTTTTTAGAATAGTTGTAGCAAACTGACATTATTGGCATTTAGTTTCTAGGAGTTTTAAAAATTAATACCTGGAAGAAGAGAGGTTACATTTGCAAATCTGTCTGGTTTTCTCTGTTTCAATGATAAAATATGATGATAATTGTATGGTATGATTAAAATGCAATATATTGACAAATTGGCAAATACACACAGACAGTACTATGTAAGTAATTCCACACAGTTATTGCTAATAGTCACTCAGGAGTGTACACCATTTAAAGAAAAGATACTTGTTCCTGATTTTGCATGTTTTCTGCTAAAATTGAGATAAGCACTTCCAGACAAAAATTTTGCCACTTTATTGTATGGAAATGATTTGCTGGTACACCTGATGTTGGAACTATGCCTCAAGTCATTACATCTAGCCATCAGATAAAAGAAATCCGTATCACTTTTTTGGCAAAAATTCAAATGTTTCAGTGTAGAGATGCAGAATCTGTTTACATTTTAGAATATGGAAATCTGGGAGATGCAGGATGAAATGTCTTCTCAGGAAGGGCAATTGCTGATTGCAACAATGGTGAGAACTTGAAGAGTTAGAATCTGAAATTAGAACAAAATTTGAAGATGCTTATAAGCAAACCTTCTGGCAAAATAAGCAAAAGGTCTTTATGTTAGAATCCCAGTTTTGAAGCAGGAAAGGTGATCTGGAGTGGAAGACAGAGGCTGGAAAAGGGTGTGGGAAGCCAGGCAGGAATGCTGAAAACAGAAGAAACATTACAAGGAAAAAAAAGTTTGCTTCCTCTGCTTGTTTCTGTAACTGAATGCATTGATTCTTGCATTCAACGTCCTCAGCAATGTCCAAACTGCTGATAAGTTCTCCAGTGTTTTTTTCTTTCTGCTTCATCTTTCACTCTTTCCAAAATATCTGGAGCTTTGGAGTCTGTACCCGACAGGATTTAGCTGCAGACAAGGCTGAATGTTGCACCATATGGAAACTGTTTGCTTCTTGTGACATGAAGTCTAGGGCTAATGGAGCACCAGTGTTTCAGGACTGAGGGGCTTCACTCAGTGAATGGAACTTGCATTTGATAGTGTCTTCTCAGGGTCAATGGTGGGACTGAGACTGGAAGTGAAGAAATGATGTTTAGCACAAAGGAGGATGAAGACAAAAGAGTGACTGAAAGCTGTGTCAGATGGGACTGCTGTTGTAAATGAGGGGTGCTTTTGGAAGCTACTCTCTGCTAACCTGATACTTACTATACTGAGATAAATTAGTCTTGATATAGGCCAGGATTTCTCTGCTTTAGGAGTGGCTTCAGAAAGAAACTGAATCAAACGTGTAGCACACAGGGAGTCTGTAGAGGACAGCATAGAATATGCATAGTCTAAGAAGGACATTAAAGGATGATGGTATGGTGTGCTTTGTCTTTTATATTTCTAACCATATGCACATCCGTCCTGAATTAACATATCTACACTGACTTTTTTCTTTTTATTATTATTGCTTCTGAACAGCCAGTTACAATATCTCTGATTATTGTTAGCACTCTCTAGTTGTTATAGGCATATTGTTAGCAAGGTAGGGAGTCAAACCCCTCATCCTTCTTCCCTTGAAGTATATGGTACCAAAAAGTCCTCTAAAAATTGAGGTTTATTTTATCTATTTGATGCTTCCACCCAGGGGAATTTTCTATCAGACATCTCAAAGAAGTTCTGTTTGTTCTGCCTATTTTAGCTGCTTTTCTACTTTGTGGATAAAATGAAAGACATTTCCTTTAAAAGCAATTTTCTCAAATCCTTTACAAAAGTGAAAATCAGTGGGTTTAATGATTCCCTTGGCAACTGGCTCCTTAGGCAACAATGCTGCAATTATAAATAATATTAATAAGTTCATCTGATTGCTCCTGATAACAAGTAATTTCAGAATCGCCCTTTTTTTCTTTTTTTTCCTTTTTTTTTTTTTAATGAAATGTGGGGCACTGGTTGTTGAAAAAGAGGCAGAAATATTCATGTGAGTATGTGTGTGTGTGAGAGAGAAGCAGAATTGATTTGCATACAGTGCTACAATACATAACTGGAAAGATAGGATCAGGAATTCATTCTTAGAGATTTACTTAGAGCAGTATCATGACCATACTTTCCAAAATAGAGCAAAAGCAAGGACCTAAAGCCAATTAAATTTTTTTGTTATTCAGTAAACAACCCATATGAAAAATTTGTCTTACCATGATGTAAAATTGACAAGTGTCATAACCAAGTTTTTTAAGAAGTAATTTGAATACTTCCAGTTCTGTGGCAGTCAGCTTTGAGTATCTTAAAAGGTCTTGATCATTCAGTAAGGGGGGCAGACAGAGATTCCTGGTTGCTGCACCCAAAAATTAAATAAAAAGGGGGGAAAAAAAAAAGGGAAGGAAGAAAAAGGATGCAGAGGAAGAAATCTTGACATTCATGTTGTTAAACATGAAAATGTATCATGTTTGCTGTTAAAAAAAAAAAGGTGTAGATGGGCAAACAGAACTTCCACAAAATATTTCTCTGTGTAACACCTGTACATTTAAGAGCTCTTATCCAAAGTACAACTAACCTGCTTTCATTTTTGCAGTGTAGTTCAGTGTTTTTTCTGGAATTACAGAACTTAAAAGACATCTCATTTCAAATACTGTTTCAGTAGTTACAGCTCACAGAATAAATATATTTCTGTAGAACAAATTTAATTTGTACTTCACAAACAGTGCTTCTACTGGTAGAGATTGATGTACATTATGTAAAAAAAAATATATTGATAATTAAATGTTTGCCCACATGTCTCTTGAAGCTGTGTAAACATAAACACTTTCTTACAGAAATATTCCTGTGTAGATTGGTGGGAACAATTTTTTGTCATAAAAATAAATGTTATTTAATTTTATTGGATGCAAAAGTCATATGAAGAGATTTCATCTGTCTCCTAAAATTTTCATGGACTCAAACAGCAGATGAATCACTGGATTTGATATATCAGTAATAGTTGTTCATTGAAATGAACTTCACTATTGTTTCCCATGTTTTTTTGCTCATCCTTGACCTCAATAAACAATGATTTCATGTGTTTTACTGTTAATTGCCCAAAGTTATTTAGTACTTTCTAGGCAAGAATGGGATGCAACTGCATAATTCTTTCCAATTAGCAGTAAATTTATTATTACAGTAAAAATTAGCTGTACTCTTCACTTTGTGTATTTCATCATTTATTTTGTAATTTGCAGTATCAGGAAGTACCAAATCAGGTACCTAACAAAAGACCAAGAAAACTTTAAACTGTGAAAGTCAGTTTTCATAAAGAACTATTGAAGAACACCCCCAAGACTAAAACATGCCTGATGCCCTGGATTTATTTCTGTTAACTTAAAACACAGATGATGTTCTGTAAAGTACTGTAAACATTCCAAACCTCTCCTGAGCAGAAGATACTAATTTAAAAAAAAAATAAATCTACAATTTTCTAGGCATTACAGTGTTATTCAGCCATTGGAAAGCAAGTATGAAACTTTCATGAAGATAGGACTTCCAGATCTCTCTGAAGACAGTGTTTTCAGTGCAGAAGAATAAAAAATACTAAGAATCTGCTAAGTTAAATTAATACCATGCCACAACTATGAGATTCACTTCACAGAAGTACTTCTCACAGTGTTATTCCACAACCACTGGACATACTGGTCACAGAGTTGCATATTTGTGTCAGCCCTGTGTCTCAAACATGAATCACAATGATTGCCTTCATCTTAAGCACAGATGCAGGTGGATAGGTTTAATGTAATTTGCTAAAAATAGCTTAAGTGTGATTATCCAAAATGGTTAAGGAGTGTCAGAAAGGTAAAATTTACATTTTTTAATGTCAGAGAACAAAACAACACAGATAAATGATTGTTTGGACTGAAATAACACAGGAAAGCTCAGATTCAAAACTCCCCATTCTAAATGAAAACTATTTTGCCAATGATTTTTATTGCGTCTGATTTGAAAAAGCAAAGGATTAAAAAAACCCCGACATTTCTTCATCCCTGTTGCTGAATTTTCCTTTCTGTTGCTCTTGTACATAGTGAAAATCAGTGATCATGGCATTTGTTTTGATGTTTGGATTTCAAGTATTGGATGGGAGTATTTATTTACTTAAAACCCATCATATCTTTTCATTGCTCAACTTGTTGGGGAGGGAAGAGAAGTGATTTTTGTTGGTCTTGATGCCAGTGATAGGAACTGCAATTTCCCTGGGGAAATTACTAACTAGGTTCTGCGAAAGCTTTGATGGTTCTTTTAGTGCCAGTCAAAGGAAGATTTGAGACTTTCAAAAGTGTATGAGATCAGAAACTGAAAAGTAATGTTTAAGATCTTTATTTTATTTCATTTGTTTAGCTGATTAATTGCGGTGTGTTTTCACCAGTTGTTCTCAGGAAATCGTGTCCCACCTCTCTACCTTCTCTGTCTCCATATGCAAATGCTCATTACACGTTGTAAGTAGCACTCACAGGTAGGTCTGCAGAGGCTTTTGCTGTAGTGCAGGACTGTGCTACAAAGGGCAGGTTTCAAGAGGAAAGCCTAAGCAACAAAGAATATGAACATTTCAGAGAAGAGATCTGTTTCTTAGTTGAAGAAGGGAAAAAGGATATGTGCAGAAGTTGGAGGATTTATAAGGTATAAATCAAGGAAAATGAATCAATTTAGCTTGGAAAAGTAAACATCAGTGTAGAAAATATGAAGATTCAGGGACAAATGTCCTTTCTCTAAGTATTTTGGTAAGCAAAATCTGTGTTAAAGTGCGTTTCCACGTGGCCATGATATCTTGGAGTTACATGCGTGTGGAAAAGAGACAAAGGAACTACTGAAGAAGCAGAGGGAGACAGAGGTTTTGGATGAAGGCTGCAATCTGGCAGGATTTTGCTGAAAAACAGTATTTGGTAGTTTCTTAGTGTGTCAGCGAAGAACATGAGAATTTGTACGTTCAAAAAATAAGTGGAATTACAGAGAAAATACCCGATGGAATTGCCAATTTCGGGCTAAAATCATTCTCAGAGTGATTACATCTAGACAGATTTTGAAAATGCATAAATTATTTTTCCATGCAAAGCTAATTTAATTGTAATTTAAGGAGGAAGACAACAATCTGGAATATCTGCAACTTAGCAAGCCCATCATCTGCTTGAGAAAGCATGATTATTCACTTATAGCTAGTGGTATTAGTTACCTGCTAGGCACAGACTGCTGCTGGCGTCCAAATTGAAAAAGTACAGAAAATATATTTGATAACTGTAGGTCTGTCACAATTCATTCATAGTTCTACTGCAGACAGATACAGGTAATGTGGGTATCACGGATATATTGTGTCTGAACAGTGCAGCGAAAATCCCCTAAGTGCATTACTCACACTCTTTTAGTTAGGGTTGCTTTACTCAAAAGAATCAATCTGCTTCTGACACAAATATCCTCATCTTCCCAAAAGGTTAAGGAAAACCCAGATCTGCACCAAGTGCCATTTTATAAAACACATGTTTAAAGTAGTTATAAAGTCTTATTTGTACATAATAGGCCATGTATAGAGGCTACTAACAAGAGCTGCAGTTTGCTAGTAAATACCTGAATTAAATTTGACTGCTTCAGTGAAGCCTGTAACAGTGCTTGCAGTAGTAGATGCTGAGCACTCTGGAGCACCTTTACAAATTGCATCATGCTCTCAGCCCCAGAAGGCTGAAAAATCCCTGTAGAAAAAGTGTTTCTCAGTTTGCTAATATAAAGGCTTTGTGTTTGCTTTGTTTTTCTTTTTAAGTGTGTTCCACCATGATTAGTACATTTGAACACCACCGTTTTCCAGACAACCCCCTGATTGAACTGGGGACCATGCTCATTCTCCCCATGACCCGTCAGACATAAAGAATTTGTTTACTGTAAATTGCTCACCACTTACTCCTATGCACCATCTGCCACATTTATGCACAAAGAGCTGCATTTCTAATAATAGCTCTTATAACTTAAGAAAAGTAATACAAAATATTTCATGTAAAAGCATGGGATATAATTGTAATTTTAAATCTCCCTGCTTACTTTACCCTTACATATAAAGCTTTAGTGCCAATATATAAACATATTTTAGATTTCAAACTTTTTGTGTAATAGTCAAGTTTTACATCATCAAGGAAAATAATGAGGATACTAATTTGTCCATAAACTTGCTTCAGCTGAACCTATCTGTGTGTTTTAACTTCATCAGAAAATTAATATCTTTTAACCAGTAATAGTCTTTTCTCAACACATATCTGTGAGGTTCTGTTTTAAGAATAGGATAAAAAGGACCTTGCTAGCACGCTGTCCCTTGAACACTGGCATTCTGCCCCCAGGCTTATCTCTAGTGAGCCTTGTTTTATCCCCTTCTTCCTTCAAATCTATTTTAAAGCTCTTTTAGTGAGCTCTTCTAACTCCTGAGCAAAGATTCTTTTCTCCCTTTGAGACAAGTTTTCACATAATTTTATTTGAATTCTGGACTTTCACCATCTTTCTTTGCATTCGTGTGTTTGTGTCTCTAGCAGTGTCTTTCTGGGTTTTTTTTAATCTTTAGGATGCTCTTGTTCACCAAGTACCTTTTCTTCATTTATTTCATGAGTCTTTTTATTCAACATTGTCCAGGACAGTCTATTGTGTAAGTGTATTACTCTTTTACTGGAAGTAATTTAGTTCATTCAGGGTATGTTTCATGAAGGAATTTCTTTTCTTCTTTCCTGTGTAGTGGAACATTATTCAGCAAATCTTTCTGTATTTTAGTATTTTCACAGGGTCAGTGCTTTCATCCTTTTCACGTTTGTCTCTGTCGAACTACAAATACAGGTTCTCACACAGATTATACGAACACTTCTTTACAGAATTCTATTTTCTAATTTCAAGTAATTAGTATGAGTTAAATAAAAGACTAGTATTAAAACAAGTTGTTATTCCATGTACATGGTGTTTAATTACTTTCTTTGCTTTCAGAACAACATGTTACAACAGGTGTAGAGACCAAAAAATGTGTCAGCCTTCACATAAAATGCAACTTAATGTCTATCACACCACCTGTTTTCAAGAACCTAGGAGCCATAAATGGAGGTAAACAAAATATGCTTCCTGTTTTATTGTTATCCTCTAAGTTTTTTTCTATATATTTTTCAAAGGATGTCTGACAATGCTCTCTGGGCTCATTAGATGCTTGCAGCTTCTATTCCTAATTTCATCTTCTAATGATTGAGGACTGGTTAAGGTCCCTCATTGAGACACTTACTTCTATATCTTAAATATCTTGCTTACAAAAGAGACACTAAGTTCTGGGATTTAAAAAAAAAAAAATTGCATTGTTTATAAGAGTCCTTCAGAAGTGGTCAGATACCACTTTACAGGTAGGTTTATCTTGTAAGGAGGTATATTCTTCAATAACATTGTTTCTGTAAATACAAGTAATGTTGGAAACACTGGTGAAAATTCTGAGGCACAATCCTCTTATTCCCTCTTCAGTCTCCTATACTTGAGGTATGACAGCTCTTCATTAATTAAAAGTCACCTATTTTCATTTTTAAGAAAAAAAAGCAATAATAAAAAATTCTGAGATTATTTACATAACCAAAGTTAATTTGATCAAACTATTCAAGAGTGACTACTGACTACTAAAGTCAAACTACTTCTTAAGAGGACTTTAAATATAGATTAAGAAGCTTGACAGTTTTGGCTTTGTATTAACTTTTCTTCTGCATTATTAAGAAACTCATCTTCCATATCAGAATTCTCATCTTTTTAAAGTGTTACTATTGAAAATTAAAGTACTTTTTTTTTTTTTTGCTCTATGTTTGTCAATTTATGTTATTTCCTGATTCTGTTGCTAAGTTTGTTTGAAGGGAGTATGATTGATATATGAAGGCTTATCCTTTTATTTTTATCTTTTGGTAAGGTAGTTGTATTGCTGAGAGGCAAACTAGAGAACATACTTTTTAGGCATTTATGCATGACTGTGGCCTTAGCTTGAAGGTGCATGGAAGACAAAAAGCAATCTATTTAATAGCAGTCAGTGAAGTTTTTCATGAAACTAAAAGTTCATATATGTTGAAAAGGGTAATTCAACAGCAAAAAATCTAATAAAGCAATTCAATAAGAGAATGATTCATATATACATAATCCTAATTATTAACTGTCATATTGCATCCCTATGACAATTTTTGAGGGAACAAATCCTGAGATATGTTTCTTTAGCATATTGATAGTATATCACTTCCTTCAATGAGAAAAAGTTCTGAAATACCGGGCTTAGACTATACCCAACATTGATGGAAACAGCAAGAAAGCTGAGAAGGAATTGACAAATCATCTGGTACAGATTATTCAGAGGAAGGAGGATAAACTTCACTCCCTAAACATGTGACCATAACTCATACCTGAAAAAATAGATGAAACCACGAAGCTGGATACTGCATAACTTTTCCATTTTTCTTTTCTTAACATTGCCTTATAGTTGTGGCTATGATTACTCAAAGTCTATCTTTTTCATCTTTAATGCCAAAAATCAGTGACATGAGTTTGCTGGAACTACAGGTCTGCCTAGCAACACACTGTGAAAAAACCCAAAAATCTTTTTCAGATTTGAATTTTGTGATTTTTTTTTTCCTTTTGTTGACTATTTCCCTACTCTTCTGTTAATAAGGAGCTGCCACCCTCCTTTCTCTGCACCACTCATTATTGTCGTGGCTGCCCCTGTTGCTGTGATGGCTCAAGATTTCCTAAGAGCAATGGGATTTCTCTCAGCATTCTGATCATGGCAGGGGGAGGAGTTGGTTTATACTTACTGGAGTGCACTTGTTCCTAATCATCATGCCAGGTCCCTAAACTGTTTCTTCGCAATTAGGAAGGAAATATTCTGCAGTGTCCAACGTCCTTCCCAGGTGGCTTCAAACATTTCGTCTGTATTAAACATTTGCCCCCACTGCCTCCAACCCCAGGCTTAATTGCAAAGCAAAAATTAGCTTTGTAGGTCTACAGGTATAAGTTTGGAAATTGTGCTTGGGAAGAGAAGGTTACAAAAAGGGAAACAGAAAACACAATTCCAGCTGTCCAGTTGCTTAACTTCTCATGGTCTCCAGGGCTTGTTCCCCTGTACACTTTCTCTGCCTCCTACCAACCTGGATTCCTGTTTCTTGTCCAAAGAAACAGGCAGAATTGATGAATTACATTTCACATCTACACTGTCTTTCCAAGAAATGAATGTGTTTGGTGGCTCAGCCAGATCCACTGGGTATTTATAGGTGACTACCCAGCTGTGTCATGCAGCTAGCCAGGCAGGTGGCTTACTGGTTTTGCCACAGTTTGGATATTCACCCTTTTTATAGGGCTGCTTACACCCTCATTTTGAATATGATATAGAACATCATTTAAAAATAAGTTCTGTGACATTTTTTTTTTCTTTCAAGGTTTTCAGTTGCATTTTGGTGAGCTTTTTCCTCTGAAGAAATTATAGCATACAAATTCTTCCAAAGGAAGGCTCATTTATATTATTCTATTTGCTTGATTTATTATTCACAAAGAACCTTTGAACAGGAACTGACGTCTGTATGAGCCAAAATACTGACCTTAGAGAGGCCCTTTGGCTGTAGTTTTACTGCCATCTAAATCAGCAGGGAATATTGCAAGAATATTAAACTTCCTGTTTGAAAGTTAAAGCTGACAAGATATACTTATCAAAGCATACATTGCAAAATAAAATGAAGTGTTTCTTTGATATTTTATGTTCTTTCTCTTCTGAGGTATAAAGAAATTCAAAAGGCTTATCCCGTCCTGTGTTTTCACTTTTTATATCTTACCAATTTCATTTTTAGGTTTGAAAAATAAGTCGTAAAAATATTAGGTCCAGTGTAATTTCATTTTAATTTGGCTCAATATAATGCTTGCCAAAGACTTCCTAAAAGGGAGTGTAACATGAAGAGGGGAAAATGGCCTTTTGAAAAAAAAAAAATCTCTGAGACAATAGGAAAGCTGGAGACTTAGTCCTTATGGACAATCTTCTGCCTCCCAAGGCAAGACATTTAGTCTTTGTTACCCCAGTCTTCTACCCATAAGAAGAAGAATGCTGCTGTATTTGGGGGCTTGTGAAGTAAGTGCCTATGAACTCTTAGAGCCTGTTGTAATTAAACAATATTCTTTTTTGCTGTTGACAGATGATAATCATACCATCTGAGAGAGACTGATGGACAATTTACTAAGTTTTCATTTTTATTATTTATAAGAATTTATTTTTACAATGTGCTTATTAAAAAAAAAATTCTGATATCCAGACTTCGTTTCAAGATTGATTTTTTTTTTAATTTTTTTATTTTTACTCATAAATATCTCACTATGCAACTAGTGAAGTGGAAGTAAAGGGTCTTGCTTCTTCTGGGCATACCTGCTATTCCTCTCAAGAACTTGTCTCTCGCCATTGGCACCTCTGGAGAGTACATATTGTACTCGTGGTGGGCAAATCAGCATTGGGGAGGTGCAGCCTCAGAGCTAGCGTGACTTGAGGATCAGCCAGGAATGCAGGCTTTTGAAGTCAGATCTTGCTTCAAGCCTGTCCTTTTATAAAGTGAGAATAGAATTGTGTTCCTCATTATGCTTTTTTCTATACCTACTTCTCACAGCGGGAGGTTTTAAATTGCCAAAGTTAAGCAGTTTAATAATTACTTTTGAAAAGTGAAAGTGCACATGTCTAGGCAATTTCATTTCCATTTTGAAAATAAGTTTTTCCTCTAGTTTCTGAAAAAAGGAGGTGGAAATTATGATTGCTTATGAAATTAGTTTGTGTAACTGGTTAGGTATTTGATTATTTGAGCATCTGTCTTTAACAGCTGATGTAGTTCTGTTGCCTTAAGCAGAACTCAGTGTGGTGAGAGCAGATAGTGGGAAAGAGAGAAATTGCTCTCAGGCTACTTGCCACACAAGAAGTCTAGTTACAGAGTGCAGGAGTTATACTAAAAAGGCTGATGTAATGAGAAAATCAGTGAGATCCACTTTAAAAATGCACATTTTTGCAAGTAGAAATAATTCCAGCTGCAAGTCATTTGGTGTGAAATTCTTTTCCTTCCCTTAAGTATAACACCACGATGGTAAAGAAAGCCCCTGATAAAAGAACTAGTTGGAACTTCAAAGAGTCTTGTATTTCCCTGTCTTGCAGTAGTCCCCTGCCCCCAGCATCCTAACAGACATGTAAGATTGAATAAAAGATTTAAAATTTTAACCAGCAGAGGAAGAAAGTGATTTTCTAATATTTTTAAAATGTTTTTAAATCAGTCATTTCATATAATTTTTCTATTTAGGTAACACCATTCCTTTTTTGTTATCTCATCCCTTCCAATGCTTCCACTGTGGGTCATATGTTTGCTCTTGTTCTCATGTCCCACACCTGAAAAACTAAATAGAGCAGGGAAACTGTGAAGATCAGTTAGGCAGCATCTCCTCATAAAGTAAGCTCAGAGCTCTGTTGCTAATCCAGTTTCTGACAGTTACCATTGTTTGCCCTTGGCTAGGATTAGAAGTTAGACGTATGGATCAGGACTGTGGCATGGGAGGTAAGGAAACATGTAAACTTGTAGTGTATTAGATCAAATGGGAGAATACTTTGCTCTGTCAAAGGGATGAAGTCAGAATATAGCTTAATTCTGTTGCTATTCCTCATAAAGAAGAAAAACAAGAGTTAAAGTGGATGATGGTCATAAGATCATGAACAGCCTTGGGCAGGGTGGAGCAGGAATGGATCCCAAAGGAACTGTTGGCCTCTTAAAGGATTATTACCTTGTTCACAGAAAAAGGAAAGTTAGAAGAGTTTGTTTTGCAGCTATTCAAAAGATGGTTCTTTCAGAAGAAGTGAAGGACAACATCCCCATGACTGAAAGGACATGCTGTCTGCTAGCCCAGCATTTGCCTTCTGGCAGAATCCCCAGGACCTTAACCTTCAGAAGCCAAAATATCTGAGGCAGAGATAAGGTCCTAACTTAATAAGACAGCAAACGTACTTGAAAAGTTTCTTTTTACAGTTCATATAATGTAGCTATGCTGTTCCAAGGGAAAGGACCAAGTTTCTCAAAATAAAATGAATGATGCATGCACAATATGTAAAATATGCCATGTCATTTCTCACCAAACCTGGGAAAGTACCATGTGCTTTGTTACACAATGTGGCACATTCCTTTCATCTCGCCTGAAAAAAAAATATTACTAAAATGTGTAAAATACAGAAGGAACAAAATTAGATTCCTTACGTCCTTATTGTTCATACGTGCCACAAGAATAAATTGTTCAGCTGAGACTCACTTGGAAAATTTTGATCTTTGTGTTATATAAAGTAGTGATACTTGAATCCTATGCTAAGTTGAAACTATATAATATGTAGTCATAGAAACTTTCTGCTTGTGAGTCCTAGAATCACTATAGAAACATTACAGAATATGCTGAATTGGAAAGAACCCACAAGGATCATCAAATTCAACTCCTGGCCCTGCACAGGACAGCCCCAAGAGTCACACCATGTGCCTGAGAGCATTGTCTCAATACTTTTTGAACTTCGACAAGCTTGGTGCTGTGACTGCTTCCCTGGGGAGCCTGTTCTAATGCCCACCCACCCTCTGGGTGAAGAACCTTTTTCTAATACCCAACCTAAACCTCCTCTTCAGGCCATTCCCTCTGGTCCTGTCATTCGTCACCACAGAGAAGAGATCAGTGCCTGTCCCTCCTCTTCCCCTCATGAGGAATTCATTGACTGCAGTGAGGTCTCCCCTCAGTCTCCTCTTCTCCAGGCTGAACAGACCAAGTGACCCCAGCTGCTCATCATATGGCATCCCCTCTGGATAATTAATATAATTAACTCTGGTGCTTATTTTTTCCCCATATAGTATCATAATGATTTCTTTAATACAGTATGCTAGCATTCTGTGAGTAGTGGGTAATTATTTGTATAGAAAAAATGAATTTGATCACAGGCATGGCTAAATTATGGCTACTATTATGTCTTCAGCCATATTATGTGCAACAAAGGAAAAAAGAAGCTGTCATTAACCAGAAAGGTATGTCTTAAACAGAAAGAAACTTTTTTACTGTCCTGGGAAGCAGATTGGAATTGATTACAAAATAGATATTAGGCAGGTGGGAAGTGTATCATTACCTAAAATGCAATTTCATAAGTGTCAAACAGACACAGCTATCCTACAATACTCTGGCTAGTTCATAGAGTGTCCTGAAATGTGTGTCGACCTACCAGCTTAATATATCTCCCAAATAACAAAGTTCTTTTGCACTTACGTCTTTTGCAAATGCTTGCAGCCTGTGGCAAACAGTAGAAAAGTGAGATAAACTACTAATGATTGCAAAACCATGATAACCCATAATATAATGTTCCTTAGAATTTGTAATGGAGCTATTTTTTTTCCCAGTAAAAAGAAGGATTATGAAGAAAAAAAACCCTCACCAACACAAGATCTCTAAGAGCAGTAGCAGGTAAATAATTCTACATTTGAATTTGCAGGTAAATAATTCTAGCACAAAGGTATGAGAAATAGAAAGGTCGGTTTTATTACAAGCAGATGAACTTAGCAATAGGTATTAACAAAAAATGTAGTTTTTCTTCCTTATTACTAACCTATAGGCGCTCTGCAGAAGTTGTGAGGCATCCAGTCCAGTTTTGGAGTGCATGCCAGGGATTAACCATTTGGGAATAGGGAAATTGTATATTAAGTAGAAATATAGATTACACAATTTCATGCCACGTGGCCAACCATGCGGCCAGATGGAGGCTGACATATTGCCTGAAACTCCACGCCTGGCATGGAGGTGGGGGGGGGGGCACAGAAGAGCCAATCCGAGGAAAAGGAACGCCCTCCCCACATCATCAACAGGGTTGGACTTTAGAAGTGTTTAAAAAGCGGGGATTTTGAATCAGGAGGTGTGCTCTTGGGAATCTATGGATCTGAGCACCTGACACATGTCGTGATTAAATTTTTTCTACTCGTATTATTGTCCTTGTTGTGCAGATTATTTTTGCCATCGTCCTAAATCAGATATTAAGAGATTTTTCTCACAAAGGGACAGCTAAATGATGCTGATAAAACAGGGGACTTCTTTAAGGTATTAAGAAAACTACATTTATAAAGAGCAACTGAAGAGAAAAAAATCCTTGGGACTGTCCTGGTTATAGTGGCCGGGACCAGTTTGTCACTGTATGAGTGTGGCAAGGGCTTTGTATTCTACACCCTCTATGTCATTTTTCTCAGGGACTGCTAACAATTGATCATTTGCAGCAGCTGCCCAGGGCACACCTGGCCCCTCAGGCTATTAGCTGGGGGTTTAGGAACTCTGCAAGATAAGGAAGTTTTCCTGTCTTCACACCAATGATTCAGGTGTGATGACCCCCCTCCGGGGAGGGAAGTCCTTAGCACTTTCACAGGCAGACTGAGGGATCATATCTGCTAATGGGCCAACAAGGAGTATCCCATGACTCACACAGTAAATTACCCATTGTGAAACTCCTCGCCCTGGGAGAGGTACTTGGCACTCCCATCTGAGCCCAAGCATATATAACCTTGGGGGTTCAGGACTTCTGGGACCACTTGTGGGATCCAGAGGACGACCAGGACCTCAACAGGACTGCAACTGCCACTCTTGACCAGACTGTGGACATCATCCTCAGCAACAGGTTTTCTCTTTCCTTTTACTTGGTACAAAAGGGTGGGCTATGTGGTGCTCAGGAAAGGGGTTGGCAAGCTCCATTTTGGTCATGCCCCAGGGTGCTGGGTTGTACATCTGTTTTTTGTGGGTCAAACACTTTTCCTCTGCATCATTGTACTTGTGATCTTTTTATTAAATTGTAATTCTGACTTGCAATCTTTTTTGGACTTGGCTTCATTTCTCCTGCTGGTTTACCTTTAAACCAGTACAGGGACCCTATTACTTTGCACATGAAAAACACCTGAATTTTTCATCTTTATGTTGATTTAAGGAATGGGGACAGAAATTGCATGAATCATTGCTATATTCTTATCATTGTTTAAAATAGCTTGTAGTTATAAGGGGGAAAACAAAATCTCAGTTTCTGATGAAGTTGTAGGCCCCACTGGTAATTTTTTTTCCTGCTGTTTATCTTTCGTAGACTTGCATGCCCTAATCACCCACAGAGCTGAGGGCTGACATGAATCCTCTGGGTCACATTAATGATCCTGGACTGATGCAGAGTGGGCTTTTAGTGTTGTCTGATGTCCAAAATATTTAGCATATAGCAAGAAAACAATATAATACATAAGATTATTTATTTGTTCATTTATAAGGCTGCTCTGGCACAGTTAAATGCCATCTTTAAACTGGAAGATGCAAATTGCAGTTGTTTGCATGATTGGTTTCTTTAAAAAGATCATATGTGACAGGCTTTCTGCTCGAGTATCAATCTTGCCACAAATTTCTTTGATGGGGATGTCTCTGAGGCTCTGAGACTTAGCCTCAGAAAGACAAAAAGCTAGTCAAAAAGCTAGAGCTGTCCAGATGGCTTCTTCTTTATTGATGACCCATCTCTTGTTGCACAGTTTCTCTGCTGCTTTTAGGGGGGGGAAAAAAAAATCAGAAATCCCTGTTTTGTTTCCTGTATGATTGCCCCTTAATATTTTTTTCATTATTATGTAAATTAATATCAAAGAGAGAATCTGAAAGTCATATATAACAGAAGACTTGTCTCCACAGATGCAGGGGCAGGAGGGAGGGGAGTTCAAGCATCATGCCCAGATAATGATAAATGCTATGATTTCCAAAAGCACAGAAGTGAAGGAAGAGCCTGTGTATTATCTAGAGATCTTTTACAACTGATTTTTATGTTAATTGACATCTATGATAGCTAACTGTTTTCTAAATCACTTTCAAAATTATACTAATCTCCTTACTACCCCAAGTACTGCTTGTATTTAAGTGTTTGCCTGATGCTTTTTGAGTTCTCTTGGCCTCCCAGCATTTCCTACATCTCTGTTGAATGGGGCCTCTCTTTCACAGAATATGTTAGTGTTGAAAACCAGCGTTCAGCACAGCAGTTCGCTAGGAGGAAATGCTAATGGGAGCAGTCAGACATTTCGGTTTCTTTAGTATAAATCAAATGAATTTCAGCCTAGTGCTGGCCATGGACCCTTCAACAGGATCAGCCAAAATGTCTGTGTTAGACACAATCTTCACAACTCAGTGAGTGAGATTTAATCAGGGTTTCTAACCTAAACAGAGACTTCTCCAAAACATTTTTTTTTTCCTTTGTTCCTCAATGCTACTGCAAGTATTTCTGCTTTATCATGGACAATTCTGCTCTCTCTTTTTCCAGAGTGGCAGCTGAAATTCTGTAGTTCTGTTTTGGCATTGGAAAAGTTACAGTTCTTTGGTTACAGACCACTAATGTTCTCACCTGAACTACAGGAATTATGGAAGGGTGGAAAGCATGCAACTAAAGATATCTATAAAAGTGGGGGTTTTTTCCACCGGAATTTTCAGAAAAAAACCTCAGATTCCCAAGAGATTTAAAATCATTTTTTTGTTAGGAATACAAGCCTCATGATCATATTTTTGTGTGCTATTAATGTAAAACTCATAGCATAGTAAAATGCAAAAACTGTCTTTTTGCATCCTCAACTGAGGATCAAAAAAGTACTTTTCCTACTCAAGCTTAATTTTTCCAATGCTCTTGAAACAATTAATGAATTATCCCATCTCTAAATATTTTCACATGTTCATATCCCTAACCGTGGATTTAAGTGTTCCATATTTTATCTGTGATTCATTAATGAAAATACATCCCTTTTCTATAAGTGAATACATCCTTAAGAAGCTTCATGGTGAAACATATTTTATAATTTTTAATATATCCTTTCCTAATAGTTATCATGTGTTTCATGTGACCCCCCTCTACTTTGTCAGCTTGGAGCGAGACAGCAGTTCCCCTGACATTCAGAAACTGCTGTCATACCAATAACCTGGGCGCCTTTGCATTCATTATCTTTTTGCAGTAGAATAATAATAATGGAAGAAGGGAAAGGATAGGAAAAGAGCAGGTCCATGTAATTTCTTTCTCAAATTCAAGTATATGCTGCCCTCTTGTGGAACTTCTGTGGTAGTTACAAGCACTAGGTAAAGGTGTCCTTGCCTTTCTCTGTTTCATTTTGTTCCATTGAACATTGCTAAGACAGATTTAGTGCATATGATGTAGCAGGGTTTGTTGAATCAGTCTATATAAATACTAATCTTGCCTATTGATTTCATGGTCAGCATCCATTGTTAACATAGTTGTGCTTGCTGCTTTTCAAATTAGATTTGTGCTGTTTTGTAAAAAGACACATTTGTTAATACTGGAAACTCTTCTACTCTTTAGGTAACATTGAAATACATTTGTAGTTTTATCTGGTTCACTTTTTTAATTAGCTTCAGTAAGAAAAGAAGCACTTTAAAAATGGGAACAAAAACTTGTGTATCTGTCTGCATGATGTCTGTGTATGTGGGGTGTGTCATCTAAATCAGGGACTCTAAAATATTTTCTCATGTGTTACGAAACTGAGTGCTGAGTGAAATTTTTAGAATAATGTTTCAAAATATATCACTGTCCAGCAAAAGAATGGAGGCGATACAGTCATAGATCCTCATGAGGATCCTCAATGAGGTCCTGAGAAGCAAAGAGCTCCACAAGAGAACTCTGGGTGTTCAGTGTCCTGAGGATGTCTTTAGGGTGAGATTCTCTGCTTTCCAAGGAATATGTGTGAATATATGTGTGTTTGAGTTTACATGGCAGGTGCTCAGTCATCAAGGGCAACTCTCTACCTTGACATCCATTTTCATTACAAGACAGAAGTATTTGAGGCTGTTGTCCTTCTCTCAGATGTGGTCAAAAATGCTATTTATTATTAGGAATAGAGTAGCGGAGCAATTTTATTGCCTTATTTACCTGGAAAACATAAGTTAATAATAATAACAATAAGCTGTATTTGTGGTGAACATTCTTACATGTTTTGCAGCATATTTTATCCAGTAGAATCCTAAAGGAATATGCAGGCTAAGCCTCCCCCTTCTAGCTCACCCTTAAAATTTCTACTGCAAACCTGATCTCTGTTTCTGGAAAGTCTGGTTGAGTTCACTGACATAACACACACCCAGCAAAATGCTCAACTACAAAGAAACACTTCACTCCCTGATATAAATAACTTGCTGCCATCTCTGCTGAGGAAAAAAAAAATCTCTTTAGTGAAAGTACTTATCCCTGTAAGCAACAATATTTGAAGATATGTTAGAGTACCACTATCATTAAAATCACATAGGCAATTTCAAGAATGCTGAATTTACTCTTGCTGAGTAAGTCCTGTTCAGAAAGTTGAGGTAGGATTTAGACATTTGGTCCACTTTAACCCTTGGAGGAGCAGCCTATTTTCAAAGAGGAGCAAGTCAGTTCCTGGAGATATCTTTAATGCAAACGAGGCACGTTTGCACGTTTGCCACGTTTCCACGAGGCAATGGCTAATGTAGTAAAAATGCAGCCTCTGGCTCCCTGCATACCAGCTCCTCTGTATAGCCAACCCTTGTATTCTCTTGCTTGCAGACAGGATATTCTCCACTGAAAAGAGGGAGTCCAAAGAATTAAGTCATAATCAGTGTGCTTTTGTGAGTCCTGTGAAACAGAATGAGAGTTACAAAGGAAGAGCAAGTAGATTTTGAGTGTACAATATTTCAGGAGAGATTGGGAGAGGATGTTTTCACGATATTCTATTATGTCTCCTCTTTAGAGAGAGGCTAAGCCAGTGCCAAAGGAATAGCGCTTCCCAATGTGCTATTTGTTCACAGGATGGATAGGGGCTGACAAGCTGACCATCAGAATGGTTTCTTTGTCCTTGGAGCTCCAGGTGGTTTAACAGTGCACAGAGGCTACATGTTTTTACCAGAATGACTGTTCATTCCTTTTCAGATGACTTTTCAGCACTTTCCAGCTTATTTTCAAGGACTTTTAAAGGAAAAAAAAAATAAGGAAGCTGTGTAACAGGAGGGTAGTAGGGAGGTAAGGGTGAGGTAATACTGGGTGTAATATGATGTGGAGTCTCTCTTGCCTTGTCTAGAAATACATTCACCCAGAGAAGGCTCAGAGGTAGAGATATCAGTATTCATGCTCCATAAATAAGAACCATGGCATAATCATGGCTATAATCAGATTTACTAGCAGTAAGAGTGACATGACTGTATTACATCCCATACATTTTTCTCAAAGTATACTTATGGATGTAAAGTGCAGTATTAAAATTATTCTCAAGAGCCTTATGAGATTTTCTAAAATATAGTATTTGTTTATTGGTTTTAATAGAATATTTGTAAACTCAGCCTTTTCTGACAGGTAAAGGTAATATGAAAATTACCTAATGTAGACAGGAAGTGGCATTGTTGGCATTCATGATTATAATCTGGTTTAGTCCATGTAGATTAGAATAGAATAGATTGATTTATTACTAATAAAGAATAAAGAGTTATTCTTGCTTACTACTTTAGATTCTGATTTTGACCAGGTTGTAGAGGTAGATATAAACTCAGGGTGGAGTAGAGAGCACTAATGACCTCCTCCAAGTTCTTCCTAATGCAGGTGGCTCCTCCCTGCCAGGTTCTGCAGCTGAGTCACCATCAGCATGTTGACACCCAGGGTCCACTTCCAGGCCTGCGAGGTATCTTAGCACCTCTGTAATCTCTCTGCAATATTTGTAAGGATATATTTCTTTTTTTGTAATGTTTCTTTTCCTAATAATAAATTCTTGACACCTTTTGAAATAATCAGTCAAAGAATTTAAGCACTGGGTTTAACATTTAGTATTTAGCAAGCGGAGACACTTAATTTTGCCAAGGAAAGGATAGGAATAAGAAAAATTATATGTTCTGAATATACATATATTCTCTGTTACCTCCTTGGGAGTGGAAAAAATGCTGACTTCTATATGCAGTAGTCACTCTGTTAGCTTTTCAGGCAAAAACTGGGGAAGAGAGTTGCCTCATGTTGCAGAAACTGGGCTAGAGACCTCTAATCCATTAACTCTCAGAATGATGTTTCAGCTGAGGTCTGAGGACCATTGGGATAAATAGTACTGGCACTCTGAATTTCTGATAAAACTACATTGGCAGCTCGTCCAAAGAAGGCAAAGTATCCACATGCAGTGCATAATGGAGTGATTACATTTGCATCATTCCTAGCTCCCAAAAGATGAATGTGGTATTCGATGGATACTAAGACTCTCATTTTGAAAGGTTTCACTGTTATGTATGTAGCAAATGGTTCTGTCCAAGCTTCTTTTCTGCACAGCTTGTCCTCTTTGCTGAGTTTCTGCAGGGAATAAGAGAGACAAAATATCTCTGCAGATTTTAGTTTCTGCAAGAATGCTGCTTCCTTCATAGAACTGGTCTTTTTAACCGGGATTCATTTTTTCCTTTAAAAGTCTGTTTCCATAAAATGTTTAAAAAAACTTGTTAGAGTTCTGGTCCTTATTACTTTCTTCCATTTACTTGCAGAAACTGGGTGTTGTTGCATGTGATTGCACCTGTTCTTCATCAGCAGCATGAACTGTGCTTTTAATCATCTTGTCAGAAAATTGCATTGTATTGTTTCTTTCTATCTTATTTTTAAAGCTTATTCATAGCACTGAAGCCTTTCCTTGAAGTTGTGTGTTCACTAAGCTTTTATCACGTGTCGTGATTCAGCTGCAGATGCTGCAATACGGGGCTGCATGAGTAACAGCTGGAAGGAGGTCATTAGCCCCCTCTGCTCAGCCCTGAATTTATATCTATATCTGATAACCGAGGTGAGCTCTGTATCTTGTGAATTTCCATGTCCGTGTTTCTAGGGGTGCTAAATCAGCAAAAAGGAGCACAAAAGGCCCAGGGCAGTGGCAACGCTGATAGACAGCCAGGGAAAACATTGGCAGAGCAAGGATTTGCCAGCTGTACTACAGTGGATAGTGCAATGCTATATTCAAAGAGATGCAAATGAGAACAGGAATAGGAAAAAAAAAAAAAAATTGGTCTCTAATGGGACTTCCCCAGTGCAGTAACCCGTGCCTCTAAATCTCCACATTGCCTTGATTTTGTTTCTGTATCTGCTCCAAAGACAGCACGCTGGGAGAATTCACAGGCCGATCATCTCCAAAATGTAACTGCGCCTGGATTTCGGGCAGAAACGCTGGTGTGTTACCAGCGGAGCCGAAGGGTTTTGGGCAGAAATGCCGGCGCTGCCGGTGCTGGCGGCGGCACAGAAGGGGTTTGGGCAGAAATGCCGGTGCTGGCGGCGGTGCCGCAGCGCCGCCCGGTGGCCGCGTCCCGCAGTGAGCCGGGCGGGGCGGTGCTGGAGAGCGCGGCGGGCTGGGCTGGGCCGGGCGGAGCTCGCACATCCCACAGAAACTGGCAGCATTTTGAAACGTGCTGTGTCGTTGTTGACGAGTGTCGAGTGCTGTTCGACTTTGCCAAAGGCAGCTCTCTCACCGTGAAGTAGCTGATGCCCCTTCCTGTCTCCCCAAACTTTTTTTTTCTCTCCTGCATCTTGCCTTCCACAGTTACCACTGTAGGATTATCGTCTTACCACAGCAGAGAGAATTCCCGTGTCAGTAAGGGAGTTCCAGACAAAGGGACTATCCTGCTCTTGCCAGACCCACAGCTTGCCATTGATGCTGAAGTGCACAGCTGTAAGAACTCTGGTATTGGGGTTAGGTGGGGAGGATAGGTCTGACTAGGGGTGTCCTTTGCCTGGGAAACAACTAATATATCATTTTATCCTGTCCAAAATATTCATCACCTAGAGCTGGCAATTATAGGATTTTTCAGATACAGCCAAAGCATTTTCATAACTAAAGACTCCACATTTTTTTCAGGTAATGAGGCCCTCCAATAACCAAATATGAAATATTGACATTACCCTTATGTTTATTTTCATTTTCTACCTTTTTTCATTCTCAAAACATGTAAGCTAACACTGGCTGGAGTGTCATGAGCTTTGTCGCTTTATTTTATTACCTACTGCCAAGTACTCGTCTCCTATTTAAGTCCACTGCACATTTTAGCGACAGTGCTGCTAGGCATAAGAAGCTTGTCAAAGTTTATTTTAGAAGCTATTTACTGTAATTTGTGAGGGAGATGGCAACACTTTGGTTGCTTGACAGCTGCTTTACAGTCAATCAGAAGTAGAGAAGTAATTTAATTCCAGTGTCCTCTCCAGAGAAAATCTTTTAAAGGACAGTAATAAAGTAGGAACATGATGGACACAGAAAAAAGCAGAGCAGAGAAGAGATGCCTCAGATGTGTAGTTCCCATCCAAAAAGTGTGCCTTGCTCATTATTCATGTGTTCAGTGCATGGTGCTCTCATACCCATCTGTTACTGAGTAACGAGTTGGAAATTGTTGTGTTGTTGCAGGAACACTGGCATAAACCTCTGGTAATAGTGTAAATAATTGCAGACTCCAAATGTAAAAATAGGGCAGGATGTGCTTTTATAAACAAGGTATCAAAGTTATTTTCCTGTATGAGTTTCTCTGTTGCAGGCCCACTATTAACCTTTCTAGGTTTAACCCTGGTAAAGGGCAGGTTTAACCTGCCTAGGTTTAGAAAATACCAGTCCCAGGGCAGCACACTGATCATCTCACATCTAACCACTTGTTTCAAGGGCAGTCTCTCCTTGTTCTTCACATTACCTTGGCTTTTGAATATGTCCACCTTAGCTGTCGTGAGGTTTCATTCTGAGTTGTCATGTGCTTAGCACTGAGACTACAAAGATATGTCCCTTTCTTGGTAGTAATTGCATTTCTATTTCTGAGAGATGTTGTTGCATTTGTAAGGTAAGAGAAAGATGACTATAAATACAGGCAGAGCCCTTCACTGATAATATCAAACTTAAAAATTAGTAATCATCTTTCTCTCACTTCAACAAATAACAAGAAGGTGTAGCGACTTTTTTCAGCCTGCACAAAAAATGCAAGGCAGAGCACTGGACACCTGGCTACCTCCTGGGGACTCCTTGCTTTCTGTTTTTCTGCAAGAGTGTAAATGTGGCTATTACAGTTAGGTCTTCAAAGAGGCAGCCTTTGAAAATGTATTGTCATCCACATATCCAAGTTTAGGCCTTACCTACTCAAAGTTTTTCTAATGTCTTGGGCTTAAAAGCATGTCTTGGCTCTCTGGAACCTTGCTCAGATATCTGGTACCCTGTCTGCAGTTACTCATATGTTCATTTGTCATTTATTAATGGTATTATTATTATTATTATGGTTTTCAGAGGTAGTCCCCTAGCAATGGATGTTGGACATACACAGACTGAAACAGCTTATATTTGTGTAAAGGTTTCTGATACAACACTTTGTTCTTCCTCCCTGGTCTTGTACCAAGACATTGTAACACATTCATAGTTCCAGTGTTTTAGCATGCACCAATATATATACACACATGTGTGTATATATATATTTTTATGCAAGCAGATCAGTTTTAAAGCATCAGTAAATTTTCTAGGATCCCAAAGTTTGTAATAATTAGCACTTAGAAAATTTTGTGACGATTTTCATCAACACCATTCGTGTTTTGACATGCAAACACTAATGTTTATTCCAAAAGTCTGCTAAAGATTTGTTGCTTTCATTTGCACCTCTGTTTGATTACTCTTTTTTCTTGGTCCATCACTTTTTTTTTTATCAGTTATGGTTCTTTGCTGTTAATCTAATATCTTTGAAGTCCCTCTTTGATTCAAGAAAATGAAAGTTGGATGGTAATGTTTGAAAAGGTGCTATTCCTGCTAAATAATGAAGTCATTCTGGCTCAGTTTGTTCTCTGATAGGTTTCCATTTGGCTAATTGGTCTGATGACATGTAAAAGTTTTTAAAAGCCATCACAAAAGTGACAAAAAAACCATGCCCCCAGTTTGTTTTAGTGTTCTGGTAAACTTTCTGAAGTTTTCTCCTTTCTTCTTTTTAGAGCTGTAAACATCAGAAGGGGACTTTATTAAATTGCTTTTACCTCAGACTACAGGGGACTTTAATGGAAAAGGGGAAAATGTTTGAAACTGTTGAGTCTTTATTCTTTTTCTAAGGCAAGAACACTGAGAGTCCACACAGTGGGATTTTAATAACTGGTCTTATTACCTTCACAGCAGTAGAAAAAATGGGGGCACCTGGTTAAAAGGAAACTAATCAATTCTATATAATATGTCCTTGAAAAAGCACATAGAAATAAAAATGTTATTTTCAAATGCCATACAGTTTTGTAGAACACATGCATGAAGTCTAAGAAGATATTTACAGACCATCTATTTTGCAGAATATCAACTACCAGTGACACCTGGAAACATAGATGCATTTCCCTGAGTAATTAAACCAATAACAGCATCCTTTGGAGCTCTGTGGACCAATCTGTGCTAATGATGACCCATAACTAGTCTGTCTTCTTCAGAACTGAGAACAAGCAGCAATGAGCTGCATCAATAGAGCTGCATTTCTCCTTTGTCTCTCCATGCACTATCACCAAAACACTACATGCCCAGACAGGCTCTGTGTGTGGTGCCTTGTGATGGCTGTGCTGTGCCTCCATGCACGTAGTCTGGGAAATTCCCGACTGCCACAGGGTGAGCCATGCTTGACATTCAGCCCATGGCCACTTCCCTTACGAGGTGGTGCGTGAATGTGTGTTGTACATAGCTAGGGTAGCTTTTACATAAAAGTGAGTAGGAGAACAAAGATATTCACAGTGTATGTTACCATATGTACATTCCAAGGAGGGCATGTTTCACTTATTTTTAAAACTTAAAATCTTTTAAGAATTGCAATCAATGGTGTTATGAAATCAGACATATCAGATCCTCTGACCTTGATTATTTTTTCTGTTTCTCTCCTTGTAGTTGAAATAAATACTTCATTTATTGCCTTCTAAATAAAACAGTTGCCAAGATACTCTGTGGCCTCTGTTGTAATCACAACTGATGAATCTGAAATTCTCTGGTATTGCCTTTGGGAGGAGATGGTTGTGGTTTTTCGCACCAGTTTGGCCATGTTCTGTGAGTACTCTCATGTCTTCCAGTTTTTTATTGTTTCTCAAACAATTGTTAATGTTGGACAAGAAAAACACACAGACTTGAGAGCTCTCTGTGCCAGACTGTCTGTCCTTGCTTTTGCTGCATGGTCTCACAATGCTGTTGCAGAGTTCTGTTTTTCATAGTACAGTACTTGCTGGAACTGCAATTTCTGGTGGGAGATGTAAGATCAAAGCAGATACTGTGAACATGTTGCTCTTGTGTTGCTTCATTTCACATGTCATCTATCGATTGATCTCCTGAATCATTTAAGGTCCTCCAGCCTGGCATTGCTTTCATAATTTCTGTTGTTTTGTCATGTAGCCAGACATTTTTTTTAAAAAAACTTTTCTTTATGAAACGGAAGATTTCTGCAATAATTAGGGAGTTTGCTAGTTTGGTGAGTCAGGCTGAACAGTGAGTTGTTTTCATCCTCAGTTCAGTGAATCTGGCATCTTTTCCATCCTTTCAATCATTTGCTATTGGATGCTTCCAGAAGAGCTGTATTGCTGCTCTGGCCCTCTGCTGTGCAAATAAGCAAAACAAGTTTCCCCTAATTTTTCACCTCTTTCCTATCAATATGATTGCTTATAAATTAATTGTTCCACTGTTGTGGCTGTGGTTTCTTTTCCATAGGCTCACACATTTACGCTTCATATCACTGTATATGTGACAGAGCTTGGTGCTCAAGTGTTGTCTTGGCCCTGTTCTCACTAGACCACAGGGAAGTGGTTGAGAATTAAAACTGAGTGAACTCATGCTATAGCTACAGACTTTATTTTACCTGAAGGTACTTTTCTTGAGAGTCCAGTGTATGGGAATCTTGAGCATTAAAGAGGGTTTTGGGCTGCTATGCAGGCCCTGGTTATAGGTGGTACACAGGTGAAACCAAAACTGGAAATTGAATTACTTATCTTGGAACACTATAGTGATTTTCTGTGAAGAAGAATCAGAAACAAGACTGAGTATTTGTTGTTTAAAGATCATGAAATAGATACTTGTTTTGCCAGAGAAGTCATCCAGGTGTAGCTACATCAGCAAAGTCTACAGAAAATTTGCATCACCCTCATAGATGAAGATAAGGGCCTATAACTGAAAAATTATTATGTTGGCTGAATTTGTTAGCATACTTATTTGTTAGCATCAGCTTTCACATCCCAGAAGTCTCACATATGTTTGCTATAAAACCAGTGTACAGTGTGTGAAATAGCCTGCTCTAATTATAATCTAAACAATGCCAGGAAAGCGAAGCTAATGCAAATAACCTCTATTAAGTCATCCAACATGGCATTACATGCCATGAAATCAAATTACTTGGATGCAGATTGGTGGCAAGGGAAATACTATGTGGTCGAGATCATGCCTTTTTTTCCTTCTTTCAGCCAACAATTAGCAGCTCGTTTGAAAAGTCAACTTAATTTGATATATTGATGTGGTGATGACAACTTGGGCAGCATTCAGCTCTCAGGAAACAAACCATTTAAAAGCAAAGCCCAAAATCTTCAGTGATGGTACGTAGTACTCTCCCAGTCTTATAAATTTTAGTCCCCTGGTTATATGTGCGATATACCATATGCGGATAAGCTGAGCAAAAGCCTTTACTGAGATGTTTGTTGGCTTTTAAAACATTGGAAAGTTTTGGACAAATTTATTTTATTTTTTCCCTTTTCACTTTAATATTTTTTCCCTCAGATTACTAGCTGTAGTTAGGGGGCTTAATTCACTTGTCTGTGACTAATAATTTTTAGTATTTTGAAGTCCCTGGGGTCCTAGCCTGGCCTGCTGGTAGGTGTGAGAAATAATAGCATTGTCCATTTTTGTGCCTGCAAGAACCTATAAAACAAAACACCTTTCCATTATTTATTAATTCCATCAAGATTTATATGAGTCCTAAGACATTACCTGCCTCAGTGTCCAAAGAAAACAGAGTCATGCATGGAAGCAAAAGTGTATGTTTTATAATACAGTCAGTTATATAATCATGTGATAATTTTTTCTCACAGTGTCTAATCTTCTTCAGATAGCTCTTACAATTCACTTCTCTGTGTCTGCTTCTAAATTTTCATCCCCATCCTCCTCCCAAATTCATCTTTCCTCTTGTCCATAAACGCCTTAATCTTCTGCTGACTGCCGTACAGGGAAATCCTGGGGGAATTCAGTTTCAAATCTTCTAAACGTTTCTATGGGACAAGGGGGAAATTAAGGTTTTCAAAAGATTTGTAATTTTTCCTGATTTCAATAGTTTGAAAGAAAGGCTGGTTTTGACTTTACAGTCATCTCCTCCTTGCAGTTCCTCTCCAAACTGAAGACAAAGTAAGGCTTCTAACCAAAGGATTGTAAGATGGGTTTTGTGGGGTTTTTTTTTAAGAAAGTCAACATACAGTATCCAATTTTAGCTGAAGCTTTAAAACAACGTTAAATTACATAAAGAGCAATAAAAGTCTAAGTAATTGAAACAAGTTATGATAATGGTAAATATCACAGAACTGTCACACTGAACCACCTGGCCTATCGGCAGCAAAGGGATCTGGATGCTCTCCCTGGCCAGCAGGATTGTTTGGCTCGGCAAATGTTCCACTGTTGTAGGCAGTTTATTTTGAATGTTTTCCCAGATGTGACTTCTACTTTTTTCCTGGAGAGAGAGTATGCTTTAGTCTTAGGAATCATTAATATTAAAGCTGAAATTTGCCCAGATACTTCTTTGAGGCCATATCTCAGCACCATATATCAAAGTCTTTTTTTGTCTACATGCACTTGAATTACATAGTCATCTTACCTTATTCTCAAGGTACACTGAATATCTGAACATGCTGGAATTTTATACCGTTCTTCCTTCACTTCATTGTGACGTTCACATTCCTTCAAATTCTCCTTTCAAAAGAATCTCATTCATCTGTCTTCAGCTCAAGACTCTTTCCACCATGCCATGGGTGGGCAGGCATGTTTCAGGCGCTTATGTGTGCATTGTGAACCTTGATGCTCAAGGAAGAATCACACTGAGGAAAACGGCTGACAGGCTCTCCTGCTTCTCATCTGTTATGAATTTATGGCAATGGTACCTGCTGCAGACCATACCCCAGATCTGTTTCTTACCTGATCGCTCTGGAGCCATTTTCCACTCATTAATATCTTTTGCTAATTATATTTTGCTAATAAGCTGGTTTGTGAGATGTACAACTGCTATGTCATTCTTTGCTTATTCAGTCCATCTTCACCAGTCCCTTGCTGAGCAGTAGTTAAAAGCACTATTTGTCTATTTACTATCACAAATGTAAGTAATTTTGAAATAATTCTACTCTTCTTGCAGTAAAGAATCCTCACAGCACTTGCTTTGTCATGTCTTTGATCATATCAGTTTTTGATGCAGCCCATTGCTTTATGACATATTTTCCCCTGCTCTTCTTTGTCCCCCACTGTTACCTTGCAGTGTTTTGCAGTGAATCCTAGCTACTCTTTAGTTCACTTCAGGCACTTTTTTGTTCCAGTTGCTCATAATTTTAATACTTTCAGTAACTAGCCCATAGGTTTCTTTACCATGCCTGCTCAGTCAGTATTTTTTTAGTATTAGCAAGTTCTGTGTCCATATTAAACAATTTTCTAGCTCATTGGTATATTAGGTGGACAAAATTAGCTCAGCTGATAATCCTTGTGACAAAAAAATCACAGTTCAGACAAAAACCTTGCTTATGATAATAAATACATATTTCCTACAAAAATGACACCTGATTTTTATTTTCTGTCATCACATTGTTTTGCACAGTGCAGTTTCAGATAATTTAGGATTTTGATTCAGTTCTAAATTAAAAGATACTGCTAAACTAGCTTGAATTTCTCCATTAAAAATAGCAAGATGTGGCCTTAAGGTAAAGACAATATTTTCTTATATTTTTACACATTTCTCTAATGATTTGAAGCCAGACTGTGTCTAGATTTCAAGGTTTTCTGTTTCTTTTTAAAATTTTATGTACCAAGAGAAGATTAGTGTATCTATATTCATGTAACCCAAAAATTCATCTTTTGTTTTTTCTTGTCAATCTGTCCCAGAATTTTCTCTGCTGCTGTAGAGTTGTTACATTCAAAATTTTTGCTTATGGGCATAGAGTAGGAACACTTTTTATGTAAGTAGAACTAAAAAATTATTAGTATTACTGGAAGTGCAGCACTCTAACCAGTATGAGTCCAGATCTCATTGTTTAAAAAAGAATAATAATGCGGTTAATATATATATATATATATATAAACACATCTCCTAGTGCCTACCCCTTCCTCTCAGTGTTAGGCTGATATCTCCACTGCTCCTCTGGGTGCTGAGCTGGGTGGGGTTTCACACTGGTGCCAGCAGTAGGGTATCAGTGAATTGTCAGCCTCTGCAGTCCTTCTGTGTGAGGAATAATATATTTGTAGTGATCCTCACTCTAGGATCAATTTGGGATAATTTTTTTCTGTCTGCCAACACCCTTCTATATCTTTGCTCTGTCTTCATTGCTCTGTACTTCTATATTACACCCAATTTACTATATATGGTGTCTTTTATGTATGTTAGATACTATTCCTTTGTTATCTCTAAAACCAGTTCTGTTCAGCTTCTGGTCTGCAATTATCATCAGTTAGTCATAAACACTATTCTGCATAGAATAAGTGCTTGTTACTGCTCTCTGTGTAAAACTGGTTCTACTATCCAAAGACAAACAAAATAATATAAATGTAGACACCTGGTACCCTTCCTAGTACTCCAACTTGTTCTCCTCTCTTGATCCTCCTAGCAACTAGTTCAGCTGGGTTAAAAGCCTTCCAGAACATGAGAGAATGAAACATGTTTGACAGTCTAAGATGTACAGTTTTGGCATGAAGGAAAAAGGGAAAAGATTCTCCTCCATGCCCCACTCCCTACAAAAAAATTTAAAAAAAAATAAAATATGAAGGCATGCACAGACAATGGATTGTGCAAGCCCTCCACAGAGAAACTGGCAGCACAACTTCCTTGTCCTTAGGGGTTGTATGCTAAATGGAAGATCTGGGAGGTTTTTTTTGAAAAGCGATTTGCATATAGTGATTTGGAGAATTCTTTAGTGTTTTTTCTCTCTTTAAAAGCAATTTAATGTACTTTACTTTCATGTAATTTTCCTGTGATTTTACTGTAAAAAAAATCAACAACCCTCCCAATCCTATTGCATATGTGATTCCTTCTTATATACATAGTTCAATACAATTACACAGAGGCTGCCCAGGATGTTTTGCATGCTAATTGGCAAATGCTGAAGTAGAAATTAAAAGTTTGAAACAATTTAAATAAAGCAATAATAAATATTATTATAACATATTATTTTCTTATAATCTCTGTAGTTTAATTAGAGGTATATAAAGCCTTAAATAATAGCAGAAAGCTTTAGAGCTTATAAGAATTTGTTAAAGACAGTTTTTAATATGTTGTGGTAAGGCATTTTTATAAGGCCCAAGAAGTATTCTGGAGAAACATACTGTACTGCCATTTCATTGATCTAAGGTGCCAGATGGAAGACTTGTCATCTGCAGTACCAATTCGTTTCAAAGAGAATATATTAACGGAGTTATAGTATGGCAATTTTTAATATAAATAATGTTTTCCCTTTCTGAAAGAGCCCATTTACAGTTTTGAGGCCATTAAACTTTTGCCTTGGCTTCTTCAGCACTGCAATTCTGCAATAGGACTGGAGAGTCAGTTTGAGACTGACAATTAACTTCTTGCTTGTGTTGCAAAGCTTCCTTTTATATTTCTGTAAAACTGAACAAATGACTGCTAGTAATGTTTTGCTCATCAGCCAGTAAGTGGAGGCCATTTAAGGCAGAAATGTAGGGTTTAGCTCCAGCTGCTGATCTAATGTTGCAGAAAGCTTTTGATGTAGTTCATTAAATTCAACTTCAGGCAGTCACAAAACTACCAGCTAATTATTTTTTTCTTTCCTCAGCTAAGTGAAACCTGGTGTTACCAATTTCTACTCACGAAATGGAACTACAGATTTCTTCATTCTGAAGACTGAAGAAACAATGCAGTGAGGAAGCAACAAACGTAATTTTTATGAAAGCAGGTAAGACTGAACCAGTGAAACTTTATTTCTTATCAGTTTGTCAGACAGTCTTGGGAGTCAGACTCAGTATGGGACATTGTTTCTATGCTGGAAGGTCATCGGGCCTTTATTTATAACTGTTAGTTTATGTTTTGGGGACTAATAAACAGGTTGGAGATGCAGGTTAGGTGGGTTCAGCCCTCTGGTTGAAAAGGAGCAGAGCTGTAGATGAGAGGTAATTTTCTTCAGTACCGAGTACATGGAGTGATTTAGTCTCTACTGTGTCAGTACAGATCAAATTATACCATGACAATTTCTTTCATTTTCAGCAATACCAAAACTAAAAATGGGATCCAAACTTGCAAGATACATGTATGGAGATGCCCTTCCTGACTTTAAGTTCAGAATATCTACCTGAACACAGCTCTGTGTTAACACATGTATAATGCTACACAACTCTGAAAACATGTTTTAACATACCTTAAGATCATCTGTACTACCCCTGATTTTAAGTTGTTGGTAGAGCTTAAAGTAACCAGAACATCCATGTGTGTTTAGAATAACATTCAGAAACAGGAAATGTGAATAACCTCCTGCCATGGAGCTGCTCATGGGAGTAGGGGTTTTGGTTGACTGCTGTGGTGGTTTACTCTTTAGGGACTTCACAATCAGAGAACATTTCCAAGCCAGTCCACCAAGCTTTCATCCCAGAGTTCTTGGAAAAATAATAGATACTGAGAATTTGAGCTTCTCTTAATCATTGTTTATTGTCACATCATAGTCAGGACTTCAAAGAGGTACTTCTCCCTTCTGCTAAAATCCTTTGTACACACAGAGGAGAGAGCCCTTACTATGCTTTTACAATTAAAATTATCAAATATACAAAATGAATATAACAAGGGAAATAACAAGGGAAGAAAAGTGTGAAGTAACAGCAATAGAATGGTATAGTTAAAATATGTAGAATTGGGTATCTTCAAGGTTTTTATTTACATAGCTGCAGCTTTGGTTGCAAGATGAGAGGAAAAATTATTTCAGCCTCCAAATTCCCATTTTATATATGCATATTTTTGCTTTTGACAGCATGTCTTCAAATACTTGTAAGTTGTCAGCTGGTAACTATTGTTGTCTAACTGTGATCTTAAGAGTGAGAAGACACATCAAAAGAGAATTAAAGCAATGATAGTAATCGGTTCAAATCAGAAAAGTTCCACATAAGGATGAAATCTGTCATTTGTGTCAAGCACCAAGACACAATGGGGGCACAGGAAGAAGCTGTTAAGGTACTTGGGTTTCGAGTATGAAAGTAAGGCACGATATGTCACCTTTGTCTTTCTATGAGAATTTTTACGTGGCACAAGTTGTTTTACTAAGTGTGGGTTCAGTCTGAGAGACATTTTTGTAGGACTTAATTATGCAGCACTTTAAAAATAATCTGTTGGTACTGGACAGTCAACAAACTGAAAGACCCTTCATAAAACTATGAACTAGGTTTTGGTCATGGGCTCAAGTCATATTGCTGTTTCCATATATGCCTCTCAATGAGCAACAGTTGGAAGAATCAAAAAGCTGAGAATTAAGTCACAGTGTGACATGTATAGGTAACAAAGAGGGTTTGTTTTTATAATTATTAAGGGAAGGAAAAATTAGACTTGCTTTCAAATGCAATATTGAAATTGTGATGAAATTTTTTTTATTTGTAAACTAAAAACATCTGACTGAGAAACAAACAATTTTCTGCCATTTTAAAGAACTATGACACTCTGAAGGGTATTTTTCAAAATAAACAGAAAGTCAAAAATTTTGTAGTTTCAACTGCAGAATATAGTTGTAGCAAATTTAAGGACTAGGTTTTGAACAGAACTCACAAAATATTATAACATATATGGGAGCCACTAACCCCTCATCTATAAATGGGCAAGTACCAAAACTTATTTTCTATAAAAAGACAAAGGATTTGTTAATACATAAATGCATAGTGATAATATAATAGGTTCAACCTTGAACTATTTGAAATGTGATTTCTTTGAATATGGATTATGATCCTGTGGCTGTTTTACCTTCACCAGAGTGACAAATTGAAGGACTTTTTCCCTCACCCAAAGGGGGTCCAAACCAGTCACAGGGCTCCCAGCAGAGCCTTATGTGAGAGCTGGGGAGACTAATGACTTCCTTCAAGCTCTCACCGATGCAGCCCTGTGTGCAGCTGCCTCCCTCACTGCCAGGGTCTGCAGCTGAGCCATGATCAATGTGTTGTCCACTCACCATCTTTTCAGCAGAGCTGTTACCTGACCAAACTAGGACAAGCAGGATTAGACATCCAACAGCATCAGCTTGTCAAGGCAGGTCAGAATATCAATACCAGAAATGGCTTATGGATGAGGTTGGAAGGGCCAACTTCCAGCACTACCACCTGTGTCTACACACAGGTTGGCATTAACAACCTGACAGAGTTCAAGAAGCATTTGGACAATACCCTCAAGCTACCTTTCCCAATCTGTAAGCCATTACTCTTGAAGTCTCACAACCAATTGCCAAAGTCCTACCATGCTTTCTTTACCAAATCTCTTCTGCAGCTTTGAAAGGAGAATTTTAATTTTCTTCTCTCAAATATGTTTTTAACTGTTCAGAAAATTATGCTTATACTGAATTGAACAACTTTAAATGAACTAAAAAATTCCTCTATTAAGTTGCAGGTGGGAACTCAAGACCAACACTTCTTTGATTTTACTGTGGATTCCAGCAGGAGAAAATGTGGGTAGGAGGTACTTGTGAAAATCCTGAAATCCCTCTAAAATCAGAGTTGTGTGTTCTCAAAATTGGGTTAGCCTGGACAGGTTACAGGGGAGGTAATAACTACTGAAATACAATAAACCCCCCATGATCTGGTGTGTAAATACACAGCAGAACTGGACATGAAAAAAAAAAAGAGTTATGGAGAGCACAGAGATAGAATATAAGCAGTCATGAAAACAATGCAAAGTGGATCTTTGTTTTCTCTTTCTTCTTGTGTCACTGAAGTGATGGGTTTTAGTGAGATCTTGATCCGCCCTTTATTCTTCACAAAGAGGCTGGTTTTTCTGATATAAAAACAGCAATGAAGGATATGTTGTAAATTTCTAAGTCAACTAGGATTGTAGCAACAGACTTAATGGTTACCATAGAATCAGAAAGTGTTTTCATTTTTAAAGAAAAAGACTAATTTTTAACAAGAATATGTTTGCTAACTCTTTTAAAAAAAAAGAGAGACTACTTAAAATGTGGTTGTATTTTAGAGATCTGAATTTTATTGTTACTCTACCCCAGAGTAATATACTACATCTATTAAAAAAAAAGACATTAAATGATTTTGTGTTTATATTTATTGTCAGCAATACATCAGTTATGTAAAAATAACCCAGATGAAAATGTAAGACTTCTTACATTTTCACATATTTTGTATTAACTGAATAAAGCTTAGTGACAATATACACAAATTTGCAGTAGTAGTTGTACGTAAACATTTTGTGCATTAAAAAAGAAATATTCATAATTTAAAAAATAAAAATGCATTACACAATTTACAAATTAACAATAACAAAAAAAAAGGTAAACATTCCTCAGACAGCTGTCTCCTTGTTCTACAAAATAAATATTCAAGTAAATTAAGTTAGGCAAAATAAACTCTTAACTTTGGGTGAGCACAATTTACATAAAGGTAAAAGACAGACTTCCATTTAATTCAAGGTGTATTTTACAGTGATTTACACATAGAGTTTTTCAATTGGTCTCTTCAGATTGCAATATTGGGGAAAAAAAGCTTTATTACATTTTGACAGGAGGAAGGGGGTTTCAAAATTGATGTTTTATACCAAATATAAACAAGTTTGTGCAGTTTCATCAAAGCTTCAAAAAGGAACTGCTCCAGGACTCAAAGCAGACACAGTAATCTACAAACTACATTTTAAAAAGGAAAATACAAACCACCACATCAACAGGAAAATGTCTACTTTGCTATTTTCCGATTGGTTTATTTGATCACTGGAAACGTTACTTTCACAAACTAATAATCTACAGTAGTGGCTGCTTTAGGCACTGGATTTGTAGAAGCACTCTGATTTTAAAGCAAATTGTTCTTCATTCTATACTGATACTTCACCTATTATTTATTTCTGTTTCAATGCTAGAGGGCTTAATCACCTTAGCAACTTTTAGCTTTACATAAAATTTCAGCCCTCCTTACAGCTTAATATATTTTCTTGATAATGAGGGAAGCCATTCTGGCTTCAAATCACCATGCGCTTTGTTCATAGAAAAAATAATAATAAAAATGCACTCTAGATTTTAAATGCAGCACTAGTATGATGCAGATGTGCACCAGATATTCACTGATCAGATATAAAATGTAACACACACTAAAATACTTGCATGGATTGCAAAGACCAAACATACTTAAAAAAACCCCTCCTATCTCTTTCTTTGTCCATTTTATATGGTAAGAAAAAGGAGATGTCACACCTTTAACTTCAAGTTATTAAATCCTTAGATTTAGGACATAAAAGTATTCAAGGCAAGAACTAGGCAACTGCTCCTGTTAAGACCAGCCTGTATAATAAATGAAAATGACTCATTGCCAATGAATGAAACCCTGTTCCCTCAATGCCCTATTGGTCCAAAACTATTTGATGACACGGAATCAGACTTTTAAAAGTACAGAAAACATTATTAAACTTTATTTCCCTACATGTAGTTATCATTCTTTAAATCTTTATAACTTTTCCATCTTATTTTTTATATGTCTGACAAAAGAGGATTCAACCAGGTTTTTCTTGTTTTCAACTCAAGAACACCAAAGTAATTAAAATCATCAAGATTTGTATTTTTCCTATGGATCTTTCCAAGGTGATGTAAGAGTGAAGCCCCCAGTCCTGAAACGTGTACATGAATGAACCACTGCTGTCACAGGGGGGCATGGAACTTCATCAGTTGTGGCTGGATCAAGGTATAAAATAAGAAATTAAACCTGTACCAAAGATTGTTACTATTGTTCCTCTGCTCATCCTTCCCATTTGGGGGATATTGGGAGGAAGGTCATTTTCTTGATTCAGTAACACCACCATGGTAATACATTAGCTAAGTTAAAGTAGGACCATAATCTTTCTTGAACGTCCACAAAATGCACATTGGTTCCAAGAATTATTTCAAATGGAAAAAAAAAAAAGTGTGTATTTTTAAGGTCTGATGTTACCCATTGATGTCCATGAGAGTCTTCCCATTGATTTCAGTGGATCTGGGCCAAAGTTTGCAAAGCTACAGTTTTATTCAGTGTGCAAAACCCGGTGCTTCTCGAGTAAATAGCGTGATGAGTAGGCAGAAGTGGTTTAGGTTATAAAAAAGACCTGAGAACCTAATACTGAGCTTTATATAACAATTATTTTTGAGAGGTTGCCTGATAAAGTTTTGTATTGCTTAGTACTGGCACAGTCACTTGTATGTTCAGGCTACACATAGAAGCCATTTGAGGAGGATAACCCTTCTCAGGTCATGGATCACATCCGTAACAGGCATGTAGATACAGTGGCAAGTCAATGAACTTCATGTTGGAAGCAAAACACTGAAAAGCCATAAGCATGGAAGAGGTTAACAGTGAGTTTTCATAATGCCAGAGCCTTTTAAAAAGTCATGAGTATTAAAATGGCAGAACTATTTATCTTATTGTTTACTTACCAGTACACTCAAGAATTTACCTGAATAATTAAAACAGTCTATCCAGTTATTCTAATTAGGAAAGATAAAAGGGGTCTGAATATTTCACTGCCAGCAACAGTGAAAAAGCTCTCACTAGCAGAAGGAAAGAAAAGAAAAACCATTTTATTTTAGTTGAACAATCAGAACAGCTTTTCAGACAAGTATGTCACTCAGGATAACAGGGCAACCACTTTTCTTTTTCTTTTCTTCTTTTTCTAACAAAGTTAACAAATATAAAAAATCTAGTCATAAACAGCCTTCAAAGTACAATTAGAAACCAGCAGGACAATCTATACCAGTATAGGTAGATGGGGCAAGAAACTAGACACTTGTATTACTGCCATGATGTAGACTACAAATGGCCGCTGTGAAGAGGAACGGTGTGTACAGTACACATCATTAGCCAATTCCATCCAGTCACAGTCCAAACTGAACGCTACTCTCTTCAGGATTCAAGACCTGTCTACTTGACACTCCTTGCACAAGATACATCATTATCCTTTCTGAAAAGAGGCAGTTTCTATGGCAATACTAGTTAAGTGCATATCATGCTGCACTAATATAGTGCAAAAATTTGCCTTACATGTAGCAAAAAAGACGCAGGCAACAGTTTGAGTTAGAGAAAGTAGAAACATATTGTAACATTTACAACAGGTATACTTTTCCCAGACAGCAACCACTAGAAAATAGTTAATCTGAGAATGCCTCCTTTCTGGATGTACACACGAGGCCTTCATACTTTGGAGTGGTAACAGGACAGAATTTTGCAAGTGAGTCATTGCCCTCTGAAATGCAGGTTAACACAAGTTATCATTGACTGGCAAACTATTGAGCTTGCTCAGTGGGTTAATCCCAGTCAAAAGTTAATATAAGTACTAAGTACTAAAATGCTCTTTAGCAAGCATATAATCTGTTAGAGTAATACATATGGTTCAACTGAGTATACATGTTATGCTTGAATATAAAGAGTTATAGACGGCTTGGTACAAACTCTTCATGCGTACTGATTATACTTGGTTAATGATGCAGGGGCTTCCAACCGTTAATACTGTGTGAGCTACAGTATTCTGGAGATAGAAGTGGTGCTTAGAGTTTCTAAGATTGAGGAAACACCAGAGTTCTCCAACTGCAGTGTCTATTAACGTGATTCTGCCAAATTTCTCAGTGCTGATGGTCTAAAGTAAAGCAATAATACCTTCAATATCTGTAGGCATTATGAAATCCATCCTTCTTTATCTATGGTGCAATTACAAAAAAAAAAGAAAGAGTCAAAACACTTAATCCACTCCATAGAAAATCCCTGTGGCTTTAGATGCCTTCTGCTTTCAATCCAATAATTAAGACTCCGTTTGTCACCATAAGAAGTTACATTTTACATATCTGCATCTCCGTCATAAGCCAAAGTTAAAGGTTTCAGTCGGTTGTTCTGCCTTCTCTGGGGCTTCTTTGGCTTTTTGCTGAAACAATAAGATAATTTGTAAATAGAATAAGCAACTAATAAAATACAAAGATGGATTTCAGTCTTAAATGAAAGATGAGCATGCCGATAATGCATTTGGTTATTCATTTATAAAAGCTTTAAGCCTGAAACCTTCACTTGGATCACTAATCATCTCTTTATCAACCCAAACCAATATCTAATTCAAAGCTCAGTTGTTCAGAAACAAGCTGTTACGGCACTGCTGTGACTTGATGAAATCCTTGGCAGGTACTCCTGCAACATCAGTCAGTTCTCCAAAGAACTCAGAGCCTGCCGTGCAATATTTGGTCACGTATCAAAGCTGCAATCAGGTTCTTTTAAAGTATGTGACTCAAATCTTAAACCTCTCTCAACATATCAAGGGTTTCCACGGGAAAGTTCCATCTTTTGATTGGTTTTATCTCATTATTCTTGTTGGAAAGACTACATTAATTCTAGATGTTATAACCAAACCAGTCATAAATAGCAGGGATATGGCTGTCAGCCATAACATTCCTTGTCTAGCTTTGAATTAGATTTTCATGCAGCAGTATTTCCAATCCATTTGATATAGTTATAAAAAATAGCCAAGTTGAAGGAAAATGCATGTTTATACACACTTTAGTACTTGTCTTCTTTTAGAGTGTAATACAAACATTTCTTTAAGTCAGGCCTGTGAATTCTTAGTCTTGTTCAAAATCTTAGCTATGCCACTTAGGCTGCCCAAGTCTTAATCTTTTATATCAATCCAGTTGTTACTGTGGTTTGCAGTGGCCACAGCTTCCAGTCCAAATAATCTGCAGTGGAATTGAATGCTAATGGATTTTCTTTTCCTCAAAAAAAAAAAAAAAAAAAAAAAGAAAAGATTTTTTCCTTACTTAGTTAACTAAAAGGCAAACAAATCCAGAAGCCTCCTAAATGCCCAAATGCCTACTAATGCAATACAGCCAAGAGCCTGCACAGTTATTCACATCAGAAATTTCATACAGGAACTAGAAAACTTCAGGCAGTGCATTCTCAAAGATGACTTGCTCAAAAAAATAATTATTTCATGTATGAAAAAGATGAGAAAGTTTTCAGACTTTTTTGATTGTGTATATATTTATCTTGTCAAATATCAAATCTGACTTGTCTGTTTATGAAATTTCCTTTTTGCTAGTTCTCCCTTCATTTTGTGATACACACACAATAAAATTATTATGGACACTGTACATTACAGACATAAAAGTAAACTGTACACTAAGCTACCCCATATTTGTAAGTTCTAAGCTCAAGAGAGTATGTGATTATTCATCATTTAGAGTACAACCAGAATCCACCAACCTGAGTTTGAACAAAAGGACATGGAAAATTAAACACTGCCGTTCACAGAAGCACCTGCAGTTTCTACAGCAGCAGATGTAAACACTAGCGTTACAGTCTGTGTGGGACTGTTTATTTATAAATAATTAAAGAACTCACCAGGCTAGATAGATCATAGAAACAATAAAGATGAGTAAAACAAATGCACCAGCAGCTACACCATAAACCCAGGTCTTCAGCCTCCCATCTAAAAGGAATGAATGTTAGTCAGTAGTGTTTGAGTTAGTGTATTGAATTATTAGTTCTGATATAGCACAGAAATAATTTAATAATTCAAAATAAATGTATCCTCTAGAAATTACAGATTAATAAGAGTAAATACTGTTAAATAACAGAGCAAAGACTTCTCTGTGCACTTGTGCTCCGCTTTCAGCCGAAGTCTGGATAATTCAAATGGAGCTGAGATGTGGGGCAGAGGCAGCAGGTGAGATACAAGAAATTCAGCCCTGGGGCCCACTCATAGCGAGCAATCCCTCAGCATGATTGCAGGGCAGTCCATCAGCCTGGGGCTCACTTATGCTGTTATCATCACTTTCCATTCTAGCTCTAGTAAAGCAATCTGCCTGTTATTTTTATTCTTGTTTATATTTACTTTTATGTTTTTTGAATACCTATAGCATGCTTTACCTCATCCATAACTCAACCATACATATTCAACTTTGACTACTGTATAAAGTAATATTTTTAAAAATTTCTTTTCCTACAAAATGCAAGTTTTATTGTTATAAAGCAACTTCTCACATAACAAAAATACATCAACAAAGACAATTCATGCTCATAAATAGAGCAACTGTCTGCTGTTATTAAGGACTGTATTTATTTGCAGCCTGTGCAGTTTGTATTTTGGACATGATGACCCTGTAGGCAGAGGTACACATACCACTCTCCTTCCTGCCTTGATCCTAGATGCATCCAATTATACCAGGAAAAATGATGTGACTCTCTGTGGGGTTTTGCTCTGACCCCAAATGAACATGTCAAAAGTAAAAGTCAGTGCATGCTCTTTGACCCACTACTTTTATCTGACTCATTTTTCAAATTTCTAAATGGCTTTCTGAAAACATTGTTTTCCAGGAGGCTGGAAAGACATTTCCTTGGCAATAAACCACCACCACCACCCCACCCTCCCACCCCACCACCTGCCCAAACCAAAAACATTATAAATCTGAATTATTTCATTTACAAATGGCAAAAGTTTTATTTCATGAAGCTGTGTATATTTTCAACCTAAGCAAACACAGCAAAAATTTTTCTCACCAACCACTTACTGCTTTCTGATACCTCTCTAGAACAAAAAGATATAATCAGTGGAGTTTATATTTCTGCAAAGTAACAGTAACAAAAATTAGTCAGACTGGGTTTGCTCAGTTACACAGTGCTCTCTATTGCAGGGCAGTTGAGCTCAGGCTTTCTGGTCTCTAGCAATGCAAAGTCTTGCAGTCATGTGGACAAGTTGTTCAAGACTAAGCAGTATCAAGACATTTTACCTTTGCTACCTTAATCACCCTAATGAAACATTTTAATTGATAATAACTGAGATAACCAAAAATAACTGATCCATTAAAGATTAATTAAACAGTAGATTTGACCTGGCATATCCTATGATATAATATCACTGAGAAGAATTCAGACTTCAGTACTGCTAAACAGGTTACTGTCTTTTCTCCTTGCCTTCTTTCTATTGATAAATGTAAAGGGTTTTGGGTTGTTTTACATCGGCTTGTTTTAAAGTAGTAGCATCTCCTTGAAATAAAGACTGGCAATACCTTGTGTATGGATTTATTTATTTTTGTCAAAGCAAGGAACTCTGTTAATGAGATCATTCCTATTACGCAACTACTGATATCTAACTCAAGCTTTCTGAATTCCCACTGGACAGATTATTTTTAAGTATACAAGGGAATTGGCATCTCAAACTCATCTGTTTGTTTTAATACACCAGCACAGACAACTGAAGAGGATAGTTTTAATACCTTCCTTTCTGGAACTGCAATAAAAATCATTGAAGACAGTGAAAGAACTATTTTAAATCTAGACTTGGAAACTGTGAGGTAAGGAATAGTCACACCAGAGTAAATGAAAACATTTCCATAGATATTCAATCCTGAAATGAAAATGATCCCACATAAATCTCATCTGAAGCAAAAAATGTTTACTTTTTTTTACATTTGCTCATACCATCACTGCATAAAATATTAGTTCAATTGAATATGGTTAGGATTATCTGAACTGAGCTTTGTCTCCTTCCTAACTTGAGTTACAGAAAAATTGGTGAGGTTTCATGAAATCTCTCAACTGTACCATGCTCCAAAACCATGCCTGAGCATCCACATTCCTCAGGAGTTGAAGGCACCTGTCTGATATTTGTTTATTGTTGCCACTCCGGCTGCTACAACCCACCCTCTGGCCTTTTCAGGTGCAGTTAGCTAGAATGAGTAAATGACAACATATTTGTTAAGATGCTGTTTTTTGAAAGAGGACCATAAAAGTTTAATTTTCTTTTTCTTTTTTTTTACTTTTATTGTTGATTAAAGTATTTGAAGTAAAGATCATTTTATTGCAGATATCAAGTATAATATCACAGTGAAAATAAGAGTAAATACTACTAGGACTAATAGGATCTAACATAGGCATTCCTAATTTCCAACCTGAACATTATTTGGTCTGCTTATTAGAAGTATTATCATTCTCAATTTGCAATATTTTATGGATTATGCATGTAAAGACAGGGCTTTCAATTCTGAGACTAAAAACATCCAAAAAAACTTTTATAAAGAAGTGACCATTTTAGGACACCACTGGGTTACAATATTTAGCTCCATGTGATTTAAAAGACACTTAAGATGATAACCAGTTGCTCTCTTCCATATAAATAACATTTTGGACAAGCAACATATCTCTTTATGTGAAAGTATTATGATGATTGAAGTTTAATTTATCTCAATACTTAATAGCACTAGGAAATATTTGCTGACATCTGATTACAAGATAGACTTTACAAAGTATTTTTTGTGAAAAAACCTGACATATTTCATGCCACTCCTGCACATTAAGTCCTTGCTCAGCTCTAAAGAGCATAATCCATTATAAAAAGAAATACTGCCTATAGAGACTTCAAGCATGTCTATGCTAAATGTCAATAATATGGTTAGATTTTGACTAAAATGAATTAGTTTAAATATGGATATGGAAGAAAAGCATTAGCACATCTATACTGATTATTTTCCTAAAATTTATGCTTTGGCTGCAAATTTTAAGCAGCCTTTACCCTTTGCAGTCTTCAGTGCTACCTTTTCATTCCTCTGTCAACAGCACTATTTGTTGAGACATCATAATTTAAGTTACATTTCAAATAGCTTCTGTGAATTTTAACAGGTAGAAGGGATTAAAAGGAAATCTCCTGCAATATAAGATTTCATTAAATATATTGATGGAGTAGTGAGAAGGCTAGGGGTTTACTTATCTCTCCCTTTGTTTTCAGTCAGAGCAGATTCCTGCCTTCTTAAATGAACGCTTGAGGGTTTTTCTTCTCTTCCTTGGCATCACAAAAAGGTAAATGCCAGACCCTGCAGCAGTACTTAGCACTACAAACTGCTCATTGCATGACTTCACCTGGCCCAAATGGCTGTAGAAACCAGGTCCTTCCTCGTCCTGACTGGTTACTGGAGGGCTGCGTAGGGTTCACAGCTCGACTGGTTTTCACATCTCCCTTTTTGTCCTCCATGGTGGGGATCACCACCACGGGGATGAGAGTGCACTGCTCGAGTGTGCCATCGGAGGACATAACTTCGGTGTATCCATCTTCACAACTGCATGTTCTAGTCTGTAGGGAACAAGTGTTTTACACTGTGTAGCAGAGAACAGTTTTCTATGAGCTATAAAGCATAACAACATGGATGACTGGAAGAGAAGACTCTATTGATGAGCACTAGCCTGGAGAATATCTCTTCATATATTTTTATGTGAGTCCATACCATAACAACAGAGACTATTTAACACTGAAAGGTAGAAAATGGTGTGAGGTTGATTTTAACAATTAATGACTAGTAAAATCTCTGAAAATACTTTTTGTTGGCATAGTCTTTGTAATGCAGAAAGATGTGTGGGAAGCCCTCACGGGAGTGTTGTATGCTCCAATGCAGTAGCACATACCTCACTGCAGTAAGCGTGGGGATGGCTGCACGGTGGGTTACATGACCTGTCAGCATCTGGTTGGCGCATCACTAAACAGCCCCCTGTAGGACAGAAAATCATATTTTGACATGGTAATACCTTACCACTGATGAAATTACTGATGCCATTACTTGCTGCAGTATATCATGGATGTTAAATTTATTGCTAATTTGAGTTTAAGAGTCCTTCTCTTATTCTAAGGTGAAGGATAATTGTTATCAAGTATTATGTCAGAGGTAGAGTAAGGGTACAACAAATGTATTTGATTTCATGTGCATTTTAGAGAACTAATAATTGTCAATGAAGTCTTTTGTTTTCCCTTTTGCTCCTTTGGTGGATTGATCAAAAAACAGTTTAAATGCTGTGTTGTACTCAAGGGAAGATTTGGTTCTCTATGGCTTTCTTTTGACTCACATATTAAAACTGTGGCCAAAATAGAAATAAAAGTATATTTTTGATTTATGTCTTTGTCCATTAAACTGAAAACAAGTTACTCATCCTGTTTAGAAAAAGATACCGGTTTTCTGCTGCTCCTCAGTGGTCACTTTTACACATGCTATAGCTTTGCCTTCATGAAGCAAGGCTTCATGTTAGTCTAAGATTTTTTTGAAAGGAAAGCAGTATTCTCAGTAAAACATATACTGAATGTTACAATATTGGTGGGTTTCAGTCTTTTCCCTTTTTATACAGACCTAGTTCTCATTTCTCTAACTTTATGTACAGTGCAGTTATTGTTAGGGACCAATACACACAATCAGGCTTTCACTATCATTTCAGCCAGAATGACTTTAAAATATGTCTAGAATCTGCTTGACTTTTGTTTGAAGTTTGAATTCACCTGTGTTTCCTCTTAGCTCATAGGAGAGAGATATGCATCATGTAGTTTAAAATTTACACTGCTACAGGACAACTTATCTTGCATCTCCCACATTAGTAATATTTTTATTCTGGCGTGATACAATGATGAAATCCTGATAGCTTGAGGTTGGTCACAACCATAGCAGATGCAGTTAGATGTGGTTATGTAGATTCAAGTGTTAACAGGATGGCCAATGAAGAACAAAGAAAACCCTGCTGGTTGCCATAAGTTTTGCCCACCCCCAGAAAAGAAAACCATACATCCTAGCATACAGATCACATGCCTGGGAATCTATGTAATAAAATATCAGTCATCCAAGGAAGCTGCAGAAGGAAAGAGTTGCCTCATCGCCCATGGGAAATAACACCTTCAAGTAAAAGAGAGCTATTCAGCACAACAATATTATGCAAGAAAGTAAATAGATAAAAGACCTTAAAACTTAGGACTCACATTAATTATTTAATTATTAAAACACATTATGTTAGAGTCAAATGTAAAGCAATAAGGCAGACAAGAAACAATGTAATCAGAGATAGGGGTTGATTGTAGATCAAAACAGGTAATCTCCATTTAAATCAATCATGTATGTACATCTATCAATCTGACCTCTTAAATACTGTAGTTTATACAAAACACAAAAAAAGTACAAATGTAAATTAAAACCTGGTTCACTACTGTATATTTAACGTAGAGACATTCTCACAGAATAGTATATGCAAGTTCTGTGTTTGAAAACATCAGAAACACAAAAAATATAGTTTTGCATTGGAGAGAGAATGGTTCTGGAATTTTCCACTAGTTTTCACTTCAAATTAGAAAGTTATCACAGCTTTAAAGCCATATACAAACCGATTTTGAAAAAAAATACATACAATATGGGTCTGAGATTTGTCTGCCTAGGAGGTCCCATTGTGAAAAATCTGCCAAAAACACATATTCTTACATTTGTCTTGCCTGGAATTTATCACGTGGCTGTATCCAGTCACATCACGACAAACTATTATTTTCATGTGACTGACTGATTTATGAATATATTCTGATTTTAACATCTCAGAGCCATAATTTCCAAGATGTTACTTATTTTGAAATCCTATAAGACTTTTCATAGATAATATCCTATATTATTCTCAATAAGAGTTCTTAGAGATTTACTTACCATACAAGCATGTTATCTGAGCAGGAAGGGATCAAAGTGCACAAATAATGCCTTGTTGCATTTGTTGTGAACATGATGCATTTTAATAGTCTAACAGCACAAAGTAATATTTGCAAGAGACTTTGAGCTATTGTTTCAACATCTTGTAAAAATGATACAGATATTTTTTTTCTACTGTTACAACAGACAGTAGTGGTGGATTCCATAATCAAGAAGTATTGGATTGGCAGTCCATGAAAAACAGCTCTCCTTCTGCGACTGACCTGGCATGTGTTTACAGTCCCTGGGGTTCTTTTACTATCACTGGGCTGATACAAAAATTATTTAAACAACAAATGCATAACTCTTAGCTTAAATGAATTCCTATTTCTGATAAATAAATCCATAGAAATAGATAAATATGAATATTTCCTTCTGATACCTCAGTTATTCTTAATTCACGTTTTTCTGTGCTTTGGTTTGCACAAAAAGTCACTACACACCGTAGCTGTCCACTGAAGTGTCTTGATACAGATTTATGGCATTGAAATAAAGAAATAACCTTATATTATCACATTTATTAAAATTTGATATTTCGTAATTTTAAGGAGCTGTATCATATATGGATGATATCATCAAGTCTGCAACTTTCTCTGCCTTTGTATAGGCACTGAAAGGACCTTTAATACATAAAAGTTCTAATGTAGGGCTTGAAATCTGAAACCCTAAATTAAAAAGTGTAAAGATGTCGATGATAAAAAAAAGTAAAATATTTCAGGTCCACTACAGAAGACAATATTTATATTTACTTTTAGCACTACATGCTGCATAATTCTGGAAAAGAAACTACATCTTTAATATGCAAAAATATGATGATTCAAGGCAACATGTTGATTCCCACATCAGGAAGTGTTTTTAGCAGATTCTTTTTTATTTTTCTTCAGTTTGTTTGAAAAACACGATTCACCTGTTTTCCAGGCTTTTTCTGTGTATATAAAGAGAGTAGTTACCTGTGACGTTTAAACCATCTGACCTTTGGCACCACACGGTCCGAGAGGATCCCTTCCATGGGCTAGCCATCCACTTGTATTCATAGCACTGGCCATCTACACAGAGAACATTTGCTTTTCAACAAATTTGATGATAAAATTTTAAGTTACCACTGGCAGCAGCCACATTCATGAGGAGACCATACTCATTATGTCACCATAGTCATTATGATTAACAGCCTGTACGGCTAAGTAGGCCCTTCCTCCTTCACCCAGCAACTTAGAAGAGTGCCCTGCACATATGGAAGCTCCAAGGTCTCCTGCACTTACCGGGCACAAACAGAATAGGCCAGATGTGTCCCAGACACTAACTATAAATGTATGCTCTTCTTGTTGAGTAAGCCTAATGTAGCTAATGGGAAAAAGAAACGTTTCCAATAACCTCATAATGGTTGTGGCCCATCTGTTATGCAAAACTCATTTAGGAGTGAGGTTTTTTTCTTGGTAACACTGAGCTTCAGCCAACGCTCCAGTTCTTGGTGAAGTGGCCAGGACTGCACCTGGCCTCATGTCTCAGTTATGCTGTGTGTATTTCATAGGGCCTGGGATGAATCATGAAGTCCTTTCCTTTATAAACATAAAAATCCTTTTTTCCTGATATGCCTCCAAATAGACAAGAAATGTCTGCACTTTTCTTAGATACTCTGTCCAATACCAGCAGTAAGCATGGCTGAGACATTTTAATGACATTGTCATGCAATTAACAATTCAAAGGGTAGAGAGAAATCTAGATTTAGTTATGCATCAAAACTTAGAGATTTCTTTTTTTAATGTTATTAAGCAGATAAGGCAACTGTCTGTCCCATACCTTAAAAAGAAGTGTAAACATTAAAAAAGGATAATATTTTTAAGTGGTAATATATGATAGCATATCAAAGAACAGAAAGAAAACACAATTACTGTGTTCTGTGGGTTTTTTTCTTACAGTGGGTGGCCTTACTTATATTTTTGTACTTACCATTGCATGATCTTGTTTCCAAAGCCTGTTCTGGACAGAGATGTTGATTCTCTAATTCCTGAATGATCACTGCTCGAGATCGGACTTGTATTCCTCCAAATCCGAGGTCCTCCCCATTCACACAGGTTAGCTGGCAAAGGCTCCATTCTGACCACTCTCTCAAGTAACAGTCCCCTGTCAAAGAGCAATTTATATAAGATGATCATTTTATGTGAAGAGTTTTTTGCACCGAATATGTCTTTAAAAAAAAAAGTCCAAATCCAGTTTTTCAAGTTGCCTTCTTTTTATTTCCTCTTTTTAAAATTTGCTTACACTTAAGAGAAGATAATATTTTGACACGCACTGAATATCTGTGTCATACAAAATAGTAAAAAAGAGATTATACAAAGGCTTACTTGTTCTAAAGCAGGGTAGTTTCCCATAAGATCACTCTCATTTTGAATTTCTGAGCAACACTCCACTCAATGCCTGAATTTTTGCAAATTTTAAGATATTGTGGACTGTATGCCTTATGCTAAATGTATGCATATTTTTTTGAAATTCTTTTTTGATCTTAGAAAGCGAAATATTTTCCAGTATTAATAAGATTAAGTATTGCTCATCCTCATGCAGCATTTCTCTAAACAGATGTAGAAGCAACTGCTGGAACATTCTTGCAAGAAAGGGAAACGGGAATGTGATTAAAATATCTGCTCTGGCTATTTCATGTTGGGATAATAGAGATTTGTAGAATGTTATAGTGTAAAACTGAAAAATAAAATTATACTTATTAGCATGATCAGCTGAAGAACATTTAAGGAAAATCTAAGGCAGAACACAAAGACATAATTTTTTAAAACTGCAGTCAAAATTGGACTAGACTATGCACAGACTCATAAATAAACCTCTTAGTTCTCATTATTTCAGTGAAAAAGCTATTAAAAATTCATGCTAGCTTGCATTATACTGATGACAGATATAATCAGTACCGTGTTGACCAGATGCCTGATTAATGAAGGAATTTTATTTGCCAACGTTAGGAAAGCATGCAAGAAAATGAATAATTGATGAACTGGTATATACATAATAGGAAAACAAGTAGTGATTTTTGGAAACATTAGCTGGAGCGTATCATTAGCACATCCCCACAGGGCAGTTATTCTTGCTGGCTAAATATAAGGTTGTTAAAAACAGATTCCTGCTCAGCAAAATTTTAAAAGCAATCAGTAAGCAGCTCTATTTTTTTTAAATAAATTTGACTAATATGAAAACATAACTACAAGCTTAATATTCTTCCAATTTTTATTTAAGAAGTAAAAATATGTGAAAATCATGCAATTGGAATGCTATGTACAAAGCAGTGATGGAAAGCCGCTCAATTTTTTATTAATTTCTATGCATTTGGACAACTTTGCCTTCAGTCCCAATGAAAATGAACTGGAAAAATTTCTGAGAAGGAGGAAAGTTTCAAGAGAATGAAAACAGTACTGCTATGAAATGATAACTACATTAGAACTGAAGGAGTTAATAATTTCTGAAGATACATTAATGACTACTGAACAACATTAACATACTTTAACAAATTCTACAAGTGTTTGAAATGAACTGGAGGGGTTTTACTGGAAATTAAACAGCTGTTATCGGCTCTTAATCCTTCAAAGTATGAGGATCATGATCTTGATCACTCAGCTCCTTTGGACTCAGTTCACACAGGAAATGATAGTGCATGTCCCATCCAGAGAGTTAAAACAGCTACAGACACTCATGTTTTCTCAGAGATTAAAACAGTAGCTTCACTTGGAACAGACCTTTTAAAGAAAAAAATAAGACCTTTTCGCTCAGCTTCTTTAGACACCTACAAAAGGCATCAAGTTCTCAGTCCTGGCAAAAGATAGGAACTTGTTAGGTGATCTAAGCACTTAAAGAAAATATTTAGCCGTAAACCAACACTCTAGAGAGTTAAATATAGGTTTTATTTTAAAAGATTTTGTGAAAAAATATATTACTCTTAGGTACAATCTATGACAGAGACATGTTTTTCATAAAATTTAAAACCTGGTATTTTTCTAATTGATTTATTGTCGTGAAGCCACTCCTGGAAAATAACTCTGTTGGTCATTTGATGGATGAATCCAATCAGCAAAGCACATGAAAAAGATTTAATTGCCTGTGGCTAATGCTAGGCACTAATAACTGTAATGACACCCAACTAATCTTGCAAAGCAACATATATTTGAACAGCTTTGTTACCTGGACAAGGGACAGCGCAGGTTTCCTCAAGTATCATCTTCTTATCACCGTCTATAATAGGCTCTATTTCTCCACAGAATTCATCATCTACTACTTTGCCAACATCTTCAATGGATCCATCATAAACCACACAGGAAATGTTCCTCACTCGTGTTCCCTCTCCACACTGAGCATCCTACAGAAGGAGGACATATATGGATACTGGACAGAAGAAAGCGCCAAAAGACTAAATTTGAGTTACATGTCACTCCATCTCCTATTATTTTTGCTTTATTACTTGTTAAAAGAAAGGACATAGTTCAATACTTCTGAAACAAACAAACAAAAAGAGCCCCAACCCAAAATTTCTGGTGGCTGCTTCTGCTGTTTCTTAAACTATGGAGCTAATTATGCCTTGGAATTGCTACCATGGCAGTATCTCAAGTGAAATTCTCTTCTAGTATGTGAATGTGTATGCTGGTACACTTTTACAATAGAAGGATTTAAATAATTAGCAAAAATTCTGCTCGGGTACCAGGGTTTACATTTATACTTTGAATATTTGTAGGACACTTGTATCTGTTGACAATTATGAAGTCGAAGAAAAAAAGAAACACTTTAGTTTTTGTATAAGGAAGGTGGAAGCAGATTGTTTAGAGTGTTCTGAAGGAGGTATCTGGGCATATCACAAATATGCCTAGATAAGCAAGGTCCATAACTCTTAAGTCCCTTATGGCTTTTACCTCTACTTTGCATGCAGACCATTGACCATATTGCCATCGATAACAAGGTTTTACTGGACAGGGTTTGAATTGCTCCATCTGAGAAGGACAAGGCCTCCCATCACCCTGAAATGGCTGATTTATGGTCCTTCTTCTGATCATTTTTCCTGTGAACAAGAAACAGCAATATAACTAACAACAGAGTGGTTAGACTGTTTTATTCCTCAAGATGGCTCTATTTTGCTGAGAAGTGTTGTATTTGAATAAAGCAATTTTTTCCACATTTGAAAAATTGGATTGTAAAGCAGATATGTTGGCTCTTGTCTGTTATATGGATTAATATTTTCCAATTCAGACATTTGTTTGTACTGCAAGTGCAGTACAAGGATGCAAGGATGTGTGATTAGGATTGCTCCTGTAACAGCAAGCAAGAACAGTAATTTCCTAGTTCAGAAGCCTGCAGAAGAATATTCTCTCTTGTGACAATATGTTTGTGGCATTTCAGTGGAAAATCCTGCTCCTCATCTGGAGATTTATCCTGGAAGAGACCAACATTTTCTGTTCTTCCGTGAGTTAACACAGAAAAATGTGTCCCATAATTGTCTGATGCCAGCAAATGGGAACAGCTTGCGACTTTCTGCCACTGTCTGGATAAGTGACATGCAGATTTTGCGGGAGATGGAGGATTCTTTGCTCAGGCCCAAAGAAAATTAAAATACAGTTGGCTAATCTGACACTAATCTTCTCTTCAACCATGAGTAGTATGCTACCCAGAGTCACTGAGATACAGGTTCTATTTCAAATACTTACATAAACAGAAAGAGGAAGACATTTTTATCCTTTCAGCAACTCTTGCTTTTTTTATCTTGTAGTGAACATTAGACCATTATGCTTCATTACAGAGATGTCAAGTGATATAACCAAAAATTTTCTTATGTGTCAGAAGTAGTGGCCAAGTGGCTGTTCTAGAGTTGTCACCTCACAAAGGTTTCCACAAAAACAACACAGCTGTAATATTTTAATCTATACATAAATATGAGTCAAGTCTGAAAAAAGATGTATACTTAGTATATTTTGCATACTAAGGCTTATAATAAACTAAGGCATTACACAGTTTTACCTACATAACACCTGATGATAGCTGGCCAAATTAATCTTTAATTCTGTATTTCAATCTCATGCATTTGGAATTGAGTACCCTAATGTACCTTAATGACATAAATCTTTTGCTGAGAGCAAGCTACACAAGCCACGAAGCAGAACTATATCAATCTCTCCGACAGCTGTGTTCACTGCAGACAGCTAGAAAGATGTTTGCTAAGCAGAGCCTCATCATTTTTGAACTGAGATGTCACAGGAGAAGAAAAGATTTTTTTGAAAAGTACTGCAGAAAAACCTCCAAAGAACAGCAAAGAGCAGAATTCTTCCTCAACTTTGTGGATATTTGAATGGGTGCACACAAGCAGTTCAGTTTTGTGGTCATTTGGTTTATTACATGGTTATAACTTATTGAAAAAGACCAGTTACTTCCAACTTCTTGAATAACAGGAAAATTACATCCTGAAGGCTTACATGTGAGGCTGTCACCATCTGTTAAAAACACTGAAAATTTGAAAGCTGTTTTACATTACTCTTTAAAATAAATCTTCTCAGTTCTAAAAATAAATTCTATACTTGGAAAGCACAAGGATTTCAGATAGTGACCCACCTTCACATTTTGCAAAAGCAGAGCAACGATAATTCTCATTCAGAAAACATCAGGTCAGTTTTTCAGGTTTTGTATGTAGGGAAAAGCTTATAATGGAAAATCTGACAACATATTTAAGTCTTCAATAGAGCTGTTAGTTCAATTCTCACTCTTTATAAAGATTACTTTGACTATAGAAGTGTAGATAATTTGAACATAGAAGTCACGCTTTGAAAGAAGCTTCAAGAACTGAAACATTATTACAGTATTAGATACTGCAGTGTCAAATTATTGACTGCTATCATTAAGAAAAAAAAATTCTGTTGGGATCCTGAACTGCCCAGAATTTTCACATTTTTTTTGCCTAGGCCTTTTCCCTGTGGTCCACTCCCCAAGAAACCCAAAATAGATGTGATATACTTTTATTCTGAGCCCAGAAGTTGAAATTGGATTCCATATACTGCCAACCATCCAGGATCTGTAGTGACATATTCCAGACATTACAGAAAAAAATGGTCTTCTACTGTTGTCTTTCAGTAGTTTGTATACCTTAGTTGCCTGGTACAATGGTGATTTCTGGTCTTTATTCTGAGACATATCAGTGTAAATAAATAACAAGAGTTTCTGCATAGAATGTGCCTTTGACATCCATTCTCTGGCATATATTTGATTTTAAAAAAACTTAGTGGTCAGCAACATTTTGGGAAAAAAAAAAATGCAATCACAGTGAAAGTAACTTGTATTTCCATGCTTGTTCTGTACTTAAAAATAAAGAATTCTGCGTGAGTAAATTCATTAGTTTTAATCACTCTGCACTTCTACAATTTTAGTTGTTCTGAACTCATCACTAATAAGGAAACTTATGAGAAAATCCCTCTCTCCTCTTTCTCCTCCTACCAGCTGAAAAATAAAAATTCAAATCAGTATTTATTTTTGTCTCAATATATCATTCATCATATCTCTTTGTTCCCAAGAGTCAGAAACTATTGTGGACCAAATTCTCATTATTTTCAGTGAGTAAAGTCTCACTCAGCTTATTTTCATGAGTAAGGCTGATTTAGATCCCTGTCACTTTCCTTAGATAGCTACATTTTATAATTCTGTAAAAAGAAGTACTACTGCTTTTATTACAGAAAAAAACCAAAGAAACAACAAACCCCCCCAAAGAAAAGCAAACCAAAAAACAAAACAACAAAAACCAACAACAAAAAACCAAGAGCTCAGTCTTTAAAATATGCCAAAGCTATGCACTGACCTGTAAGGCCACATGTTTGAGAGCACTCAGACCAAGGGGACCAGTCAGAGAGCTGACAGTTCACAGGACATTCCACCACACAGGAAATATTCATTTGCCACGTCTTTTCCAAACCCAGCTAAAAGAAAATGTTAAATGGTCAGCACATAACTCCAGGCCTCTCTGTCATCAGTGCAGGGTATCCATTTGGACATTGTGAATCTGAGATAACTAAAGTTTTATGCAAGCATTAAGTCATAGTTAAAAAAAAAAAGAAAAGAAAACTAGACATTTCAAAACCTATTAATTTTAATGACTGGAAAGGTTAATGACATAAAACCAGCCATTAAGACTTTAAAAGGGAAATAAAACCACTAGACACAAGTATAGAGCAATAATTAGGCACAACATTAACATGTCCTCCATAAATAAACTACCACAAGTACTGGAAAATGTCTCCTCCTCATAGACTCACCAAGTCTATACATTTGCATTTGCAGTACCATTGATTGAGACAAATGAGGTTTTAGACCTCTGTTTACACATCAAAAAATGAGTTGTTGGCTTTTCTCCATGGTTCAGTATAGCCTTTATTATTCAGCTATTGCACACAGGTAACACTTGAAACCTTCGGATAAGCTGGAATTTGGATTATTAGAAACTAGAGAACCCTCTTTGAAGTCCGTATTTGGGTCAAATCTTCTATGCAAATGCTTTAAAGCCTGATGAATTGATTCCTTCCAATTATAGAAACACGACTGCTCTCTTTGAGACTGGCCTTCTCAGCTGGACTTTGTCAGCTCAAGAGGGAAAAGACTAAGAGAGATATTAGCAATGAAGAGGAGAAAGCTGAAGTCCAGATTACTCACAGCAACCTTTTATTTGTGTGTCTTAGATACTGAAGTTCTGCTTAAATAGATCTGGGGAAAAACTGTCAGGCTGGAACTTGATAGTAATCACATATTCTTTTCTCTTCCCTCTCTTTCCTTGAGTTAATGAACAACAATTCACCTTGAAGAGTTTAGAAAACATTTATAGGAATGTTTTTGTATTTGTTTATAGGAATGTTTGGCACCATAGATTAACCCCTGCTGCTGGAGGTTAATCACGTGCTCTGACAAGCAGACTAATGACCAATGAAACCAAGAAGTTTGCTTTTTAATGCAGATAAAACTGCTGGTTTCTAGGCTTTCCACATCTTTAATTGAAGGTAAATGAATGAAATAAGTCTATAATAGGAATATGGTCAGGACCAGTTTGCCTTTGGTGATTTGATTTTCAAATACTGAGAGAAAAGAAAAGCTAAGTTCGTGCAATGTGCTAATTTTGTAGAGTTAGAGATCAAGTAATCCAGTATTACTGTGCCTTGGGAGTTTGAAGAGAGCTACATTAACGTAACTAGGACTTGGAAATAAGCCCTGGAAATTGATTTATCTTGGCAGTAATCAGGATGACTGGCTACCTTGCTACCTTCTTTAGCTGATTGACTAAAACAAACTCAAGATCATATGGATGCATAAGGAAACCAGAACACAGGGGCTCAGAAGGAACGTTAGTATTTAACTACACTGATGCTCATACCTGGAGATGGTGATAGACAAAAGTCAGCAAGTAGGTTGTTTTTACATATGGCTTTTATTAGTGTCCAGAAACTCAAATATTGCAATCAGGTGTCCTAACATCTTAGGGATCAGAGTAGGTATATCTATTCTGATCTCACTTCTTTGCATATAGTAGCAAGAAACATAATTTGGTGAAAGTATGTACAAATAAATTAAACAAACCTTTTGTATTATTCATACGTTTAGTATAAAGTTTTATGATAGCCCTGGGGAAATTCCATTAGCTAGGTCATTACAAACTTATTTCGTATTTCTTCTATTCATCAACATTTCCAACCACATGCACCTTATTTTGAACTTCACTTAATCTTTCTGCGCTGCCCTTAGAGTGCAAAAACCCCCACCCTGAAGGATCATTAGCAAAAAGAGCATAGTATGTATTCACACTTTGAAAATATTTTGAGCACTCTCCTCTCATGACCTGGAAGGTCACAGAGGTGTCTTTCTCATCTTTAGAGTGAGGGATCTGTTAAGATCTGAACAGCTTGGCTTTCTTGTTAATCAGGTTAACAGGTTTTACTTGTCAGTTATTGGATCAGCCTTTGACCTTGTTGTACCACTGTTTAGACATCCATAATTCAACAAATAGTCTTAATGGTATGATGGGGGAGTGGATCAGAGCTTTCTACAAGAACACATAACTCTGTATGCTCTAACAAATCAAAAGGGCAAGTAAGAATTTCTGAGTAAAAAACTTTCATTTCTTAAAGGCAGGAAAGCTCCTGAGGTTTTCTGAAATGAGTTTTTTTCTATTGAAATATTTACATGGATGGATATTTTATATCATGCCTTGGTGTTAATTAATCAATATCACATCTCTTAAAAATATCCTCACAGACTTTTTTTCTTCTTTTAACAGAATGCATTAACAGAATGCATTAATACATTGCTTTATTAACTTCAAGCAACTTGCTGGTAGGTAGTCAGATCCTGAGGATTTTTTTGGAACATAATTTTTGTGGATTCCTCATCCTTGGAAGTGTTCCAGTCCACAGAAGGGGATTGGAATTAGGAGATCTTTAAGGTCCCTTCCAACCTAAACCATTTTATGATTCTATGAAAATATTACATTTGATTATAAACCCAAGAGCTATATGTGAAAAAGGAAATGGGACCGAAGTAGGGTGTCAGTCTCAGCTGAAACCTCCTGCCTCTGCTAAGAACTTAGAGATTCAAGAATCCAGGATGGCAGAGGGGATTGGAGAAGCTTAAGTAGGTCAGAAACAACATTACAAAACTATAGTGCAAAGTAAATTATGAGTTTCCTGACTGCCTCCACTTCTGATGAGACTCTTTTCTATGGGCACATCCTGAAGAGTAGCTGCTAGCCAGATGGGACCCACAGAAAAATTGTTGGTGCCAAAGCTGCTGTGGAGGCCACTCCATCTTTGTCCCCCATTGCAAGTGATTTTGTTTCTGATGTCATGGTGGTGGTGGAATGGCAGCTGAAACAAGTGCAGTTACTTTTCATCAGAAATGCATGTAGGATTGGCCAAATGTAGTATTTGTGTTGTCCTTCTGTTTTCCTTCATAGTACTGTCTCCATGCAATCAAAAACATAAAGACCAATGCACAAAATGTAAGGAAACCAGTGCTGTTGAATTTGAGGGTAGTTAGAATATTTGCAAAACGGCTCTTTCAAAATTTAAGGGCTCCTTTCTGCTAGTTTGGTCTCCATATATGATCCTACTTAATATTACATTCATGTTGCACATTTTTCACACTAGCTTGGGTATCTTTTGCATTGCACAGCTGGATACAAGGAGTTAGCATTCAGCTCAGTTGCAGTACATGAGAAATATTTTCAAACATATTGAGTAAATGATTGATACTGGCAGGTGTCCACGGCTCCATGCAGAAATTGTATCAAATTAGAATTATGATTAGTATTCTGATTAAGATTTATTACATTTATTCTATTTTATTAATTATTGTTTCTAAGTTATTCCCTTCAGAACATAATAATTAGCATATGTTCACAGAGGCACTTAAAAGTATGCAAAGGAAATGGTATAAAAATCATTGTTGATGGCTCAGTTCATTCCAGAGGTAGTTAACAATCCATGAATAGAGTTGCAAAACATCTGGTGAAGATGCTGCACAGCTCAGTTGGCTCAGTATTAATTAGCACTATCAGAGGGGAGCTTACTCACAGGTACCCACTCACCTCTTCACAGTACTTCAGGTCAACCGATTTGCCATCACTGCGAACACAATCAAGCATCCGTGTTTTGATACCATTACCACAGACAGCCTTCTCACTGAGCTGACATGTGCTCCAGTCTGGAAAAGATAAATTCATTAGCATAGCAGACATTCAGAAAGAATTCTTAATGATCCAGTCTCCCACCTAATTCTAATTCTGATGGCCTAAAATAATCCTCATAAGCAACTTCTACTCATGCAAAGACCCATGGAGCTCAGCTGCTATGTATTTTTGGAAACAGCAACTTTTACTGCAAATAGTCAGTGTCATGGTACTTTCCTGAGAAGTTCATATTTGGTTTTATCTCCATGGACTTTGAGTAAATCCCAAAATGATAGGAGAAATCAATTTCCTAGAGTTACAGCATGCCCGTTTCACCTAAGTTGTGAAGCCTCCATTTAATATTTTATCTGAATGAAATGGTCTGAATCAGTTTTCAGTACAAATTCCGCAGCTCCCTCTGGAACAGAAAGCTGAAGAATCCATCCTGTAAGGTGAATGGAAGTAAGCTGTCACTAGAGCATAACACCACAAATACCTGTCACGTTGTAGTCATAGTGGTAGCAGTTCTTGTTCAAAGTGCAGGCTTCTGTCTCGGTGGCAGCAGGACAAGGCTTTCCATCATCTGGCTGTCTCAGAGATTCGGCTGACCTTTCACGGACACTACTTCCATTGCATGGCTTAAAAGGGAGATTAGAAACAGCTTTGATATTTTGGCAAGTGTCACATAATAAGTCCATGCTTTTGTCTAAGAGAAACCCTTTCTTTGTTATTTCAGAGAGAATTTGGTCTGCTCTTGCATCTTGGTACCACCCAAGGTAAAATATCCTTTAACTTGGTGACACCTCTCTATTTTTCTAACTAGTGTATATTTCAGTGTAGTGTTTTGGAACTATTTCATTCATAAACTGGATATTGAAAGGCTCGCTTTCCATAGGCTCTAATGTAATGAGCTTCAATACTCAGAGGCCCTGAAATATTTTTATTTTTGTTTAGGGTTTTTTTTTTGGTATTTCTTTTTGAAATTGCTATCAGGAAGGGAAGAGGAGACCCAAAATTACCTTTCTATGCTCAGTCTTCATCTACAGACTTCACTCGTTATCAGACAGTGACATTTTTAGTACAGTGACTGTGCCACTATAGAGATGCTCAAAGACAGACTCACAAGTCACCTGCCAAAGCTATTCCACCACACAGAAGGCACCCCACACTGAGGAGTGACCAGTGGGGACATTACAGGCTGTGTTTTGGAAAATTTCACTTAATGGAAAACACTGGCACATTTTATTTGCAGTCAAAAATCAACCTTAAAGATGACACCATATATAGATAATTACAGGAGTAATCACTGCTCATTTCAGCATCTTTGCACAATACACCATGTATATATTTCTGAAGTATCCTTTTAAAATTGTAAATGTTACACTTCAGTATGCTTCTTACCAAAGAACATTGAGACCATGATCCCCATTCAGATATAACACAGTCTTCAGGACATGGCAATGTGCATTTTCTAGCACCAAGTGGCATCTCTTCAGGATCACACAGATAGTCCTCTACATTGTCTGAAGGACCATCCACAGTGTTTAACATGCACCTGGAAAAAAGAACTGCACATAAACTGCTTTTGCCATGGATTTTGTACGGACTATTCTGAAATATTTTAACATTTTCTCAGCACATAACAGAACTGAGCATTGACCTATGAATATCCAAGAAAACCTGAAAAGCCAAAAATAAACCTTGTTTTTACAGAGAACAGCCACATAAAGATGTGCACATAATATAGGCAGTCCCTGTCAGTGATTTGCTGGGAGCTTCTGGGCAAGTGATTTGCTTGACATTAGCTTATCTCTAAGCCAGAATAATGGAAATCATCTATAGTTTAGATATATTTTGTGTATAATGCAACTGATATTTTTAAATCCAAAATTTTTAAAAGTTTAAAAAAATTACAGTCTTAATACTAATCCCTAATTTCCACAAATGCTTTTTTAATTACCAATAGATTAAATTAAGAATCAAGGTCTATATCCATAACCACTAGACAGAGTCATATTACATTCAATGAAGTTATTCTCATTTATATCCAGCAGGATTTGGATCCGGTACATTACGGTTGGTCTAAACACTGTACATTACATAGAATTACATAAAATTAAACACAGCCATAACAGAAAGTGAAGGTTCTCTAAAGTGAAGGAGGAGCAATACTGTTTTACCTGACTTTCCTCGTTTGGACACCTTCTCCACAATTCTCTTTTAAGTCCACATTGGTCACTTTGCAGACGCTCCAGGGCTCAGTAACCCATATGTACTGGCTGCAGTCACTGTGGCAGGGCACTACCTCATACACCTGTAATCCACATTCAGTGTTAGTTTTGTAGCACATAAGTAAAATAAACAGTGATCTTACAAAAAAAAAGCTAATGCTATTTTTTGTCAGAATAACAAATATAAGCTTGCTGATTTAAAGGTCATATTAATAATACAGATTAAATACTGGATAGAAAACTACTAAATAATGAAGAGACAGAAGCTATCTCATGATGGATTCTAATGATGAGTTTTCTCTGGCACCAAACCCATTCTGTGCCATTTCCACCAAAAACATGAACACTACTAATACAAAGTCTGTAACTAGGCTAGCTCAAGAATATACCTTTTAGAAAAATGCTGCCGAAACTCTGCTAACACTTTACCTCTGTTCTTCAAATTTCCCCTTCACTATGCCATTCCACTGTTATTAGTTGTGGGGGATTTGTATTTCTAAAGAGAGGTGACCTCAAGGGAAATGGTACCAATATATATTTATTAATTTTATTTATTCATTGTGTATTCTCAAAAATCACTCTAATATATTTGTGTACCAATATTAGTATTGTGTTTATATTAGAAGAAAAATTTGAAATAGCACCTCATATAGTAATTTATACAATGTTCCATATACTGTCTGAAGCATACATTACAAAAAAAAAGGACAGACAACATAAACGTTCAACACAAACAGGAAGCACATATTTTTTTTAGAAACACTTACCTGAGCCTGAAGAAAGTATTTTCATGGACCCAAAAGAAAAAAAAAAACAAACAGAAAAAACAAACAAACAGTAAAACAAAGAGAAAAATGTAGAATGATTAGAGTGAAGCACAGGTATTTAAATGGCATTAATTTAACTTTCATTACAAAAAATATTCTGTTACTTCTGCAAAGCAAAAGGCATCCAAATTTTTCCTCTTGGATCTCCCTTGCTGTCATAAGACATTTTGGAAGAAGTTTGCATTTGAAAGAAAATAAATATTTATATACAGCTGGTGGGATGAAACTGCAAACTAATCTCTTTTTCAGTCCTGAACACTTGATAGAATATTTTTTGCTCTTTGCCTATAATAAGCATAAACTTTCACACAGTAGGGAATACAGTTTCCCCAAGATGAGAGAAAATCCTCAGTGTTTTTGGAGGATACTGGACTTCTCTGTTAACTAAAATTGTTCTGACAGCATTAAGTGCAATAAATTCAAAAGAATAATGGAACTGGCAGTTCTCATTGTTCCAAAGTTCCAAGGTCTTTCACTGAGTATCTTAATTATGCATAGTTTACTTAAAGTCCATTGCCTTGTTATTACATATCGTTCTAGGTATCAAGTCAGCACAACTAATACTGCTAGACAATCTAAGACATTGTCTTAAACAAGTCCTTTATTTCTTTTCAGCAACAGCACTCATGTAGGAAAAAAGGATTGATGGTTTGATAGCTAACCTGCAAAAAAACACCACCAATCACAAAAAGTATGATGCTTTGAACACTGAATGTGTAGTCTGATATATCACTATGCAGCTGATCATCCTATACACCAGCACAGTCAGAGTGTTTGGGCCTTCTTTGAACTACTTAAGCATTAATTCAGGCATAAAGATGTGTGGTGTAAATACATGTTAAGGAAGGTACTGGACTCCATAGACAATTTCTTCTTCAGAATTCTTCTTCAAAATTTCCATAATGAGAAGAGAGAAACCTTAATTCAGGGAACTGTCTATATGTCTGACTCTGATTAGCATAAGAAGAAGTACATAAACCCTGCATATTCAGCAGCCTTCCCAGTAATATAAAATCTGGACATCTTGCCAGAAATGCAAAGGAGAACTCTATATTTCATTGCACATGTTAGTGGTGTTCTCTGACCCTCTGGTATTTTTGTAGCTATGACTGTGGGCCACAGCAGCTGGGTGGTTTAAGGTTTGTATATCCACCTGCTTCTGATAAGGGAGCAAATAATGCCTAGAGCCAAGGAAGAGAGGGATGTCCTTGAATTGTCTAACAGCCTCAGATTAGTCTCTCCATTTGAAATCCTCTGAAGGCCATTGACATGATTTTATAAGAAAACTGACTCTATTATTACTGTAATTATGAAACCTTTCAGCCTAGTGAAGTGAGTACTGAGCAAGGTTCATTTAGCTGGAGTGTGGTTTGGGAGCCACCCTGGCATGCACAGCCCAGAAGGAAAGACACTCAGTGAGACATCTACATGTTCACAATGTTCAGTCCTTCTCCAATACACAGGCACACATGTCAGCCCTGAGAGACATTGAAAAACTTCTTAACAAGGTCTTAAGCATTTTATTTCAATGTTTCCATACCCTTGCTATTAGAAAGTTTTCCCAAGGCTTAACCCAAATCTGTTTGTAGCAGTCTAAGCCCACTTCTTTTTATCCTATCCATGATGGCCACGGAAAATGGATTATTGCCATGGAAAATGGATTATTTCCTCCTTCTTTGCAACAGCCTTTTATGTATGTGCTAGCAGACTGCCAGCATCCTCCCTCTCATCTCCTGTTCCTTGGGCTAGACAGCATGTTGTAGTCTTTCCTCAGGCTCAAAATTCCTAGATCTTAACTCACAGCATAGCACCCCTGTGAATCACAATTCACACACTTGTGGGCACCAAAGATCCAATCAAACTATTATGCTTTGTCTGTATGCAGATAAACATGTTACATATATAAGTAATAAATATGTAAATACATCAAATTACATTCAATAATTGAAATAAATATTCTGAAGAGTCGGTACTTTGCCATCTGAATGAATGGTGGATCACATTTAGATTAAATAACTAACTCAAAATTAGAATGCATGTGTAATTCCCAGCATATTTCTGAAATGACAGTGATTGTATTTAAAAACGAAAGATACAGCCTCCATATTCTTCAAAAATCCCTATGTTACCTGTAGAGCTTCCTTCTCATGAAAGTACTATATTTCAATTTTATTTTTTGCCATTGTTATATTTTGAATCATCTCTTACTATTTGGCAAATACCAGGTAACATTGCCACAAACCAAATTGGAGTCAAAATACCGGCAGAGGGCAATAGTGTTGCATAAAAGTGCTGAACGGGACTCCAGTAAAATCACCTTTGATGCAGAAAAATACAAGCATGTTAACTACTACATGAATAATAAAGAAGGAAAAAGACTTCTGTACTGACTAAAATTTGCTCCTATTGAATCACATTTCTCCTAATTTAAAGCATATTTACATGCTGACCCAAATCCAGCAACCCTCATTCTACTTTGTATTTTGTTAAAGTAGATCACAAACTTAGTTTATTAGCTGCAGTTTAACACTTATTGTTTTCTAAATTAGAACTAATTACATTCCCTAAAGTAGAAAATTAGATCAACAAGCCATTTCACTCTGTGTTAGCAAAATGTCAATAGGATAATATTAAGTACATGCACTTTTATTCAAATGTAAATTGACAGCAATTTTTTTTTAGTCTTTGAATATTTACAGAAAAGACCATGTGGCTGTTTAACATGCCTCTGCAGACTAAATTAAATTCAACAGTAATATGAATATAAATCAACTTTGAAGTGCATAAGTTAATTGACAAGGAATGTTTTTTCCTTTCTAAAACTCTCCAAGCAAAGAAGCTTTAGGGGTTTGACTTGAACTAGTGCTAAACTTGGTTCCAAAGGCTAAATGCTTATTTGTCATCCAAGCACTCCCAATGTGGTCTTGAATCACATTTTCTGACTTACTTTCGCTTGAGGATGATCCAGATTCTATGGCCAGACTGCTCCATACTGTAACATCTTTAAATGCAGTTAGTGGGACAACTGGGAGATGGACTTCTCAGAAGTTGCCAGGGCAAGTGTACCCAGAAGGTTAAGCCCCAGCTTGACTAAAACCCACTAAGAGATACTGGGATGATACGGTGTGAGTGTTCAAGAGTTTTAATTTGCTTTATGATCTAAGATGGTCTGAGGGGGCTACTAAGAATCTTGCCTGTTTGAGCAACTGTAAAGAGACATTTTATCCATTATCATAGAATCATAGAATGGCTTGGGTTGGAAAGGACTTTAAAGATCATCTAGTTCCAACCCTCGTGCCATGGGCAGGGACATCTTCCACTAGACCAGTTTTCTCAGAGCACCACCTAACCTGGCCAGGTATGGGCCATTCACAAATTCTCTGGGCAAACTGTTCCAGTGCCTACCAAGTTGACAGTAAAGAATTTCTTTCTAATATCTACTCTAAACCTTATCTCTTTCAGTTTGATGCCTTGTCCTGTCACTACACACTGTTTTAAAAAGTTTCTCTTCATCTTTCTTGGAGGCTCCCTTCAGGTAAGAGGTCTTCAGAAGTGTAGTCTTCACAGTCTGAATGTAAGAACATTTTATTAGCTCCAATCTGCAATTCATGTGCTAGGAACTAATAAAGGCAGATCCTTTGCTGACTGAGGAATTCTAAGCCAATGCATACTCCTCCTTCTACCTCCATCTGCCCCTTATATTGTATAGTTTTTTTACATCAACAAACAATACAGATAAACCAGTTATCTGAGGTACAGAAAAAGCTGTGTCAATAATGTAAATATATGTAAATATAAATCAAATTACCTGATTGACATGATCTAGCTTTGGACAGGGTCTTCCACCATTGTAGGGTTTTTCACGGAGCCATTTAGACCGAACCTTTACCCCACTCCCACAGGATTTACTACAGCGAGACCAGTTGGACCACTCGCTGAGCTTGCAGTCTGAGGGACATGGAATAATACAGGCTTCCTCAATGTACCCTGCGTGAATGGAAAAGAAAGTGAAATCTCTTCAGCATGTCACTTTGCCACTGCTCCCTAAAGCCCTCGTCTACTTCATTTAGACTGTCCAAAGTTTGACTTGACAGGACTGTGTGAATAGAGAGATTTCTTCATCATTAGGGCTAAATTAAATTCTGCAGAAAATTGACACATATAGCTGGAGACTGTTAGAATAGCAGCTGAGCATCCTCACCACTATCTGATTATGATTCACACTCACCAGCTTTCAGCATTCAAACTTTTTGACAACTACAGTGTAATTGACACGAACCATCTCTTGGCTGTATCATTCTTACTTTGTATAAACAATATGCAATTTTTTTAAGGAAAAAAGGCTTAACAAAAGCTACACCACAACTGTATCAAGTAATTCAATTGTAGTTATACAGCAAAAATCCAACTGAGAAGATATGCAACTCGCTAGTCTGAAGCAAGGGAACTTAACACCTTGTGACCTTTATAAGGCTAGAAAGAGAGAGTAGCCTGCCACATTAATGATCTGCCAATTAACAACCATCTGCACCCAGTAGCACACTGAATAATTGCACTGAATGGAAAAGCAGATGTTTGGTTTGGATAAGTCATCGGTCCTGAGAGGTTGGAAGGGGGCATGACATGGTCTGTAGGGAGTAACATGAGGCCTCAATTCACTGAATAAGTGAAAATGTCATTCTTTCAAAAGCAACATATGGCATAGCTCTAAAATATGTGTAATTTATTCCAGTATTTAAGGAAGAAACTATAAAACCTCAAATAAAAACCTGGCCTTTATTGCCTTTTTACAACTGTACTCTGAGCATACAGAAACTCTCACCTCCCCTTTCTGTGCCAGATACACAAGGTACTTACTATCGGCAAATGTTCACTAACAATTAAAAATACCTCAATGCATTTAAAAGTGAATTAAAATATCTGATGAAAACAGTTGCAAAATTAATTCATACTTGGGTAAGGTCATTCTAAAAAGATTGGCACACTTTGCTAGGCATGGTTTCACATGTTTCTGAGAAATATTGATTTTTATTTAGTTCAGAAGTGATCATTATCTTTTCATCAGAGCTGATATTAGTGGTTTTGTGTTTTTAGCTAGGCTTGTAAGTAAAGCTGTTCTGTTTCTTCTAAAAGCAACCAGTAATAATCAATCACAAGGTGCATAAAGAATCAAAACACTTAAAATATATACCTGTTTCTAGTTGTTTCCATTAATTTGTTTTAGATATAAAGAAGATAAGGGGTTTTTTTCAAATACATGGGAGCATTCAGAGTATTTTATGGTCAAATTCAGATGATGATTTTATCCTGCATAGCTTTCCTCTGTTTGGAAGTGTTAAATATACAGAGCACATCCTGGATTTGAGCACTGCAAAACTACTGCCCATGAAATGTATCTCCTTAAAATGCCTAGAATGTTATGAGCTTGATTTGCAAGCATATTTATTAAATATCTCTTGCCATTTGAGTGATGACATATGAGAGGGACATTGTGTTAAAATACATTTTTGAAGATCATATCACTGTATATCAGAGGTGGTGATATAGATTTCCCTGTAGTAGTAAAGCCAAAATTGATTACATTTCACCTTACCTGACATCTCTGAGTCTTAGAAATCTGATACATCCTATCTCAGAGCTCCATGCTGCATTGAACTTTGATTGCATAAATACCAAACTCTGTATCTTTACCAGAAATGAGCCTTCAACAAACTCTCTTAGGTGCTATACAAAACCATGTACTCATACAATCAAGAAGCTACTGAATGAAAATGGGCAAAACCAAAGAAAGTTAAAAGAAACAACTGCCTCTAAACAATAAGTCTTTAGTGATATTTATTGTCTCATGCAACTAAGTGAAGATTTTACTGCTCTGTGAATTTTCTTGAGATTCTGAAATGCTGCCTTTACTTTCCACATAACTTCTAAATACTTTTTTGCCTGGAGAAACTTTTCTGCTATAACACAATTATTCCATTTACCATTTGTTAAAATTCTATCTCTGGTAATTAAGGTCTGAAAGAATCAAATTCAAGTTATTTTAAATATATTGTACATCCCTGAGTAGGTAACTTTAATTGGTGCAGGCTGTTTCAGGAAGACTTTAAGGACTTTCATAAACCTCTGAGTTTGTCATAATAAGTCTCAAAGGGATCTTTCCAATTTTTGCCAAGATCTTCTCCAGGATACCACAATATTTTGGGACTCTGATAACACTTCATAGCTTACCAAAAGAAGCCTGTGTGGAACATACTAAACTAAAATGGTTGACAAATTAGAAACTATTTTGTTTTATTCCTCTTAAGTTCATCCAAACAAGGACAATAAAGTGTTAGGGGTTTTGTCTGTTTGGTTTTTGGTTTTGGGGTGTGTGCATGCGTGTGTGTTTGTTTGTTTGTTTTCTTTTTGGTTTTTTTGCTTGCTTTGGTTTTTAGATAATGAGAATGTAAAAACTCTAACATTAGAATCTTGCAGACATAAGTTGCATCAAATACATTATACTACATGCAAGTTTCTGGTAACATTTTAATTACATTGAGCTATGTTTCAAATGATTCCATAAAATATCAAATGAAACCATATCACTACAGCAACCTTTATTGATGCTATCTACGAAATACCTACATTGAAGTCAGCCACTAAAACTGTCTTACCATGAGACAAAAAAGCCAGAACACCCTCACTGTGCAGGTATAGAGTCTTTGTAAAGTTATGCTTATATGTTAATGCATTTTGTAGAGATACAGGGGTCCAGTTGACACTTCCCACACACTTTAGAATGAAACAATACTGAAAAAAAAGAAGTGTAATCTTATACTGGGTCCTTAATCCTACAAGCTTCATGGAATAGCTACCACTCACAGCTCTTTTCTATGCCATTTCTAGGATATCTGGCCCATGATGCTCTCCTTTCCCTCTTTCCTATTTCCTCAGAAAATCATCAATACCCCAAATCCACATATAAACAGTTGAAGGAGAAGAATAGAAAAGAAGAGAACAAGAATGGACTCCATCGCTGAAAGCATAAAAGGAAGCCCTAACATAGCCCTAACATGGTAGAAAGGCTTGGAGCTTCTGAAAATGTGGAACACTTTTGAAGAGTGGAGAAAAACATAAATTTTTGTGTAAGGTTCAAGACAAGCATAAAAATACTCCTAATCAGTGGTATACTAAGAACACTGGATACAAAATAAAGTTAACAACAGGAACAGAATAAAAGTATCCAGAAAAGCATTTCACAGCTTCTCCAAAAAGAAAAGAAAAGAAATAAACAAAGGATATGAGGTTTAGGTGTGATATTAGGAAAAGGTTCTTTACCAGAGGGTGGGCATTGGAACAGTAAAGTGGTCAGAGCACCAAGCCTGATGGAGTCTGGACAACACTTTCAAGCACAGAGTGTGATTCTTGGGGTGTCCTGCACAGAGCCAGGAGTTCGACTTCAATGATCCTTGTGGGTCTCTTCCAACTCAGGATGGTCTATGATTCTATGAAGTTACTTTTCAAGTCAAAGAGTCAGAAGTCCAAAGAACAGAGTAAAAACAAAGGAGAGACTGAGGCAGAATAGAGGAAAGGGTATGAAAAGACAGAATGTAGAGTCAAGAGAATTATAAAGACACACTGCAGAGGGTCAGAAAACAAAGAAAGAGGAGAAAAGAAATAAACACCCTGCCAAAAGTAATATCTTGGAGAAGCACAAGCAGAAGGAATGCTCTCAGGAGTTTACTCTGGTATCCTGTGACCAGAGAGTGAAATGCAATGAAGAATGCTCTCACAAACCAAAATAGATGGCAAAAGGAAGAAATGAAAATACTGTAGCCTCTGATTTGCATTCCATAATTAGTATGCAGAATGAAAATGACCCTGTTACATCTGACATCAAAAAGTTTTTGGCATATTTATCCCTTGGCATCTTTTCCTCTCAGGGGCCTCACTATTTTGATCAACAGACTATTTAGCATCTAGCTATGCCACTGGACTCCCTTAGAACTGAGGCAGAAGTGGACTTCAAATTGCTTACAGATATTACTTTAGTCAAGAAAGAAGAATGAATTAAAAAAAAAAAATAAATTGCTTGTTGCAAATAACTTGTCCCACACCATTTATCAAATGGTAATTTTCAGAAAAAACTTCTCTGGAGCTTGTCTTCACCTCAGATCCTTTCTGCATATATGACATCAGCATACCTTTTAGAGTGATTAAGGATCATAAGTTTCTTAAGATTTTAGCAAGTCAAAAGACAGCATGTTGTTATATAGAAAAAATATGTTAAACAAACCCATAGAAACACAGAAACCAGAAATATTGCATGGAAATGGGACTGGTGATGCAGATACACAGTTAGTGACATGAAAAGGACCTGAATGAGTCATTTTTTAATTTTCAGTATTGTTTTCATTCTGACCAAATCATCCTTGAAAGGGTGTCACTTGTTTTAGACAGTGTAAAACCTTATTACAGAAACAGGAGTGGGTGAGTGTCTGTACCCACTTACATCACATAGACAGGTTGGCTAATATAATTGTACCAAAAGTCATACCAGAGCTTTAAGGTTTAAAGAACAAGCAACAAATTACCAAGGTAGAAATACAATAGATGCAGAGAGAAGGAAAGAACAAGAGCAGTGAAATGGCTATGAAAAAGAGCTGAGGAAAAGAGAGTGAAGGTGAGGGAAGGATAATGAAATAGGAAACTAACTCCGTAAAGGCTGAAGATAAGTTCTCTGAACATCAGCAGTTCACTTTTTGCCTTCATGCTTTCTGAATCTCTTCTGTCTCTGCAGAACACCTGAGGGATGTTGGAGAGATGAGGCCATGGATTACTGTGCTACAGAGTGCAGGTCCTGCATGGCCCAGAGGTACTGGAAAGAGATGCCTGTGTCTAAGGGCTATGCCTTTTCCCAGGGCAGTAGCTTCCCCATTATTTCAGCTTCTATAGTCTGAACTTCACAAGGCTGTGAAATGGGCAGTTGTCTACTATGAGCAGGAACATGGCTATTCTATCATTAAAGATAACTGAATCACAATTTAACAACTGGATTTAAATCACTAGGAGTATGAACAGAACTCATGAGTAAAGGGGAAAAGTTTACCATTCCATTGCTAATTGGCTATAAAATCTGGGCTCCTAGAACAAAGTCATTAACAGATGTAATGGATAATTTATAAGAGAGGACTCTAATGGACTTCATGCTCTTTCTAATGACAAAGCAGGTTAAGTAGCTGGATACAAGACTTTTCCCCACAAACTGCACCTGCAGAGTGTAAGAACAGACTGCCTACTTGAGTTGAAGGATGCGAAGGGTGCAAATATAAATATCTTACAAAGTGTTTACATGAACTCTTTTGTCCCTAGGACTGACTGAGTTATGCTCCTGTTTTCATGACTAAATGTCAAGCTATGTTTCCAAGAAAAAACCTGTAGTTTTGTTATCATAGGGTTTTTTTCTTTTCTTTCAAGGAAATACAAAGTTCACGGATGTCCTCTTTCAGGACAAAGAAATATACAAATATTTGCACTTAATTTGTAACAGAAGATATGTCTTTCTGGAGATTATTCATATTTCTGTTGAGCCGTGGAAAGACAGATTGAACACCAAAAGACTTTCCGCCCCCCCATCCCAAATTACCCTTTGAAGCCTCAGAACCTGAGAGCAATTATGCATGCTTAACTATCTTCTGCATCAGTAGTTCTGACTCTGGTGAGCTAACTACAGGTCTTTGGGTTGATGGCTGACTGCTTCAAGACTGATGTCCTGTTGACAAGGCACATATGCAGAGGCCTAAGGTAGGATTTGTGATGCAGGGAAATAGGTAGCATATTCCCAGAGAACACATGACATAAATATATATACATATATATTGAAAAAGAAAATCTTAGAAAATAAATAAGCTATGAAACATCAAAGTATCCTAATAACAATTTCAGAACCTAACCTTACTACCGTACTAGATTAGAAGTTCCTATGGGAAATATATTTACTTTTGAATAAACATTAAAAAAACCTCTCAATTAAATTTTAACACTAATTTTTTTCCTGGATAAATTTGCATTGCTTCAGGTTAGAATATTGAAAGTGAAAAAAAAATGATTTAAAAAATCCCAATAGAAGTGGATAAAGCAAGTTCTAACAGACATCTTGAATCCTATAGACTCTGTTAAATCATACAAGATTTTACTATGGCACATATAAGCAACTAAATACAAAATTCCTCGATTCACATTGATACTCCTAACAGCTGTTGTAAAAGTATTCACTGATACGCAGATATTCCTCTCTAATCCCCCACATAAGCTTTGTAGCCACAGAGGGCTTTGTAGAGTCAGCACAAATCAATGCATCTCATTTAATTAATGCTAAAGGGGGAAATAATCTCACACTAATAAGGCAGCAGACAAACTATCCTGACTGCCTGACTGTGCCTAAGGTCTTAACAGTAAATGGACATGAATTAAGAAGGGGAATACGACCTATATAAAAATAGTGCATCAGTCTGCCATATTACTGTGTTTGCCTTCAGCCGGCACACACAAACACAACCACCACTCAGCTTTTGTGGGTTGTGATTCATAATTGATATATGATGGAGAGAAACTAGATACTGAGGAGCAAATAATGTAGTGCCACATGACAGGGGCCTGCTTTTGATTTTTTTGTCATGAAAATTCAAGATACAGTTTAGTTTAAAGGGACAATGAAGGGAATATTTCTCAATTTTTTTCACAAATACACTGAAACAGATTGTTGGCAGACACATGTTATTATCCACAGAGCTTACTATGCTAGTAATGACAGGGATCAAGCTATGAAAAACAACTGCTGCTTTTCTAATGGAAGAAAAACCTAAACCTCTCACACATGACTATCAAGCGAACTATACATTTTTGTATTTCTCCAGTAAAATTCCCTATGTAGTATTGAGAAAAAAGCAGGAACCAGAGAAAGGGCAATTTTTGTGTCTTCCATTAAGGAGAACAGGTAAACAACAGCTCAGTTACCACATCTGTTGACAACTGGCAGCTGTTAGCTCCTCCCCACACTGAAGAACTGGAATGCAGAATATTTCAAATGGCTGCTGAATTGTATAAACTCTTTCACCTATAAATTTAACTCAAATGTGAAACAAAGTATTTTGAAATGAAAAGTCAAAATATTGGGCAGATATAACTGAAAAAAACCCCTTAATATAAAAAAAAATAAAAGAAAAAGGAAGTAAGGAAAAAGCCTTGCCTCTTTGCAGCTGAAATTTAGGTCTATTTTCAGCTGTTTGTTGAGGATTTCTTCTGAAGCACCTGTTAAGCTACAGAAAGCTAAGGACCCTCTTCAGAAGGATTCTGCCCTGTGCTCCCCAGCGTTCTCACCCAGCGGTAACAACAGATTTACTTAACCATATTTAGCCTTTCCTCTTTTGTTACAGTCACTCCTTTCATTTTGAGAAACTTGTTTGAACTTGGGACCTTATAACTGCACCCAAAATTTCAAAAGTTATCACAAGAATCTTATGATGTGTCTGTAATTTAGCACTGTCCTTCTGTCATACCTCTCCTTTAGCTCCTTTGTGTCTGTGAAACTGATAGTCTGTTAGCTAACTCCTCAAATCTTTTGAAAATGAAATGTGCCAAGCAGTAAAAAGAGCCCTTCAAAAAGAGTATTTATTCTTCTGCTCCTGTTCATCTTTCCTTTTCTGAGTAAATCAGCTGAATTGTGATTATAAGCACATAACATTTTGCAAAACAGCTTAAATATTTTTGCACCACAAAGGGGGTCTGTCTTCTCTGTCATTCCCCTTCAAACATCATGACTTACAACACTGACCTGTTCATTGACTCATAAATTTACATGGCAATATTTACATACAACTTTTGACAGTTTCTAAATTTGAGTTTCCTGAGGCATTTTAATATAACATAGCATATTCCATGATATATTAATAACATAACATGCACACAGTTTGTTCCTTATGTCAAATTTAGAGGTTGTTGACACAGCTGAAGAAGATCGATTATCTCCATTTCCTAACTCAAGATTTCATAGTGTCAGGAGATAAAAAAAGTTCAAGTAAAATTTGGATACCACCCAGGAAATATCTTCCTTTTAAAGGTCTTGATTTCTGTACTACTGCAAGCTAATTCAGCAAATAATATCCTATAAAAAACTGCAATTACATACTACACTACAGGAAAAGAAATAACAGATCCACAGGAACAAAGAGTAAAACAAATTTCTGAGTAAAACAGATAATGTAGCTGAAAAAAACCTGATGACACTTTGGATCAGTTATAAAATTAGTGAAAAATCCAGTGTTATCATTTCTGTAGGGAAATAAGTAACTCTGCTAAAATTTAAAGAAATAACCCAAGCAGGCTTGACTTATGAGTCCTGTCAAGTTCAGCTTGAAAAATGAAATACAGATAGATGGGAAGCTACAAGGCACTTTTATTTGCTAGCAGGTGGGGTACTATTGTGATATCACAGAAGTCCCTTGTTGATTTGGCATAATATAGCTTTTATGTTTATTCTTAGAGAAAAAAAATAAAAAGCAGAACAAAAAAACAACCTACAAACAGCACACTGAAATCTGGAGATGACGCCAAACTAAAGAACTGTCATACAAGGGCATGAAAATAACATGAAAAGCATCATAAATATAAAGATATAAAATAAGATTTAAATGGCAAAATAGCATTTTATTCACATTGAGAAAAATAAAACAAGTCATCAGAACATAATCCATGGATACACAGCAGATATTCAGAAAAGATAGAGACATATATTGAAATTAGATTGACATATATTGAAATTAGATTGACATATATTGAAATTAGATCATGTGCTCTGTACTCCTTGTATCTGTTAAAGTATGCTAAACTAGAGAAATGCTGAAGGCAGACAATAAACAAGGTAAGCCTATACTATATGTATATACAACACCTATTAATTAGAGGAGCTGCTGGAAAGGAAGTCATAAATTCATTGACATATTCCTTAGCATCAGTTTAATCCCTTACCATCAAAGTCATGTTAGATACTTCATTCTCTGTACACAAGAAATTCCTGTCAAACAATTTTAGGAAAGTGCAAGGAATATACCACTAGTGCCAAGTTTCATCTGCTCGCACTGTACACCATGGAGCAAGTTAACTGTACTGTCTCCCTCAAAAGGAACTGATGAGAAACACACACCAGGAGGGGAGTGGAGGTGAGGTGGGGAGTGGTGTGGTGGAATATCAAAGAACCTGACACCTCAATGAACTTAATGCTGAAAAGAATATGAACTTCCAACATAGTGTCAAATAAAGTTTAAAAAAAACATCAGCAAAGAAATAGGAAAAAGTTTCTGCTCTGTATTTTATAGCAGTGCCTTCCTAACAAATCAGATTATTTGACTGGTTTTTGAGAGTCCCCTGACAGCTTTCTGAGGAGCTTTCTAAGTCCCTCAGGACAACTACCCATCCCAGGCAGATCTGTGCTCACACAACTGCTGTTTTTTAGAGGCAGCTGCATCTTTCGGTACTACAAAGGCAGCAAGTGGTACTGGTCAGGCAAGGCAAGCACAGCACGTCCTCTTTAGACTATACAGAACAAAACTAAATCTTTGCAGACCTCAACCCAGAGCAAATAGCTGAGAACAGAATTAAAGAACATTCTCAGAGTAAAAACACAGATTTTCTATCCCATGAGAGTTTAGGACTTAGACTTTGTCATTCAGATGTATTTAAACAAACGTATCTTCCAGCATGAGTTAACTACAGCAAAAGATGATTTTGAATAAAAATAAACATGGGAGAAGATTCTCCACAAAATTATCTTCCAGCTTTACTTTGAGGAATTAAGCTGAACCCTCACTTTTACATCATATAACAAAGATATGCTAACAGCTTGGGTTGATATGTTGAGTTTCTAATTTATCATAGCTCTAAATAGAAATTAGTAATGTAAATTAAAATCTCCTTATTTAATTTAATTTCTTTGATTAGCTAGTTTAAATTTTTCAAACTAAATAAATGAAATTTCTGTTAATTTAACATTAGAAAGTAGAATTCATATACGAATTAAACTTACATTGACCTTTTAATGACACTGATACTAATATCCAGCTTTTCATACCAATTGCCCAGAGAGAAATTTTCACTGCAAGCAGGAAGAAAAATGAACACAAAAACTCCAGTGATGGCAGCTAGCACACTTCTGGCGCACTGAAGACCAGAAAGTTTTTGATCCTAATGCAGCCCCTTTAGGAAGGAACAATGTAAGTTTTGATCCTAATGCAGCCCCTTTAGCTGGAGCAATGTAAGTACAAATAATATAAAGTCCTTAACACTCCTAGTTTTACACAACAGATTTATACAGAGAAAAAGTGTTATGTGTTGTTGAACTCAGATCAGTGCATGCCTGCCTGTTAAGGTGCTGAAGAGCAAATAGAGAGAGATAAGGCTATTTAAGAAGTTTAAAGCTATCTAAAGAATTTGTGGAAATAATTTCAGCCCTTCCGAAAGAGTCCTGTGTTCATTTATTTTTTGAGAATTTGAGCCTTTTAAATGGCTTTATTCTCAAATTTCTAGATACAGTTATCAGAAAAAATAACAAGATTTTATTTTTTTCTATTAAAATGCCTAGTTAGTAACTTGGCATGATTTTACTTTTAAATAATTCACTGTAGTGATCAGTAAAAATGAAGCTTACTATTTTACAAGTCAGCAAAAATTTGTGCTGGGTTTGAAGGTATCTTGGGATAAAATCTGAGCAATACCTATTAATCTGCTAATTCTACTTGTACACATATTGTGTTAAATTAAATAAAGCACATAAGTAAACCTATGAAAGAAAATAGGTTTCTAAATACCGTGACTGTTGCATCGTGATGTTTCCACAAGTCGATTGTTTTGGTCATAGCATGCCATGGCCTGGTAACGATAGCCTTGTCCACATTCCTTAATGTCTCCTGGTACCTTCATTCCTAGCAATACTTCCACCTTACCCTCTGGTAAAATACAGTCGGACCAATTTCCCACCGGCTGAGCACTGTACTTGTCACAAGGACAGAACTGATTCTCAATCAGAGGATACAAGTGAGAATTTCTGCATTTATCCTTTTTCTTACTTTTTCCTAGAAAGAAGTGTTGGAGAAGAAATAGTTATTTTAGCAAGTCTGTATCAGTTTACAGCTTATTTCCCAAAAAAATTTCATTTAGACTTCTGTAACAAGTGCTTGCCATCATGTATATAGGCCTAATATTAGTTACACTTGTTCTTATTTGTTTAGGTTATGGACTTGAATCTCTAAAGTAGTGGATACTTACAATTTACACAGAGACAATACCTTTCTTTTAAAAAAGACACAATTTATATTTACTTTGAATAAAAATGCTTGAGGACTACAATTTGAAAATGTTATACCCTTTTCCTCTTATTTCATCAGCAGTGTGCAGTTCAATTACAAGATTTCTGCGTGGGTCAAGCTTTCTCAAATTGAAAGAAATTGCAAAGGAAGTAACATGCATCTTTGCTACACTAGTACCTTCTCTCAAAATTTCAAAATTCTTTAATTTAATCATCTGTTACAGTACATTTGTTAATAATTACCATTCTTCCACTCTAATAGAATAAGCTCTTTCTGTGAATTTGCTTCTATTCAATTCTCTTCTTGTTTTCCTTTTTTAACTGGAACATAGCCATCCATTCAACTTTCCTTTCCCATTGAAACTACTTTTAATTTCTTTGGCAAAGTTTGCTTAGTTTTCCTTTCCATACCAGACAAGTCACATAAAGTAATGCATTTGTCTTTGAAAAAGTAGTTTTAAAAAGGCTTATTACTTAGATAATACTGTGAATTAATGTTCTGTAGCATTTTACTTGCTTTTCAAAACAAGGCACTGGACACAACTTTGCAGCATCTTTATTGCTTGTATTTACTACTGCCTTTATTTAGAATAGAAAAAATGTACCTCAAGAAAAGTTTGTCATTCTTTTGACAACACATCTTCTTACTAAATGTGCACTTCTCTTTCTCCTCCTTTTCACTGGAAACAATTATGAATTTACTCCAAGCTTTATGGGCTAGCCTGAGTAATGCATTGCAATAGAGAATACACCACATCATGTCATAGCCTTAGCAAGTTTGAAGGGGTAAAGGTAAAAACTAAGGACAGGAAGTATCACAAAGTATTAATAGTGTGGTAGGAGAATCTGTACTTGTTTTGTTTTCAAAATTTAAAAAAAAAATGTTATTCAGGGGTTTTTTTGTTTTTGTTTTTTTTTTGTTTGTTTGTTTTTTTTTGTTTTGTTTTGTTTTGTTTGTTTGTTTGTTTTTCTTGTGGAAGGAAACCTGATATAAAGTTTACTGGAATTATTAGACAGTCACAGTGAGACTTCTTGAAGTCCATGAATTATTCATTGTCCATTGGTCTGATTTACAGGGGAATGGAGTGGAGGATAGTGTTTGGATCCTATCACATTCTTTCTGATGCTACTAATGGGCACCCCCCTTAGCCAGCTTTCCTCCACCACAGACAATACAGACTAATTGGCAAAGAGTGCTGTGACAGAGCCCAAGTCTCACTCTTGAGGTTTCAACTATTATTTAGAAGCCAAACATGGTTTTTTTCTTCATTTTTTCTTCAGCAGAAGAAAAAATAATTTTTAAAAAATATAGACTAAAAAGAAGAAAAAAATCTTTCAAAGTGAAATGGTGTCCACAATGTGGAATAAGGAAAAGTCTGTGGCAAAGGTTTGGGCATCATTGGAAAACCTTTTTAGTCTGTTAACTAAAACCTCAAGAGGTTTCATGGGACACAAAATAAGAGCATTATTACTTGTGTCAAGAAATAAGGCAGAAAATTAAGCAATGTGTTGCCTCTTGTGGTGATCTGTGCTGTTGGATGTAGGCAATGTATGAATGGCAAACAAAAAGAACTTGGAGAGCACACATTCAGCCAGAGGAAAGACTGGCTTAATCATAAAACTGACACAAAAGATTGCACCTAAGAAGTTCAAAGCTTAAGGCTGAAAATGGTGTTGTATAGCAAAATCTGAAAAACTCTCAGCTGCCATAGTGATTCTAAATGCACCAAAACACCATCCAAGTCTTGTTTTAGCCAAGACCAGATGTGGGAAGAGGAAGGCAAGTGGGTTAACATCCAGTCCTGTTGATATGATTGTTGACTTCTCTGTTAAAATTAAAAAAAATCAAATATGTAACTACTATGTGCACTTCATTTAGAAAAAAGCCTTGGCATCCTATGTTCTCCCATCTTCTCTCTAGCCACTTACCTATGATCAAGAGCCTCTGACATGGCAGAAGTTTTTTCTCCTGGGTGTTGTTCCACTAACAGAGTATAGAGCATGACACTGGATCTGCTTTCTGCCACTATGACAAATGCTTGTCATACGGGAACCTCTGAAGTCCTCAGGTTTTAAGCAAAACAGTATTAATAATTAATAAAAGATGCATTATTTTGCTGGTTACTCTTACCAACAAGAGTGCGTTTTCTTGTCCTGACTCCTCCACAGTCCCCATTACACGGAGAAAATTTTGACCAGTTCGTAAACTGACAGTCATCTTGGCAGGGAATCTGGCACATCTGTGTTAAGGATGGTAATGGGCCAGCATATTTAAGGCACTCACTGATGTCAGCTTGTCCTCCATCCTGTCTGCGACAAGTAATTGCTGGAAGCAAAAAGAGATGAAGTCTAATTCAACCTTTATTTTTTTTAATGTCTCTATTCAATTTAGTAAACTCCACAATATTCTACCACAAAAATACATTGAAAGCCCAGAATACCTATACAACTTAATATCTGCCACCCATTTTACCTTGAATGAATATATTTGACATTTCTGACTTTTTGAGGTTGTGTTTTAATTAGTTTATCATGATTTCTCAGCAAAAAAAATTCTTACAGGCAACTGTAAATATTATAAAGGTTGCATCATGTTATCCACACCTGTTATACCGCTTTACACATCATCATTTTTCCTACAGACACAGCCTACATTTCAGACAATAAAAAATGAGCAATACCACTTTAAGTAAGTGAACTGTGTATAAGCTATAAAGTTTTATCAGCAGAATGTGTTTTAGAAAAAGGGATAGACATAAAATTTAGAAGCATATTTGAACTCTCGATACCACTCAACTGCTTATAACAATAGTATTGCTGCCTGATGTTCTTCAGCAATTTCTAGTCTTGAAATTGTTGAAAAACAAAGCAAGTTTCCTAGGAGTGGAGGATAAGCCAATAGGAGTACAACTCTTTAGAACAGGATATCCATGTCCTGAAAGAATGCTTCTTGCTTAAGAGAAAAAAAGAAGTTCCTTAAGAAAATTTCAGGTTACACAAAAGGAAATAGTTGGGAAATAAGGATTTACAAAGAATAGGGCTGTTTCATTAATATAGTCTTTAACAATTACAGAATGGTTAATGTTGGAAGGGACCACTGGAAGTCACTTGGACCAACCACCCTGCTCAAGCACAGTCCCCTAGAGCTCGTTGCACATGATTGTGTCCCCAGAAGGCTTTCGAATGTCTCCAGGGAAGGAGGTTCCACAACCTCCCTGGGCAGCCAGTTCCAGTGGGCAGACACCTGCACAAAGAAGATGTTCTTCCTCATGTTCAGGTGGAAGTTCCTGTGTTCCATTCTGTCCATTTCTGTCCATTGTCTCTTGTACTATCGCTTGGCACCACCAAGAAGAGCCTGGCTCCATCCTCTCCATACCCTCCCTTCCAGTACCTACAGACGTTGATATGATCCCCTCTCAGTCTTCTGGAGTCTGAACAGGTCCAACTCTCTCAGCCTTTCCTGGTAAGAGAGATGCTCCACTCCCTTAATCATTTTTGTTGCTGCTGGATCTGCTTCAGGAGCTCCATGTCTCTTTTGTACTGAGGATCCCAGAACTGGACACAGTATTTCAGATGTAGGGCTTGAGTAGAGGGACAGGGTCACCCTCTTCAACCTGCTGGTAATGCTCTTCCTAATGTAACCCTGGATATTATTGGCCTTCTTGGCCACAAGGACACACTGTTGGCTCATAGACTGCTTGTTGTCCACCAGGACCTCCAGATCCTTCTCCACAGAGCTGCTTTCCAGCAGGTTGGCCCCCAGCCTGTGTTGATGATGCCTGGGGTGCAAGACTCTGCATTTTCCCTTGTTGAATTTCAGACAGTTCTTCTCTGCCCACCTTCCCAAACTGTTGACGTCCTTCTGAAGGGCTGCATGATACTCAGAGATACTGGCTACTCCTCCCAGATTTGTATCATCACTGAGCTTGCTGAGGAGGCACTCTATCCCTTTATCAAAGTCAACAGTTACTGTTTTTCATTTACATTTTTTAAAAACATGGTTGCTAATCTATTATTCTATCCTCAGCCTCAGTAAACCTAACTTATTTCCTTTCCTAAAACAAATAAAAGTTATTATGCAGTAATAAGCTGGGAAACTTCTAGTTGTTTGTTCACACAGTAGAATTATATTTATGCTTCTTGGCATCTGACAGCACACAGTAGATGCAGTAGCTCGAGTCTGTGAAATAATTTGGGTCACCAATTGTTGCAGTAATATTGCATCCGAATAATATGCTTTATACATATGAGGGAATGTAACCTTTTAGATTACACTCCATAATATAAGCATAGCATTTCAATTGTGCTGACAATTATTGTTTTATTAGCATGAGAATGAAAAAAAAATCAATCTCAATTGTTGGAGAAAAGGGGGGTTTGAATGCAAAGTTTCAAAATAAAACAGAAAGCAGCCTATGAGTGGGGAAGCAGAAGGGCAGGCACCCATCTCCTCTGTGGTGACCAATGACAGAACATGAGGAAATGGCATGAAGCTGTGTCGGGGGAGTTAGTTTAGATTTTAGGAAAGGGTTCTTCACCCAGAGGGTGGTTGGGCACTGGAACAGGCTCCCCAGGGAAGTGGGGACAGCACCAAACCTGACAGAGTTCAAGAAGCATTTGGAAAATGCTCTCAGGTACAGCGTATGATTCTTGGGGTTGTCCTGTGCAGAGCCAGAAGCTGGACCTACAATTTCTTTAAAAAAACCCACCTTTTTGTCTGACTAGTTCTAAACTAAATTTCTACTTCATGATAACCGCAGGAAGCTGAACTTGATGACCCACATGGTCCATTTCAAGATCATGTGCCTATTAAAACATTTCCAGAGGTCCAAGGGGAATTGATTTAGCCACAAGTATGTGGTAAAACACTGTGAAAGGGAGGGGAGGTTGTTTTTCCTGGGATGCTAAGCAAACAACTTCCCTGATCCTTGACTGCCCTTTGGAGCAGGGCTGCCAGCATTGTTTGTAATAGGCTCAGTACAGTGTTAGGATGTTATTGGTGGACCAACCAGCTGCACATTGTCTAATACAATTACTTTGTCAAATCCTATTATCATTGGTGTAGTCTACATGAGGAAATATTTTTTTTTTCAGGAATATAGTGATTCAATCAGGAAAATCAAGTATTTAAAAATTGAAAATCCATACTATAGGAGTTCTAAGATTACACAAATATTTTGTAAAAACACATATCCAACTACTGTCTTCCAATAGGGGCCTAGGCTACGGGTTTGGATCCTTCTGAGATACTCTTCTCTGCTAGTAGCACACATCAGTTTCCCCAAGGTAAAAACATAGTTCAGACTAGTTCTACTGTGTGGAAATTCACAGTCATACCTAAATTCTCTGTCTTGAGTTTGACCCTGGCATGTATACATATCAGCAAAAGTAAATGCATTATTTTCGCTTCATTCTCAGGGAGATACAGGCCACCATTTTTAGAAATTAATTGGCCAATAACTTTTAATAGGTTTCTCCAAATGTTTAATACCAATTCTACATACTGACTCTCCATGTAGTCCTTTGGCAGGACACAAACATTGTCCATTGAAAAACATTCTTTCTTGCTTGCTTGCTAAATTGGCTTTTTCTAAAGCCAATATTCACTCCCTCATCTTTCCTAGTTATTAAATATTACTCCAAGTGCAGATATCCACTCTGTCATAAATTTTTTCATACTCATATTAATGCAGCTAATTTACATCAGGTAGACCTAGGTGACAAGCTCCCTTGAGGATTAACACCTTGGGCTTTCTTCCAGATTAACTGTCAGTGGTACTGTAGCAATCAAAGCAGGAAAACTCCTCATTCTTGAGACAACACAAATTAGAGGACAGCTTGGCATACTAAATCAATTCCTGAATTCTAATTTTCACAGTGCCTGTCCATAACTATTCATGTTACTTCTAGTTGACAAGACCTACATGATTCATTCTATATTTTCCTAACATTTTCCTACTGTTATTCTCCAGATTCAAGTATCAATATGAAAGATTTATACTCCTCATGACTGTTGAAGGGTGAGTATTTTCCCATTACTTAATGCAAGGATTTTGATGACTGTATAAATTCCATTAATACACTCTTTTGGCCAGCTAAGAGTCTTGACATCTGAAATGCTCTTACTATTAGAGGAGTTATTCTTCCATTCACAGCCTAACCTTGGCAAACTCATCTCCTGCTTCTATGATCAAACCCATGCTTCTTTAATTATATTTGGTAGAAGTTTCTGAGATCAATGATTAACTCACTATACAGAGAAGTGTCTTCAACTATAAAGCCATACCATGACAGGCTAATTATTTTGTCTATACAACCAGATGATATTTATTACAGACATTAGCAGTAAGTAAGACATTAGCAGGAAAGAACATGGTTCCTATTTTAGTGAATTAAATCCAAGTAATTATTAAGTAAAAACATAAACCAGAAACACAGCTAACAGAAAAATCAAATTTAACATGGAAACCATTCACTTACAAAACTACTTTGATATTTAACAACTACTATCTCCCAGAAGAAAGGTGTGAAGTAAATGGCAGTCTAAATTTTCTAGACAAGGGACTTTGATGTAATTAAAACTTTATCGGTCAGCATTGTTTCCACCAAGTCCCCACAGGGGACTACAGGCTAATATATTTCTTGCTTGCATAATTAAACACTTAGACTGCATTTTCACGAGTCATGTTATGTGTGGGTTTATATAAAAACCTTTCCAGTGTTAACATCATTAGCATACTTCACTGAGATTTCACTGAGTTGTGAGATTCAGTGACTTATATACTAAAAATTACTTCAAAAATGAAGGTGTTGTATATCCTTTCTTTCACAACACATTTGTGATACCACTTTTTCAATTGTTAAGTATTTTTGACAACAAAAATATTCTTTTTTCAATTCTAGAAAACCAGAATTATTTCAGTACACTAACTTTTCTTACATCATCTATCCATGTTGCTTAAGCTATGATCTCATCTATGTTTACTTCTTCCTCTGTAGGACACAGCAGACTAGAGACTGCATGATCAAACGTTTCTACCGTGAAGTATCTTAAGAAGGAGCATGTATCCATAATATTGTGAAAATAAAAGCCTGAATGTTCTTTATGTTCTAGAGAATAACAATGTATTTCTGCCAAATAAAGTTGGAGATTCTGGCTCTTGTTTTGAAAAAAAAAAAAGAAAAGAAAACAAAAAACAGCAACAACAAAAAACCTTCTCATGTAGTCATTGCTTTTGAGCAGTTGACCAAATACTTACTTCAGTACAAACCCAGAAGTTGATCACTGTCCTTTGCTGTGACTAAAATACCAACCAGGCAACAAGGCACTCTCATCTCTTAAGTCTTAATGACATTAAAATAGTAGTTCATATCTCCATGGAGAGCAGCAGTCCTTTATGATTTTGTCTTCTTTCTTGTGCTTTCAGTGAGGGCATGAAACCCCCACAAGAGCAAATTCCCCCATGCCCAGAGAGGGAGGCGGCTGTCCCTGCTTAACTACAGAGGGAGGAAAGGGCTTTTGATCGCAAGTCCTGCCTCCAAGCTCCCTGTGGCTCAAATAAGCCTGCAATGCCTCTTCATAAGCCCATGGCCATTCTTAAAAGCGTCCCCCCATTCCCCTGGCTTTCAAATTACTCTACATATACCCCGTGAACAAAGAATAGCAACAGCTTGGAATCAGGTCTCTAATAAAGGCCAATCCCAGTGACATCAAGTACAACTATTCAGGTATTTTCTCTGACAGTCAGGTTACTTTAACCTCTGTCTAAATTTACAAATAAACCTCCTTTTGCTATTACAGAATATGCTGATAGATTTCACAGTTTTCAACACATTCCTCCTACAACACTCTGAGGAAGATTTATGGTGGCAAGGACTGCAGGCTGTGCATCCTTCTGCAAATCTTTTGCGGTCACTGGGATAGCCCTCACCATGTACATCCATCCATATACATCATGATGTGATTAGGCTATTGCAGTTTGGGCACTGGAGCTTCTCATCTGCTACATGTCCTCTTCACTATCATTGGAATGCCGTCCAACAAACCCTACTTAAATTTGCAGGAGCTACTGGCAAAACAAGCAGTTTTAGTAACTTTCCTAGATTTTCCTATACCATTCAAAAG